>CM055123.1:288967090-289690424 GCA_029206835.1 Rana muscosa | reverse complement strand
AGGCTTTCAGTTTATGTAAAAAGAGGGGGTTCATTCCCCTTCATTCTGTTGTCTCAGCAAACCTGAGCTTGCATTGGAAGGTACCCCCCCCCCCCTTCTTGTGAGGATGACAATGACGAGGCAGGGGACAGACATGACCCTCTCAGCAGCTTTGCATATGCTAAACCTGCCCCATCATCATCATCATCATCATCATTCCCATCCAGCCGACTATGAAGCCGGAGTGTAGCAGCAAATAATCACTTTAGTCTATCGACTGGGAAGAGTGTGCGAAGCCAATGAGCAGCCCATTAAGAAACATTAACAGATTGCTGCAGCATAATGCTCCGGTCCATATTGATCGTCAAATGTCTGTAAAATATTGTTTCAAATGAATTGTTCCATGCTATGCTGTCACTTATAGTGACCTTGGTTTGTTCTCCAGCAGCCAAATGAGCCTTTCATGGCTGTTATTAGATTAACAAGTTTTAACAAACTGCACTGCAGGCTAGGAGGCTGTGTGAATCAGGGTCACCATTCAGGAACAGGGGCCCTATTCATCTGTGTTATGTTTGCAGGATTTTCACAATCACCCCCCCCCTCCCCTCCTAAACAGCACTTAGTTAAATTTCCCCTGTAATATTATGCACCCCCCCCCACCTCCAGTATCTCATCCTATGTGACCTTCCCATCAAGCAGCAAATGTTTCAATTCCAGGGTAAAGTATGCCACTGTGGGATGGGGAAGGAGAGGGGGGATAGCTTAGAGCACCTGCACCATAAAATACCATTTCACTAAAGGTCAGTCCACCAAACTTCATATTACACTTGTTTGTGGAGACTGATGGACTGTGTCACTCATGGGTTCTTCATATCTCTTGAGGGGGGTCACCATTCCAGGCTGTTCCTGCCCATACCACATAAAGTTATGCTAAGCTCTGGTTTTAAAAATAAATCCTAAAAAGCATCCACCTCCTTTAAATCTTCAAATCCCCTTTTTTTTTAATTATTATTATTTTATTTGCTGCTGTGATCCAACGTCCTGTAAGAGTGTGGCTACATTAGTTCTAATGGTCCCACTGTTTGTTGTAGTTCACCTCTATTGTTCTGGTGAGTTGGACTGAGTTTTTGTGTGGGGGTCTCTTGTTGCTGGGTAGATTTGTTGTTGCTAGTGGAGGGAGTCTTATGTTTCTAGGGGGGAGCAATTGTTGCTGGGAGGGATCTACTGTTGAGGGAGAGGTCTATTGTTGCTGCCTCCTGGAGGGTCTATTGATGCAGTCTGCTGGGACATCTGTTGTTGCTTCCGGGGGTCTATTGTTGCTAGGGTGGTATTTTGTTGTGGGGGGGGGGTCTTCTATTGTTGTGTGGGGGCTCTATATTTTCTGGGGTGAGGTCTATTATTGCTGGGGGGGTCTATTGTTGCTCACTACCAGGGGATCTATTTTACTGTCTTTTTGTTATTAACAAATTCCGTGCAAATCACTTAGTAGCAAAAATGATACTTGGTTCTGTATTCTCTAAAATGAGTGGAGGTCAGTAGGAGGTGGAACCAAGGAACGGTGCTCAGGGACAGGTAGGGGGCAGAAACGAAGGGTGAACGTCGGAGTTCCTGCACCTATTCTCTGATAAAAAAAGCCCTGGGTAAGCCTAGTATAAGGTTTACCTATAGGTAGTGGAAACATCTCCTAAACGTGTGCCGTTTAGGAGAAATTTCACTTGTAGTGCGCTAATGATGTAATCGGCGCATGCGCTGTGAAGAAACGGACCTCCGTGCCGAATAAGCATATTGTTTAGTATCAAAGAAATTGATTTACTAAAAGTATATAGGCTGTGCAGTTTCCAAAGTGAATATTAGTAAATTAAATGAAGCTACTCAATTATATGTAAGGGAATTTACACACACAGGGTTTGGTTTACTAAACCGGGAGAGTGCAAAATCTGGTGCAGCTCTGCATAGAAACCAATCAGCTTCCAGGTTTTATTGTCAAAGCTTAATTTAGCAAGCTGAAGTTAGAAGCTGATTGGCTACCATGCACAGCTGCATCAGATTCACACACACAAGACAAAACACAAACTTTGGGGCTTTCTCACCCAGGGTTCCATGGACCCTAGGGTCCCCCCAGAGGTTGTTAGGGGTTCCTAGAGCAATTAGCAATTTTCAACTTTCAGATAAGTAACTATTGACACCAGTGATCTTTCAATTATCTGTAAAGAGGGGCATTCTTCCCAATGACTACCACTGTAAACAGCATTATTCTTACTGATCACCGCTGTAACTGGGTCCTTGTCTCGCTCCCTCTCCCACTGATCACCACTGTAACTGGGCCCTTCCCTCACTCCCTCTCCCACTGATCACCACTGTAACTGGGCCCTTCTCTCACTCCCTCTCCCACTGATCACCACTGTAACTGGGCCCTTCTTTCAGTCCCTCTCCCACTGATCACCACTGTAACTGGGCCCTTCTCTCGCTCCCTCTCCCACTGATCACCACTGTAACTGGGCCCTTCTCTCGCTCCCTCTCCCACTGATCACCACTGTAACTGGGCCCTTCTCTCACTCCCTCTCCCACTGATCACCGCTGAAACTGGGCCTTTCTCTCACTCCCTCTCCCACTGATCACCGCTGTAACTGGGCCCTTCTCTCGCTCTCTCTCCCACTGATCACCGTTGTAACTGGGCCCTTCTCTCATTCCCTCTACCACTGATCACCACTGTAACTGGTCCTTCTCTCACTCCCTCTACCACTGATCACCGCTGTAACTGGGCCCTTCTCTTACTCCCCCTCCTACTGATCACTGGTGTAACTGGGCGCTTCTCTCGCTCTCTATCCCACTGATCACCGCTGTAACTGGGCCCTTCTCTCGCTCCCTCTCCCACTGATCACCACTGTAACTGGGCCCTTCTCTCACTCCCTCTCCCACTGATCACCGCTGAAACTGGGCCTTTCTCTCACTCCCTCTCCCACTGATCACCGCTGTAACTGGGCCCTTCTCTCGCTCTCTCTCCCACTGATCACCGTTGTAACTGGGCCCTTCTCTCACTCCCTCTCCCACCGATCACCGCTGTAACTGGTCCTTCTCTCACTCCCTCTACCACTGATCACCGCTGTAACTGGGCCCTTCTCTTACTCCCCCTCCTACTGATCACTGGTGTAACTGGGCGCTTCTCTCGCTCTCTATCCCACTGATCACCGCTGTAACTGGGCCCTTCTCTCGCTCCCTCTCCCACTGATCACCACTGTAACTGGGCCCTTCTCTCACTCCCTCTCCCACTGATCACCGCTGAAACTGGGCCTTTCTCTCACTCCCTCTCCCACTGATCACCGCTGTAACTGGGCCCTTCTCTCGCTCTCTCTCCCACTGATCACCGTTGTAACTGGGCCTTTCTCTCACTCCCTCTCCCACCGATCACCGCTGTAACTGGTCCTTCTCTCACTCCCTCTACCACTGATCACCGCTGTAACTGGGCCCTTCTCTTACTCCCCCTCCTACTGATCACTGGTGTAACTGGGCGCTTCTCTCGCTCTCTATCCCACTGATCACCGCTGTAACTGGGCCCTTCTCTTGCTCCCTCTCCCACTGATCACCACTGTAACTGGGCCCTTCTCTCGCTCCCTCTCCCACTGATCACCACTGTAACTGGGCCCTTCTCTCACTCCCTCTCCCACTGATCACCGCTGAAACTGGGCCTTTCTCTCACTCCCTCTCCCACTGATCACCGCTGTAACTGGGCCCTTCTCTCGCTCTCTCTCCCACGGATCACCGTTGTAACTGGGCCCTTCTCTCACTCCCTCTCCCAACGATCACCGCTGTAACTGGTCCTTCTCTCACTCCCTCTACCACTGATCACCGCTGTAACTGGGCCCTTCTCTCACTCCCCCTCCTACTGATCACTGGTGTAACTGGGCCCTTCTCTCGCTCTCTCTCCCACTGATCACCGCTGTAACTGGGCCCTTCTCTTGCTCCCTCTCCCACTGATCAACGCTGTAACTTGGCCCTTCTCTCGCTCCCTCTCCCACTGATCACAGCTGTAACTGGGCCCTTCTCTCGCTCCCTCTCTCACTGATCAACGCTGTAACTGGGCCCATCTCTCGCTCCCTCTCCCACTGATCACTGCTGAAACTGGGCCTTTCTCTCACTCCCTCTCCCACTGATCACCGCTGTAACTGGGCCCTTCTCTCGCTCTCTCTCCCACTGATCACCGTTGTAACTGGGCCCTTCTCTTGCTCCCTCTCCCACTGATCACCACTGTAACTGGGCCCTTCTCTCACTCCCTCTACCACTGATCACCGCTGTAACTGGGCCCTTCTCTCACTCCCCCTCCTACTGATCACTGGTGTAAGTTGGCCCTTCTCTCGCTCTCTCTCCCACTGATCACCGCTGTAACTGGGCCCTTCTCTTGCTCCCTCTCCCACTGATCAACGCTGTAACTTGACCCTTCTCTCACTCCCTCTCCCACTGATCACCGCTGTAACTGGGCCTTTCTCTCGCTCCCTCTCTCACTGATCAACGCTGTAACTGGGCCCATCTCTCGCTCCCTCTCCCACTGATTACCGCTGTAACTGGGTCCTTCTCTCGCTCCCTCTCCCACTGATCAACGCTGTAACTGTGCCCTTCTCTCGCTCTCTCTCCCACTGATCACCGCTGTAACTGGGCCCTTCTCTCACTCCCTCTCCCACTGATCACCGCTGTAACTGGGCCCTTCTCTCACTCCCTCTCCCACTGATCACCACTGTAACTGGGCCCTTCTCTCACTCCAACTAATCACCGCTGTAACTGGGCACTTCTCTCACTCCCTCGCCTACTGATTACCGCTGTACCTGGGACCTTTTCTCCCTCCCTCTTCCACTGATCACCACTGTAACTGGGCCCTTCTCTCACTCCCTCTACCACTGATCACCGTTGTACCTGGGCCCTTCTCTCGCTCCTTCTCCCACTGATCACGCTGTAACTGGGCCTTTCTCTCGCTCCCTCTCCCACTGATCACCGCTGTAACTGGGCCATTCTCTCGCTCCCTCTCCCACTGATCAACTCTGTAACTGGGCCCTTCTCTCACTCCCTCTCCCACTGATCACTGCTGTAACTGGGCCCTTCTCTCGCTCCCTCTCCCACTGATCACCGCTGTAACTGGGCCCTTCTCTCACTCCCTCTCCCACTGATCACCGTTGTAACTGGGCCCTTCTCTCATTCCCTCTACCACTGATCACCACTGTAACTGGGCCCTTCTCTCTCTCCCTCTACCACTGATCACTGGTGTAACTGGGCCCTTCTCTCACTCCCCCTCCTACTGATCACTGGTGTAACTGGGCCCTTCTCTCGCTCTCTCTCCCACTGATCACCGCTGTAATTGGGCCCTTCTCCCGCTACCTCTCCCACTGATAAACGCTGTACCTGGGCCCTTCTCTCACTCCCTCTCCCACTGATCACCGCTGTTACTGGGCCCTTCTCTCACTCCCTCTCCCACTGATCACCGCTGTAACATGGCCCTTCTCTCACTCCCTCTACCACTGATCACCGCTGTAACTGGGCCCTTCTCTCACTCCCTCTACCACTGATCATTGGTGTAACTGGGCCCTTCTCTCACTCCCTCTCCCACTGATCACCACTGTAACTGGGCCCTTCTCTCACTCCCACTCCTACTAATCACCGCTGTAACTGGGCACTTCTCTCACTCCCTCGCCTACTGATTACCGCTGTACCTGGGACCTTTTCTCCCTCCCTCTTTCACTGATCACCACTGTAACTGGGCCCTTCTCTCACTCCCTCTCCCACTGATCACCGTTGTACCTGGGCCCTTCGCTCGCTCCCTCTCCCACTGATCACCGCTGTAACTGGGCCCTTCTCTCGCTCCCTCTCCCACTGATCACCGCTGTAACTGGGCCCTTCTCTCGCTCCCTCTCCCACTGATCAACTCTGTAACTGGGCCCTTCTCTCACTCCCTCTCCCACTGATCACTGCTGTAACTGGGCCCTTCTCTCGCTCCCTCTCCCACTGATCACCGCTGTAACTGGGCCCTTCTCTCACTCCCTCTCCCACTGATCACCGCTGTAACAGGGCCCTTCTCTCACTCCCTCTACCACTGATCACCGCTGTAACTGGGCCCTTCTCTCACTCCCCCTCCTACTGATCACTGGTGTAACTGGGCCCTTCTCTCGCTCCCTCTCCCACTGATCACCACTGTAACTGGGCCCTTCTCTCGCTCCCTCTCCCACTGATAAACGCTGTACCTGGGCCCTTCTCTCACTCCCTCTCCCACTGATCACCGCTGTAACTGGGCCCTTCTCTCACTCCCTCTCCCACTGATCACCGCTGTAACAGGGCCCTTCTCTCACTCCCTCTACCACTGATCACCGCTGTAACTGGGCCCTTCTCTCACTCCCTTTACCACTTTTTACTGGTGTAACTGGGCCCTTCTCTCACTCCCCCTCCTACTGATCACTGGTGTAACTGGGCCCTTCTCTCGCTCTCTCTCCCACTGATCACCACTGTAGCTGGGCCCTTCTCTCACTCACTCTCTCACTGATCACCGCTGTAACTGGGCCCTTCTCTCACTCCCTCTCCCACTGATCACCACTGTAACTGGGCCCTTCTCTCACGCCCTCTCCTACTGATCACCACTGTAACTGGGCATTTCTCTCACTCCCTCGCCTACTGATTATCGCTGTACCTGGGACCTTCTCTCCCTCCCTCTTCCACTGATCACCACTGTAACTGGGCCCTTCTCTCACTGATCACCATTGTACCTGGGCCCTTCTCTCGCTCCCTTATCTACTGATTACTGTTGTAACTGAGCCTTTTTTCTTGCTCCCTCACCTACTGATCACCCATGTAACTGGACTCTTCTCTCGCTCCCTCTCCCACTGATCACCGCTGTAACTGGGCCCTTCTCTCACTTCGTCTCCCACTGATTACAGGTGTAACTGGGCCCGTCTCTCACTTCCTCTCCCACTGATCACAGGTGTAATAGGGCCCTTGGGCAGTGGACGGGTGTCTGGGAGGTGATATGTCACCTGAAAAGTCCACATCACCATACTGCAGCCATGTTGTTGCAAAGCAGTTGCGGTATGGCCCCATTCACTTGAATGGTAGTACTGCCGCTGAACACAGGGTATAATTTTTGCTGCAGCTGCAAAGCATCATGGCTGCAGTATGTGTACAACCTCATCTTGCGACCATTGCTCAAGGGAGGCGGTTGATGGGGGTAGTAAAGCCACAGTTCAACTGCCAATTTTTACTATCCGGTTGCCTATGTGAACAAACTTTTCATTTAATTCAGTTTCAAATATCACTGGAATTAATTTTGCTGTACAGAGCAGGTTGGACATCAAATATGCTAAGTAAGCCACACTCCCTATTCTTGTATCACAACTTACTTTCCATGCTGATGTACTGTGAGCTATAGTTATTATTAGCAGGGGTTCCCTAAAACCTGGAAGTTATTTCAAGGGCTGCTTATGTTAAAATTTTTTTTTAAGAAAGGCTGAACTAAAAGAATAGAGCGTGGTTACTCAAATCAATCAAGTTTTATTTATTTTTATTTCCTTTGCACATGATGAGGTATTTATTGTGAACACAGCTTCAAATTATTTACTACTGCTAGTATACAGCCTCTGTTCCTTTAGTAAACCATCCCCATTTTTTTCTAAATAATGAAAGGAGTATCATAAATCTGGCTATCAATGGAAGGAAGTTTTGTCCAATTTTATAAAGATAAGAACTTTGAGATTTAAAAAAATGAATTTACCTTAATTTTTTTTTTTTGTAAATGACCGCTATTGTAAAATGAGAACGTTATTTGTTCCGATGGTTTCTGCCAGTGATGTCGCCAATTTTGCACAGAGGTCACAACAATTCCAAGACCCCCCCACTCTCTGCGATTGTTCACATTGATAATGTCTGTCATTAATTATCGTCTGACCAGAAGGACTTCCCATCCTGTACAAATTCTGCCAGCTTATTTTGCAATTTTTTTTTTTTCATGAAACTCACCAATTCTCGGTAAAAAATTGTCATTGGTTATTGTATTAGATGAAGACACTTCCCTTCCAGGACCAACCTTAGTGCTGGAGCACAATGGTTACCTTTTAGTTGCTCAAACAATCCAAAAACACCAGAATCCAAACTTGAGCTGACCTTTAAGCCTTTATTGCATGACAGATAAAAAGGTCATCAACCCTATATGCGTTTTGACCAAGCTGGCCATATACTATATGATTGTCAAATCTCTGTACAATCCCCTTTAGATTTACCAAACTGTGTAATAGAAGGGCACACCTGAACAACCAATTCAATTTGTATCAAAGCAGGCATGCCCTTGCACTATAAAGTTTATGGTAGCGCTAAAGTAAGGGTCCTCAAACTACGGCCCGCGGGCCGCATCCGGCCCGCCAGTGTGATTTATCCGGCACGCGGACTGCCCCTTTAACGTCGACAGCAATCCCCCTCCCCTCTGCTACCTTTATCACACAAGACGAGAAACATGAAAGGGCAGGACCTTTTGAGTTAAGAAGCTAAGAAGCGGGTGATTGGTTATTAGGCAGCGGGACAGTCCCAGCAATCAATCACTTGCCTTTCACTTGCAAAGTCCCGCCCTTTGTCAGGACCTGCCCTGCTTTACGTCTTATGTGATTAAGGTAGCAGCGGGGAGGGGGTATGCTGTGATATTATAGAAGAGGCGGCAGTGTAATATCGATGGGGGGAGTCTGTGATTGGGGTGGAGCCTGTGATTGGGGGATCTGTGAGGGGGGAGTCTGTTATGGGGGGATTCTGTTATGTGATGGGAGGAGTCTGTTATGGGGGGATCTGTGATGGGGGAGTCCGATAGGGGGGCTCTGTGATGGGGGTGTCTGTTACGGGGGGCTTTGTGATGGAGAGGAGTTTGTGTTGAGGGGCTTTGTGATGGGGAGATTTGTGATGGAGGGAACTGATATGGGGGCTTTTTGATGGGGGATTCTGTAATGGGAGGGATCTGTGATGGAGAGGAGTCTGTGATGGGGGGGGGGGGGGTTCTGTGAGGAGGGGGTTCTGTGATGCGGAGGGGGTTATGTGATGGGGGAGGGGGATCTGTGATGGGGAGAGTCTGTGAAATACTAATAAGTTTATGTTGATTAAAATGTTTTTTTATTTTAAATATTAAATTGTTTTTTTCCTGTTTTTTTGCACTACAAATAAGATGTGTGCATAAGAATTTGTTCAAATTTTTTTAAACTATAGTCCGGCCCCCCAACAGTCTGAGGGACCGTGAACTGGCCCCCTCTTTAAAAAGTTTGAGGACCCTTGCGCTAAAGGATTGTTTAGTGTATGGTCACCTTTAGTCTTTAGCTAATGTCTTGAGCTAAAGACTAAAGCTAGGATTGACCAAAACATGTCTAGTATCAAGTCCCTTTTTATCTCATGCTGCAACAAAAACTTAAAAATTGGATTCTTTTGGACGTTGGCTTTTTTGGACTTGTAGTACCTCTAGCTTGGCTGCAGTCCTGGTATTGCACTAGCCAGGTGAGCTGATTACGATCTTCCTAGCTCAATCACAGTACTAAAATTGAAGAGAGTAGTGATCAACCGTTACACAGATGAAACAAATGGCTTCCTATGGGGTGAGCTACATCTGTATGGAGAAAGAAACCTTGCAGACAGCTCTATATGCTATTTTATCTAAGAGAAATTCCCAAAGCATGGCCTGTTGGGAGTACTTGAGGACAGGGCTGAGAACCATTGCCCTAGACCAGTGAAGGAGAACCTTGGCATCCCAGATGTTTTGGAACTGCATTTCCCATGATGCTCCACTACACTGCAGAGTCCATAACCATCATGGGAAATGTAGTTCCAAAACATCTGGGGTGCCAAGGTTCACCATCACTGCCCTAGACACTCAGGAATAATGATGTTCTTATGTAAAGCTCCACCCCTTGTATCATATGATTCCAATAAAACCGTTACTATTGGAGACAACATGAGGTCTGCTTTTTATTCAGAGCTACTTTCACACTATACAGACCACAAAACAAGAGAAAGATAAGATTTTTGTCATGTCTTGAATTATAATGAGTCTTATGACCTCTCTGAATATTTTCAGCAACTTCCCCTTTCTTTTTATTTCCCATAGAAATCAATTAACTTCAATTACACAGTTCAAGTTTGAATTGAAATCAAGGAAGCTGATTGGCTGTTTTGGGTATCAAGAAATATTACCTTTAGTACACTTTTCTTTGGGGTGAAGGAAGGATCACTATGACCCCCCCTTCCCGCCCCCCCCCCCCCCCCCCCGAGCCTATACCTTTTAAAAAAAAACAATAAACGCAATATTCCCAACGCACACATTCCTGTGAAAATGGTTGTATTCAAGAATGGGTACTGAAGCGACCAACGGCTGGAACCGTGTATAGTCAAAGTATTGTCACCAGCACACCAGGATCTCCAAAATTGGGTCCAAAACTTTAACCTCCCTGGCGGTATGATTATTTCAGATTTTTGGTGCTGAAAGCGGTACCATTATTCTGCATGGAAATTTGGCGTTTTATATTGTAGGCCTGTAATTCTTAGGAATAACTCACTTAAATCTGTCCAAACCAGAGTCTAGTAGACATCCCGGGCAGGGCCGTTTGACGGAATTTTGGGGAATTTGGGGGCCCCCAGCACACTGGACAACATTTTTTTTTTTTTTCAGGACACCAAGTTGTTGAGGAGGGGTGGGTGCTACCGCGGAACTTGGACACCAAGATCCCGGGTATGATAATGTTTGAAACGCGAAATCATAAATTATAATATAATAAATAACAAATAACTATAAATAATAATAACAAATAATAATATAATAATAATACAAATTATTCAATAATGTAATCAAATCAAAAACACTGAAATTTGCTCAGTTGCAGAATTGTCGCTGTCATTAGATTTAGTGTTTGATGACAAATTTCCCCACAAATCGCTATCGCTCAATTCTGCCAGTGATTCTAATTTATTATCGCTGTTTTCTAGCTGGTCTAAAACCACTTTTGATGGACAGGGACACTTTTTGGTTGCTATGGACAATCTCAAGTTTCCAAGCAGAAAAAACTGTATTTATAATATAAAAGTGCATGCAGGGCACTGGACAGACTGGGTGCCTTGAATGTGTGCAATGATGCCTTGCACACATTTAAGGTACCCAGTGCCAGAGGCAGCAAAACAACCCCAAAACATCATTGAACCTCCACCATATTTCACTGTAGGTACTGTGTTCTTTTCTTTGTAGGCCTCATTCCATTTTTGGTAAACAGTAGACTGATGTGCTTTACCAAAAAGCTCTATCTTGGTCTCATAGGTGTGCGCAGCCTATTGCATTAGGGTGTGCACCCCAAATGTATTAAAACTTGGAAGGTGATAGTAGGGCAGGGGATGGCGTCAATAGAGCATTGGACTTGTCAGTAGGTCAGAGGTTGGTGCCAGTAGTTTTTTTATTAATTTCTTTTTTTATAACTTCTTACAATTTGTTTTTAGGAGCTGCATTGGGGAGGCTTTGGTGAAATATCAGCAGGGGAATCTGCACTGCACGGGTTGATTAGGGTGTGCCCAGGCACACCCGGCACACCTCCTGCGCACGCCTATGCTTGGTCTCATCTGTCCACAAGATGCTTTCCCAGAAGGATTTTGGCTTCTTACTCAAGTACATTTTGGCAAACTGTAGTCTTGCTTTTTTATGTCTCTGTGTCAGCAGTGGGGTCCTCCTGGGTCTCCTGCCATAGCGTATCATTTCATTTTAATGTTGACGGATAGTTGGCGCTGACACTGATGCTCCCTGAGCCTGCAGGACAGCTTGAACTTCTTTGGAACTTGTTTGGGGCTGCTTATCCACCAATCCGGACTATCCTGCGTTGCAACCTTTCATCAATTTTTCTCTTCCATCCACGCCCAGAGAGATTAGCTACAGTGCCATGGGGTGCAAACTTCTTGATAATGTTGCGCACTGAGGACAAAGGCAAATCTAGATCTCTGGAGATGGACTTGAAACCTTGAGATTGTTGATATTTTTCCACAATTTTGGTTCTCAACTCCTCACAGTTCTCTTCTCCTCTTTCTGTTGTCCATGCTTAGTGTGGCACACACAGACACACAATGCAAAGACTAAAGCCTCGTACACACGGTCGGACTTCCATCTGACTTTTCCCTGGATTTTTGTCCGAACGGAGTTGGCCGGGCACCCCCATAGCATACACACCACAGGACTTTTCTGCAAACTTTCCCAAAACTTTTTCCAACATTACGTGGTTTTTCTGCTCTTTACCCTTTGGTCAACTTCTGCTATTGTTGGTTGATTTTAACGTTATTTGTTTTGTCCATCGGACAAAAGTCCGATGGTTTTCTGTACACACGGTCGGACTTTGCTCCATCGTACTTTTGTTGGCCAAAAGTTTGTCCGTTTGCAGACTGAACTTTTGTCCGATGAAAACCAAGAAAGTTTGTCCGATAGAGTGTACACTAGGGTTGCCACCTCATCCCTTTAAACCCGAACACATATGAATTACACAAGTTCTGTGGCTGATTAAGGTGGTAATTAAACTCACTTGGTGCCTCATCTGCATTAAATTAGCCTCAGAATCTGTGTAATTCATATGTGTTCGGGTTTAAAGGGATGAGGTGGCAACCCTAGCGTACACACGGTCGGATTTTTTGTCAAACTTACTCAAAATGAAGTTTGTTGGCAAAAACTCAGACCGTGTGTACAGAAAACCATCGGACTTTTGTCCGATGGACAAAACAAATAATGTTAAAATCAACCAACAATAGCAGAAGTTGACCAAAGGGTGGCGGTGACGGGGCTTTAGTGAACTTCTCTCCTTTCTATCTGCTTTCGGGTGTGATTTTTATATTGCCCACACCTGTTACTTGCCCCAGGTGAGTTTAAAGGAGCATCACATGCTTGAAACAATCTTATTTATCCACAACTTTGAAAGGGTGCCAAGAATTTTGACCAGCCCATTTTTGGAGTTTTGTGACATTATGTCCAATTTGCTTTTTTTTCCTCCCTTTTTTTGTTTTGTTCCAATACACACAAAGGGAAGAAACATGTGTATAGCAAGACATGTGTTACTGCAATACTTTTCTGTGAGAAATACTTGATTTTCTGGAAAAATGTCTGGGGTGCCAACAATTTCGGCCATGACTGTATATCTCTGCCCTTTTTTGAATATTGGTACTACGTAGGCTTTTTGCCAATCAGCTGGTACCATTCCTGTCAGTATGCTGTCCATAAAGATTAGGAATAGCAGTCTGGCTATAACCTGGCTGAGTTCTTTGAGGACTCTGGGGTGTAGCCGGGTCCTTGAGATTTATTTATGTTAAAGTGATTGTAAAGTCTTGTTTTTTTTTCTATTAAAATAACAAACATATTATACTACTTACCTGCACTGTGTAATGGTTTTGCATAGGGCAGCCCAGAACCTCCCCTTCTCGGGGTCCCTGGCTGGAGCTCCTGGCCCCTCCCTCCTGTTGAGTGCCCCCCAGCAAACAGATTGGTATGGGGCACCCAAGCCAAGCTGCAGCCCGTGTATCCATTCAGACACGTTCTGCCTCCTCTCTCTCCTGATTGGCTAACTGAGTTTGATGGACAGCAGGGGGAGCCAGTGGGGCCGCTGCTATGTCTCAGCCAATCTGGAGGAAAGTCTTGGACGGCCGAAGCACTCGTGGACATCGCTGGATAGAGATGTGGCTCAGGTAAGTATTAGGGGGGTTGAGGGGGACTGCTGCACACAGAAGGATTTTTATCTTAATGCATAGAATGCACTAAGATTAAAAAAAAAAAACCTTCTGCCTTTACAACCTCTCTAATTCTTTCCAGACTCCGGCCTCTGTTAGCCACAAAGGTAGATCCTGTGATGTGTTACTAACAACACAGTCATGGTTGTTACAGGGGGTCCCCGGGTTAGGAACTAACGACTTTCCTCCTGTTTGTATATCGGAAATGTTCATAAGTCGGCCGCGCATGCGCAGACTGGCAATTACGGACATTTCCGATGTTTTCCGATCTTTCGTCGAATGCCGTTCTGCGCATGCGCAGCCAATTACGGACATTTCCCGAGGCTCCGTCTGCCCGCGCATGCGCAGAACAGCAGACGGTCTGCCCAAAATGGCAGAGGGTCCCCGCAGCGCCCAGTTGGTAAGTAGGAGAAGTTTTCCTCAGTTCAGGCCGATACGTATTCTTCTACATATTTTTGGTAAAAAAAATCGCAATAAGCGTGTAGTGATTGGTTTGCGTCCGCTGAACTTTTTTCGGGGGGGGCATCATTTTAAGGTCATCCATGCTCGGTCCCTTTTTGACAATGTCATGAAGGGGAGGGGCTTAGTCATTATGACATAAAGCACAGGCATGCAAAGGTTTGAGAAACCTGATGCAAAAGCTTAATAGAAGGATCAAGCTGCCATTGTCTGATTAGCAATTTCTAATTTTTTTTAAACCCCCCCCACTTCTAGCGGCCGAATAGCGCCACTAAAACGACTAGCGGCGCTTTACTGATAACGTGGCCAGCTGGCAGTGTGAAATAGCTCTTGAGGATAATTCCACTTCACTCCATGTCCATATAAATATAGTGTGTCTCCGGGGGGGGGGGGCAATTGACCCCCCTTGCCTTATGGAGCGGACACCCATGTTCATATAAATATAGTGTGTCTCCAGGGGGGGGCAATTGACCCCCCTTGCCTTATGGAGCGGACGCCCATGTCCATATAAATATAGTGTGTCTCCAGAGGGGGGGCAATTGACCCCCCTTGCCTTATGGAGCAGACGCCCATGTATATATACACATACACACGAAAATGTTGTTGAGCTTTGGGGTGCACCCCCTAATGCAATGGGCTGCGCACACCTATGTTGAGAGCACTAAGGCTGATTTATTGAAAGGCAGTGGAGCAAAGACAGAACATGACCGTTGTCCACAGCAACCAATCAGATAGCTTATATTTGTCAAACTGAGCTGAGGAAAAACAGAAGCTGAAATCTGATTGGTTTCCAGAGAGCCAACACCCCCCCCCCCCAGGTTCACACATCCAGTTAATGATGGACAGCCTCTGAGGTTCTACAAGTCCCAGCAAATCCAATCACCATAGGTGTGCGCAGCCTATTGCACCCCAAAGCTCAAACACACACTACTCACTACTACTCACATCACTCACCATGTTCATTCAGAAAGGGAAGGGGCTGATAAATACACATTTACTGGCCCCTTCCCTCACTCATCCTAAGACATCTCTGCAGCAACAGCCGGCAGGAGAGGAGAGGAGGGAAGCCAGTAGTGCTGCAGAGGGAAGGAGGGGGGGGAGCCAGGGCAGTAGGGGGAATCTGTGCTGCACAGGGTGATTAGGGTGTGCCTGGGCACACTCGGCACACCCTGTGTGCACGCCTATGCCAATCACTATACTAGCCGTTGTCAATCGCAAGTCGTTACTATGAGCATTAGCTCCGCATTTCAAAAATCTGCCTTGGTTGGAAGAAAAAAAATCCCAGAATCCTCAGAAACCATCCTTGACTCCTGCCTAATTGTGGACCAGTGTTGCATGTCAATGGACAGACGAGCCCATTCATTCTATTGACTCTTCCATCTACCCCTTTTAACCCCTTGTGCTCCACCCTGCAGCATCACCTTGCTCTGCTGTCACCTGGTGCCTCCTATGGCATCCCACAGAGATGGAGTTCTGCCTGGCAGCCTGCCCTGGGCTAGGCTCCTGGCTGTACCATCTCAGCCTGCCCTGTCTGCTCAGCTCCCTGTTGATAGAGCACAAGGCATCAGAATTTCATCAAAGTTCTATTAAGTGAAACATAGGTTGGAGGGCAGCCCCTGATTGGAACAGTTTAAATTTTAATTGTGTTTTTAATTTGACATATAGTTGCAGAAAAGAATGACACTACAACGCCAAGGGCCGGTCGATTTTCTTAATTCCTCCCAGAGGAATTGATGGGTTTATCAGGCAACTAGATTGGAAAGCCATTAAAAGGCATTCTCTGGCTGGACTGTTAATTGGAACTTGATGGATGGAGGGAGAAGGCAGGCTAAAGCAATGCTGATCCAATCTGTAGGACTTTCTGTTTTCCAATAAATTACCCAATTCATTATCCAAGCACAGATTACATAAATTGTACACCTCTAGGGCTCAGGGTTCTCCAAAAGACACCCCCCCCCTTTTTTTTTTCCCCTTCCCTTCTCCCTCCTCCTCTCCCCCCTCCCTAGCCAGAGTGCCATTTGCTCCAAAATATCTTCTGAATGAAAATCGAAAAATAATCAACGTTTATACTTAGAAAATTTATTGCAATCATTTTCTCTGGTAATTTCCTTATTTTAAAGTTTGGACATGTCATATATCATAACCTCAGTCCCTGTTAACAAAGAAAAAAATCTAAAAAAAAGGGGGGGGGGACGACGAGAGGGAGCAGGCTGTGCTTAATATTTAGTAAAGCTTGATTCCAAGATCAAACGTGTTTATGATTCCATCTGTCATTTAGCCCCATAGACTTCTCCCAATATAACAGCTGAGCTACAAGCCTATTTTCTAAGTGCAGCAAAAAAAAAAAAAGAGGAGGAGAAAAAGATCAATTTTTATTAAGGCTTCATGAAAGCTCACAGCGAACCTCGATGGGAACAATATTGCTGAGCCAATACACGTTAACCCTTCCCTGATGGCGAGGAACAGATACCGCCGAGCTTTACCGGCTACTTACTGCAGGGGGAGGCTTCTGATTGGACAGCCGGTACACCCCTGGACAAGCTGGAGGTGCAGATTATTGGCTAGTTAAGCTGGCCATACACCAGTAGAATTTTGTTTTGAAAATGTAACAAACATTTTTTTTTTCAATGTTCGTTTTATTTTCTAATAATTAGTTTGGGGTCAAATCAAATTTTGTAATGAGACCTACCGGTATTTATATGTGTAGGATTCCATTCAAATAGCAGGGTCCAGGGCCACCATCAGGAATTTTGGGGCCCCTTACACAGCTTCAGGCATGGGCCCCCTGGAGCAGAGGAGAACCGGGGGGGGGGTGCTGCCGCCGCAAATTGAGAAGGGGGGGCAGCCGCGAATTGAGAAGCGGGGGGTGCCACGAACGAAAAAAGAAGCAACAAAAAAAAGGGGGGTTGCCATCCGGGGCCCTGGGGACCTCTGGGTCCCTTACAAAAAATAAACAAAAAATAAAATATATATATATATTTTTTTAATACAAAAGGGGGGTTACCATCCGGGGCCTCTGGGGACCTCTGGGCACCTTACAAAAGAAAAAAAATTATAAAAAAATATATATTTTTATAAAAAAAGAAAAAAAGGGGGGGGTTGCCATCCGAGGCCCTGTTGACCTCCGGGCCTCTGGGGACCTCTGGGCCCCTTACAAAAAATAAATAAAAAAAATAAACAAAGAATAAAATACATTTTTTTTATAAAAAACACATAAAAAAGGGGGGTTACCATCCGGGGCCCCAGGGACCTCCGGTGCTTCTGGGGACCTCTGGGCCCCTTACAATTTTTTTTTTATAAAGAATAAATAAATATAGATTTTTTTTTTTATTAAAAAGGGGGGGGGGGGGTTTGCCATCCGGGGCCCTGGGGTCCTTACAAAAACAAAAAAATATATATAATTTACTTTTTTTATAAAAAATACATTAAAAAAGGGGGTTACCATCCGGGGCCCCTGGGGACCTCTGGGCCCCTTAAAAAATAAATAAAAATAAAAAAGGGGGGTTGCCATCTGGGCCTCTGTGTACTGCCTGTACCCCCCTGATGGCGGCCCAGAGCAGGTCTGGATTACATTTCAATGGTTTTGAACAAAATTAGTTGACTCATATATTCCAAGGAAGAATTTTCTGCATGAATGATTTATCTACGAACATTAAAAAAAAAAAAAAAAACTCTAACCGTGTATGGCCAACTTTAGACTATTTCAGACCTCATTTTCCAATATTCTTCACATGTATGGGAAGTCACAGTTCTCTACCCAATCACTGGGGTTGATATACTTAAAGTGGTTGTAAACCCCCACATATACCTACCCTGTTTTCCCCGAAAATAAGACAGTGTCTTATATTAATTTTTGCTCCCAAAGATGCGCTAGGTCTTATTTTCAGGGGATGTCTTATTTTTCCATGAAGAAGAATACGGTACACATTTATTGTTGAACAAAAAAAAAGGATTCCCCCCCTTCTAATCATCCTGTGCCATTTTGATGCCCCCCCTCAAATCCACCCTGTGTTATTTTAAGTGAGTCCCCCTCCCCCCACCCCTGTGCCAGTGGACAGTGGATTATTTAGTCTCTCTCCCCTCCCACCTTCACCAGACATCCCCCCCCCTTTACCAGACATCCCCTCACCCCTTTATCAGATATTTGCCACCCCCCCCACCTCAGTCACCCCTGGGTGTCTGTGGCGGCCAGATTCCACACAATGTGCCCGACTCCTGCCCCGCGCGACTCACTCACTGTCTAATTGAGTGTCAGCCAGACTCTGTCAGGGCGGAGCGAGCAGCAGGTGGCAGAAGGCGGCAGCTTGTCCTGGCGGTGGCGCGGGCTCTCTGATTTAAAGAGACCTCGCACTGCCTGAACAGCTCCGACTGCGCTGCGGCCAATCAGTGAGCTGCGCGGTGGCGCCCGCTGCTACGGTCTAGAGGAGTCAGGCGCTTTGCGGTAGCTTCGGGGGCCTTATATTCCGGGGTGGCCTCATTATCGGGGAGGCCTAATGTTCGGGGGAGGCCTTATTATCGGGGGGATGCCTTATATTACATCGAGAGGCAAAACTGGAAGTAGGTCTTATTTTCGGGGGATGTCTTACTTTCAGGGAAAGACGGTAGTGGCGGGTGTTTTTTTTTTCCACCACGCCCCCTACGTTGTCGGAAGGTCAGTCGGGTCACCCGCACTAACCCCCCTCCCCCGCGGCCGGTCATCCAGTCCCGCACTTAGGTCGTGGGCGGGCAGCGCTCCTACGGGCGGCAGCTTCCATCGCATCTGCTACTTCTCTGCATAAAGGTGACTTCCGCTGTGCGTCTCCTCCCTCCTCCTCCTAGGAGTCCAAAAGGATCGCCTGTCCTTTCAGCCGATCGGGTGACGGGTCTCAAGACCCGCTTCCTGATTGGCCGGGAGGAGGATCAGTGGGACAATAGCGAATATTCATTCTCTATTGTCACACAACTGGGTGGGCTCAGGGCACAGTGCTCTGCAACCCCCAACCCACCCTTTTTAAAACTTATTAGAGCCCCTGGCTCTAATCACATGCTTCAAAAAAAACAAACATTGGAATCCATGCATCCGGCGCCCTGCATGTAGATTAGGGGGGCGGACTCGTGGACAGGGGGGGCGGTGCCCGTGCGCCCCTAATGAACGGGCCGCCACTGCATATACCCAATAAAGAGACTGGCCTGAGGTGATACACAGAGATGAAACAAATCCTCCTACCTAAGTTGTAGTTGTTTATCTGCAGCTGTCTTTCCCCTGTTATCATTCAAAGTGCAGAATTTACACAGGAACTCTCAGCAGTTATTTTTTATTTAATAATTTTTTTATTGCTAGTTTCGGTAGAAAAACAATTAGGAAAACAATACAATGTAGTATATGTCAGACCGCATAGATACTATTAGAACACCCAATAAATAATATATTTCTATCACTAGCAAAATTGTTCTCTGCAACAAATGTAGTTAAAATTTCAACATGTTCCAAACGTAAATATAACTTTAAACACATACCATATAAATTTACATTTCTGAAAAGCAGGGGGCGGAGGCCTAAAGTTATGTCAGTGAGGAGAGCTCTGAGAGCTGATTGGAGGGAAGGGACACACCCCCCTTCACACAGCTCACAGGAACAGAGCTGAGGCTGTCAACCTGCTGGAGGTCCCTCCCCTGTCACCATTTTTCTCTTGGTGTCAGGAAAACTTGTCAGAAGTGATTCATGCTGATAGCAGAGGAACGAAGCAACAGACAGAAATGACACGTAGTGCTCTGGATTGAGACAGGTACACACTGTTGAGGGATATGCTTGGTTCATATTTTATGTTTGAGGTTTACAACCACTTTAAAGTAGAAGTCCAGTCAAAACCTAACTAAGCGTAAACCTCCTCCCGTCCCAATTCTATGACCTATACCAAATACCCTGCAAAAGAAAGATGCTTATACTTACCTAATCTAAGGGCACTCTGGTCTGGTCATATGATCTCTCCAGCGGCCGGCTTCAGGGGAGACGAGAGAGCAGCAGCAACAATGGCTGCAGAGCCTGGGCAATGACATCACTCTAAAGCCCCGTACACACTGTCGGACTTCCATCGGACTTTTCCGTGTTTTTTTGTCCGAACGGAGTTGGCCGGGCACACCCATAGCATACACACCACAGGACTTTTCTGCAAACTTTCCTAAAACTTTTTGCAACATCACGTGGTTTTTCTGCTCTTTTCTGCTCTTTACTGCCACCCTTTGGTCAACTTCTGCTATTGTTGGTTGATTTTAACATTAGTTGTTTTGTCCATCGGACAAAAGTCCGATGGTTTTCTGTACACACGGTCGGACTTTGCTCCATCGGACTTTTGTTGGGCAAAAGTTTGTCCGTTTGCAGACCCAACTTTTGTCCGATGAAAACAAGAAAAAAGAAAAAAAAAGTTTGTCCGATGGAGCGTACACACAGTCGGATTGTTGGTCCAACTTGCTCAAAACGAAGTTTGTTGGGCAAAAGTCCGACCGTGTGTACGGGGCTATAGACTTTCTATGGGGCATTTGTTGTCCTCTGTCCCTCCTCTACACTGAAGCCGGCTCTGGAACCCGTTCATGAGATCGGACTAGAGCGCACTTTACACGGTACACAAAGTGCGTCAAGCAGCGATCAGAGCAGGTAATCACTGGCTGTGCGTTGAACCGTGAACAGCTGCGGCCTTCGGCAACCTATCATTATAATGAACCGGGCCGGCAGCCACACTTAGCCACTCACAGCTGCAGCAGGAATCAGAGGATTTCTGCCACTGCTATTCTCACTGGCCTAATTCGCTGGTGTAAATACAGCCTGAACTACTTGCCGACCAGCCGCCGCAGTTGTATTGTGGCAGGTTGGCACGGTTGCGCGAATCACCGTCGTTGTACATCGGGCGCTTGAAGAAGCTATAGGGGGGTGCGTGTCGTCGGGGGCGCGAGCCGCCGAAGCCGATGGGCATGGCCAGCGGCCGCGATGTCCGCCGGCTAACCCGCGATTGCTCCTCAAAGAGCCAGAATGGGGATCTGTGTATGTAAATACACAGATCCCCGTTCTGTCAGGGGAGTAGAGAGAGATCTGCTGTTCCTAGTGATCAGGGACAGCGATCTCTCACTACTCCCAGTCAGTCCCCTCCCCCCACAGTTAGAAACACCTCCCTAGGACACACTTAACCCCTTGATCGCCCCCTAGTGTTAACCCCTTCCCTGCCAGTGACATTTATACAGTAATCAGGCACTAGTTTTAGCTTTGATCGCTGTATAAATGTCACTGGTCCCAAAAAAGTGTCAAAAGTGTCCGATCTGTCTGCCGCAGTGTCGCAGTCCCGCTAAAAATCGCTGATCACCGCCATTACTAGTAAAAAATATATAAATAATAAAAATGCCATAAATCTATTCCCTATTCTGTAGACGCTATAACTTTTGCTCAAACCCATCAATATACGCTTATTGCGATTTTTTTTATCAAAAATATGTAGAAGAATATATATCGGCCTAAACTGAGGAAGAAATGTTTTATTTTTTTTGGATATATATTATAGCAAAAAGTAAAAAATATTGTTGTTTTTTTCGAAATTGTCGCTCTTTTTTTGTTTATAGCGCAAAAAATAAAAACCGCAGAGGTGATCAAATACCCCCCAAAGAAAGCTCTATTTGTGGGAAAAACAGGACATAATTTTTTTTTGGGTGCGACGTCACACGACCGCGCAATTGTCAGTTAAAGCGACGCAGTGCCGTATCGCAAAAAATGGCCTGGTCATAAGGGGGGCAAATCCTTCCGGTCCTTAAGTGGTTAAAAGCACAATGAACATTCGCTTTTCAAAGTGAATGTTCGCTGAGCTTAGAAAATAAAGTGAAGCTGTGTTCACTTCAATCAGCCAACCATGTCCTAGAAAAAAAACTCTGTTTTTATTTTTTGTTTAAATTTCTCTTACATAAGATTACGCATTAAGGGCCAGTTCACACCATAGAAACGCAATCCGCATGCGTTCCAGGTGCTTTTTTGCATGCGCGTTTTTGACGCGTTTTCGATGCGTTCCAGTGCGTTTTTGGTACGTTTTTATTGCAGTCCAGTGATTTTTTTCGCCCCTCTTTTTTATTAACCTTAGAGATAAGGACAAGTGTGTTCCAGTGCATTTTTGGTGCATTTAGGTGCGTTCCGGTGCGTTTCAGTGCGTTTTTGGTGCATTTAGGTGCATTCCGGTGCATTCTCGTGCGTCTTTGATGCGTTTTACAGCGTTCCAGTACAGTCCAGTGCAGGTAAAATGCAGCATATTCTACTTTTTTTGCTGGAACTGGAACGCACTGGAACTGCAAGCACTGGTGTGACCTATGCCATTGAAAACTATATAACCTACTTTCCATGCGTTTTTGATGCAGAAAAAAAAAACGCACTGGACTGCATGTGGTGTGAACTGGCCCTAAAAGTGAACGAAGCTTCACCTTATTCACTAACATTCCCTTTATTAAATGAACCAGGTTGCATGAGCTGAGACCTGTAGCTGGGTAACTGCAGGGTGTTCCATCGGTCGGTGTGCACGCAGTTTTTGGCATTTCATGAGTACATTGGGGGGGGGGGGGAACTGTGCTTTAAACTCTTGCAGCGCCGGGGCTCTCAGGGCCGGCCTAAGCTCGGGATCAGCTTGCAGGCTCTCAGCTAGGAAGGAGTCAACGCTTCTTCTTGGATTACACCTGAGCTGCTACACACCCCCCCCCCTCCTCCACACTTTCTTGGACTTGTAAATATTTCATCACACTTCAGAATAAAGTGTGGATTCCAAAGGCTCTGCCTGGTAATAGGTGGATGCTGCCCCAAGGACGGATCCAGAACATACCAGAAAATTGAAATACTATCCGGATCACTGTACTCTTTTTACCTATCATTAGTCTTTATTTACTCTGTCCACCCAAAACCGATATCTGAATTATGGACGGATGCTGACTACTTGACTTCCCCAGCTTTTTATATGTCTCTGGGGCTCCAGTGGTGACGCTCCAGTGGTGACATTGTCCTGGGGTGTGTGATCTAGAGGACTGGCCGTACAGAATTACAAATATGTTAGCTGGTAGAACAGTTCAACCATGTAGGGTTCTGCTTCGAATAACGAAAGACCCATTCTGTTCTCCAAAGTCCTCATTTTTTACATTGTTCAGTTTAGCCAGGCTTCCATCTAGTTATTCAGGCTATTTATGAAACAGGCCCGGCGCTCAGGTTTTAGTAGCGGCTGTCCAACGGAATAAATTTTTCATAAGCCTCCTGAATTAAGTGGGAAGTGTGCGTTTCACTTTCCCCCTGCAGAAGAGCCCGGGCTGCCGCCATGTAGACGCGGCTGCTGTACGGCCTGGATATGAGGTGTCTAAAACGGGAATAAGACTTTGATTTGTGGAGTATGCCTAGTTACAGAGTTGAAGAACCAGCCCGAAAGGCCTTTGAGATCCTCCGCTCAGCTGACAGATGTGCTCATTTAATAAGCTTGAAGCTGAAATGGGTGTATAAAACCTGCCCATTTAGCTCTGACAGAGGAGATTTCATGGCCTGTCTAGAGAGGTTGTAAATTCTGTCCCCAACTGTGCCACAGCCAAGTAGCCCGATGTATCTAGCCACGGCAGGCCGGGACCCCCCGCTCCTAACATATGCCTCGCTATGCTGGATACTATTGACTGGCAGGCCCATTATAAACCATCTTCATTTCATGAACCTTAATGTCCCCCTAACAGGCCTGTCTTTCCCAGGATAGGAAGGCCTAGAACACTGATCCACATACACCGCCATTATGAGTGTCTGTCAATAGTACAACTGTAGCTGGTAAAGTCACATCCATGGCCATTATCAAACCTTAAAGAAGATCTTCTTTTATAAGAAGAGACTAGAGCAGCCTTTCTCTACATTTTTTCTCCAGAGGAACCCTTGAAATTATTTTTACATATTAGGGAACCCCCTGCTAAAAAGAAAAACATTGTGGGTAGTGGGAAAATGTCCCCCATTACAGTGGTGGTCAGAATGCCCTCCTCATAGATAGCTAAAAAAGATCATTGGTGTCATGCCACGGGCTCCACCAAGTGGCCATGGCCTTGGAACTATACAGGCATCATCAAATGAGAGGTCAATCAGCAACCTCTGGAAGAACCTTACGGAGAATGGGACCTTAAATGAGAGGTCAATGGGCCACAGCTTAAGGGATCCCCTGCAACCTCTGGAAGAACCCTACGAAGAATGGGACCTTAAATGAGAGGTCAATGAGCCACAGCTCAAGGGATCCCCTGCAACCTCTGGAAGAACCCTACGAAGAATGGGACCTTAAATGAGAGGTCAATGAGCCACAGCTTAAGGGATCCCCTTCAACCTCTGGAAGAACCCTACGAAGAATGGGACCTTAAATGAGAGGTCAATGAGCCACAGCTGAAGGGATCCCCTGCAACCTCTGGAAGAACCCTACGGAGAATGGGACCTTAAATGAGAGGTCAATGAGCCACAGCTTAAGGGATCCCCTGCAACCTCTGGAAGAACCCTACGGAGAATGGAACCTTAAATGAGAGGTCAATGAGCCACAGCTTAAGGGATCTCCCCTGCAACCTCTGGAAGAACCCCACGAAGAGTGGGACCTTAAATGAGAGGTCAATGAGCCACAGCTTAAGGGATCCCCTGCAACCTCTGGAAGAACCCTACGGAGAATGGGACCTTAAATGAGAGGTCAATGAGCCACAGCTCAAGGGATCCCCTGCAACCTCTGGAAGAACCCTAAAGAGAATGGAAACTTAAATGAGAGGTCAATGAGCCACAGCTCAAGGGAACCCCTGCAACCTCTGGAAGAACCCTACGGAGATTGGGACCCTAAATGAGAGGTCAATGAGTCACAACTCAAGGGTCTCCCAGCGGATCAAAGCATATTCATGTGTTAGAATGGCCCAGTCAAAGCCCAGACCTAAATCCAATTGAGAATCTGTGGCAAGACTTGAAAATTATTGCTGTTCACAGACGCTCTCCATCCAATCTGACTATTTTGCATAGAAGAAAGGGCAAAAATGTCACTCTCTACATGTGCAAAGCTGGTAGAGACATCCCCAAAAAGACTTGCAGCTGTAATTAATAGGGGGTTCTACAAAGTATTGACTCAGGGGGGCTGAATACAAATGCACACCACACTTTTCACATATTTATTTGTAAAAAATGTTGAAAACCATTTATCATTTTCCTTCCACTTCACAATTATGTGGCACTTTGTGTTGGTCTATCACATAAAATCCCAATAAAATACATTTACATTTTTGGTTGTAAAATGACAAAATGTGGAAAATTTCAAGGGGTGTGAATACTTTTTCAAGGCACTGTACCATACTTGGCCGATGCCACTGGAAGCTGGAAATCACTGAAGTAGATACCACTACTCCAGTGATCCCCACTTGCTTTCATATCCCATGCTGAATGGTTGCCCTGCTGTATTGTGAACACAGGAGATTGGCTGCTGGGAACGGGCACCATTCAAAGAATGCTTCGCATGTCCTAAATCAATGGTCTCCAAACTGGGACACCGGCCGGATGTGGCCCTTTGCTTGCCTTTATCCAGAACTTGGATCACTAATGCTCCCATCTGATACGAGGCACTGTTCCTCCCACTGTCAATAAGGTTTAGGCACCATCCCTTCCACTGACACCAGTAGTGGGGCACTATTCCTCCCACCGACACTAACAATGGGGCACTATTTCTTCCAATGACACCAATGGCTGGGCCCTATTCCTCCCACCCATACCAATGATGGGGCATTATCCCTCCTCCTACTAACCGTATACTCCTTTGTAATTTTTTATTTATTTTTTACTCCTACTGACCACCACCTCGAGGAATTGTTTTCTCCCACTGATACTGGGGCATTTCTACTTCCACTGGCCACAGTCTGGCCCCCCCTAAAGTAAACTGGCCCTTTTCTTAAAAAAAATTGGAGTCCTAAGTGAACAAGGTGGAGAATGTGACGGCACCGCTCTGCCTCTCCAGCTCGTTGTCACCCTAGGAAACGAAGGAAGTGTGAAAAAAGTAAAATTAATGCAGCCACCACATCTATAGACTGTTAAGCTGCAATTATATCAATATTTGTCTTTGGGGTTTAGATGCAAGTTACTAATGCAGCACAAAAAGAGGCTCAGTGCAAAAAAAGCTTTAATACGAAGATAACTTTTTTGTTTTTTGCCATGTGACTGTAATTTTTCAATCTCATTGGACTTAACTGAAAATATCTGTCACTTCCAAATACAGATCTTTGGTGTGTTAGCTTTGTGAATTGAGCATCTAGTGTGAAAATTAAACGAACCCATACCAACTAACCAGACCTCTGTTTACATCAATCAATAAATAAATGCTGAGTAGTTCCTATGGGTTACTGCACTTTGCACCGCAGTCTTCGCCTTATTTAGGGCTAGTTTACACTTGCTTCAAAACAAGGCTTCGGACACGGTTGTTAAAGCTCTCTGAACGCCAGTCAAAGCTCCTGTCACTAAATAAAACGATTAGCTTACAGTCCTGTTTACACCTTGCTTTTTCTTTGCCTTGCTTCAAAAATTATACCCCATGTAGCTTTAGTGGTGCGTCAATGCGTCTTCAAAGCCTCCATAGAAGTCTATGGCAAAGCTCGCTTTTGGAGAAAGGGAGTAACTGCTCCAGATGAATTCACTTGGCAATTAGTCTCCTCTCAGGAACCAAGGGTGCTGGCAATGCATGAAGCAAAAATAGGAAGAAAATGTTTGGACAGCCGCACTCCAAAAAAAAAAAAAACTTTCAGTTGCCTTTATTTTAAAATAAGGATAAAAGCACTACAAATCACAGCAAAAGTAAGGACAAACCTCCGACGCGTTTCACACTGACGCTTAGAGCCATGACAAAGCACTAAGCATTAGTGTGAAACGCGTCGGCTGTTTGTCCTTACTTTTGCTGTGATTTGTAGTGCTTTTATCCTTATTTTAAAATAAAGGCAAATGAAAGTTTTTTTTCTTGAGTGTGGGCGGCTGTCCAAACATTTTCTTCCTATTTGTACACCTTGCTTTTGCTTGGTGCTTCGGTGAGGCTTCAGTGAGGCTTTGGTGTGGCTTCAGTGAGGCTTTGGTGGGGCTTCAGCGAGGCTTCATGAGGCTTCGATGAGGCTTCAGTGAGGCTTCGATGAGGCGTCGGTGGGGCTTCGATGAGGTGTTGGTGGGGCTTCAGTGAGGCTTCATGAGGCTTCGATGAGGCTTCAGTGAGGCTTCGATGGGCTTTGGTGGAGCTTAAATGAGGCTTCAATGAGCCTTTGGTGGGGCTTCAGTGAGGCTTCATAAGGCTTCGATGAGCCTTCGGTGGGGCTTCATGAGGCTTTGATGAGGCTTCAATGAGCCTTTGGTGGGGTTTCAGTGAGGCTTCATGAGGCTTTGATGAGGCTTTGATGAGCCTTTGGTGGGGCTTCAGTGAGGCTTCATGAGGCTTCGACGAGCCTTTGGTGGGGCTTCAGTGAGGCTTCATGAGGCTTCGATGAGCCTTTGGTGGGGTTTCAGTGAGGCTTCATGAGGCTTCGATGAGCCTTTGGTGGGGCTTCAGTGAGTCTTCATGAGGCTTCGATGAGCCTTTGGTGGGGCTTCAGTGAGGCTTCATGAGGCTTTGATGAAGCTTCGATGAGCCTTTGTTGGGGTTTCAGTGAGGCTTCATGAGGCTTCGATGAGCCTTTGGTGGGGCTTCAGTGAGGCTTCATGAGGCTTCGATGAGTCTTTGGTGGGGCTTCAGTGAGGCTTCATGAGGCTTTGATGAGCCTTTGGTGGGGCTTCAGTGAGGCTTCATGAGGCTTCGATGAGCCTTTGGTGGGGCTTCAGTGAGGCTTCATAAGGCTTTGACGAAGCTTCGACGAGTCTTTGGTGGGGCTTCAGTGAGGCTTCATGAGGCTTCGATGAGCCTTTGGTGGGGCTTCAGTGGTGCTTCAAGCGAGCTTTGCCATAGACTTCTATGGAGGCTTTGAAGACGCGTTGAAGCACCACTAAAGCTACATGGGGTATAATTTTTGAAGCAAGGCAAAGAAAAAGCAAGGTGTAAAGAGGACTAATCATTTTATTTAGTGACAGGGGCTTTGACTGGCGTTCAGAGAGCTTTATCAAAGCGTGTCCGAAGCCTTGTTTTGAAGCAAGTGTAAACTAGCCGTTAATGTGTGTTGAAGCCCTAAATAAACCTGCTAGATTTAGATAAAACTGCAGGGCAGATCAAAGTCCTATTAATATCTGGAATAAAAGGTCCAAACTGCACTTCTGACCCCCCCGGGCCTTCACATTTTGGCAGGCCATAGAGTTCAGCTCTTATCCATGCCCACCTTTTGGTTACCTCTCACCAAAGGTTATTAGATATTCCTTTATTGCTTGTGTTTCCCTGTTCATTGTGCATAATAGCTGTCCACAGGGCTGACAGGTAATTGATACAAAGACGTTATCACACATTTAATTACTGCAACACCTTATCTTGACAGCTGAGATAGCGGGCCGGACATATGCTGGATTGGCTTTATGCTGTCATTGCTGCTGGGACTCTTATTTAATTACCTGTCATTACACTAAAGTAAAAGTGAGTGTGAGGGAATATGCAGCTCATGAAAAATATATATAGACTTGCACCTAAATAGGGAAACCGTAGTCCTTGAAAAAATGTATACATATATATTTATACACACACACACACACACACACACACACACACACACACACACACACACACACACTATGGTCAAAAGTATTGGGACACCTGCCTTTACACGCACATGAACTTTAATGGCATTCCAGTCTTAGTCTGTAGGGTTCAAAATTGAGCTGGCCCACCCTTTGCAGCTATAACAGCTTCAACTCTTCTGGGAAGGCTTCCCACAAGGTTTAGGAGTGTGTCTATCGGAATGTTTGACCATTCTTCCAGAAGTGCATTTGTGAGGTCAGGCACTGATGTTGGACGAGAAGGCCTGGTTCTGCTCTAATTCATCCCAAAGGTGTTCTATTGGGTTGAGGTAGGGACTCTGTGCAGGCCAGTCAAGTTCCTCCACCCCAAACTCGCTCATCCATGTCTTTATGGACCTTGATTTGTGCACTGGTGGGCAGTCATGTTGGAACAGGAAGGGGTCATCCCAAACTGTTCCCATAAAGTTGGGAGCATGAAATTGTCCAAAATGTCTTGGTATGCTGACGCCTTAAGAGTTTAAGGCGTTTCAGGAGTTTAAGAGCTTAAGAGCGATCGCGTGCTGATTGGCCACAGGGGGAGCCAATCAGCAGGCCCGTCGGACACGATGTCCACCAGCCACCCGCGATCGCTCCCCGCAGTGACAGAATGGCGATCTGCTGATGCAAACAAACAGACCGCCATGCTGTCAGGAACATGGATCAGAGTGTCCATGCAGTGAGCCCATCCCCCCCACACAATACGAAAATCGGAAGAAAAATTTCATCCGACAAACGATCTGACGATTTTCGGATCGTTAGTGCGGTGCTTTCGACAGCCGATTGTGGTTTTTCGGCTGACAAAATCTGGATGTGCAGACTATAAAATCTTTGTCGGATGTGAACACACCGTACGATTTTCATTTAATTAGTACGGTTTTCGTCTAAAAAAAATCATAAGAGCAAGACTATGCATGCTCAGAAACCAAAGAATACATACAAAACTATTCACTTCTGACGTTGTATTCTGTCATATGAGAATTTTCGTATGGTGAGTAGTGATGAGCTGAACACCCCCGGGTTCGGTTCGCACCAGAACCCGCGAACGGACCGAAAGTTCGCGCGAACATTAGACCCCTATTAAATACAATGGATGCGAACGTTCGGATTCTAAAGTGCTAATTATAACGACTATTATCCATGTTATTGTCCGAAACAGAGTTTGGGAACCCGGGTTCTGCACCAGGGGACATGTATCAATGCAAAAAGAAGTTTTAAAAACGGACGTTTTTCGGGAGCAGTCATTTTAATGATGCATAAAGTGAAAAAAAAAAAGTCAAATATTCCTTTAAATATTGTACCTGGGGGGTGTCTAAAGTATGCCTGTGAAGTGCCACGTGTTTCCCGTGTTTAGAACTGTCCCTGCACAAAATAACATTTCTAAAGGGAAAAAAGTCATTTAAAACTGCTTGCGGCTTTAATGTAATGTCTGGTCCCGGTAATATGGATGAAAATCTTTAGGAAAAATGGCATAGCTACCCCATCACACCCCCCCCCACCCCAGCCCATTACCAGCCCCTTTGGATCTTGTATGGATATTAAGGGGAACCCCGCACATAAAATAAAAAAGGACCTATATACTCTGAACAGCCGTATACAGGCGGTGCATACAAGACAGGGACTGTAGGTTTGTTCTTATGTAGAATCTGTTTATAATTTTGAACAGCTGCATTGTTTAAGTGGAGCTCCATGGCAAATTCCTTTTTTTTAGTTTTTTGTAAAACATAGGGAACGGTTATCACCCCTGTCACATTTTTTTTGCTGTCTGTGCCCCTGTTCAGAACATTTCACCTCACTTTGCGTCCCAATGACAACTGTTTTTGAAATGTGGTGTTTTTATTGAAACAAGGATTGGTGATAAAGCATCAGTAGAGAGGAGACACCTTTCTCCCATATTAATTCTTACAGGAGAGAATTTTCCTTCCAAGGGGTAGATTTCCTCTCACTTCCTGTTGTCTTCTTCCGTTTGCAAGTAGTAGTAGTTTGTAAGTTGGATGTTTGAAAGTAGGGACCTTCCGTATATACTCTGCAGAAATTGGCCCCTTAGGTGTTGGTGTTGGCACAACACTGAAAGCACTCACAGTTATTCTTGGTGGGTGCTGGAACGCCCTTCTGTCAAGTATAATATCAGGAATTGTAATAACATATAATTGTTGATCAGTGGTAGTAAAAATTGGCCCTTTGATGGTGGTGCTGGTGCCACAACACTGTAAGGCCTGACAGTTACTCTTGGTGGGCGCAGCAATGCTCCCTGCTGTGAATTATTAGATCAATAATTATAATTGCATGCCCCTGTTGAACAGGGGCTGAAAAATTGGGCCTTTGGTGGTGGTGGTGGTGGTGATGGTGGTGCTGGTGCCACAACACTGTAAGGCCTGACAGTTACTCTTGGTGGGCGCAGCAATGCTCCCTGCTGTGAATTATTAGATCAATAATTATAATTGCATGCCCCTGTTGAACAGGGGCTGAAAAATTGGGCCTTTGGTGGTGGTGGTGGTGGTGATGGTGGTGCTGGTGCCACAACACTGTAAGGCCTGACAGTTACTCTTGGTGGGCGCAGCAATGCTCCCTGCTGTGAATTATTAGATCAATAATTATAATTGCATGCCCCTGTTGAACAGGGGCTGAAAAATTGGGCCTTTGGTGGTGGTGGTGGTGGTGATGGTGGTGCTGGTGCCACAACACTGTAAGGCCTGACAGTTACTCTTGGTGGGCGCAGCAATGCTCCCTGCTGTGAATTATTAGATCAATAATTATAATTGCATGCCCCTGTTGAACAGGGGCTGAAAAATTGGGCCTTTGGTGGTGGTGGTGGTGGTGATGGTGGTGCTGGTGCCACAACACTGTAAGGCCTGACAGTTACTCTTGGTGGGCGCAGCAATGCTCCCTGCTGTGAATTATTAGATCAATAATTATAATTGCATGCCCCTGTTGAACAGGGGCTGAAAAATTGGGCCTTTGGTGGTGGTGGTGGTGGTGATGGTGGTGCTGGTGCCACAACACTGTAAGGCCTGACAGTTACTCTTGGTGGGCGCAGCAATGCTCCCTGCTGTGAATTATTAGATCAATAATTATAATTGCATGCCCCTGTTGAACAGGGGCTGAAAAATTGGGCCTTAGGCACTGGTGGCACAACACTGCAACCCCTCACAGATACTGTACTTGGAGCACAGCAATGAGGCCTGTTGCAAAGTATTGCATCAAAATTTTTAATTACACGCCCCTGTTAAACAGGGGCTGAAAAATTGGTCCTTAGCCACTGGTGGCGTCACCCATAAACCAAAATGATCTTCCAAGCTATCATCGTTAATCGTATCATTGAGGAGGAGGAGGAGGATAGCCAGTCAACATAACAGCACAGGCACTCAACATCAGCATCAGTCTTGAAGGGATGTGACATTTTAAAATCAATTAGTCTGTTATATCAGCATCTGGTGTGTGGTAGCTGGTGGTGATCCAAGACTGGTTCATCTTGATGAAAGTCAGTCGATCAACCGAGTCGGTGGACAGGCGCACCCTGTGATCCGTGACAAATCCTCCAGCAGCACTGAATGTGCGTTCTGAAAGAACGCTGGATGCAGGACAGGCCAGTAGCTCAATTGCATACTGTGCAAGCTCTGGCCAGTGATCCATCCTCAAGACCCAGTAAGCCAGAGGATTTTCGGTGGGGAAGGTGTCCAAGTCTGACCTTGCCCCTAGGTATTCCTGCACCATGTATATCAGACGCTGGCGATGGTTGCTGGAACCGATCATACTTTGGGGCTGCGGACTAAAGAATTGTCTGAACGCATCGGTCAGACGGCCACCTTCCCCACCGCTCCTTCTTTGACTGCCCGAAGCCTCAGCAACTCGTTGTCCAGGACCAGGAGTTTGTAACCTCCCAGTCTCTGGGAACGCGTTGCACAGACCTTTCTGCAAGGCCTCCCGGAGTTGTCTCATCCTCTGCTCCCTCTGCGACGGTACGATAAGGTCCGCAACCTTACCCTTGTACCGTGGATCAAGGAGAGTGGCCAGCCAGTAATGGTCCCTCTCCTTGATCCAAAGAATACGAGGATCCTTCCGCAGACTTTGCAGGATCAGGGAGGCAATGCAGCGTAGGTTAGCTGAGGCATTCAGTCCGGAGTCCTCTGGGTCACTAAGGACGACATGATCCGCAGCCACCTCCTCCCAGCCACGTACAAGTCCACTGGTTTCTTGGGACTGTAAATCGTCCCTAAAAGACTGCTGCTGATGATGCTGAGTGCCAGCCTCCACCTCCATGCTGACACAATCCTCCTCCTCCTCATCCTCCTCCTCCTCCTCTCTCCTATTAGGCACCCACGTGGAGTCAGTGACCTCATCATCCCCTCCCTCCTCATCACTGGAGCCAATCTGGCAGTATGCTGCAGCTGCTGGAACATGACTGCCAGATTGGTGTCCTTCTTGAGCATCCCCTCTCTCTGCTCTCACGCTGCTGCCTTCCTCTAGCTGGGTATCATCATCAGATCCTTCCAAACGCTGGGCATCCTCCTGGAGCATGTACCCAACACTGTGCTCAAACAGTTCGGGGGACTCCTCAGGAGGAGGGCATGGTGGGTCTAGGGAAGGATTGACTAATGAAGATAATGATACCAGAGAAGAGGACGCTTTGGCAGCTGCTTTGCCAGTACCCTGAGCCTGGGTGAGAGAGGATGAGGAGGATGAGGTGGGCTTGGTCATCCACTCTACCAAGTCTTCGGCATGATGTGGCTCAACATGTCCAGCTGCCGAAAACAAGGACAAGCGTGTCCCATGGCCATGTGCTGATGACAATGCACCGCGTATACGACCAGCACTGTTGCCCCCAGACACAGAGCCTGCTTGCCCTCTTTTTTTGCCTCCTGACTGTCTGCCTCTCCTTGGTTGCCTTCCAGACATTTTAATGGATGGCCTGCAGGGAGATGGGAAAAACAGCAATAAGGGCTACCTTTAGGTGTATATTGTGCAGGAGGCTTAGCAACAATGACACTGACACTGTCCCCTGCCTATCCTTCTCTGTCCCTAAACACAAGGATTGAAAATATGGAACAGCAAAATTGATTTAGAACAGAATAGCACACTGTCAGTTTCACTCACTGTACCTCTCTGTCCCTCAACTCAAGGATTGAAAATATGGTTCAGCAAAATAGTTTTAGAACACAATAGCACACTGACACTTTCCCTCACTGTACCTCTCTGTCCCTCAACTCAAGGATTGAAAATATGGAACAGCAAAATTGGTTTAGAACAGAATAGCACACTGTCAGTTTCCCTCACTGTACCTCTCTGTCCCTCAACTCAAGGATTGAAAATATGGAACAGCAAAATTGGTTTAGAACAGAATAGCACACTGTCAGTTTCACTCACTGTACCTCTCTGTCCCTCAACTCAAGGATTGAAAATATGGTTCAGCAAAATAGTTTTAGAACACAATAGCACACTGACACTTTCCCTCACTGTACCTCTCTGTCCCTCAACTCAAGGATTGAAAATATGGAACAGCAAAATTGGTTTAGAACAGAATAGCACACTGTCAGTTTCCCTCACTGTACCTCTCTGTCCCTCAACTCAAGGATTGAAAATATGGAACAGCAAAATTGGTTTAGAACAGAATAGCACACTGTCAGTTTCACTCACTGTACCTCTCTGTCCCTCAACTCAAGGATTGAAAATATGGAACAGCAAAATTGATTTAGAACAGAATAGCACACTGTCAGGTTCACTCACTGTACCTCTCTGTCCCTCAACTCAAGGATTGAAAATATGGTTCAGCAAAATAGTTTTAGAACACAATAGCACACTGACACTTTCCCTCACTGTACCTCTCTGTCCCTCAACTCAAGGATTGAAAATATGGTTCAGCAAAATAGTTTTAGAACACAATAGCACACTGACACTTTCCCTCACTGTACCTCTCTGTCCCTCAACTCAAGGATTGAAAATATGGTTCAGCAAAATAGTTTTAGAACACAATAGCACACTGACACTTTCCCTCACTGTACCTCTCTGTCCCTCAACTCAAGGATTGAAAATATGGTTCAGCAAAATAGTTTTAGAACAGAATAGCACACTGTCAGTTTCCCTCACTGTACCTCTCTGTCCCTCAACTCAAGGATTGAAAATATGGAACAGCAAAATTGGTTTAGAACAGAATAGCACACTGTCAGTTTCACTCACTGTACCTCTCTGTCCCTCAACTCAAGGATTGAAAATATGGTTCAGCAAAATAGTTTTAGAACACAATAGCACACTGACACTTTCCCTCACTGTACCTCTCTGTCCCTCAACTCAAGGATTGAAAATATGGAAGAGCAAAATTGGTTTAGAACACAATAGCACACTGTCAGTTTCCCTCACTGTACCTCTCTGTCCCTCAACTCAAGGATTGAAAATATGGAACAGCAAAATTGATTTAGAACAGAATAGCACACTGACACTTTCCCTCACTGTACCTCTCTGTCCCTCAACTCAAGGATTGAAAATATGGAACAGCAAAATTGGTTTAGAACAGAATAGCACACTGTCAGTTTCACTCACTGTACCTCCCTGTCCCTCAACTCAAGGATTGAAAATATGGAACAGCAAAATTGATTTAGAACAGAATAGCACACTGTCAGTTTCACTCACTGTACCTCTCTGTCCCTCAACTCAAGGATTGAAAATATGGTTCAGCAAAATAGTTTTAGAACAGAATAGCACACTGACACTTTCCCTCACTGTACCTCTCTGTCCCTCAACTCAAGGATTGAAAATATGGAACAGCAAAATTGATTTAGAACAGAATAGCACACTGTCAGTTTCCCTCACTGTACCTCTCTGTCCCTCAACTCAAGGATTGAAAATATGGAACAGCAAAATTGATTTAGAACAGAATAGCACACTGTCAGTTTCACTCACTGTACCTCTCTGTCCCTCAACTCAAGGATTGAAAATATGGTTCAGCAAAATAGTTTTAGAACAGAATAGCACACTGACACTTTCCCTCACTGTACCTCTCTGTCCCTCAACTCAAGGATTGAAAATATGGTTCAGCAAAATAGTTTTTGAACACAATAGCACACTGACACTTTCCCTCACTGTACCTCTCTGTCCCTCAACTCAAGGATTGAAAATATGGAACAGCAAAATTGGTTTAGAACAGAATAGCACACTGTCAGTTTCACTCACTGTACCTCTCTGTCCCTCAACTCAAGGATTGAAAATATGGAACAGCAAAATACTTTTAGAACACAATAGCACACTGACACTTTCCCTCACTGTACCTCTCTGTCCCTCAACTCAAGGATTGAAAATATGGAACAGCAAAATTGGTTTAGAACAGAATAGCACACTGACACTTTCCCTCACTGTACCTCTCTGTCCCTCAACTCAAGGATTGAAAATATGGTTCAGCAAAATAGTTTTAGAACAGAATAGCACACTGTCAGTTTCCCTCACTGTACCTCTCTGTCCCTACAAACAAGGATTAGCACAGAATAGCACACTGTCACTGACACTCTCCCTACCTATCCTTATTTGTCCCTAAACACAAGGAATCCAGGATTAGTAAAGGAAAAAAAATGTCACTGTCCCTGCCTATGCTTCTCTTTCCCTGCTCCGGAACACACTATACAAGGCCGCCGCGCTGGCGGCCTTTTATAGTGTGGGGCGTGTACTAAACCCCATCAGCAATAATTGGCCACAGGCATCCTGCCTGTGGCCAATCATTGCTCTCCTCGCTGCCGGCGCTGTGATTGGCCAAGCATGCGGGGTCACAGTGCATGCTTGGCCAATCACAGCGCCTGGATGACACTGCGATGGCGTAGTGCATTGTGGGCCGTTCGCGTCACTCGAATTTGGCGCGAACAGCCCAAATCGTTCGATCTTCGTCGAACGATCGAACAGCCGATGTTCGAGTCGAACGTATGTTCGACTCGAACACGAAGCTCATCCCTAATGGTGAGTGACCTCTTCACTTTCGATGAGACTAGCATGCCACAAAAAACGGACGTTCGGTCGTCCGAAAATCTGATCATGTGTACAAGGCTTTAGAAACACACTGAGGGAACACACCTAACCCCTTGATCGCCCCCTAGTGTTAACCCCTTCCCTGTCAGTGTAATTTATACAGTGTCAATGCATATTTTTAGCACTGAGTAATATTGTCACTGGCTCCCAAAAAAGTGTCAAAAGTGTCAGCTAGGTGTTCGATCTGTCCGCCGCAATGTCGCAGTCCCACTAAAAATAGCTGATTACCGCCATTACAAGTAAAAAATAAATAAATAAATAAAAAATGCCAGAAAGATATTCACTATTTTGTAGATGCGGTAACTTTTGTGCAAACCAATCAATATATGCTTATTGGGATTTTTTCTACCAAAAATATGTAGAAGAATACGTATCGGCCTAAAATGATGAATAGATTTGTTTTAAAAAAAAATTAAAAAATTGGACGTGTTTTATAGCAGAAAGTAAAAAATATTGTTTTGCTTTTTCAAAATCGTCGTTCTCTTTTTGTTTATAGCACAAAAAATAAAAACCGCAGAGGTGATCAAATACCACTAAAAGAAAGCTCTATTTGTTAAAAAAAAAAAAAAAAAAAAAGGACGTCAATTTTGTTTTGGGTACAGCGTGGCACAACCGCGCAATTGTCAGTTAAAACGACGCAGTGCTGCATTGCAAAAAATGGCCCGGCCATTAAGGGGGTAAAACCTTCTGGGGCTGAAGTGGTTAAGAAAGCCCCCCCCCAATCCTGCCCCCATTCACCCCCAAAAAAAAGCAGTGTAGTGTTTCAAGAAACAAAAGATGTTTTTTGACAAGCTCTTTATTAAAAATGAAGCATGTCCCCCGTTGAAGCTCCAACGTGTCTTCTTTCTCCGGTTATCGCTAGACATGTGCATTCGTTTTCGTCCGAATGCATTTTTGTCTGAATTTCGGGGATTTTCGCGTTAGTTTTAACAAACGATAAAAAACGGGCAGAATCCGAAATCCGAAAGATCCGACATAAAAAATGCTTTATTTTTGTTTCGTTGCGACAACAGTTCGATATAGATAGAAGATTCGACATGACGGTGACAATAGCAATCTGTGTCTATTGAATCTGCGGTTGAATGTGCCTGACCTAACTCCATCCGAGATTATTCGACATAGAGAGAAAAGATTTGACATTATAGAGACATGAAGATTCGACATGGAGAGAAAAGATTTGACAGAGAGAGAAAAGATTCGACATAGAGAGAAGAGATTCGACATTATAGAGACATGAACATTCGACATAGAGAGAAAAGATTCGACATTATAGAGACATGAAGATTCGACATAGAGAGAAAAGATTTGACAGACAGAGAAAAGATTCGACATTATAGAGACCTGAACATTCGACATAGAGAGAAAAGATTCGACAGAGAGAGAAAAGATTCGACATTATAGAGACATGAACATTCGACATAGAGAGAAAAGATTCGACAGAGAGAGAAAAGATTCGACATTATAGAGACATGAACATTCGACATAGAGAGAAAAGATTCGACATAGAGAGAAAAGATTTGACATTATAGAGACATGAAGATTAGAAGGAAGCAGTTAAAAACAAACGATCGCCGCGAGCGGACATTTATGGTCAAATACTCCGCCCATAGGATATAGAAGAATTCTAATGTTTATTGACTAGTAATAATAATTAATAAATATAATTATTACTAGTCATACATTCGAATTCTACTACAGCTTGTGGGCGGAGCATTCGAAGGGAAATGTACGATTGCTGCGTTGTACAGTTTCGCTGCTCCGTCGAATCTTCTTAGAACATTCTACAGACACCATAAGCCTTCAATGACAGATTCGACCTTAATTAATTCAGATTTTCGGGCAAATGCATTTTTTTAACGAAACAAAATAAATAAAAACGAATTTCGGGAGTAACTAAATAATTTTATTTTTCGGACGAAAACGAAATTCCGTAACGAAATACTTCAGTGTGCACATGTCTAGTTATCAGTTAAAGTGACGTAGTGCCGTATCCCAATCAATTGCCTGGTCATTAAGGGGGTAAAACATTCCAGGGCTGAAGTGGTTAAAAGTGATTTGAAAGCGCTGCAAAACTGGTCTTTTTGGGGGGTTTTTTAGGTCTCGTTGTCACGTGACCTTAAAAAAAGAGGCCCGCTACCGCCCAAAAAGCGCCGCAAAAGCACAGCTAAAACGCTGCAAAAAAAACAACAACCGCATAAACGTCCGCTGCTTGTTTTAGCGGCGCTTCAGTGTGAAAGGGGTCTAAAGCTGTGTACACACGATCGGTTTTACCGATGAAAACAGTCCGTTGGACTTTTCTCATCGGACAAACCGATCGTGTGTGGGCCCCATCGGTCTTTTTTCCATCGGTGAGAAAAAATAGAACATGTTTTAAATTTATCCAAAAGAAAAAAAAAAAACGATAGCAAATTCCGATCGTCTGTGTGGAACTCCATCGGTCAAAAAACCCACGCATGATCAGAATCAAGTCGACGCATGCTCAGAAGCATTGAACTTCATTTTTCTCGGCTTGTCGGAGTGTTTTACGTCACGGCATTTGGGACGATTGGTTTTTTGACTGATGGTGTGTAGGCAAGACTGATGGAAGTCAGCTTCATCGGAAAAATCGATGGAAAAATCCATCGGATTAGAATCCATAGGAAAACCGATCGTGTGTACAGGGCTTTAGTCCTGTAGTTGCAAAGATATGTACAGCTTTAGCAGCACATTCCAAAACGGCAAAACCTGGTTCAGGCGTTAAGGTTTTTTTTTTTACTTTTCTTCTCACTAACGGAAGCCTAGAAAGCAGTAAAAACCTGACAGGGGTTCTAATTGCAAAATCAGCTCAAATATATATATATATATATATTTTTTTTTCTACCCAAAACAGTTGTAGTTCCCATTTACTCTGCCTTTAAATTGAAATCGCCATGTTCCTGCAGATTGTAAATGACAACTTAGCATGCATGTGGAGAGAGCGGACGCAACTCAAATTTCTCAGTGTGCTTTTTCTTAGGCTGAATAACAATTGGTATCTGATTCCGGTAACTCATGCCCTCTGTAGAAGATAAAAGTTGAGCTTTCTAGAGATGGCCCTATACAAGAATTTCCTCTGTCCAGGATCATGTTTTAGAAACAAGTCCCCTTTGTTGTATAATGGAATTAACCTGCCACGCTTTTCCACTGGAGACACAAATAATTTGTGTGGCCATTGGAAATTCTTGCAGGAATTGAACTAAAATAATGAAAACTGCTGCAACGCTGATCATAGTGGATGATAGAAGATGAGAGATTTAACTCCCTCATACAATGATTGTTATTTGTATGTAGAGATAACCAGGCGGAATTTTAGGTTTCACCCCGGATCTATGAGAATACCTCTATTGTCTGTTGCCTCTCACAATTTGATTGGTGGATGAAGATGAAAGTTGATAAGACACCACAACCGAGTGTGTTTTGGGGGTCTAAGTTTAGACCCTGAATAGGAATATATATATTTTTTTCTCCATATTTGCACCAATAAATCATAACTGAGATTTGTTCACTGGTGCAGAAAAATAATAGATGATCTGGATTATAATGGCTGATTTACTAAAGAGGTACTTTTCACAATACCCCTGAGGTTTAATCTACATATATTTTTGCCTTCCCTGGTTTCCTTCTCCCTTCAACATACTAATGAATTTTTAAATAAAACCTTTCTGTTTTCATTTCATACCTTATTTCAGTCTCAGTGACATCATCACTAGGTCTCTGTGCTTCTTTACGCAGGGCAGATAGATCATGGTTGGTGGGTGGGGCTGCCAGGGGGCTCTACTTAGGTTCAAGAAAACATTACAGCACATTGCCTCAGTGCTCCTCTTTACAGCCTTGATGCAAGCAGTGGGCTGACCCTTTGGAGCTGTTATGCAAATATCAAAATGCATTGATGGGTGGGTGTCAAGAGTGAGCACTGTCCATTATACAAATGTCCCTCAGTCCACTGTCCATTATATAAATGTCCCTCAATCCACTGTCCATTATATAAATGTCCCTCAGTCCACTGTCCATTATATAAATGTCCCTCAGTCCACTGTCCATTATATAAATGTCCCTCAGTCCACTGTCCATTATATAAATGTCCCTCAGTCCACTGTCCATTATACAAATGTCCCTCAGTCCACTGTCCATTATATAAATGTCCCTCAGTCCACTGTCCATTATACAAATGTCCCTCAGTCCACTGTCCATTATATAAATGTCCCTCAGTCCACTGTCCATTATATAAATGTCCCTCAGTCCACTGTCCATTATATAAATGTCCCTCAGTCCACTGTCCATTATATAAATGTCCCTCAGTCCACTGTCCATTATACAAATGTCCCTCAGTCCACTGTCCATTATATAAATGTCCCTCAGTCCACTGTCCATTATACAAATGTCCCTCAGTCCACTGTCCATTATATAAATGTCCCTCAGTCCACTGTCCATTATATAAATGTCCCTCAGTCCACTGTCCATTATATAAATGTCCCTCAGTCCACTGTCCATTATACAAATGTCCCTCAGTCCACTGTCCATTATATAAATGTCCCTCAGTCCACTGTCCATTATATAAATGTCCCTCAGTCCACTGTCCATTATATAAATGTCCCTCAGTCCACTGTCCATTATATAAATGTCCCTCAGTCCACTGTCCATTATACAAATGTCCCTCAGTCCACTGTCCATTATATAAATGTCCCTCAATCCACTGTCCATTATAAAAATGTCCCTCAGTCCACTGTCCATTATATAAATGTCCCTCAATCCACTGTCCATTATATAAATGTCCCTCAATCCACTGTCCATTATATAAATGTCCCTCAATCCACTGTCCATTATAAAAATGTCCCTCAGTCCACTGTCCATTATACAAATGTCCCTCAATCCACTGTCCATTATATAAATGTCCCTCAGTCCACTGCCCATTATATAAATGTCCTCAGTCCACTGTCCATTATATAAATGTCCCTCAATCCACTGTCCATTATATGAATGTCCCTCAATCCACTGTCCATTATATAAATGTTCCTCAATCCACTGTCCATTATATAAATGTCCCTCAGTCCACTGTCCATTATATAAATGTCCCTCAATCCACTGTCCATTATATAAATGTCCCTCAGTCCACTGCCCATTATATAAATGTCCCTCAGTCCACTGTCCATTATATAAATGTCCCTCAGTCCACTGTCCATTATACAAATGTCCCTCAGTCCACTGTCCATTATACAAATGTCCCTCAATCCACTGTCCATTATATAAATGTCCCTCAATCCACTTTCCATTATATAAATGTCCCTCAGTCCACTCTCCATTATATAAATGTCCCTCAGTCCACTGTCCATTATATAAATGTTCCTCAGTCCACTGTCCATTATACAAATGTCCCTCAGTCCACTGTCCATTATAAAAATGTCCCTCAGTCCACTGTCCATTATACAAATGTCCCTCAGTCCACTGTCCATTATACAAATGTCCCTCAGTCCACTGTCCATTATATAAATGTCCCTCAGTCCACTGTCCATTATACAAATGTCCCTCAGTCCACTGTCCATTATATAAATGTCCCTCAGTCCACTGTCCATTATACAAATGTCCCTCAGTCCACTGTCCATTATATAAATGTCCCTCAGTCCACTGTCCATCATACAAATGTCCCTCAGTCCACTGTCCATTATACAAATGTCCCTCAGTCCACTGTCCATTATATAAATGTCCCTCAGTCCACTGTCCATTATATAAATGTCCCTCAATCCACTGTCCATTATAAAAATGTCCCTCAGTCCACTGTCCATTATACAAATGTCCCTCAGTCCACTGTCCATTATATAAATGTCCCTAAGTCCACTGTCCATTATATAAATGTCCCTCAATCCACTGTCCATTATATAAATGTCCCTCAGTCCACTGTCCATTATACAAATGTCCCTCAGTCCACTGTCCATTATACAAATGTCCCTCAGTCCACTGTCCATTATACAAATGTCCCTCAGTCCACTGTCCATCATACAAATGTCCCTCAGTCCACTGTCCATTATACAAATGTCCCTCAGTCCACTGTCCATTATATAAATGTCCCTCAGTCCACTGTCCATTATATAAATGTCCCTCAATCCACTGTCCATTATACAAATGTCCCTCAGTCCACTGTCCATTATATAAATGTCCCTCAGTCCACTGTCCATTATACAAATGTCCCTCAGTCCACTGTCCATTATATAAATGTCCCTCAGTCCACTGCCCATTATATAAATGTCCCTCAGTCCACTGCCCATTATATAAATGTCCCTCAGTCCACTGCCCATTATATAAATGTCCCTCAGTCCACTGTCCATTATATAAATGTCCCTCAGTCCACTGTCCATTATATAAATGTCCCTCAGTCCACTGTCCATTATATAAATGTCCCTCAGTCCACTCCATTATATAAATGTCCCTCAGTCCACTGTCCATTATATAAATGTCCCTCAGTCCACTGTCTATTATATAAATGTCCCTCAGTCCACTGTCCATTATATAAATGTCCCTCAATCCACTGTCCATTATATAAATGTCCCTCAGTCCACTGTCCATTATATAAATGTCCCTCAGTCCACTGTCCATTATATAAATGTCCCTCAGTCCACTGTCCATTATATAAATGTCCCTCAGTCCACTGTCCATTATATAAATGTCCCTCAGTCCACTGTCCATTATATAAATGTCCCTCAGTCCACTGTCCATTATAAAAATGTCCCTCAGTCCACTGTCCATTATACAAATGTCCTTCAGTCCACTGTCCATTATACAAATGTCCCTCAGTCCACTGTCCATTATACAAATGTCCCTCAGTCCACTGTCCATTATAAAAATTTCCCTCAGTCCACTGTCCATTATACAAATGTCCCTCAGTCCACTGTCCATTATACAAATGTCCCTCAGTCCACTGTCCATTATATAAATGTCCCTCAGTCCACTGCCCATTATATAAATGTCCCTCAGTCCACTGCCCATTATATAAATGTCCCTCAGTCCACTGTCCATTATATAAATGTCCCTCAGTCCACTGTCCATTATATAAATGTCCCTCAGTCCACTGTCCATTATATAAATGTCCCTCAGTCCACTCCATTATATAAATGTTCCTCAGTCCACTGTCCATTATAAAAAATTTCTTAGGTCTACTGTCCATTATAAAAATGTTCTCAAGTCCATTGTCCATTATAAAAATGTTCCTAGGTCCACTGTCCATTATACAAATGTCCCTCAATCCACTGTCCATTATATAAATGTCCCTCAGTCCACTGTCCATTATATAAATGTCCCTCAGTCCACTGTCCATTATATAAATGTCCCTCAGTCCACTGTCCATTATACAAATGTTTCTTGGTCCACTGTTCTTTATACAAGTGTCCCTCGGTATAATGTCCTTAAACAAATGTTCCTGGCTCCACTCTCCATTCTAAAAATGTTCCTAGGTCCACTGTCCATTATGTAAATGTCTCTTGATCCTTGGCTCACTGTCCATTATAAAAATGTTCTCAAGTCCACTGTCCATTATAAAAATGTTCTCAAGTCCACTGTCCATTATAAAAATGTTCTCAAGTCCACTGTCCATTATAAAAATGTTTCTTGGCCCACTGTCCATTATAAAAATGTTTCTTGGCCTACTGTCCATTATAAAAATGTTTCTTGGCCCACTGTCCATTATATAAATGTCCCTCAGTCCACTGTCCAATATACAAATGTTTCTTGGTCCACTGTTCTTTATACAAGTGTCCCTCGGTATAATGTCCTTAAACAAATGTTCCTGGCCCCACTGTCCATTCTAAAAATGTTCCTAACTTAGTCCACTGTCCATTATACAAATGTGCCTTGGTCCACTGTTCTTTAACCCTTTGAGGACCATAAGATTACGGTCATCAATATAAAAATAATTTAAAAAAAAATTCCTTTAAGAATGTATTTGAACAATAAATAAAACCATTTCCACACTTTTGTCATTTTTGGGGGGTGAATTATGACACGGGACAAATGTGACCATTTAGATCACTTCCTATGGAACCCCAAAGGAAGCAATTTTTTATTTTTAAGTTTTTTTAAGTTCGTACACTTTAGTTGCTGTAACTAGGCCATTTCATGAAATAACTGGCGAAAACCTACATCCATTTGTTGATAAGAACTAATATTTTGACTCAAACAAAAAAAAAGTATTTTAAGTTCTTAATCAGATAATACAGGCAATTAAAAACATGGGACAAATACATCCCTTGGTCCTCTTAAACACATTTTCCTAGGTCCACTTCTCTTTACACAAATGTTCCTAAGTCCACTGTCCTTTATACAAATGTTCCTTGGCCCACTGTCCATTATAAAAAATGTTCCTAGGTCCACTATCCATCATGCAAATGTATATTGATCCTTGGCCCACTGTCTAGTATCAAATGTTTCTAGGTTCACTGTCCATTTTACAAATGCTCCTCAGTCCACTCTCCCTTATATAAATGTTCCTAGGTCCACTGTCCAATATGCAAATGTTTCTTGGTCCACTGTTCTTTATACAAATGTTCCTCAGTCCACTGTCCATTATACAAACCTTCCTTGGTCCACACATTTTCCTAGATCCACTGTCCTTTATACAAATGTTCCTTGATCTACTGTCCTTTATACAAATGTTCCTGGGTCCTCTGTCCTTTATACAAATGTTCCTCAGGTCCAACGTCCTTAAACAAATGTTCCTTGGTCTACTTTTGTTATACAAATGTTCCTAGGTCCATTGTTCATTATAGAAATGTTCCTGGGTCCACTGTCCTTTAAAGAAATGCTCCTTGGTCTACTGTCCTTTATAGAAATGCTCCTTGGTCCACTGTCCTTTATAGAAATGCTCCTTGGTCCACTGTCCTTTATAGAAATTCTCTTTGGTCCACTGTCCTTTATAGAAATGCTCTTTGGTCCACTGTCCTTTATAGAAATGCTCTTTGGTCCACTGTCCTTTATAGAAATGCTCTTTGGTCCACTGTCCTTTATAGAAATGCTCTTTGGTCCACTGTCCTTTATAGAAATGCTCTTTGGTCCACTGTCCTTTATAGAAATGTTCTTTGGTCCACTGTCCTTTATAGAAATGCTCTTTGGTCCACTGTCCTTTATAGAAATGCCCCTTGGTCCACTGTCCTTTATAGTAATGCTCTTTGGTCCACTGTCCTTTATAGAAATGCTCTTTGGTCCACTGTCCTTTATAGAAATGCTCTTTGGTCCACTGTCCTTTATAGAAATGCTCTTTGGTCCACTGTCCTTTATAGAAATGCTCCTTGGTCCACTGTCCTTTATAGAAATGCTCTTTGGTCCACTGTCCTTTATAGAAATGCTCTTTGGTCCACTGTCCTTTATAGAAATGTTCTTTGGTCCACTGTCCTTTATAGAAATGCTCTTTGGTCCACTGTCCTTTATAGAAATGCTCCTTGGTCCACTGTCCTTTATAGAAATGCTCTTTGGTCCACTGTCCTTTATAGAAATGCTCTTTGGTCCACTGTCCTTTATAGAAATGCTCCTTGGTCCACTGTCCTTTAAAGAAATGCTCCTTGGTCCACTGTCCTTTATAGAAATTCTCTTTGGTCCACTGTCCTTTATAGAAATGCTCTTTGGTCCACTGTCCTTTATAGAAATGCTCTTTGGTCCACTGTCCTTTATAGAAATGCTCTTTGGTCCACTGTCCTTTATAGAAATTCTCTTTGGTCCACTGTCCTTTATAGAAATGCTCTTTGGTCCACTGTCCTTTATAGAAATGCTCTTTGGTCCACTGTCCTTTATAGAAATGCTCTTTGGTCCACTGTCCTTTATAAAAATGCTCCTTGGTCCACTGTCCTTTATAGAAATGTTCTTTGGTCCACTGTCCTTTATACAAATGTTCCTGGGTCCACTGTCCTTTATACAAATGTTCCTTGGTCCACTGTCCTTTATAGAAATGTTCCTTGGTCCACTGTCCTTTATAGAAATGTTCTTTGGTCCACTGTCCTTTATAGAAATGTTCCTTGGTCCACTGTCCTTTATAGAAATGTTCCTTGGTCCACTGTCCTTTATAGAAATGTTCCTTGGTCCACTGTCCTTTATAGAAATGCTCTTTGGTCCACTGTCCTTTATAGAAATGTTCTTTGGTCCACTGTCCTTTATAAAAATGCTCCTTGGTCCACTGTCCTTTATAGAAATGTTCTTTGGTCCACTGTCCTTTATACAAATGTTCCTGGGTCCACTGTCCTTTATACAAATGTTCCTTGGTCCACTGTCCTTTATAGAAATGTTCCTTGGTCCACTGTCCTTTATAGAAATGTTCTTTGGTCCACTGTCCTTTATAAAAATGTTTCTTGGTCCACTGTCCTTTATAGAAATGTTCTTTGGTCCACTGTCCTTTATACAAATGTTCCTGGGTCCACTGTCCTTTATACAAATGTTCCTTGGTCCACTGTCCTTTATAGAAATGTTCCTTGGTCCACTGTCCTTTATAGAAATGTTCTTTGGTCCACTGTCCTTTATAAAAATGTTTCTTGGTCCACTGTCCTTTATAGAAATGTTCCTTGGTCCACTGTCCTTTATAGAAATGTTCTTTGGTCCACTGTCCTTTATAAAAATGTTTCTTGGTCCACTGTCCTTTATAGAAATGTTCTTTGGTCCACTGTCCTTTATAGAAATGTTCCTTGGTCCACTGTCCTTTATAGAAATGTTCCTTGGTCCACTGTCCTTTATAGAAATGTTCTTTGGTCCACTGTCCTTTATAAAAATGTTTCTTGGTCCACTGTCCTTTATAAAAATGTTCCTTGGTCCACTGTCCTTTATAGAAATGTTCTTTGGTCCACTGTCCTTTATAAAAATGTTTCTTGGTCCACTGTCCTTTATAGAAATGTTCCTTGGTCCACTGTCCTTTATAGAAATGTTCTTTGGTCCACTGTCCTTTATAAAAATGTTTCTTGGTCCACTGTCCTTTATAGAAATGTTCTTTGGTCCACTGTCCTTTATAGAAATGTTCCTTGGTCCACTGTCCTTTATAGAAATGTTCCTTGGTCCACTGTCCTTTATAGAAATGTTCCTTGGTCCACTGTCCTTTATAGAAATGCTCTTTGGTCCACTGTCCTTTATAGAAATGTTCTTTGGTCCACTGTCCTTTATAAAAATGCTCCTTGGTCCACTGTCCTTTATAGAAATGTTCCTTGGTCCTCTGTCCTTTATACAAATGTTCCTGGGGTCCAACGTCCTTAAACAAATGTTCCTTGGTCTACTGTCCTTTATAGAAATGTTCCTTGGTCCACTGTCCTTTATAGAAATGTTCCTTGGTCCACTGTCCTTTATAGAAATGTTCCTTGGTCCTCTGTCCTTTATACAAATGTTCCTGGGGTCCAACGTCCTTAAACAAATGTTCCTTTGTCTACTGTCCTTTATAGAAATGTTCCTTGGTCCACTGTCCTTTATAGAAATGTTCTTTGGTCGACTGTCCATTATACAAATGTTCCAAGGTCCAGTGTCTTTACAAAGGTGTTCCTTGGCCCTGTTCTTTATACCAAGGAAGGCTTGCACCTGCCTAACATGTTGGTTCTATAGGCCATTCTCCTACATCTCTGGGTTATGACTTCAATGGCCCATGTCTACAGGAAAGAAAACTCTTACCTCCATACAGACAAAGCTCTTAAAGCATCATGAATGCTACCACTGTATTCATGCCCGTACTTTGTCCTGTTGTAATTACAAAGCTGGCACTACCTTTAGCAGTAGTAGTGTCTCACTGATATTATTTCTCTCATGCCAGCACCAACGTGCATTCCTGGTCCAAAAGCGATTCTTCTACACACATTAGGGTTAACTATACAGTGGTAAAAATTGGTTAATTTTCAAAATGTTTGTTTGATTTTCTAATGATTAGTGCGCTTAAATTACCAATCATTTTCTACTGCAGTGAAGAAGAAAATTATAAATCCCTGTACACACGGGCGGGAATCCCGTCGAAAAAAAAAACGTTATTTTTTTCGACGGAGTTCCTGGCAAGCTTGTACGAGGCTTAAAAGAAGGATGGAAAATTGTACTAATTTATTATCCGATTGAACAAAATTCTAAGCATGAATGCGATTCCTGTTTGGAATCACATTTACCTTCCATCTATTTTGAAATTGAATGTTAAAATTTGCAACATTGTCGTAGCAATTGAACCAAATTTTTCAGGACTTTCAGAGAAAATTTGTATATTTGTACAAAATTCGAATGTTCTGATGATGATGTTTGTGTGAACCTACGTTAAAAAATCTATGGCCAGCTTAGGTTGTGGTTTTGGTACATTTGTATTTCTTGTAAAGGAAAATGTTAAAATCTGGAATTAAACCTTAAAGAGGAAGTAAACCCTCTAAAACCTTTTCTGCCAAAAACACCCCTGCAAGAGAAAGGCATAATGAGCTAGTATGCATAGCATACTAGCTCATTATGTGGCACTTACCTTAAATCGAAGCCCCTGAAGTCCTCCTCGTTCCGCCGCCGCCATGTCCCCTCTGAGCTTTTTCCTGTAATCGCTGCTCCGGCGCTGTGATTGGCTGGAGCGGCGATGAGGTCACACGCGTGTGCGCGGGGCCGGCATCCACCCATTCATAAAACCGGCATGATCCCATTCATAAAACCAGCATGATCCCATTCATGCAGCCAGCCAGGTGCGCCTGCGCCGTTGTCTACGGTGCGCATGCGCTGTAGACATCGGTGCTGTGTTTTCAGCAAATATCTCCTTAACCGTGTAGGTTAACCTCCCTGGCGGTATGATTATTTCAGATTTTAGGTGCTGAAAGCGGTACCATTATTTTGCATGGAAATTTGGCGTTTTATATTGTAGGCCTGTAATTCTTAGGAATAACTCATTTAAATCTGTCCAAACCAGAGTCTAGTAGACATTGCGGATATGATAAAGTTCAAAAAACAAAATCATAAATTATAATATAATAAATAACTATAAAATAATTATAACAAATATTAATATAATAATAATAATAAAAGTGTTTTTCAGTGTTTGATGACGAATTTCCCCACAAATCTCTATCGCTCAATTCTGCAAGTGATTCTAATTTATTATCGCTGTTTTCTAGCTGGTCTAAAACCACTTCTGACATAAAGGGACACTTTTGGTTGCTATGGACAATCTCCAGTTTCCAGGCAGAAAGAACAGTTTTTATAATATAAAAGTGCATGCAGGGCACTGGACAGACCACTAGGGACAATGAGGGTGTGTTATTATTTGATACAGTACTGTAATCAGTAAGATCACAGTATACTGTATGTGTATTGTGTGTTTCACTTTTTGAATTTGGCGCTGAACTCCGCCCCCGTGCGCCGCAACGTCGCAGGGAACGGAGCTTGGCGGCACCGGCAGTGTGGATCGAGCGAGATGACGGCTCGCTCACAAAGCGGGGAGACATCGCAGGATCCAGGGAACAAGGTGAGTAACTTCCCCTGGATACTGCGATGCAGCCCGAATCTGGCTCTGGGTTACCGCTTTAGGTGCTGAAATTCCACCCCAAGCCAGACTCGGGAATACCGCTAGGCGGGTTAAGGAAATATTTCTTGCACCCACAGGTAAACCTAAAGCCCTGTACACACGATCGTATTTCCTATGGATTCTAATCCGATGGATTTTTCCATCGGAAATCCGATGAAGCTGACTTCCATCAGTCTTGCCTACACACCATCAGTCAAAAATCCGACTGTCCAAAACGCCGTGACGTAAAACACTCCGACAAGCCGAGAAAAATTAAGTTCAATGCTTCTGAGCATGCGTCGACTTGATTCTGAGCATGCGTGGGTTTTTTGTCCGATGGAGTTCCAGACAGACTATCGGAATTTGCTATCGTTTTTTTTTTTTCCATCAGATAAATTTAAAACATGTTCTATTTTTTCTCACCGATGGAAAAAAGACCGATGGGGCCCATACACGATCGGTTTGTCCGATGAAAAAAGTCCATCGGACTGTTTTCATCAGTAAAACCTATCGTGTGTACAGGGCTTTGATCTAGGTTTACCTCTAGGTGCAAGTTGTCAAAGTGGGTTTACAATAGGGTGACCACATTTGCAAACTGCCATTCAGGGACACACCCCTTCTCTCACCTTCCCCAAAAAAAGATGAGGGGGGGGGGCATGGGGGAAATGTAGTCTCGGGGTTGATGGGGAATTTGGCGGCGGGTTATTTGTCAGGTGAATGTCCCACTTGCCACCAGATGCAGTGCTGCTTGCCACCCATAGCCTGCCACCAGATGCAGTGCTGCTGTCACTCCCTTAGCCACATGCGTAGAAGGAAAGGAGTGGCGTCACTATCTGCAGAGTGAAGATCACACCAGTCCCTGCTGCTTGCCGCTGGTTGCCAGAGAAGGAGGAGGTGCCGAGGTGGGTGGGGACAGCAGTGCTGCACTAGGCGCAGGCCTCGCTCCCGGTCTCACTGTCTGAGAGTAAATTGTCACTGGTTGCAAGATACCAGGCTGCGCTGGCCCTAGCAACCAGTTCCGGAAATGTAGTTATTAGTTAGTAGGGGGTGGCTGTGTCCTCTATTTCATTCCGGGACATTGTATTGTATTGTCCCGGAATAAAGCTGCCCGGGACCCAGGACAGACATGTCAATTGCGGGACAGTCCCGGGCAATCCGGGACACGTGGGCACCCTAGTTTACAACCACTTTAATGCCAGAGCAAAAAGATTCTAGGTCCATACAAGAGTACTATTTCTAAACATCTTGGACCATTGTCACCTATGAGAAGTGCACTCCACTTAGGAGAATCAGACGACGCGTTCCTCTTCTTGTAGACTGATTAGTGCCAAAACTGCTGTTATCAGGTGAGAACTAGTTATTGGTGTGAGCTGGAGATTCTAGAAGGGCCTGAACTAGTACAAAGCAGTCTCTGGTTCGGTGATCCGAAGGGTTATTTAAAAGTTGCATTTTCTATTTTGGGTATATACAGTAAGCATGCCTCCTTGTGTGCATGTGCGCGTTCCCCTATTTACACATACACACAGTAAGTGGATTATCTGATGAGACATCAGTGTTTGGTATCTTCTCTGGTATCATGTACCTCACCCCCATACTAGAAGATAAGAGACATCTCAGACACTCTCCAGTCTTTTGTAAATAACTTCTGCTTATACCAGAGATTATACACCTGTTCTTGCACTTGTAACAATGGCTGCACCATGCAAACATCTTCTGTTATTGATCTGCTAGACGTCCGACACAACCTACAGGTGAGATACTATTACCAAAGCTGGCCATATACTAGTAGAATTTAGTCTGAACGATGTATGGAAATTCAGAAAAATTATTTGTCAGAACATTTGATAGTACTGTTATCATAGGCGTGCGCACAGGGTGTGCCAGGAGTGCCCAGGCACACCCTAATTACCCTGTGCAGCACAGATTCCCCCTACTGCCCTGGCTCCAGGGGAGGGCTGGCGGCCTTAGGCCTGGGGGGCAAGTCCAGTCAAGTGGCCCATTGAACCGCCGAATCAGCTCACCATCCATGGCCCACCTGTTTTTTCAATGCAGCCTCACCAGTGCCCATCAGTGCAGCCAACTCCAGTGCCCATCAATGCAGCCTGATCACTGGGGCAGGTTACATGGGGTGTATGGGGGGGAGATGGGGGGTCAGCTAGGGGTGTCTGGGTCTCTCACCTCAGCGATCTCAGCTCAGCAGGTCCTTGCATGCCACGGTCTCCTGGGGGGGTAACACTCCTGATTCTGGGGTCAAGTTGCAGCCAGCGCCCAGCCCTGCAGCCCTGCATCCCAACTCCGTGGCACGTCCTGCCTCTGCCTGCTTCCAAGAATCCGGTCGCAGGGAGTTGTAGTTTCTTCTGCGCTGCTGTGTTTTCCACCCACCAGAAGCTTGAGTGCGGACTACAACTCCCGGAATGCAACAGCTAGTGGTCGGCCCAACTTCCTAGACCAGAATAAAAAAGAAAATGGTAGCTGTCAGCGGCTGCCGGCCATTTTGAACACAAGTTAGGGCGGCCTGGGAGGCAATTGCCACCCTGCCCCCTGGCCCAGCCCTCCCCTGCCTGGCTCCCATCTTTCCCCCCTGCAGCGCTGCCAGCTTCCCTCCTCTCCTATCGGCTGTTGCTGCTGGGATGTTTTAGAAGTGGGGAAGAGGCCAGTAAATATGTAATTTACCGGCCCCTTCCCTTTCTGAATGAACATGGTCAGTGATCGGTAGTGTGTATTTGGCCTTTGGGGTGCACACCCAAATGCAATAGGCTGCGCACACCTATGACTGTTATGCATAGCTCCCAACTGTCCCTGATTTTGAGGGACTGTCCCTGAGTTTGAACAATGTCCCTCTGTCCCTCTTAAGGCCCGGTTTACACTTGTGCGATTTCATACCGAATGCGATGCGTCAAAAACACTTTGAATTTGCATGTCATCCCTAAAGTCATTGTTTTCAATGGCGGTCGTTCACATACATGCGTTGCGATTCCTCAACGAATGTGATGCGATAAAAAAAAAAGGGTCTTGTCCGGTTTTACTGCGTTGCGTTGCAAATTTAGTCTCCTTAGACATCAATGTAAATCATAGTGTGCACCCCAAAGCTTAACAACATTTTCGTGTGTATGTGTAGATATACTGACGGTGTCATTAGAGCAGTGGACGGTGTCAGTATGGTAGAAATTGGTGTCAGTAGAGTAGTGGATGGTGTCAGTAGTTTTTATTTTTATATTTTTATTTTATTTGTATTTTTTTTTACAATTTTATTTGTTTAATTTTTTTTTTTTTTTTATGTTTGAAAATAGGGGGAATGTGTGGCACATGGGTTGATTAGGGCGTGCCCAGGCACACCTGGCACACCCTGATGCGGCCTGGGCCTGTGCGCACGCCTATGGTGTAAATCGTTCTGGAATCGCAATGATGGTTCACATATGTGCGAATTCCACCATGCGATTCTCCACAAAATCCAGAAAGTTAACACCTGTTTTTTTTTTTTTTTACACTTTGATTCCATTGGCTAGATTATAATCGCAGTCCCACTCCTGAAATTCGCGTTAAAATCACGGTAAAATTCGCACCTCGGAATGGACAAAAAACGGACCAAATTCACAGCGCATCAATGTGAACCCAGCCTTACCCCTCATTTGTCCCTCGTTTTGGTCTGATCTCTAGAGTTGTATATAAAATGCACTTTTTATCCTTCAAAAAGTGTTTCCCAGCGCTAAACCTTTCATCTAATTTCTAAATTGCTGCATTTGTAATCTTTAAAAGCCAATATAAAGGAATAGTAATGGTAAAAAAAAAGCACTTGTGGATTTAATTAACCTTTTTTGTGGTTAATTCTCCTTTAATCCGCTTCCCGACCGCGGCACGTGGATATACGTCGACAGAATGGCACGGCTGCGCAAATGGGCGTATATATACGTCCCCTTTAATTTGCGAGCCGTGTGGTCGCGAGCTCCGTGACCGCGCCCGCGGGAACCCCGCAGGCCCGATCGCCGCCGGTGTCCCGCGATCGGGGCACAGAGCTGAAGAACGGGGAGATGTAAGTGTAAACACAACATCTCCCCGTTCTGCCTAGTGGCATGTCACTGATTGTCTGTTCCCTGTCATCGGGAACAGCGATCAGTGACGTGGCACGGCAAGCCACGCCCACCTAACAGTTAGAATCACTCCCTAGGTCACACTTAACCCCTTCAGCGCCCCCTACAGGTTAACCCCTTCACTACCAGTGTCATTTTTACAGTAATCAGTGCTTTTTTATAGCACTTTTCACTGTAAAAATGACAATGGTCTCAAAATGGTGTCAAAAGTGTCCGATGTGTCCGCCATAATGTCGCAGTTACGATAAAAATTTCTGATCGCCGCCATTACTAGTAAAAAAAAAAAATTGATTAATGAAAATGCCATAAAACTATCCCCTATTTTGTAGACGCTATAACTTTTGCGCAGACCAATCAATAAACGCTTATTGCGATTTTTTTTCACCAAAAATATGTGGAAGAATACGTATCGGCCTAAACTGAGGGAAATTTTTTTTAATATATATTTTATGGGGGTATTTATTATAGCAAAAAGTAAAACATTTTGAATTTTTTACAAAAATGTTGCTTTATTTTTGTTTATAGCGCAAAAAATTAAAACCGCAGAGGTGATCAAATACCACCAAAAGAAAGCTCTATTTGTGAGAAAAAAAAAAGGACGTCAATTTTGTTTGGGTGCCACGTCGCACGACCGCGCAATTGTCAGTTAAAGCGACGCAGTGCGGAATCGCAAAAAAAATGGCCCGGTCTTTGGGCAGCCAAATCCTCCGGGGCTGAAGTGGTTAAGCAAAGCAACTCTCCTCCATCCACCAAAAAAAAAACAAAATGGGTGGACTGACCCTTTAAGTACTTTTTTTTTTTTTTTTTTTTAAACAAACATCTCTGTTATACACTACCTAAATGATTTTATAAACTGGCCTGGGAGAATGAGTGAATGAGTGAATGAGTGAATGAATTTGGGATTGCACATGGTCTGATGGAGGACAGACCCCCTGATAGTTTTTCAATGAGGAGGTCTCCCAGGGTTAATGACCTGACATCATGATTAAAGCTGACCATTTGTAATGTGTCTGGTCCATGGGGTAGAGTCCTGAAAAGGTTAATGTTCTAAAAGAAGAGGCCTTTTTATCCTGCACCTGCCCCTCTTCTAGGCAGAGAAAGGGGATGGCGGGGGGCCTGTGGAGAGTAACAAAGGGGTGGAAGATACACTATTAGAGGGGAAGGTGAGAGGCCTAATAGTAGTGTGATCATCACAGGGAAGACACTGGAGGGGATCAAGGCTTCCTCATCTAAACTGACAAATGTACAGGGAGCCCCACAATGGTGAGTGATGAAGGAGATAAAAGAGATTATGTTCAACCACAAACTTAGGGTTAAATCTTCTCAAACCGATAGGTCAGCTTTCTGTGCCAAGAGATCGGGGTCTTCCTCTTTTTCACAGACATCCTGAATGACTCAGAATGATGCCCTTCCTAAATGCTCTACTCACATTACCCTCCTTGTACCCTAATACTAATCTCAACATTACCCCCTCCTTGTACCTAACACTAATCTCAACATTACCCCCTTGTACCCTAACACTAATCTCAACATGAACCCCCCTTGTACCCTAACACTAATCTCAACATTACCCCCTCTTTGTACCCTAACACTAATCTCAACATTACCCCCTCCTTGTACCCTAACACTAATCTCAACATTACCCCCTCCTTGTACCCTAACACTAATCTCAACATTACCCCCTCCTTGTACCCTAACACTAATCTCAACATTACCCCCTCCTTGTACCCTAACACTAATCTCAACATTACCCCCTCCTTGTACCCTAACACTAATCTCAACATTACCCCCTCCTTGTACCCTAACACTAATCTCAACATTACCCCCTTGTACCCTAACACTAATCTTCACATGAACCCCCCTTGTACCCTAACACTAACCTCAACATTACCCCCTTGTACCCTAACACTAATCTCAACATGAACCCCCCTTGTACCCTAACACTAATCTCAACATTACCCCCTCCTTGTACCCTAACACTAATCTCAACATTACCCCCTCCTTGTACCCTAACACTAATCTCAACATTACCCCCTTGTACCCTAACACTAATCTTCACATGAACCCCCCTTGTACCCTAACACTAACCTCAACATTACCCCCTTGTACCCTAACACTAATCTTCACATGAACCCCCCTTGTACCCTAACACTAATCTCAACATTACCCCCTCCTTGTACCCTAACACTAATCTCAACATTACCCCCTCCTTGTACCCTAACACTAATCTCAACATTACCCCCTCCTTGTACCCTAATACTAATCTCAACATTACCCCCTCCTTGTACCCTAACACTAATCTCAACATTACCCCCTCCTTGTACCCTAACACTAATCTCAACATGAACCCCCCTTGTACCCTAACACTAACCTCAACATTACCCCCTTGTACCCTAACACTAATCTCAACATGAACCCCCCTTGTACCCTAACACTAATCTCAACATTACCCTCCTTGTACCCTAACACTAATCTCAACATTACCCTCCTTGTACCCTAACACTAATCTCAACATTACCCCCTCCTTGTACCCTAACACTAATCTCAACATGAACCCCCCTTGTACCCTAACACTAATCTCAACATGAACCCCCCTTGTACCCTAACACTAATCTCAAAATTACCCCCTCCTTGTACCCTAACACTAACCTCAAAATTACCCCCTCCTTGTACCCTAACACTAATCTCAACATGAACCCCCCTTGTACCCTAACACTAATCTCAGCATGAACCCTCCTTGTACCCTAACACTAATCTCAACATTACCCTCCTTGTACCCTAACACTAATCTCAACATTACCCCCTCCTTGTACCCTAACACTAATCTCAACATGAACCCCCCTTGTACCCTAACACTAATCTCAACATGAACCCCCTTGTACCCTAACACTAATCTCAACATTACCCCTCCTTGTACCCTAACACTAATCTCAACATTAACCCTCCTTGTACCCTAACACTAATCTCAACATTATCCCTCCTTGTACCCTAACACTAATCTCAACATTACCCCCTCCTTGTACCCTAACACTAATCTCAACATTATCCCTCCTTGTACCCTAACACTAATCTCCACATTACCCCCTCCTTGTACCCTAACACTAATCTCAACATTAACCCTCCTTGTACCCTAACACTAATCTCAACATTATCCCTCCTTGTACCCTAACACTAATCTCAACATTACCCCCTCCTTGTACCCTAACACTAATCTCAACATTAACCCTCCTTGTACCCTAACACTAATCTCAACATTACCCCCTTGTACCCTAACACTAATCTCAACATTACCCCCTTGTACCCTAACACTAATCTCAACATTACCCCCTTGTACCCTAACACTAATCTCAACATGAACCCCCCTTGTACCCTAACACTAATCTCAACATTACCCCCTCCTTGTACCCTAACACTAATCTCAACATGAACCCTCCTTGTACCCTAACACTAATCTCAACATTAACCCTCCTTGTACCCTAACACTAATCTCAACATTACCCCCTTGTACCCTAACACTAATCTCAACATTACCCCCTTGTACCCTAACACTAATCTCAACATTACCCCCTTGTACCCTAACACTAATCTCAACATTACCCCCTCCTTGTACCCTAACACTAATCTCAACATGAACCCCCTTGTACCCTAACACTAATCTCAACATTACCCCCTCCTTGTACCCTAACACTAATCTCCACATTACCCCCTCCTTGTACCCTAACACTAATCTCAACATTACCCCCTTGTACCCTAACACTAATCTCAACATTACCCCCTTGTACCCTAACACTAATCTCAACATGAACCCCCCTTGTACCCTAACACTAATCTCAGCATGAACCCTCCTTGTACCCTAACACTAATCTCAACATTATCCCTCCTTGTACCCTAACACTAATCTCAACATGAACCCCCCTTGTACCCTAACACTAATCTCAACATGAACCCCCCTTGTACCCTAACACTAATCTCAACATTACCCCTCCTTGTACCCTAACACTAATCTCAACATTATCCCTCCTTGTACCCTAACACTAATCTCAACATTAACCCTCCTTGTACCCTAACACTAATCTCAACATGAACCCCCCTTGTACCCTAACACTAATCTCAACATTACCCCCTTGTACCCTAACACTAATCTCAACATTAACCCTCCTTGTACCCTAACACTAATCTCAACATTAACCCTCCTTGTACCCTAACACTAATCTTCACATGAACTCCCCTTGTACCCTAACACTAATCTCCACATTACCCCCTCCTTGTACCCTAACACTAATCTCAACATTACCCCTCCTTGTACCCTAACACTAATCTCAACATGAACCCCCTTGTACCCTAACACTAATCTCAACATTACCCCTCCTTGTACCCTAACACTAATCTCAACATTACCCCCTCCTTGTACCCTAACACTAATCTCAACATTACCCCCTTGTACCCTAACACTAATCTCAACATGAACCCCCCTTGTACCCTAACACTAATCTCAACATGAACCCTCCTTGTACCCTAACACTAATCTCAACATTAACCCTCCTTGTACCCTAACACTAATCTCAACATGAACCCTCCTTGTAAACTAACACTAATCTCAACATTACCCCCTTGTACCCTAACACTAATCTCAACATGAACCCTCCTTGTACCCTAACACTAATCTCAACATGAAACCTCCTTGTACCCTAACACTAATCTCAACACGAACCCTCCTTGTACCCTAACACTAATCTCAACATGAACCCTCCTTGTACCCTAACACTAATCTCAACATTATCCCTCCTTGTACCCTAACACTAATCTCCAAATTAACCCTCCTTGTACCCTAACACTAATCTCAACATGAACCCCCCTTGTACCCTAACACTAATCTCAACATGAACCTCCTTGTACCCTAACACTAATCTCAACATTATCCCTCCTTGTACCCTAACACTAATCTCAACATGAACCCTCCTTGTACCCTAACACTAATCTCAACATGAACCCCCCTTGTACCCTAACACTAATCTCAACATGAACCCCCTTGTACCCTAACACTAATCTCAACATGAACCCCCCTTGTACCCTAACACTAATCTCAGCATTAACCCCCCTTGTACATTAACACTAATCTCAACATGAACCCCCCTTGTACCCTAACACTAATCTCAACATGAACCCCCCTTGTACCCTAACACTAATATCAACATGAACCCCCTTGTACCCTAACACTAATCTCAACATGAACCCCCCTTGTACCCTAACACTAATCTCAACATGAACCCCCCTTGTACCCTAACACTAATATCAACATGAACCCCCTTGTACCCTAACACTAATCTCAACATGAACCCCCCTTGTACCCTAACACTAATCTCAACATGAACCCTCCTTGTACCCTAACACTAATCTCAACATTAACCCTCCTTGTAACCTAACACTAATCTCAACATTATCCCTCCTTGTACCCTAACACTAATCTCAACATGAACCCTCCTTGTACCCTAACACTAATCTCAACATTATCCCTCCTTGTACCCTAACACTAATCTCAACATTAACCCTCCTTGTACCCTAACACTAATCTCAACACGAACCCTCCTTGTACCCTAACACTAATCTCAACATGAACCCTCCTTGTACCCTAACACTAATCTCAACATGAACCCTCCTTGTACCCTAACACTAATCTCAACATTAACCCTCCTTGTACCCTAACACTAATCTCAACACGAACCCTCCTTGTACCCTAACACTAATCTCAACATGAACCCTCCTTGTACCCTAACACTAATCTCAACATGAACCCCCCTTGCACCCTAACACTAATCTCAACATGAACCCTCCTTGTACCCTAACACTAATCTCAACATTAACCCTCCTTGTACCCTAACACTAATCTCAACACGAACCCTCCTTGTACCCTAACACTAATCTCAACATGAACCCTCCTTGTACCCTAACACTAATCTCAACACGAACCCTCCTTGTACCCTAACACTAATCTCAACATGAACCCTCCTTGTACCCTAACACTAATCTCAACATGAACCCTCCTTGTACCCTAACACTAATCTCAACATTAACCCTCCTTGTACCCTAACACTAATCTCAACACAAACCCTCCTTGTACCCTAACACTAATCTCAACACGAACCCTCCTTGCACCCTAACACTAATCTCAACATGAACACTCCTTGTACCCTAACACTAATCTCAACATTATCCCTCCTTGTACCCTAACACTAATCTCAACATGAACCCTCCTTGCACCCTAACACTAATCTCAACATGAACACTCCTTGTACCCTAACACTAATCTCAACATGAACCCTCCTTGCACCCTAACACTAATCTCAACATGAACCCTCCTTGTACCCTAACACTAATCTCAACATGAACCCCCCTTGTACCCTAACACTAATCTCAGCATTAACCCCCCTTGTACATTAACACTAATCTCAACATGAACCCCCCTTGTACCCTAACACTAATCTCAACATGAACCCCCCTTGTACCCTAACACTAATCTCAACATGAACCCCCCTTGTACCCTAACACTAATCTCAACATGAACCCCCCTTGTACCCTAACACTAATCTCAACATGAACCCCCCTTGTACACTAACACTAATCTCAACATGAACCCCCCTTGTACCCTAACACTAATCTCAACATGAACCCCCCTTGTACCCTAACACTAATCTCAACATGAACCCCCCTTGTACCCTAACACGAATCTCAACATGAACCCCCTTGTACCCTAACACGAATCTCAACATGAACCCTCCTTGTACCCTAACACTAATCTCAACATGAACCCCCCTTGTACCCTAACACTAATCTCAACATGAACCCCCCTTGTACCCTAACACGAATCTCAACATGAACCCTCCTTGTACCCTAACACTAATCTCAACATGAACCCTCCTTGTACCCTAACACTAATCTCAACATGAACCCCCCTTGTACCCTAACACTAATCTCAACATGAACCCCCCTTGTACCCTAACACTAATCTCAGCATTAACCCCCCTTGTACATTAACACTAATCTCAACATGAACCCTCCTTGTACCCTAACACTAATCTCAACATTACCCCCTCCTTGTACCCTAACACTAATCTCAACATTACCCCCCTTGTACCCTAACAATAATCTCAACATTACCCCCTCCTTGTACCCTAACACTAATCTCAACATTACCCCCTCCTTGTACCCTAACACTAATCTCAACATGAACCCTCCTTGTACCCTAACACTAATCTCAACATTATCCCTCCTTGTACCCTAACACTAATCTCAACATTATCCCTCCTTGTACCCTAACACTAATCTCAGCATTAACCCCCCTTGTACCCTAACACTAATCTCAACATTAACCCTCCTTGTAACCTAACACTAATCTCAACATTATCCCTCCTTGTACCCTAACACTAATCTCAGCATTAACCCCCCTTGTACATTAACACTAATCTCAACATGAACCCCCTTGTACCCTAACACTAATCTCAACATGAACCCCCCTTGTACCCTAACACTAATCTCAACATGAACCCCCCTTGCACCCTAACACGAATCTCAACATGAACCCTCCTTGTACCCTAACACTAATCTCAACATGAACCCCCCTTGTACCCTAACACTAATCTCAACATGAACCCCCCTGTACCCTAACACGAATCTCAACATGAACCCTCCTTGTACCCTAACACTAATCTCAACATGAACCCCACTTGTACCCTAACACTAACCTCAACATGAACCCCCCTTGTACCCTAACACTAATCTCAACATGAACCCTCCTTGTACCCTAACACTAATCTCAACATGAACCCCCCTTGTACCCTAACACTAATCTCAACATGAACCCCCCTTGTACCCTAACACTAATCTCAGCATTAACCCCCCTTGTACATTAACACTAATCTCAACATGAACCCCCCTTGTACCCTAACACTAATCTCAACATGAACCCCCCTTGTACCCTAACACTAATCTCAACATGAACCCCCTTGTACCCTAACACTAATCTCAACATGAACCCCCTTGTACCCTAACACTAATCTCAACATGAACCCCCCTTGTACCCTAACACTAATCTCAACATGAACCCCCCTTGTACCCTAACACTAATCTCAACATTACCCCCTCCTTGTACCCTAACACTAACCTCAACATGAACCCCCCTTGTACCCTAACACTAATCTCAACATTAACCCTCCTTGTACCCTAACACTAATCTCAACACGAACCCTCCTTGTACCCTAACACTAATCTCAACATTATCCCTCCTTGTACCCTAACACTAATCTCAACATGAACCCTCCTTGTACCCTAACACTAATCTCAACATGAATCCCCCTTGTACCCTAACACTAATCTCAACATTACCCCCCTTGTACCCTAACAATAATCTCAACATTACCCCCTCCTTGTACCCTAACACTAATCTCAACATTACCCCCTCATTGTACCCTAACACTAATCTCAACATTACCCCCTCCTTGTACCCTAACACTAATCTCAACATTACCCCCTCCTTGTACCCTAACACTAATCTCAACATTAACCCTCCTTGTAACCTAACACTAATCTCAACATGAACCCTCCTTGTACCCTAACACTAATCTCAACATTATCCCTCCTTGTACCCTAACACTAATCTCAACACGAACCCTCCTTGTACCCTAACACTAATCTCAACATGAACCCTCCTTGTACCCTAACACTAATCTCAACATGAACCCTCTTTGTACCCTAACACTAATCTCAACATTATCCCTCCTTGTACCCTAACACTAATCTCAACATTATCCCTCCTTGTACCCTAACACTAATCTCAACATGAACCCTCCTTGTACCCTAACACTAATCTCAACATTATCCCTCCTTGTACCCTAACACTAATCTCAACATTATCCCTCCTTGTACCCTAACACTAATCTCAACATGAACCCTCCTTGTACCCTAACACTAATCTCAACATGAACCCTCCTTGTACCCTAACACTAATCTCAACATTATCCCTCCTTGTACCCTAACACTAATCTCAACATGAACCCTCCTTGTACCCTAACACTAATCTCAACATGAACCCTCCTTGTACCCTAACACTAATCTCAACATGAACCCTCCTTGTACCCTAACACTAATCTCAACATTATCCCTCCTTGTACCCTAACACTAATCTCAACATGAACCCTCCTTGTACCCTAACACTAATCTCAACATTATCCCTCCTTGTACCCTAACACTAATCTCAACATTATCCCTCCTTGTACCCTAACACTAATCTCAACATGAACCCTCCTTGTACCCTAACACTAATCTCAACATTATCCCTCCTTGTACCCTAACACGAATCTCAACATGAACCCTCCTTGTACCCTAACACTAATCTCAACATGAACCCCCCTTGTACCCTAACACTAATCTCAACATGAACACTCCTTGTACCCTAACACTAATCTCAACATGAACCCTCCTTGTACCCTAACACTAATCTCAACATTATCCCTCCTTGTACCCTAACACTAATCTCAACATGAACCCTCCTTGTACCCTAACACTAATCTCAACATTATCCCTCCTTGTACCCTAACACGAATCTCAACATGAACCCCCCTTGTACCCTAACACGAATCTCAACATGAACCCTCCTTGTACCCTAACACTAATCTCAACATGAACCCCCCTTGTACCCTAACACTAATCTCAACATGAACCCCCCTTGTACCCTAACACTAATCTTAACACGAACCCTCCTTGTACCCTAACACTAATCTCAACATGAACCCTCCTTGTACCCTAACACTAATCTCAACATGAACCCCCCTTGCACCCTAACACTAATCTCAACATGAACACTCCTTGTACCCTAACACTAATCTCAACATTAACCCTCCTTGTACCCTAACACTAATCTCAACACGAACCCTCCTTGTACCCTAACACTAATCTCAACATGAACCCTCCTTGTACCCTAACACTAATCTCAACATGAACCCTCCTTGCACCCTAACACTAATCTCAACATGAACACTCCTTGTACCCTAACACTAATCTCAACATTATCCCTCCTTGTACCCTAACACTAATCTCAACATGAACCCTCCTTGCACCCTAACACTAATCTCAACATGAACACTCCTTGTACCCTAACACTAATCTCAACATGAACCCTCCTTGTACCCTAACACTAATCTCAACATGAACCCTCCTTGTACCCTAACACTAATCTCAACATGAACCCCCCTTGTACCCTAACACTAATCTCAGCATTAACCCCCCTTGTACATTAACACTAATCTCAACATGAACCCCCCTTGTACCCTAACACTAATCTCAACATTACCCCCTCCTTGTACCCTAACACTAATCTCAACACGAACCCTCCTTGTACCCTAACACTAATCTCAACATGAACCCCCCTTGTACCCTAACACTAATCTCAACATGAACCCCCCTTGTACCCTAACACTAATCTCAACATGAACCCCCCTTGTACCCTAACACTAATCTCAACATGAACCCCCCTTGTACCCTAACACTAATCTCAACATGAACCCCCCTTGTACCCTAACACTAATCTCAACATGAACCCCCCTTGTACCCTAACACTAATCTCAACATGAACCCCCCTTGTACCCTAACACGAATCTCAACATGAACCCCCCTTGTACCCTAACACGAATCTCAACATGAACCCTCCTTGTACCCTAACACTAATCTCAACATGAACCCCCCTTGTACCCTAACACTAATCTCAACATGAACCCCCCTTGTACCCTAACACGAATCTCAACATGAACCCTCCTTGTACCCTAACACTAATCTCAACATGAACCCCCCTTGTACCCTAACACTAACCTCAACATGAACCCCCCTTGTACCCTAACACTAATCTCAACATGAACCCTCCTTGTACCCTAACACTAATCTCAACATGAACCCCCCTTGTACCCTAACACTAATCTCAACATGAACCCCCCTTGTACCCTAACACTAATCTCAGCATTAACCCCCCTTGTACATTAACACTAATCTCAACATGAACCCTCCTTGTACCCTAACACTAATCTCAACATTACCCCCTCCTTGTACCCTAACACTAATCTCAACATTACCCCCTCCTTGTACCCTAACACTAATCTCAACATTACCCCCTCCTTGTACCCTAACACTAATCTCAACATGAACCCTCCTTGTACCCTAACACTAATCTCCACATTAACCCTCCTTGTACCCTAACACTAATCTCAACATTATCCCTCCTTGTACCCTAACACTAATCTCAACATTATCCCTCCTTGTACCCTAACACTAATCTCCACATTAACCCTCCTTGTACCCTAACACTAATCTCAACATTAACCCTCCTTGTAACCTAACACTAATCTCAACATTATCCCTCCTTGTACCCTAACACTAATCTCAGCATTAACCCCCCTTGTACATTAACACTAATCTCAACATTAACCCCCTTGTACCCTAACACTAATCTCAACATGAACCCCCCTTGTACCCTAACACTAATCTCAACATGAACCCCCCTTGCACCCTAACACGAATCTCAACATGAACCCTCCTTGTACCCTAACACTAATCTCAACATGAACCCCCCTTGTACCCTAACACTAATCTCAACATGAACCCCCCCTGTACCCTAACACGAATCTCAACATGAACCCTCCTTGTACCCTAACACTAATCTCAACATGAACCCCACTTGTACCCTAACACTAATCTCAACATGAACCCTCCTTGTACCCTAACACTAATCTCAACATGAACCCCCCTTGTACCCTAACACTAATCTCAACATGAACCCCCCTTGTACCCTAACACTAATCTCAACATGAACCCCCCTTGTACCCTAACACTAATCTCAGCATTAACCCCCCTTGTACATTAACACTAATCTCAACATGAACCCCCCTTGTACCCTAACACTAATCTCAACATGAACCCCCCTTGTACCCTAACACTAATCTCAACATGAACCCCCTTGTACCCTAACACTAATCTCAACATGAACCCCCTTGTACCCTAACACTAATCTCAACATGAACCCCCCTTGTACCCTAACACTAATCTCAACATGAACCCCCCTTGTACCCTAACACTAATCTCAACATTACCCCCTCCTTGTACCCTAACACTAACCTCAACATGAACCCCCCTTGTACCCTAACACTAATCTCAACATTAACCCTCCTTGTACCCTAACACTAATCTCAACACGAACCCTCCTTGTACCCTAACACTAATCTCAACATTATCCCTCCTTGTACCCTAACACTAATCTCAACATGAACCCTCCTTGTACCCTAACACTAATCTCAACATGAATCCCCCTTGTACCCTAACACTAATCTCAACATTACCCCCCTTGTACCCTAACAATAATCTCAACATTACCCCCTCCTTGTACCCTAACACTAATCTCAACATTACCCCCTCCTTGTACCCTAACACTAATCTCAACATTACCCCCTCCTTGTACCCTAACACTAATCTCAACATGAACCCTCCTTGTAACCTAACACTAATCTCAACATGAACCCTCCTTGTACCCTAACACTAATCTCAACATTAACCCTCCTTGTAACCTAACACTAATCTCAACATGAACCCTCCTTGTACCCTAACACTAATCTCAACATTACCCCCTCATTGTACCCTAACACTAATCTCAACATTACCCCCTCCTTGTACCCTAACACTAATCTCAACATTACCCCCTCCTTGTACCCTAACACTAATCTCAACATGAACCCTCCTTGTAACCTAACACTAATCTCAACATTATCCCTCCTTGTACCCTAACACTAATCTCAACACGAACCCTCCTTGTACCCTAACACTAATCTCAACATGAACCCTCCTTGTACCCTAACACTAATCTCAACATGAACCCTCTTTGTACCCTAACACTAATCTCAACATTATCCCTCCTTGTACCCTAACACTAATCTCAACATTATCCCTCCTTGTACCCTAACACTAATCTCAACATGAACCCTCCTTGTACCCTAACACTAATCTCAACATTATCCCTCCTTGTACCCTAACACTAATCTCAACATGAACCCTCCTTGTACCCTAACACTAATCTCAACATGAACCCTCCTTGTACCCTAACACTAATCTCAACATGAACCCTCCTTGTACCCTAACACTAATCTCAACATTATCCCTCCTTGTACCCTAACACTAATCTCAACATTATCCCTCCTTGTACCCTAACACTAATCTCAACATGAACCCTCCTTGTACCCTAACACTAATCTCAACATTACCCCTCTTTGTAACCTCTGTAACACTAATCTGTACACTAAACTCTCTGTAACCCTTACACTAATACAACCTGTAACTCTAATGCTAAAATACCCTGTAATACTAACACTAATCCTCTCTGTAACACTAACTCTATACCTCCATTTAAGCCTCGCACTAATCCTCCCTGTAAGTCTAACACTGATCTGCTCTACAACCCTCACGTTAACCCTTCCCTGTAACCCTAACACTAATCCGGCATGTAACTCTAATCACCACACTAATCTGTCACTGTAGCCTACCTGTTACCCTCACACTAATCCTCTCTGTAACCCTAAACCATCATTAATCCCTCAAGCTTATCCTCCCTGTATCCCTCACATTAGTCCTCGATTTAACCCTAACACCAACCTTTCACTATATTGCAAGCGTCAACCCTCCCTGTAACCCTAATCCTCCCTGTAACCCAAATCCTCCCTGTAACCCTAATCCTCCCTGTAACCCTAATCCTCCCTGTAACACTAATCCTCCCTGTAACCCTAATCCTCCCTGTAACCCTAATCCTCCCTGTAACCCTAATCCTCCCTGTAACACTAATCCTCCCTGTAACCCTAATCCTCCCTGTAACCCTAATCCTCCCTGTAACCCTAATCCTCCATGTAACCCTAATCCTCCCTGTAACCCTAATCCTCCCTGTAACACTAATCCTCCCTGTAACACTAATCCTCCCTGTAACCCTAATCCTCCCTGTAACCCAAATCCTCCCTGTAACCCTAATCCTCCATGTAACCCTAATCCTCCCTGTAACCCTAATCCTCCATGTAACCCTAATCCTCCCTGTAACCCTAATCCTCCATGTAACCCTAATCCTCCCTGTAACCCTAATCCTCCCTGTAACCCTAATCCTCCATGTAACCCTAATCCTCCCTGTAACACTAATCCTCCCTGTAACCCTAATCCTCCCTGTAACCCTAATCCTCCCTGTAACCCAAATCCTCCATGTAACCCTAATTCTCCCTGTAACCCTAATCCTCCCTGTAACACTAATCCTCCCTGTAACACTAATCCTCCCTGTAACCCTAATCCTCCCTGTAACCCTAATCCTCCATGTAACCCTAATCCTCCCTGTAACCCTAATCCTCCCTGTAACCCTAATCCTCCCTGTAACCCAAATCCTCCCTGTAACCCTAATCCTCCCTGTAACCCTAATTCTCCCTGTAACCCTAATCCTCCATGTAACCCTAATCCTCCCTGTAACCCTAATCCTCCCTGTAACCCAAATCCTCCCTGTAACCCTAATCCTCCCTGTAACCCTAATTCTCCCTGTAACCCTAATCCTCCCTGTAACACTAATCCTCCCTGTAACACTAATCCTCCATGTAACCCTAATCCTCCCTGTAACCCTAATCCTCCCTGTAACCCTAATCCTCCATGTAACCCTAATCCTCCCTGTAACACTAATCCTCCATGTAACCCTAATCCTCCCTGTAACCCAAATCCTCCCTGTAACCCTAATCCTCCCTGTAACCCTAATCCTCCCTGTAACCCTAATCCTCCATGTAACCCTAATCCTCCCTGTAACCCTAATCCTCCATGTAACCCTAATCCTCCCTGTAACCCTAATCCTCCCTGTAACCCTAATCCTCCATGTAACCCTAATCCTCCCTGTAACACTAATCCTCCATGTAACCCTAATCCTCCCTGTAACCCAAATCCTCCCTGTAACCCTAATCCTCCCTGTAACCCTAATCCTCCCTGTAACCCTAATCCTCCATGTAACCCTAATCCTCCATGTAACCCTAATCCTCCCTGTAACCCTAATCCTCCATGTAACCCTAATCCTCCCTGTAACCCTAATCCTCCCTGTAACACTAATCCTCCATGTAACCCTAATCCTCCCTGTAACCCAAATCCTCCCTGTAACCCTAATCCTCCCTGTAACCCTAATCCTCCCTGTAACCCTAATCCTCCATGTAACCCTAATCCTCCATGTAACCCTAATCCTCCCTGTAACCCTAATCCTCCCTGTAACCCTAATCCTCCATGTAACCCTAATCCTCCCTGTAACCCTAATCCTCCATGTAACCCTAATCCTCCATGTAACCCTAATCCTCCCTGTAACACTAATCCTCCATGTAACCCTAATCCTCCCTGTAACCCTAATCCTCCATGTAACCCTAATCCTCCATGTAACCCTAATCCTCCCTGTAACCCTAATCCTCCCTGTAACCCTAATCCTCCCTGTAACACTAATCCTCCATGTAACCCTAATCCTCCCTGTAACCCAAATCCTCCCTGTAACCCTAATCCTCCCTGTAACCCTAATCCTCCCTGTAACCCTAATCCTCCATGTAACCCTAATCCTCCATGTAACCCTAATCCTCCCTGTAACCCTAATCCTCCCTGTAACACTAATCCTCCATGTAACCCTAATCCTCCATGTAACCCTAATCCTCCCTGTAACCCTAATCCTCCCTGTAACCCTAATCCTCCATGTAACCCTAATCCTCCCTGTAACCCTAATCCTCCATGTAACCCTAATCCTCCCTGTAACCCTAATCCTCCATGTAACCCTAATCCTCCCTGTAACACTAATCCTCCCTGTAACCCTAATCCTCCCTGTAACCCTAATCCTCCCTGTAACCCTAATCCTCCATGTAACCCTAATCCTCCCTGTAACCCTAATCCTCCATGTAACCCTAATCCTCCCTGTAACCCTAATCCTCCCTGTAACCCTAATCCTCCATGTAACCCTAATCCTCCATGTAACCCTAATCCTCCCTGTAACACTAATCCTCCATGTAACCCTAATCCTCCCTGTAACCCTAATCCTCCATGTAACCCTAATCCTCCATGTAACCCTAATCCTCCCTGTAACCCTAATCCTCCCTGTAACCCTAATCCTCCCTGTAACACTAATCCTCCATGTAACCCTAATCCTCCCTGTAACCCAAATCCTCCCTGTAACCCTAATCCTCCCTGTAACCCTAATCCTCCCTGTAACCCTAATCCTCCATGTAACCCTAATCCTCCATGTAACCCTAATCCTCCCTGTAACCCTAATCCTCCCTGTAACACTAATCCTCCATGTAACCCTAATCCTCCATGTAACCCTAATCCTCCCTGTAACCCTAATCCTCCCTGTAACCCTAATCCTCCATGTAACCCTAATCCTCCCTGTAACCCTAATCCTCCATGTAACCCTAATCCTCCCTGTAACCCTAATCCTCCATGTAACCCTAATCCTCCCTGTAACACTAATCCTCCCTGTAACCCTAATCCTCCCTGTAACCCTAATCCTCCATGTAACCCTAATCCTCCATGTAACCCTAATCCTCCCTGTAACCCTAATCCTCCATGTAACCCTAATCCTCCCTGTAACCCTAATCCTCCATGTAACCCTAATCCTCCCTGTAACCCTAATCCTCCATGTAACACTAATCCTCCCTGTAACCCTAATCCTCCCTGTAACCCTAATCCTCCATGTAACCCTAATCCTCCATGTAACCCTAATCCTCCCTGTAACCCTAATCCTCCATGTAACCCTAATCCTCCCTGTAACCCTAATCCTCCATGTAACCCTAATCCTCCATGTAACCCTAATCCTCCATGTAACCCTAATCCTCCCTGTAACACTAATCCTCCCTGTAACCCTAATCCTCCCTGTAACCCTAATCCTCCCTGTAACACTAATCCTCCCTGTAACCCTAATCCTCCCTGTAACACTAATTCTTCCCATCACACTAACCCTAATCTTCTCTGTAGACAGTGGACCCCAATGTTACAGGAGGTGCAGGGAAATCTTCCCAACCAAGTCACAGACAGTAGCAAAAATCTGAAGTATGTCCTCCTGATCTATCCACATGATATCCAAACCAAAAAACCTTTAGTCTGGTGTTCCACTTCGAAGCTATGCTATGGCTGATGAAGATAATGTACGCGATACGGTATCAAAACAAAAGATGAATCTGGATATGTATTCCATTTATGCAATAGTTGCTAAACACTCCAAGGAAGGTGTTCCAGCATCACCAGCATGTGCGTTCCATCCTTACTAGCAGATATGTTTCAGGATCACTAGCAGATGTGTTCCAGGATCACCATCAGGTATGTTCCAGGATCACCATCTGGTATCTTCTAAGACCACCATAGATGTATTCCACGATCACCAGTAGGTGTCTTCTAGGATCACCATAAGTTGTGTTCCAGGACCACTAGCAGATGTGTTCTGATATCGCTAGCAGGAGGTTCCAGCATCACCAGCAGATGTGACCCTGGATCACCATCAGGCGTGTTCCAGGATTACCATCAGGTGTGTTCCAGGATTACCATCAGGTGTCTTCAATGATCACCATCAGGTGTGTTCCAGCCTCACCATCATATTGTGTTTTAGAATCACCAGCAGATGTGATCCAGGATCACCAGCAGGCGTGTTCCAGGATTACCATCTGGTATCTTCTAAGATCACCATAGATGTATTCCACGATCATAAGCAGGTGTCTTCTAAGATAAGTTGTGTTCCAGGATCACTAACAGATGTGTTCCAATATTGTTAGCAGAGATGTTCAAGCATCACCAGCAGATGTGATCCTGGATCACCATCAGGTGTGTTCCAGGATAACCATCAGGCGTGTTCCAGGATTACTATCAGGTGTCTTCTAGGATCACCATCAGGTGTTTTCCAGCATCACCAGCACATGTGTTTCATAATCACCAGCAGATGTGATCCAGGATCACCAGCAGGCGTGCTCCAGAATAACCATCAGGCGTGATCCAGGATTACCTTCAGGTGTCTTCTAAGATCACCATCAGGTGTGTTCTAGCATCACCAGCAGATGTGTTTCAGAATCACTAGCAGATGTGATCCAGGATCACCAGCAGGTGTCTTCTAAGATCACCATCAGGTGTGTTCCAGCATCACCAGCAGATGTGATCCAAGATCACCAGCAGGCGTGCTCTAGGATAACCATCAGGCATGTTCTAGGATCACTAGCAGATGTGTTCCAGGATCACATCAGGTATGTTCCAGGATCACCATATAGTATCTTCTAAGATCACCATAGATGTATTCCACGAACACCAGCAGGTGTCTTCTAGGATCACCATACGTTGTGTTGCAAGACCACTAGCAGATGTGTTCTGATATCGCTAGCAGGAGGTTCCAGCATCACCAGCAGATGTGATCCTGGATCACCATCAAGCGTGTTCCAGGATTACCATCAGGTGTGTTCCAGGATTACCATCAGGTGTTTTCAATGATCAACATCAGGTGTGTTCCAGCCTCACCAGCAGGCATGTTCCAGGATCACCATCTGGTGTCTTCTATGATCACCATAGATGTATTCCACGATCACCAGCAGGTGTCTTCTAGGATAAGTTGTGTTCCAGGATCACTAACAGATGTGTTCCAATATTGTTAGCAGAGGTGTTCCAGCATCACCAGCAGATGTGATCCTGGATCACCATCAGGTGTGTTCCAGGATAACCATCAGGCGTGTTCCAGGATTACTATCAGGTGTTTTCCAGCATCACCAGCACATGTGTTTCAGAATCACCAGTAGATGTGATCCAGGATCACCAGCAGGCGTGCTCCAGGATAACCATCAGGCATGTTCCAGGATCACTAGCAGATGTATTCCAGGATCACCATCAAGTATGTTCCAGGATCACCATCTGGTATCTTTTAAGATCACCATAGATGTATTCCACGATCACCAGTAGGTGTCTTCTAGGATCACCATAAGTTGTGTTCCAGGACCACTAGCAGATGTTTTCCAATATCCCTAGCAGGAGGTTCCAGCATCACCAGCAGATGTGACCCTGGATCACCATCAGGCATGTTCCAGGATTACCATCAGGTGTGTTCCAGGATTACCATCAGGTGTCTTCAATGACCACCATCAGGTGTGTTCCAGCCTCACCATCAGTTGTGTTTTAGAATCACCAGCAGATATGATCCAGGATCACCAGCAGGTGTCTTCTAGGATAAGTTGTGTTCCAGGATCACTAACAGATGTGTTGCAATATTGTTAGCAGAGGTGTTCCAGCATTCCCAGCAGATGTGACCCTGGATCACCATCAGGTGTGTTCCAGGATAACCATCAGGCGTGTTCCAGGATAACCATCAGGCGTGTTCCAGGATAACCATCAGGTGTGTTCCAGGATTACTATCAGGTGTCTTCTAGGATCACCATCAGGTGTTTTCCAGCATCACCAGCACATGTGTTTCAGAATCACCAGCAGATGTGATCCAGGATCACCAGCAGGCGTGCTCCAGGAAAACCATCAGGCATGTTCCAGGATTACCATCAGGTGTCTTCTAAGATCACCATCAAGTGTGTTCTAGCATCACCAGCAGATGTGTTTCAGAATCACTAGCAGATGTGATCCAGGATCACCAGCAGGTGTGTTCCACTATCCCCAGCAGGTGTCTTCTAAGATCACCATCAGGTGTGTTCCAGCATCACCAGCAGATGTGTTTCAGAATCACCAGCAGATGTGATCCAGGATCACCGTTAGGTGAGTTCCAGCATCACCAGAAGGTGTGTTCTAATATCTTCAGATAACTGTCAAGAGACAATAAGGCAGACTAGATAGAACTTTACAGCATTGTCTGAGTGTCAAGCTGAAATAATGTCCGTGGACATGTTAAAAAGAGATGAACTGAGGCAAATACATGGACTGCAATTGCTGGACTTTTTCTGAAAGTGCTAGATACTGTAACTGGCTGTCTCTGACTTCAATACTGTCAGTTGCCAATCAAAGCAGGCACCTGGTAAAGTCAGAGGAAACTCCAGATCTGGGTATTTGTTCTGGGTCAGTGATTGAAAAAGCATTGAGGCCAGGTAACTAACATGAGTTAAGGCATTGTAGTCTATGCATCTTGTCAGCACAGGTTTTAGGTTTGCACAGAAACGTGCTTATTTCCATGGTAAATAATGGGGCCTATTAAAGAAAATTAAAGCTATGCAAGAAATTACATTACAACCAATCAGACGCTAGTTGCCATTACACAATGTAAGGGATGCAGGGAATTGGGTTACTAAAGACGCAGAAACACTTTACACAATTCACTGTCCTCATATTTATTTAATGTTTTGCCAAATGTATTGAGACTCAAAAAGGGTGCCTATGGAAGGACTGATGTTTAGTAACCCTAAATCTCAGATGAACCTTCCTCAAGGGTATCATAAGAAATGCTGACATCTACAGGCAATGCACTGAAAACTTCCCATCGACAATCCGGGGCCCGGGCTGCTCCTGGACTGAGGGCAGGCTGCTCCTGGACTGAGGGCGGGCTGCTCCTGGACTGAGGGCGGGCTGCTCCTGGACTGAGGGCGGGCTGCTCCTGGACTGAGGACGGGCTGCTCCTGGACTGAGGGCGGGCTGCTCCTGGACTGAGGGCGAGCTGCTCCTGGACTGAGGGCGAGCTGCTCCTGGACTGAGGGCGGGCTGCTCCTGGACTGAGGGCGGGCTGCTTCATCACTGGGGCAAAAAAAAGGAGAAATGTTCCAGGCTGACAGACCAAGAGGCACCATGAGGCCTATTTATTAAGCTCTGGGATCTGTTTTCCGACACAAATTCACTTTCTGTGACTACTTTTCTCATTGTGTTCATCACAGCAATTTTACGATCAATATCGATGTTCTGTGGTTTCAATTTGCTGCTCTTTGATGGCCCCATCAGTCCACGTCTTTTCAGCATTTTTGCTGTTTTTTTTTTGTTTTGTTTTTTAATATTGGATAGTGCTAGAAAGTGTAAGAACCCCTGTCAGGCTTTTACTGCTGCCTGTGCCCACAATGGGGAAATATCCCCTAATTATCTATCTATCTATCTATCTATCTATCTATCTATCTATCTATCTATCTATCTATCTATCTATCTATCTATCTATCTATCTATCTATCTATCTATCTATCTAAGGGTAGTATGGGGGAGGGGGTCCTGTGTAATGATGGTGTAGTATGGGGGAGGGGGGTCCTGTGTAATGATAAGGGTAGTTTGGTGTAGGGGGTCCTGTGTAATGATGGGGTAGTATGGGGGAGGGGTTCCTGTGTAATGATGGGGTAGTATGGGGGAGGGGGTCCTGTGTAATGATAAGGGAGTATGGGGAGGGGGTCCTGTGTAATGATGGGGTAGTATGGGGGAGGGGGTCCTGTGTAATGATAAGGGTAGTATGGGGGAGGGGGTCCTGTGTAATGATGGGGTAGTATGGGGGAGGGGTCCTGTGTAATGATGGGGTAGTATAGGGGAGGGGGTCCTGTGTAATGATAAGGGTAGTATGGGGGAGGGGGGTCCTGTGTAATGATGGGGTAGTATGGGGGAGGGGTCCTGTGTAATGATGGTGTAGTATGGGGGAGGGGGTCCTGTGTAATGATGGGGTAGTATGGGGGAGGGGGGTCCTGTGTAATGATGGGGTAGTATGGGGGAGGGGGTCCTGTGTAATGATGGGGATAGTATGGGGAAGGGGGGTCCTGTGTAATGATAAGGGTAGTATGGGGAGGGGGGTTCTGTGTAATGATGGTGTAGTATGGGGGAGGGGGTCCTGTGTAATGATAAGGGTAGTATGGGGGAGGGGGTCCTGTGTAATGATGGTGTAGTATGGGGGAGGGGGTCCTGTGTAATGATGAGGTAGTATGGGGGAGGGGGGTCCTGTGTAATGATGGGGATAGTATGGGGGAGGGGGGTCCTGTGTAATGATGAGGTAGGATAGGGATGAGGTGGTGCCTGTGTAATGATAGGGGATAGTATGGGGAAGGGGGGTCCTGTGTAATGATGGTGTAGTATGGGGGAGGGGGTCCTGTGTAATGATGGTGTAGTATGGGGGAGGGGGTCCTGTGTAATGATGGGGTAGTATGGGGGAGGGGGTCCTGTGTAATGATGGTGTAGTATGGGGGAGGGGGTCCTGTGTAATGATGGGGTAGTATGGGGGAGGGGGTCCTGTGTAATGAAGGGTAGTATAGGGGAGGGGGTCCTGTGTAATGATGGGGTAGTATGGGGGAGGGGGTCCTGTGTAATGAAGGGTAGTATGGGGGAGGGGGTCCTGTGTAATGATGGTGTAGTATGGGGGAGGGGGTCCTGTGTAATGATAAGGGTAGTATGGGGGAGGGGGTCCTGTGTAATGATGGGGTAGTATGGGGGAGGGGGGTCCTGTGTAATGATGGGGTAGTATGGGGGAGGGGGTCCTGTGTAATGATGGTGTAGTATGGGGGAGGGGGTCCTGTGTAATGATGGTGTAGTATGGGGGAGGGGGTCCTGTGTAATGATGGTGTAGTATGGGGGAGGGGGTCCTGTGTAATGATGGTGTAGTATGGGGGAGGGGGTCCTGTGTTTTGATGGGGATAGTATGAGGGAGGGGGGTCCTGTGTAATGATGGTGTAGTATGGGGGAGGGGGTCCTGTGTAATGATGGTGTAGTATGGGGGAGGGGGTCCTGTGTAATGATGGTGTAGTATGGGGGAGGGGGTCCTGTGTAATGATAAGGGTAGTATGGGGGAGGGGGTCCTGTGTAATGATGGGGTAGTATGGGGGAGGGGGGTCCTGTGTAATGATGGGGTAGTATGGGGGAGGGGGTCCTGTGTAATGATGGGGTAGTATGGGGGAGGGGGGGTCCTGTGTAATGATGGGGTAGTATGGGGGAGGGGGGTCCTGTGTAATGATGGGGTAGTATGGGGGAGGGGGTCCTGTGTAATGAAGGGTAGTATAGGGGAGGGGGTCCTGTGTAATGATGGGGTAGTATGGGGGAGGGGGTCCTGTGTAATGAAGGGTAGTATAGGGGAGGGGGTCCTGTGTAATGATGGTGTAGTATGGGGGAGGGGGGTCCTGTGTAATGATGGGGTAGTATGGGGGAGGGGGTCCTGTGTAATGATGGTGTAGTATGGGGGAGGGGGTCCTGTGTAATGATGGTGTAGTATGGGGGAGGGGGTCCTGTGTAATGAAGGGTAGTATAGGGGAGGGGGTCCTGTGTAATGATGGGGTAGTATGGGGGAGGGGGTCCTGTGTAATGAAGGGTAGTATAGGGGAGGGGGTCCTGTGTAATGATGGTGTAGTATGGGGGAGGGGGGTCCTGTGTAATGATGGGGTAGTATGGGGGAGGGGGTCCTGTGTAATGATGGTGTAGTATGGGGGAGGGGGTCCTGTGTAATGATGGTGTAGTATGGGGGAGGGGGGTCCTGTGTTTTGATGGGGATAGTATGAGGGAGGGGGGTCCTGTGTAATGATGGTGTAGTATGGGGGAGGGGGTCCTGTGTAATGATGGTGTAGTATGGGGGAGGGGGTCCTGTGTAATGATGGTGTAGTATGGGGGAGGGGGTCCTGTGTAATGATAAGGGTAGTATGGGGGAGGGGGTCCTGTGTAATGATGGGGTAGTATGGGGGAGGGGGGTCCTGTGTAATGATGGGGTAGTATGGGGGAGGGGGTCCTGTGTAATGATGGGGTAGTATGGGGGAGGGGGGGTCCTGTGTAATGATGGGGTAGTATGGGGGAGGGGGGTCCTGTGTAATGATGGGGTAGTATGGGGGAGGGGGTCCTGTGTAATGAAGGGTAGTATAGGGGAGGGGGTCCTGTGTAATGATGGGGTAGTATGGGGGAGGGGGTCCTGTGTAATGAAGAGTAGTATAGGGGAGGGGGTCCTGTGTAATGATGGTGTAGTATGGGGGAGGGGGGTCCTGTGTAATGATGGTGTAGTATGGGGGAGGGGGTACTGTGTAATGATGGGGTAGTATGGGGGAGGGGGTCCTGTGTAATGATGGGGTAGTATCAGGAGGGGGGGTCCTGTGTAATGATGGGGTAGTATGGGGGAGGGGGGTCCTGTGTAATGATGGGGTAGTATGGGGGAGGGGGGTCCTGTGTAATGATGGGGTAGTATCGGGGAGGGGGGGTCCTGTGTAATGATGGGGATAGTATGAGGGAGGGGGGTCCTGTGTAATGATGGTGTAGTATGGGGGAGGGGGGTCCTGTGTAATGATGGGGTAGTATAGGGGAGGGGGTCCTGTGTAATGAAGGGTAGTATAGGGGAGGGGGTCCTGTGTAATGATGGTGTAGTATGGGGGAGGGGGGTCCTGTGTAATGATGGTGTAGTATGGGGGAGGGGGTACTGTGTAATGATGGGGTAGTATGGGGGAGGGGGTCCTGTGTAATGATGGGGTAGTATGGGGGAGGGGGTCCTGTGTAATGATGGGGTAGTATCAGGAGGGGGGGTCCTGTGTAATGATGGGGTAGTATGGGGGAGGGGGTCCTGTGTAATGATGGGGTAGTATGGGGGAGGGGGGTCCTGTGTAATGATGGGGTAGTATCAGGAGGGGGGGTCCTGTGTAATGATGGGGTAGTATGGGGGAGGGGGGTCCTGTGTAATGATGGGGGTATCTAGAAAATGTTTGCCCAGGGCCCAATCATTATTAAAGACAGCCCTGTAAGTAGTTACAGAAGTTTTTTTTTTTTGTTCTTTTGGGATAAAGTTTTTACATAAATAAACAGTGATCAGTGTGAACACCCCTATCAGTGGGCAATGGTTGGTCTCATCCCTGTAACTGCTACATCAGGAGGAGAGCTTGTTCTGTTGAAAACAACAGACTTACTGGCTGGATCACTAGATTAAAATACAAGAAAGAAAGCCTAAAAAAGAAAACCAATGCAGCCATCACATCTAAGAACTGGTAATGTGTAATATAATAAATGTCTGCTTTGGGGTTTATTACTGTGTTAAACTTCAATCTTACCCTGGGAGTGGAGGGAGGGCCTGTAGACCAGGGAGTGTCTTCTAAATGGGATGAAGAGTTTTATGATAGATAATGAACAAGGACATTCCAATTGTTTGTACCTGGAAATACATTTTCTATAGATATATCCCTATAGAGGGCCTTTCCATGTCCTCCTATGGGAAGGGGGGATGGGATGTACAGACACGAGCGGGAGGAGCGAGGATCGAGCGGAACATTGTTCACTTTTTTTTTTTTTTTTCTTCGAATCAATTAGTCCATTAATTAAATCTATCAAGTGAGTATTTAAAGATTCTACTTCTGCTCTAAGAACGGTGCTCATGTGACGGACATTTAATAACATTACCGGCACTTTATTCGATAAAGCGCGCATAATAGACCGCTTTGAAGTTAATGAAAATATCATTTGAAAACTCCCCGACATTTGTCTTTATTGATTTCTATAGTGTCCAGTCATTTTTTTAAAATCAATGCGGAATATCGAGACGCCGTGTAATTTTCAAAAAAGCAGAAAAATCGACTTAAAGGAAACCTCAACTGTCAAAGTTTATTCTCCTTCTGAAAATGCTAGTTCCCTGGCTAATGTCTGAGTCAATCAGCTGCAACGAGAATGCAGAGTAGGGGCTCTGACTACCCCACTACCCCTTTTTGAAATGATGGGTCCCGGGTCCGGCTATATTTTAGATTTCTGCATAGACATGCATGACCGTATGCCTGAACACATAGACATAGCAATCAGGGGAGGGCTGGGCCAGGGGGCAGGGTGGCAATTGCCTCCCAGGCCGCCCTAACTTATGTTCAAAATGGCCGGCAGCCACTGCCCGCTACCATTTTCTTTTTTATTCTGGTCTAGAAAGTCGGGCCGGGGGCATGGCCATGGTGGCCGACCACTAGCTGTTGCATTCCGGGATTTGTAGTCCGCACTCAAGCTTCTGGTTGGTTGGAAAACACAGCAGTGAAGAGGAAACTACAACTCCCTGGGACCAGATTATTGGAAGCAGGCAGAGGCAGGGCGTGCCAGGGAGTCGGGACGCAGGGCTGGGCGCTGGCTGCAAACTTGACCCCAGGATCAGGACCGTTACCCCCCCAGGAGACCGTGGCGTGCAAGGACCTGCTGAGCTGAGATCGCTGAGGTGAGAGACCCAGACACCCCTAGCTGACCCCCCATCCCCCCCCATACACCCCATGTAACCTGCCCCAGTGATCAGGCTGCATTGATGGGCACTGGAGTTGGCTGCACTGATGGGCACTGGTGAGGCTGCATTGAAAAACCAGGTGGGCCATGGATGGTGAGCTGATTTGGCGGTTCAATGGGCCACTTGACTGGACTTGCCCCCCAGGCCTAAGGCCGCCAGCCCTCCCCTGATAGCAATGCTCTTTACCTATGACTACCTTTAGAAGGTAGGACAGTACAGCCTGCCCTCCTGATCAGCAGATGCCCGGGCCCCCCATTTTTGAACTGATGGGGCCCGGGTCTGGCTATATTTTAGATTTCTGCATAGACCGTATGCCCTAACGCATAGACATAGCAATGGTCTTTACCTATGACTACCTTGAGAAGGTAGGACAGTGCAGCTAGCCCTCCTGATCAGCAGATGCCCGGGCCCCCCCTTTTTGAACTGATGGGTCCCGGGTCCGGCTATATTTTAGATTTCTGCATAGACCGTATGCCCTCACACATAGACATAGCAATGGTCTTTACCTACGACTACCTTGAGAAGGTAGGACAGTGCAGCTAGCCCTCCTGATCAGCAGATGCCCGGGCCCCCCTCTTTGAACTGATGGGGCCCGGGTCCGGCTATATTTTAGATTTCTGCATAGACCGTATGCCCTCACACATAGACATAGCAATGGTCTTTACCTACGACTACCCTGAGAAGCCTGTTAATAAGTCAGATATTTTACTACAGACGCCAGCCTGTGGACGCCTAAAAATAGCCGCACGCTCCGTCCAGATGAGGGGCATTGTGGGAGGATCAATAAACCATTTCCACCAAATGCAACATTAATTCATGAATCTTTTTCTCTTACTCCCCCAATAAAGATGACAGGTAATCCGATGAGCTGGGGGGCTGGGTGACAGGCGCGGCTGCTGGCATTGGGTGATGGTGTAAGAGGGTTCCTTTATGAAATAGCATTGTCTCAGGTTCCAGGCGCCAGACGCACGTCTCTCATCCAGCAATCATACACACTAAGAGGGAAGGGAGGGGGGGGGGGGGGAGATATTAGGGAAGAAAAATAAAACTTATATGCACAATCTCTGATTTTTTTTTTTTTTTTGCTGCATTAATGTCCTTTGCTTGTTTTTAAAGGACCAGCACATCTAAAATTCAATCTGCTAATTAAATGTATGTATACCACGCCTGGAACCCCCATATCTGTCAGACTTGGCAATCACCGTGACTTTGATAACGGAACTTGATAACACGAGATCTGAAAAGGGAAACCGTATAATTTCTTCTTATTAAATATAATAGAGAGAAAGGAGGTCAGATGAAGTTGTATTCGCTGGGATTAGCAACAGGAAGTGGCGGGTGCGTCATCAAATAGCTCTGTTCAGCAGTGGAAATTTGTAATACACGTGTTGAGTTTTGGAAAGCTCTCAGAAAACTTTAACATGAGGTGACAGCAATTAAATTTCATTTTCAGGAAAAAAGATTTTTGGTGATGTGCAGCAGATGCCATTGTGTTTTCTAACGTCCTGCTGTCATTGGCAAGTAGTTACATGCAATGGAAAAATCAATGGTGCCTTTTAAATAAAATCTATAACCGTATGAAAAGAAGTTGGGAGCTCTGCCCTGTAATCGGACAATTATTCAAAATGGCTTCAGCCATATTAACTAATAGGTTCAGCAAAAAGAAAAAAAAAAATCTTATTATATATATATATATATATATTATATATATAACATTATATAACTGAATTAATAATAATAATAAAAAAAAAACTTAATAGTGCATCATGTGTAAATTAAATTCTATTTTTTTTTCTATCCATTAAAATAACTTAATAGTGCATCATTTGCAAATTAAATTCAATTTTTTTACATATTTTCTATCCATTAAAAATAACTTAATAGTGCATCATGTGCAAAATAAAAAATCTATTTTTTTGATATATTTTCTATCCATTAAAAATAACTTAATAGTGCATCATGTGCAAATTATTTTATTTTTTTTAAATGTTTTCTATCCATTAAAAATAACTACATGGTGCATCATATGTATATTAAATTCAATTTTTTTTAATTTTCTATCCATTAAAAAAAACTTAATAGTGCATCATGTGCAAATTAAATTCTATATGTTTTAAATATTTTCTATTCATTAAAAACAACGTAATAGTGCATCGTGTGCAAATTAAATTATTTTTTTTTGAAATATTTTCTATCCATTAAAAATAACTTAATAGTGCATCATGTGCAAATTTAATTCTATTTTTTTTTTTATTATTTTCTATCCATTAAAAATAACTTAATAGTGCATCATATGCAAATTAAATTCTATTTTTTTTTTATATTTTCTATCCATTAAAAATAACTTAATAGTGCATCATGTGCAAATTCAATTAAATTTTTTTTAATCCATTAAAAATAACTTAATAGTGCATCCTGTGCAAAGTAAATTCTATTTTATTTTTTTATATTTTGTATCCATTAAAAATAACTACATAGTGCATCATATGTAAATGTAATTCTATTTTTTTTTTCTATCCATTAAAAATAACTTAATAGTGCATCGTGTGCAAATTAAATTCAATTTTTTTAAAATATTTTCTATCCATTAAAAATAACTCAATAGTGCATCATGTGCAAATTAAATTCAATTTTTTTAAAATATTTTCTATCTATTAAAAATAACTTAATAGTGCATCATGTGCAAATTAAATTCAATTTTTTTTAAATATTTTCTATCCATTAAAAACAACTTAATAGTGCATTGTGCGCAAATTTAATTATTATTTTTTTTTATATTTTCTATCCATTAAAAAATAACTTAATAGTGCATCATGTGCAAATTAAATAATTTTTTTTTTATATTTTCTATCCATTAAAAATAACTTAATAGTGCATCATGTGCAAATTAAATTCTATTTTTTTTATTATTATTTTTTATCCATTAAAAACAACTTAATAGTGCATCATATGCAAATTAAATTCAATTTTTTTAAATATTTTCTATCTATTAAAAATAACTTAATAGTGCATCATGTGCAAAATAAAAAATCTATTTTTTTAAAATATTTTCTATCCATTAAAAATAACTTAATAGTGCATCATGTGCAAATAAATTCATTTTTTTTTTTATATTTTCTATCCTGGTTTACTAAGCTGGTTAAAAAAAAAAAAAAAAAAAAAAAAAAAAAAAAAAAGAATATGCAAAGTAAATTAAAGCAGTATTAAATCCAAAAGCAAACATTCATATTGCATCTTACAAATTCCTTCATGTGTTGGATGGATTGGTTTTCTTTTTAAGGCTTTCTTTCCTTTATTGTCATCTGGTGATCCGGCCAGCAAGTCTGGTCATTTTCAACAGAACAAGCTATTCTGCATATGTAGCAGTTACAGGGTTGAGACAAACCATTTTCCACTGGCAGGCGTGCCTACGATGATCAGCTTTTATTTATTTATGTAAAACCTTTATCCCAAAAAGAATAAAGTATCTGCTTATAAAGTATTAGCTGGAGTTTGGCTTCAACCTGTTAGTGTATCTAAATCTTCTAGTACATTGGAAACCCCCCTCCCCCTCTCCCCCCCAGACTGACAATGCTGCTGTCCAAAGGTGCTCCTTCATCCAGAGTGGGGGACATTCTATAACAGGAGGTGTGTTACTAGCCAGATCACCAGGTGAAAACAGAGGGGAAAAAGCCTAAAAAAAAAGAAAAAACTAATGCAGCCACCACATGTAATGTAAACATTTTTGGTTCTGGGTTTAATAACTGGACCTATTGTTTATCTTGGTTGCCTTGAGTGACATACTGATTCAAACCTTATAAAAGAGTTATTGATTGTCAGTTAAGTGCTACAGCCAATCACGTTCAGAGCAGGGCGTGGTTCCATACTTACATGCATTTATAACGCATTTCCTGCGTGTTTTTATTCTTCTTTTTTTTTTTTTTTTTTTTTTTACTAAGTTCCATTTACATGTATTTATTTGCAGTGCATTTTAAATTTTTTTTTGCAATTATTTTTTTTGTACCGTTTTGCATGTATGTGCACATATGCAGAAAAAAAAAAAAAATGCAGCAGGCTGTACTTTTTTTTTTTTGCACGTGAAAGCACTGCAGTGGTGTAAACTAGGCTCATTCATTGGAGTACGAGGATAATCCGTCCCAGGAGAATGCTTGTAATCCAAAGCACTCGCATATCAAAGTGAGTTTCCCCATAGAAGTCAATGGAAAACGAAGATAATTTGTTCCGCATTGACTACTATGGCATGCAATACCGCATGTGGCCAGAGGTGGGCGGGGGGCGCCGGAGAGCCTCGGAAATACTTGGCAAGTCTCCGGCACAGCTCGGCTGAACTCGGAAGACCTCGGGAACGGAGTATTTCCGAGTTTTTCCGAACGGCTCCGCTCGGCTCCGGCGCCCCCGCACCTCTGGCCAAATGCGGTACTTCACACTGCTGTGGCTTGAATCCTGAGACAACACAAACAACATCCTGAGACAACACAATCCTGAGACTACACAAACCGAGTCAGCATTTAAAAAAAAAAAAAATGCTTGTATTGCGAAACGATCGTTAACCGTGTTACTCGCAATCCAAGGTTTCACTGTATATGTGTTTGTGCTGTGTTTAAAAATGCATTCTGCTATAAACAAGCCCTTAGATTTTGTATATGTTACAATAATACAAAATAATAATACATACAAAATAATAATAATAATAATAATACATACAAAATAAAAACAATAATAATAATACAAAATAATAATAATAATAATAATAATAATACAAAATAATAATACATACAAAATAAAAATAATAATAATAATACAAAATAATAATAATAATAATAATAATACAAAATAATAATACATACAAAATAATAATAATAATAATAATAATAATAATAATAATACAAATTAATAATACATACAAAATAATAATAATACAAAATAATAATAATAATAATAATAATACATAATAATAATAATAATAATAATAATAATAATAATACAAAATAATAATTATAATAATAATAATAATACATAATAATAATACAAAATAATAATAATAATACATAATAATAATAAAACAAAATAATAATAATAATAATAATAATACAAAATAATAATAATAATACATAATAATAATACATACAAAATAATAATAATAATACACAATAATAATACATACAAAATAATAATAATAATAATAATAATACAAAATAATAATAATAATAATATTAATACAAAATAATAATAATAATAATAATAATAATAATACATAATAATAATACAAAATAATAATAATAATAATACAAAATAATAATAATAATAATAATACAAAATATTGTATTTACTGCACATTTTTGCTGCTTTTGTGTTAAAAATTCTACAAACCGCCTCTGGCCTTTAGTTGGGGGTACATAACTCCTGGCCCCAAAACTTAAGTTACAATCCTCTAAGGCTGGGTTCACATATATATGCGAATTGGATGCGTTTTTAACCGCGTCCAATTCGCACAACACGTGAATGTGTTCGGCTTTCAATGGAGCCGGTTCTCACATGTGGGGGGTGGCTGCGGTACGGTTTTGAAAAGAGTTCCATTGTGTTTTCGGGTCCGGTTCAGGTGCGAATTCAGGGAAAAACTTGCACCTGAATCGCGCTTGAACCAGTGAACAGAAACGCACCGGACTCCGGACTGCAAACCACAGCTGCAGCAGCATATATGATTGTGAACCCAGCCTAATGCAGGCCATACACGGGTCGAATTTCGAAAGAACTTTCTTTCGAAAATCTTATCTAAGAATGTTCCTTCGTATTTCGCACCATTAGTGGGCTGCAGCAACAGCCGATTTTCGGACGGCCATCGAATTTTAATAATCCAACATGTTGGATATTTTTAGGAAAAACTAACGATTTTCTAATCAATGATGGGAGAATCGTGCAAGAAATGTAATCAAAAAATAAATGCGCATGTGCAAGAAAAGAAAAATTCCCGGAAAGAAATGAAGGTTCCCGGAAAGAAAGATTCCCAGACATGAAAATTATTTTCTGTAGGAAAAGGAGGTGAAATTGAAGGTTTGGTCAATCGAATTTCCAAATCAATGGTGGCGCCATCGGATCACAAAACACACAAATTTTCTGATTTTCAAAAGAAAGTTCTTTCGAAATTCGACCCGTGTATGGCCAGCATAACCAACAGACAGGGGTTGATTTACTAAAACTGAAGAGTGCAAAAGCTGGTGCTGCTCTCCATAGAAGCCAATCAGCTTCCAGGTTGTTGTTTTGTTTTTTTGGGCAAAGTTTAAAGAGTAACTCCACTTTTGTTGAGAAAAAAAAAACATCCCCCTCTGGGTGATCTGTGTACATGGCAAGGATTTTAACAAACGTTGTTTCAGATTCCTACCTTTCGTTTTTCTGAAGGAATAACTGTTTGTTTGTCTGTGTCCATGTGTCAAGTGAATCTGTATGGGAGTGGTTTTATAATTATCAATATATATATGCAGGGCTCTAATGAGACAAGCTGTAGAGTCTTTGATTGAAAGGGAAGGGTTGTGATTTCCTTTGACCATATCTCACCAAAAATAAAAATTTTGTTGCAGAAGACTTGTATATTAGACTTGTATATTAGTGCCAGGGCCGCCATCAGGAATTTTGGGGCCCCTTACACAGCAGCTTCAGGCATGGGCCCCCTGGAGCAGAGGAGAACCGGGGGGGGGGGTGCCGCCACGAATTGAGAAGGGGGGGTTGCTGTCGCCGCAAATTGTTGAGGTCAGGGCTTTGGTCGCTGACGAAAAAAACAAGAAGCGAACAAACAAAAAAAAGGGGGGTTGCCATCCGGGGCCCTGAAGAACTCTGGTCCCCTTACAAAAAAGGGGGAGTTGGGGGTTGCCACCTGGGGCCCTGGGGACCTCCGGGCCTCTGGGGACCTCTGGGCCCCTTAAAAAAAAAAAAAAAAAATTAAATAATTTTTTATAAATAAAAAAAAGGGGGGAGGGTTGCCATCCGGGGCCCTGGGGACCTCCGGGCCTCTGGGGACCTCTGGGCCCCTTAAAAAAAAAAGAAATAAAAGAAAAATTAAATTTAAAAAAATAAAATAAATTATTATTAAAAAAAAAGGGGGGTTGCCATCCAGGGCCCTGGGGACCTCCGGGCCTCTGGGGACCTCTGGGCCCCTTAAAAAAAAAAGAAATAAAAATAAATTAAATTTAAAAAAATTAAAAATAAAATACATTTTTATTTCAAAAAAAGGGGGGGTTGCCATCCGGGTCCCTGGGGACCTCTGGGCCCCTTGCAAAATAAATAAATAAATACATTTAAAAAAAAGGGGGGTTGCCATCCGGGCCCCTGTGGATCTCCGGGCCCCTTACAGGTGTACTGCCTGTACCCCCCTGATGGCGGCCCTGATTAGTGCAGACTTCTGGAAAAATCAGTGAGCCAATCACACAAGCAGGAAATGACGTTCTGCACACCATCTATATACAGAACGCCTCCAGGTGGCCATATTGCATTTTACAGAAAATGACAGTGGCTGCAGATTGAAAAGGAAAGGTCATTTTTAACCCTATACCTTCTGTATTGAACTGTACTGTAATTGTGCTGTCCCCCTCTATATTGTAAAGTGCTGCGTAAACTGTTGGCGCTATATAAATCGTGAATAATAATAATAATAATTAATAACATTCAATTACAATATGACTTGTGTCGCAATTGTATGCGCTATATATTTTTTTTTCTTTTATTTGCTAACTTTTTTCCCCACAAAAGTGAAGTTACCCTTTAATTGAAAAAGCTGAAGTTGGTTGAAGCTGATTGGCTACCATGTACAGATGCACCAGATTTCTTCATTTTTAGTAAATCAAACCCAAAGTTCAATTTTTCACTTTTTAGGTAAAAATAGGTAGGTTCACGGAGCTCACAGCTGGCCTGGAGAGGAGGTTGGTGGATTTGGGGAATGGGGTAGACACTCCTGCACCTAGTCCATGTTATTTTTCTGTGTACTAAAGGATGTTGTGTGTGTGTTTTGTTTTGTTTTTTTGTCTTTTTTTGTTTTGTAATTGTTATCTTTTATACAACAATAAATATTTGGTTTTAAAAAAGAACACTTGCAACAAAATGTACAAAATCACAGAAAAATCGAAACGAATTTTCACGTAAAGTGCTATAAATGAACAATAAAACAACGTACCAACTTGCAGCATTTTTTTATTATTATTATTGAACATTTTTTTATTTTTTTATTATTTATTAACCCAAGTGTGACTCTTGCCTAAATGCTTTTTTTTTGAGGGCACAGTTTAATGAAACAAACCAGGCCCAGGGATTCATTTACTGAAACAAAAGTGGCGCAACAATGGATGTGTTGTCAACAGCAACCCATCAGGATTTATCTTTGAAATTAGAAAATATTATTGATAACAGCGCCACTTGTTCCAATGCTATAGAAATGCAGAGCTGCCTGTCCAGATTGTTCTCTGCTCTTGCTTCCAGTTGTGCACATAGATTGCTTAGGGCCAGATCACACCATAGAAACGCAACCCATTTGCTTCACAGGTGCTTTTTTGCATGCACGTTTTTAATGCGTTACAGTGCGTTTTTGGTAAGCTTTTGGTACGTTTTTAATGCAGTCCAGTGCTTTTTTTCACCCCTCTTTTTTATTAACCTTAGATAAGGACAAGTGTGTTCCAGTGCATTTTTGGTGCATTTAGGTGCGTTCCAATGGGTTTTTGGTGCGTTTTACAGCGTTCCAGTACAGTCCAGTGCAGGTAAAATGCAGCATGTTCTACGTTTTTTCTGGAACTGGAACGCACTGGAACTGCAAGCACTGGTGTGAACTATGCCATTGAAAACCATATAACCTACTTTCCAATGCGTTTTTGATGCAGAAAAAAAAACGCACTGGACTGCATGTGGTGTGAACTGGCCCTAAAGGGATTTAGATTGTGCAGGCAATTTTATGCATTGTATGGTCACATCAGTCCCTACCCCCAGGAGCTTACACTCTAAGGTCCCTATCTCAGTGTCCCTATCTCTATCTCATTAGAGTGTGGGAGGAAGCCCATGCAAGCACAGGGAGAGCATGCAAACTCCATGCAGATAGTGTCCTGGTTGGGTTTCAAGGACATCAGGAGATCTAACCTGGCGCATGCAGCCTTGTAAACCCTCAGGAGCTTACAATCTAAGATCCCTATCTCACATATAAATACTAGGGACAATTTATAGAGGAGTTAACCTACCACAGCATATATTTGGAGTGTGGGGGGAAAACACATGCAAGCACAGGCAGAACATGCAAACTCCATGCAGATAGTGTCCTGGCTGGGATTTAATGACCCCAGGAGAGCTATCCTGACACATGCAGAAGTCCAATCACCTGCAGTGATCTGAGATGCCTTCACATCCACTGCTATGCCACCCCTAATCTCTGATCACAGGTGCATGGGGCTGTGAGCCTACCCTGGAATTTCAATTTTTCCGGGGCTGTCTGCAGCCTTGTGATTGGTCCTCCAGAGCTGTGAGTGTCATGCAAATGTAGCCACACCAGCAGGCAGTCTGGAGATCAGTGGGGACTTAGTGCTGAGGAGGGGAGGGAGTGCAGCCTGTGTGTGCAAACTGGAAGCCAAGACACCCCCCCAATAAAAAGAAATAATAATAAAATATAGCAACCCCCCCCCCTCACCCCCTCTCCTCCCACCACACCTTCTCCCTGCATCTCCATCATCCTCATCCTCTCCTCTTTCTTCCTATGTACTCAGGATGAGCAGCAAGGAAGAGGTCACTAAGTGCGCCCCAGCCACCCTCTCCAGCTTCACCATCCAGTCCATCCTGCAGGGCACCACATCTGAGCGGGGACGTGCCAAGCCTTGTGCCAGGGAGCCCATCACCAGCAGAGAGCCCAGCCCCAGCTCATCATCAGAGGACGAGGACCAGGACGAGGGATGGAGAGGAGGCACATGCTTCTGTTCTGAATCAGCCGGCAAGGAGCCTAGGGAACCAGCCGCACATACCTGCAACCAGCACAGGTGTCTCAGTGAGTACCTATCTTTACTGGGCATGGGGAACCAAGGGGGGGGGGGGTAATGTGTCTCAGTGAGAACCTACCTCAACTGAGTGTATAGGGCACCAAGGGGAGGGGGTACTCTGTATCACTAAGTAGCTACCTTTACTGGGCAATGGGCATAGAGCACCAAGGGGAGAGGACAATGTGTCTCAGTGAGAACCTACCTTAACTGGCCATAGAGCACCAAGGGGAGAGGACAATGTGTCTCAGTGAGAACCTACCTTAGCTGGCCATAGGGCACCAAGGGGAGAGGGTAATGTGTCCCAGTGAGAACCTACCTTAACTGTGCATAGGGCTCCAAGGGGAGGGGACATCCTGTATCACTAAGTATTTACCTTAACTGGGACCTTAACTGGACTTTGTCTTAATGAGTACCTACCTTAGCTGGGCATGGGGCACCGATGGGATGGGGCATTCTGTCTCAGTGAGACCCTATCTTAACTGCCTATGGGGCAACCTGGGTAAGGGGCACTCTGTCTAAGTCTGTCACTTACTTTGTCCCAGTGAGCACCTACATTATTCGGACATAGTGCAATCTGGGGAAGGGGTACTCTGTCTCAGTGGGCACCTACCTTAATCGGACATGGTACACCCAGGGGAAGGGGTACTCTGTTTCAGTGATCACCTGCCCTAATCGGACACGGTGCACCCAGGGGAAGGGGCACTCTGTCCCAGTGAGCACCCACCTTACCTGGGCATGGGGCACTCCGTGATCCACCTGTCAGCCCCCTGCCAGGACCCAGCCTGGGTTATATTAGGCTTGGTGCGGCGTTTAGTGCTGTGTACCGTCCTCTTTTATATTTGGCCGTAAAAGAGATGAGATGAAAATGTCAGGAGGAGGCTGAGCTGTGATGGAGGCTCACACTGACACCAACCTCCCGGAGTCCTCCTCAATCTGCCCAGTGTGACACCACTGTGCTTCCTGCCCTGAATAATTCACCACCCAGGATAATGTGCTCTCATCCATCGGCCCCCATTCATCTCCACCATAGACAAGTACACCGGGCTGGGGGGGGGGGGGGGGGGACAGCACAGGGTTAATGGAACATAGGGAGAAAAAAAATGTCATCAATCAAACCCAGCTAAATCCTTCTCTATGGATTCTTCTGCTTACTAATAAAGCAGAGAGATAAGGACATACAGTTCATGATAGACACATAAATGGGGGGGGGGGGGGGGTGGATGGAGAAAGAGAGAGAGAGAAACAGATATATGGATAAATGAATATGCGAGAGAGAAAAATATATACTTTTAAATACTAAATAGACATACCATGTATAGATAAATATATGGATAGAAAGTTTGATAGATAAAAAGATAGATATAAAGATAAGAGAGAAAGAGATAAATAGATGAGAGAGAGAGAGAGAGAGAGAGAGAGAAATAGATGAGCGAGAGAGAGAGAGAACTAGACGAGAGAGATAAATAGATGAGAGAGAGAGATACATAGATGAGAGAGAGAGAGAGAGAGAGAGAGAGATGAGAGAGAGAGAGAAATAGACGAGAGAGATAAATAGATGAGAGAGAGATACATAGATGAGAGAGAGAAGAAGAGAGAGAGAAATAGACGAGAGAGAGAGAGATAAATAGATGAGAGAGATAAATAGATGAGAGAGAGAGATACATAGATGAGAGAGAGAGAGAGAGAGAGAGAGAAATAGATGAGAGAGAGATAAATAGATGAGAGAGAGAGAGAGAGACATAAACAAATAAATGGATAAAGGAATAGACTAGAGAGAGAAAAATAATAGATAGATAGATAGATAGATAGATAGATAGATAGATAGATAGATAGAGAGATAGATAGATAGATAGATAGATAGATAGATAGATAGATAGAGAGATAGATAGATAGATAGAGAGATAGATAGATAGATAGATAGATAGATAGATAGATAGATAGATAGATAGATAGATAGATAGGAGAGAGTGATGAATAGATGAGAGAGAGGGAGACAGAGACATACATATATAGATAGATAAACAGATAAATGGATAAAGGTTTAGAAAAGAGAGAGAAAAATAATAGATAAATAGATAGATAGATAGATAGATAGATAGATAGATAGATAGATAGATAGATAGATAAACAGATAATTGAATAAAGGAATAGATAAAAGAGAGAAAAAAATATAAATATAAATACGATGGATAGATAAATATATAGATATTAAGATTTATAGCTAAAGATATAGATAAAGATAAGATAGATAATTGTTTTAATGTTAATTTAATGTAAAAAAAATTATATACGTTTTGTTTTTGTGATGTTTTGTGCTTTGCTATAATGTCACTAAGCAAACGTACAATGTATATATATATATATATATACACACTGTATACAGTAATTTGAGAAATTGAGATTGCATAGAAAAAAATATAAAATTTGCAAGTGCTAAGCACACACACACGGATATATATATGTGTGTATTTATTTAATATATATATATATATATATATATATATATATATATACACATACATACACACATATATATATAGTTTATAACTGATGAAAGTGCCAGTGATTCATAGAGCTGGCACACAGGGTGCCCCATGCACTCATACAGGGGATAAGCGCTTTATGTGGCCCTCTTGTTAGTGGCCCCTGGCGCAGGAGAGTGTCATTTTAACCCCACCAGGTGCCCCCTGTAGCGCTCCGGTGCCCCCATCAGAGAGGGCATTAACGATCTCGGTGCCCGGTGGGACTGCCAGGCTGACACTGACCGGCTTGTTCTCTCTTTCTTTGGCAGACAATTCCCGGGGATCGCACGGTTCAGAGAGGAGCCCGCAGGATTATCCTAGGGACCGGGAGAGACATCGCACCCCTTCATCCGGGGACAAGCACGGCGGCTCCAAGAAGAAGACCCGGACCGTGTTCTCCAGGAGCCAAGTCTACCAGCTGGAGTCCACCTTTGACATGAAGAGGTACCTGAGCAGCTCGGAGAGGGCATGCCTGGCCTCCAGCCTCCAGCTGACAGAGACTCAGGTGAAGACCTGGTTCCAGAACCGCAGGAACAAATGGAAAAGGCAATTGTCCGCCGAGCTGGAGGCTGCCAACATGGCACACGCCTCTGCACAGACTCTTGTAAGCATGCCACTGGTATTCAGGGACAATTCCATCCTGAGGGTCCCAGTGCCCAGGTCTATAGCCTTCCCTGCCCCTCTCTATTACCCTGGCAGCAACATATCCCTGCCACTCTATAATTTATACAACAGCAAGCTGGACTACTGAACGGTACCCCAGTCCTGCCCTCTGGACTACTGAACGGTGCCCCAGTCCTGCCCTCTGGACTACTGAACGGTGCCCCAGCCCTGCCCTCTGGACTACTGAACGGTGCCCCAGTCCTGCCCTCTGGACTACTGAACAGTGCACCAGTCCTGCCCTCTGGACTACTGAACGGTGCCCCAGTCCTGCCCTCTGGACTACTGAGCAGTGCACCAGTCCTGCCCTCTGGACTACTGAACAGAGCCCCAGTCCTGCCCTCTGGACTACTGAACAGTGCACCAGTCCTTCCCTCTGGACTACTGAGGAGTGCCCCAGTCCTGCCCTCTGGACTACTGAGCAGTGCCCCAGTCCTGCCCTCTGGACTACTGAACAGTGCCCCAGTCCTGCCCTCTGGACTACCAGTGTCCCTGTTCTGCCCTCAAAACCTCAATGGAAGATACACCATGTGTATAGGTCTCCTTTGTCCCGTCTTGCTGCGACAATTTTTTTTTTTTTTTTTAATGTATTATCATTTGGTATTTGACAATTTTATTATATATAATTTTTTATTACCTCTCCCCACCTATTCCTCTTCTCTGTACAAAAGGACTGCACGAATATTTAACCCTTGTCCTGACGACAGACTGGCACAGATGCCCTATGTGGAAGGGAAAGCGTCAATCTTTGTACATAGTATTTTTTTTTTTTTTAATAAATATGTTTTAAACTGGTTGGCAAGATTGCTCTCCTAATGTTTTCAAGAAAATGGTCTAAAGGTGGGGAGGGGTTGCTTGAAATATATATATACATATATACATACATACATATATATATGTATATATATATATATATATATATATATATATATATATATGTGTGTGTGTGTGTGTGTGTATATATATATATATATATATATATCTCAATTAAATAATATAATATTTTCAATTCATATCAATGAATAAGAATTTTTTTTTTTCATATTTTATGCAACAGTAAAATGACAACCTAAACAACAACAATCACATTTGAATTCATTATTATTTCATTGGCAGAAAAAAAAAATACCACTCAGATTATCCTAATAAACGAAATAACACCCCTCCCCTCCTCTGCGCACAGTCTGTGGTTATAAATTCAAAACCATAATTTTTAATTATTTTCTAATGGCAGCTACAAATATATATATGCATATATATATATATATATATATATATGTATATATATATTCATGTATATAAAGTCAGATCCATAAGCTGTGAACGATCCAGACATACCGGTAAAATGCCAAACGCCACCAATAAAATGCCAAACGCCACCAATCAGATATAATCAAACCCCCCAAAAAAAGCTAATAAACACATTATCAGTATAACAGACAAATGATTCATTTATTTAATATGTTAGTGTTTTGATTGAAATAGGCGGTATTTATTCCTGGAATGGTTGTGTATTTGCTGCCTCCTGCAACTAAGGAGTAGGACTGCTAAAACCAGCATGTAATTGTATTTTCTTGTATTTCCCTATGATAGAGATGCGGTGGGTTGGTGGTGGTGGTGTGTGGGTGAACGCCCTGGCAGCGCTGGGCACCGCACACACCTGTTCAGCTTTTCTTTTTTTTTTGGCTGAAGACATTGGTAGATAAACAATGACCGAGCCAGAGATGAGGCTGACAAACGTGTCATTCTCTCTCCTCCCAAATCCTGATTGTGAGGGTAATGAGCTCTGTCAATGAAGCGATTTGCATGTTTACCTTCCTCAGGAAATCAACCATTTTAATATGCGAAGCGTTTAAACCAAACTGTGCGATAAATTGTGCGCTGAGAGATGCGGAGATTTTTATTTTTTTCCCCTCCTTTTGCCATACAGCTGCCAGGGACATGTGACTTATCAATGTGACTCACACAGCAGCTAGGATGATGGCAATAAAAATTGATGAAGAGAGTAACAATAATTAATAATCAACAGTATTGGCAAGGATGACAGCAACATAAAAAATAAAATCACTATCTTTATCATTTTTATTTACTTATTTTTTATTTATTTTTTTATCATTGTTATTTTTTTTCTATTTTTTTTTTTCAAATTCTTTATTCTTTAATCATTTTCCCTATGAATTATTTTGAGTTTCTTTTTCATTTCTTAATTTTATTTACTTAATTAATAACATATTTACCCTTTTCAATTCATTTTTTAATCTTTAATAATAATAATAACGATAACAATAACAACAACAATAATAATATTTATTATTATTATTACTACAGAAACAATTCAGTAACTGTAAAATGCATACAAATAGTATCATTACCATCACCATGTATGTTGTTTACCACTTGGTATTACTTACGTTGTTATTATGTTTGAAACTGTAGAAGGTATGTTTTCAAATGTTTACAAATTTATATATAAATATAATTGTAATATATCTATATATATATATACATCTATATATATCTATATATATAGATATATATATCTATATATATATATATATAGATATATGTATATATATAGATATATATACATATATATAGATATATATATATATATATATATAGATAGATAGATATAGTATATATATATATATATATATATATATATATATATATATATATATACACACTATATATACATATATATATTTATATATATACATATATATATATATATATATATATATATATATATATATAATTTCATTCACATCGGTCCCTACCCTTAAGGAGCTCTAAGGTCTCTAACTCACATTCATACATACACATACTGGGAACAATTTAGACAGGATCCAAATAACTTACCAGCATGTCTTTGGAATGGCTATATATATATCATAGGTGTGCACAGCCTATTGCATTAGGGTGTGCACCTCAAAGCTAAAACACATGAATGTGTATATATACTGACAGTGTCAGTAGGGCAGTGGATGGTGTCAGTAGTTTTTATTTTTATTATTTTATTATTATTATTTTTTTACAATTCATTTTTTTGTATTATTTTTTTACAATTTTTTTTCAATAGCTTTTAGGGGGCTTTGCTGAAATATCAGGGGTTTAACAGCAGGAATCTGTGCCACACAGGGTGATTAGGGTGTGCCCAGGCACACCTGGCACACCCTGTGCGCACGCCTATGATATATATATATATATATATATATATATATATATATATTTGATTTTATTTATATATAAAAATGATATATACATATATACATATATATATATATATACATATAGTTATATATTGTTTCTTTAAAAAAATATATATTTATATACACATATATTTAGCTGCAAAATTCTATTCATATCTGTCAGCATAGTTCATTTTAAAGCTACTGTATTCATGCAAATGTTAACATTATATATGCATTATGTACAAGATTTAGAGTGTATATATATATATATATATATATATATATATATACATTTTATATATAAAATTATATATTTATTACAGGTACTTATATAGTGTTGTCGATTTATGCAGCACTTTACATTATACATTCAAATCAGTCCCTGCCCTAAAGGAGCTTACAGTCTAAGGTCCCTAACTTACATTCATACATACACATACCAGGACCAGATAGATAGATATAGATAGATATATAATTTATAGTTGCTATTTTGCTAAATTATATTCATATTTGTCAATGTAGTTCATTTTAAAGCGACTATATTCATACAAGGTTCAGCTTAGGTTTTTTGTTTTGTTTTAAACCAACACTTGGAAAATCTGTGTCATATTATTTATAAAAAAAACAAAATACTGAAAGCAAGGATTGACAGTGTAGGATTAGGTAATAGAAGTTCTTCCAAGGCAGGAAACACCTTTTTTGACAGGATTTACTGACTTCTAATTTATTCACTGTCAGTAAATATACTGCTTCAAGAGGATTTGGATAAGTTAAGGATATGTAAGGTAATACATAACTGTCTTTTATGTCATTTTTAATATTTTATGATGTAATAGTAAAAAAAAAAAAAGGAGCTAATTGGAGTTAAAAAAAAGGTCCAGTGTTGCAATCTATAAACAATGCATAGATCCAAGTAGAGAGTTAACAATTAATCACCCATGTTATTGATGAGCCTTGATCAGTGATAATCTGTTTATGAAAATGTTTGCATTTTAGTTGGGGAAATAATGGGGTTGTATTAACAAATTGCACTTGAAGTGGTTATAATTACAATTTTTTGGCCAGTTTTTAGTTTATGGAGGAAAGTTCACCCAAAGTGATTTGCGCACCAACCAAATATTTAGATCGACATATATAAGTGCAAAAAACTGCTGAAAGTTTAGATAGGTGATTGAAGTACTCCTAAAATTGGAGACACCAGAAGATCAATTTTTTTTTATTTTTTTTAATTAGGTAAAGTACTTGTGAACTTTTAAATGGAACAAGAATGCTCATGTTAAATTTCTATGTGTATGTATTTGTGATATTTACTAAAGGGAAATTGCAGAGAGGTAGACTTTTTTTTTTTTGACAGAGCAGCTGACCTGCGTTAAAACACTAAATTAGAGAGATATGTTGGGTATTTAAAAACAACAAAGGTTAGTTTGGTTGGTGAAACATTAAAAGCCTTTTTTTTAAAGTGGAACTTCATCTAAAAAGAGAAATGTTGCTGTTTATCCTCCTCCCCTCTTCTCTCCTTCATTTGGATTTTTATTTTTTATTTTTTAGTGTGAAGATACATCGTTTTGACAGGTACCCGCTCCCACTTCTGCTTGAATAGCCTAGGTCAGTGTTTCTCAACTCCAGTCCTCAAGGCACCCCAACAGGTCATGTTTTCAGGCCATTATTTTGCACAGGTGATTTGATCAGTTTCACTGCCTTAGTAATTACCACAGCCGTTTCATCTGAGGGAAATCCTAAAAACATGACCTGTTGGGGCGCCTTGAGGACTGGAGTTGAGAAACACTGGCCTAGGTCAGTGATGGTGAACCTTGGCACCCCAGATGTTTTGGAACTACATTTCCCATGATGTTCATGCAGTTGTAGTTGAACATCATGGGAAATGTAGTTCCAAAACATCTGGGGTGCCAAGGTTCACCATCACTGGCCTAGGTGAACCCCAGTGTAAGTTCACCCCAAACCCGCAACCTCCTGGGACACGTCACAGATCCCAGAAGGCTAAGGGTCCATTCAAAGAGGTGCATTGCCATCTGCGCATACACAGTAGGGAGATTGCTGTAAAGCCACAGGGAGTCACAAACGGCTTCCCACATTAAACATGGCGGTTCTGGGGACCCGAAGACCAGAAAAGAACTGGCCCAGGACAGCACTGGATCCCTGGAGAGGCAAGTGTCCTTTTATTAAAATATTATTATTATATTATTAGAAATATTATTAAAAGTCAGCAGCTACAGGATTTGTAGCTGCTGACTTTTATTTAATTTTTTATATATATATATATATATATTTTTTCAGACCAAAGAACCCCTTTAAATCCACATTTAAAGCAGAACTTCAGCTAAAAATAAGATAAACCTGAATAGCCCATTAAAAGTTAAAATACCAAAACCAGTTTTTGTTTCAATATTCACCGTTAATCCAGAGATTTCGCTCTGCAGTACTTATCTTCAGCCGCTGGGTGGCGTCACTCTGATGACCAGCATTATTCCCCTATGTCCAGATCGTCCTGGACCGCCCCTAGCCTCTGATAGGAGAAGCAGAACAGGAATGCATTCATCTCTATGTCACTCTGCTCTCTCCTCCTATCAGTATGCTGTTTTCTCATGAACGGACTGGCTTCTTGTACTGCTTCTTCCTCTCACACTCAGACTCTGCTGTATAGAGACTGCAAGAAGTGGATACCAGGTCAAATTCAGGTATTTTTACTGCTTGCATTTAAAAAATACACCTAAAGTGTATGGGGAAAAAAAAATAGCAAATAAAGAAAAAATAATATTGCGACAGAAGTCATATTGTAATTGGATGTTATTAAAAATGACCTTTCCTTTTCAATCTGCAGCCACTTTAATTTTCTGTAAATGCAATATGGCTACCTGGAGGTGTTCTGTACACAGAATGTGTACTGACCACTCCCCAGAAACATAATTTCCTGCTTGTGTGATTGGCTCACCAATTTTCCCAGAAGTCTGCCTAAGATACAAGTCAGATTTCAGGCATCCCCTGCAACAAAAATGTCATTTTTGGTGAGACACTCCCAATAGGAACACATCTAAAGGGATGCAGGCCCAGCAGATTTCCTCATTAATGCTGTGCAGGTGCACAGCTGATAGATAATTATGAAACCACTCCCATTAGACCCACTCAGTACAGAGGCACAGAGGGAAAAACAGGGATTTCTTCAGAATAACAAAAAGGTAGGAATCTGCAACAATGTTTGTTATAATCCTTGCAATGTACACAGATCACCCAGAGGGGAATGTTTTTTTCTCGACAAAAGTGGAGTTCAGTTTTATTAATGCATTAATGGTTACAGAGCTGCATTAATTTGTGCCTTTTATATTTGCCTAGGGTTTAACCTTAAAGTGGATGTAAACCCAAATTTTTTATTTTTTTTGCTGTCACAATGTAGTGCATAAGATTTCCTATCATCTGTTCCCAGTCTTGCCACAAAGAGTTAATCCAGCTCTGAGCAATCCACTTTTCTTTTTCCAGTAAGATAAACGGACAAACAGGAGAACTTTTGTCCGTTCCGCCCCCTTGCTATGAGTGACAGGTTATTTACACATCTCATGCACTAAGCCTGAGACAGGCATTATTTTTTAATTCCCACCCCCACTCCTTTTCTGAAGTCATGTGGTTACTTTTCTGGATTTTGATTGGATGTTAGTGATCATAGCAGAAGTTCAGAGCAGAAGGAATACACAGGAGAAAAATGCATGTTGACAAGGGGAGTGTAGAGGTGGGCGGGGAGTCTACTGACATCACAACTCCACCCACCGAGCTCCAGACAACAGATCCACCCACAGAATCTGCAGTTTTTCAGGTCTTATAACAGACAGAGGGGAGACATTTGACAGATAAGGATACATGCAGGAGGCATCTATATCCTTATAGATCAGCACTATGGCAGGAGTTTAGAAAGGATGAGAGTGGCTTTACATCCACTTTAAGAGCAATTGACATGTTATATGGGCACTTTTTTTGCATTTTATCTTTATAAAGATGAGGCCAAACAGGCAAAATTAAGCAGTATTAAATGCAAAAACAAAAATTTTATTTATTGTAGTTTACCAATCCATAGATGTAGTGGCTGCATTCGTTTCCCTTTTTTAGGCTTTTTTTCCCTTTATTTTCACCTGGTGATCCAACCAGTATGGCTTGGATTCACACCTATGGCAGTTTTAGTGCATTTTGCAGATTTGCACTACAGTCCATGTAACATGGTTTCCTATGGAACACGTTCTGTAGTGCAAATCTGCAAAATGCAAAAAGCACTAAAAATGCCATAGGTGTGAATAGAGCCTAACACACCTCCTGTCTGAGGCCTGGTTTACACCTATGCAGGTTGCAGTTTTGCATATTCTGGGTGCATTTTGCGTTTTTCAATACACGTTTTTGATCCATTGAAGTCTATGGAACCAAAAACTAGAAACAAGTCCCTGACCCTTTCCATAAAATGCACAGATGTGAACTACGTCCATAGGAAACCATGGTAAATGGATGTAGTGTGTTTCTCCAAAACTGAAAATGCACTAAGGCCTGGTTCACATCTATGCGTTTTTTTGTGCTTTTTGCATTTTGCAGATTTGCACTACAGTCCATGTAACACAGTTTCCTATGGAACAAGTTCTGTAGTGCAAATCTGCAAAATGCAAAAAGCACAAAAAATGCCATAGGTGAGAATCAAGCTTGACAGTCACAGCTCTTTGCTCCAGGAAGGCTCGATTCACATCTATGCATGTTGCTTTTGAGCATTTCTGCAGTGCTTTTTGCGGTGCTTGCTGCATTTTTGGACACACGTTTTTACAGTGATTTTACCGCGATTTGCGTTTTGCCGGTTTTTTTTAACACTGTTTATAGCTGGTTGCTAAGGACGGGGCCGGGAAGCCGGCTGCCGCGTCCTTAACAACCGATGAGTCATCAGTTGTCAGCGGACTTCCCGCTAAATGTAAAAAAAAAAAGAATTGCCGGCTAAAAAAAAAAACAATAAAAAAAACAGCGTGGGGTCCCCCCCGCCCAGGTCCATACCAGGCCATACTCATTCACATGGGGGGTGGGGTCTGGGGGGCCCCTTGTTAAAGGGGGCTTCCAGATTCTGATAAGCCCCCCGCCCGCAGACCACGACAACCACCGGGCAAGGGTTGTCGGGAAGAGGCCCTTGTCCCCATCAACATGGGGGCAAGGTGCTTTGGGGTGGGGGGCGCAGAGCTCCCCCTCCCTTAAAGCACCCATCCCTCCATGTTGAGGGCATGCGGCCTGGTATGGTTCAGGAGGGGGGGCGCTCGCTCGTCCCCTCCCTTTCTTGACCTGCCGGGCTGCATGCTCGGATAAGGGTCTGGTATGGATTTTGGGGGGACCCCACGCTATTTTTTTAAAATTTTGGTGTGGGGGGTCCCCTCTGAATCCATACTAGACCCAAGGGCCTGGTATGGACCTGGGCGGGGACCCCATGCTGTTTTTTTTCACAATATTTTTTTTAGCCGGAATTTTTTTTTTTCATTTAGCGGGAAGCCAGCTGACAGCTGATGACTCATCGGTTGTTAAAGTGGTTGTAAACCCATCTAAAAATAGTTTTTTTTTGTAGCTCCCCTGCAAAACAAAGCAATAATGAGCTTGTATGACTAGCATACTAGCTCATTATGTACCACTTACCTTAGATCGGGGCCTCCAAAGCCGTCCGTGTCCCTCTCTCCAGCCGCAGCTATCGCTGCGGCGATAGTCGAAATGTTACTTCCGGGTATCGCCGCTCCAGCCAATCACAGCGCCGCTCCGACGCTGTGATTGGCCGGAGCGGCGAAGACGTGACTCCGCGCATGCGTGCGGGAGCCATCAAATTCGGCTAAGCCCAAGCATTGCTGGGAACTAGCCGAATTTGTGAATGGGATTAACCCCATGAATGCGCCGTTGTCTACGGCGCGCATGCGCCGTAGACAGCGGTGCCTGTCATTTTAGTGAATATCTCCTAAACCGTGTAGGTTTAGGAGAAATTTCTGGCACCTACAGGCATGGGCGTCCGCTGAACTTTTTTCAGGGGGGGGCATAATTTTAAGGTCATCCATGCTCGGTCCCTTTTTGACAATGTCATGAAGGGGAGGGGCTTAGTCATTTTGACATAAAGCGCAGGCATGCAAAGGTTTGAGAAACCTGATGCAAAGGCTTAATAGAAGGATTAAGCTGCCATTGTCTGATTAGCAATTTCAATTTTTTTTTTAAACCCCCCCCCCTCTAGCGGCCGAATAGCACCACTAAAACGATGGTAAAGCGCCACTAAAACTAGCGGCGCTTTACCGATAATGTGGCCAGCTGGCAGTGTGAAATAGCTCTTGAGGATAATTCTGCTTCACTCCATGTCCATATAAATATAGTGTGTCTCCAGGGGGGGGCAATTGACCCCCCTTGCCCTATGGAGCGGACGCCCATGCCTACAGGTAAGCCTTAATCTAGGCTTACCTGTAGGTGCAAGTTGCAAAAGTGGGTTTACAACCACTTTAACCACTTAAGCCCCGGACCATTTTGTAGCTAGAGGACTAGAGGTGATTTCAGAGTTTTGCACTGCGCTGCTTTAACTGTAAATTGTGCAGACATGCAATGTTGTACCGAAACAAAATTTGCGTCCTTTTCTTCCCACAAATAGAGCTTTCTTTTAATGGTATTTGATTGCCTCTGCGATTTTTATTTTTTGCAATATAAACGGAAAAAGACTGAAAATTTAAAAAAAAATTATATTTTCTACTTTTTGTTATAAGAAAAATCGAATAAACTCAATTTTAGTCATACATTTAGGCCAAAATGTATTCAGCCACATGTCTTTAGTAAAAAAAATGTCAATAAGCGTATATTTATTGGTTTGCGCAAAAGTTATAGCGTTTACAAACTAGGGTACATTTTCTGGAATTTACACAGCTTTTAATTTATGACTGCCTATCTAATTTCTTGAGGTGCTAAAATGGCAGGGCAGTACAAACCCCCCCCCCCCAAATGACCACATTTTGGAAAGTAGACATCCCAAGGAAATTGCTGAGAGGCCTGTTGAGCCCATTGAATATTTTTTTTTTTGTCCCAAGTGATTGAATAATGACAAAAAAAAAAAAAATTACAAAAAGTTGTCACTAAATGATATATTGCTCACACATGCCATGGTTATATGTGGAATTGCACCCCAAAATAAATTTTGCTGCTTCTCCTGAGTACGGGGATACCACATGTGTGGGACTTTTTAGGAGCCTAGCCGCGTACGGGACCCCGGGACCAAGCACCGCCTTCAGGATTTCTAAGGGCACAAATTTTTGATTTCACTCCTCACTACCTATCACAGTTTTGAAGGCCATAAAATGCCAAAATAGCACAAAACCCCCCCAAATGACCCCATTTTGGAAAGTAGACACCCCAAGCTATTTTCTGAGAGGCATGGTGAGTATTTTACAGCTCTCATTTGTTTTTGAAAATGAAGAAAGAAAATAATTTTTTTTTTTTTTTTTTCAATTTTCAAAACTTTGTGACAAAAAGCGAGATCTGCAAAATACTCAAAATACCTCTCAGCAAATAGCTTGGGGTGTCTACTTTCCAAAATGGGGTCATTTGGGGGGGTTTTGTGCCATGTGGGCATTCCATGGCCTCCGAAACTGTGATAGGCAGTGAGGAGTGAAATCAAATATTGACACCCTTAGAAAGCCTGAAGGCGGTGCTTGGATTTTGGGGTCCCGTACGCGGCTAGGCTCCCCAAAAAGTCTCACACATGTGGTATCCCCGTACTCAGGAGAAGCAACAGAATGTATTTTGGGGTGTAATTCCACATATGCCCATGGCATGTTTGAGCAATATATCATTTAGTGACAACTTTGTGCAAAAAAATAAAAAATACAAAATAAATTGTCTTTTTTACGCAACTTGTGTCAACATATAAAATATTCAATGGACTCGACATGCCTCTCAGTATATAGCTTGGGGTGTCTACTTTCCAAAATGGCATCATTTGGGGGGGTTTTGAACTGTTCTGGCATTTTATACACAACATTAGGAAGCTTACATCCACTCTTCTAACCACTTGAAGACAAAGCCCTTTCCTGGTGCCTTCATGGCAGCATACTAAGGGTTAATGGCTCCGCCCCCATTAACTCACAGGACCACGTAACTCTATAAAAGAAAGAGTTACTCCCCCTCAGGTATTCTTTTTCCTGTCCTTATCCAAAACTGCAGGATCACAGATCAGCCCTACCTCACCGTCATATGGTGTAACCATTGCAGGTTCATGCTCTCCTGCAGGATGGAGTCCCATCACTTGGATTGCTAAATGCATCACATAAGTATGGGAGCCTGTTTTTCTGTGGATCTTTTTGGGGCCTGTCTAAAACATCCAGGAGCACCTCCTTCTCCTCTGTGGCTTTTGGCTGACTATTCCAGGGCAAGACAGCACAAGGTACCTTTTAGAGCACTTCAGTGGCGTTCCTTTTTTTTTCTTCTCATGTGTACCTGACACTGCATTCATGCGTGACACTGCATTCATGTGCAACTGTCTCCATGTGCACCTAAACACTGCGTCTATGTGTACCTAGTGCTGCCTCCATGTGCACCTCACACTGCATACATGTGCACCTGGTGATGCCTCCATGTGCACCTAACATTGAGTCCATGTGTATCTGGTGATGCCTTCATGTGCACCTAACATTGCATACTTGTGCACCTGCCGATGCTTCCATGTGCACCTAACACTGAGTCCATGTGTATCTGGTGATGCCTTCATGTGCACCTCACACTGCATATATGTGCACCTGGTGATGCCTCCATGTGCACCTAAAACTGAGTCCATGTGTACTTGGTGATGCCTCCATGTGCACCTAATTCTGCACTCATGAATTTCTGGCCTAACATTGCCTCCCATATGTACCTGGGTGTACACGGTGCTGTGGCGCTAGACGCTATACTCATAGGCGCTGCCTCTAGGTGCGGTCCTCTCCTGAATATTCCTTCCATTGGTGGGAGCCGTGAGTGGCCTGATAATACCGCCGGGTGCGCCGCCATTCCCCCCCCCTCCCTGTGGGTGCGGGCGCTTCGCGCGCGTCTCCTTGCACAGTCTCATCTCAGGGGTGGAGTCACAGAGGAACGTCACAGCGCATGCGCAGTAGCCTTCTGAGGCCGAGCAGCGGCCATCTTGGTACACCCTGTAGATTGTATGATTTTTTGGCTAATTTAAAGCCCGCCAAAGTAAAAATAAGACATCTCCTATTCTCTGCTCCCTCTATTACATTTTCATATAGCCTGACCAGTAGTATTAATGGTACATGTGTGTGTATGTATGTGTGTGTGTGTGTGTGTATGTGTGTGTGTGTGTATATATGTGTAGCGGGGTATTCCCCTTTAAGACAGAGAGACAAGAAGTTCCAGGTGAGAGGTGAGTCGAGAGGAAGTAAAGAGACATTACTGGAAGTGAAAGCAGAGGAGAGAAAGAGACTACATCTCCCAGTACATCTTGCAGCACCCAGGGTGCATTGCTCCAGAACAGAGACTGCTGGGGCAGACTTTATAAAGGGGAGGCGGAGTTTTGGTCGCTCGCTTTGGACACCCCTCTCCTAGCAAGAGGATCTCTGTGCTGAACTGCTGTGTGCACAAGGCCTGAAGCCCGGGCCGTGTGCTCCTTTCCAAAGAGCCCTCTGCCAGCCTAGCAGAGCCTTAGAGACATCTAATCCTCCTTGCTGCAGTACACCAGAAGGATTGAAGACTTGGATGTCGGTGGATTCCTGTTCCTAGACGAATCGATGGAGGAAAGGGACTTGGACTTGTCCAGGTGGTGAGAGCTGTTTAAAGACAGATACTTTATCTTTACTATTCGTTGGGATTACAAAGTTGTTCTTCAAGTGCACCACCGAGAGATTGCTAGCGAATATTGTTTCACTGAACTTCTATTTAGATCAGTCAGGCCTGACTGCATAGGTAGACATTGCTGGGTGTTAGTCTACCCATGAGGGGAAGTAGCTGTAAAAGGGCAGCGCTAGAGTTGCATAGCAATACTTTATTATTCTGATTACTCTGTTTATCTTTATTACTGTTTATTGCAGGGATCTGCAACTTGTTATACTGTTGTTTATTACTTGCCCATTAGCCTCAGTAAAATATCTGGGTAAAGTACATTTGGTGTCAGTTCCGCTTACTTTAATAGGAGTTTTAAAGTATATTCTGTGTATGTTTGTTATAGGACTGCGTCACCAACAGTTGCGATCACGCGGTCCTATCTCTCTATCACCAGCTGTGCCACGGGAGGTTAGAGCCGATTGCCGGGGGTTGACAGCGGTGCACTGCAGGGCCCAAATCAATATCAGCGGCTCTCTTAACTGGGGGTAGCGCTACACGTGGGGGTTCTCGTCCGGGATACCTGTACGTTGCACGCTGCAATCAAGCCAGTCAGAAGTACCAGCATGGACCCCATCAAAGTAGTCCAATGGTGCGAAGCAGAAGGGACACGCTCAGAAGCGAGCGTGGCCATTGAACTTCCAGGGAGTGACTGGAGAGAGAAACAAATTAAAGAGGTGGTACAAATATTGTCCCCGGATAGAAAGGCTTACGTGGTCGCAGTGAGACCAGACTCAAGGACCAACTGCACCTATGCACTGATAGAGTGGGGACAGGATGTTCCTGAAAACTTCCACGGTGACAGTATAAAATTGTCCGAAAAGACTGAGTTCCACCTGACACATCCTAGTCAGAAGCAGTTAGAACCCTTGGACAGGAAAGCAGGGGCTGCTGTTAAATCGCAGGCAGAGCAACAGCTGATTGATCTGAAACGACAGTACCGTGACATACAAGAGAGGTTTCAGGAGACTTCCAGTATGATAGCTGAACGCATTAAGGAGTTACGTGTCGCTCCTGAGGATCAGAAAGATGGTCAGATAAAGCCCAAACCTGGGAAGGTACCGAAGAAACAAGCTCAGGGTCGCCTGCAGGAAGTAACCATCCGGAAGGATTTCCGCATTGATGGCCAGATAGGAGAAAGAGGGCAGAAGGACAAACTGTCCTACACCAACCTCCTACACCAAATAGAGTTGGGGTTACAGAAAGGATATCAGGAATCTGAAATTAGAGAGGCTGTAATCCATGCCATCAGCCCAGGTTCAAGTATTAGGGGCATGTTGGAGAGGAAGAGTGGGTTGACCCTGAACCAGCTAAAGAGGATACTGAAAAGCTACTATGAGGAGGAAGATGCCGCTGAGTTATTTCATCGACTGATAAATATAACCCAGGATAGTAGAGAGACTCCTCAGAACTTCCTATTCCGGGCCATTGAGCTCAAGGACCGCCTGTTGTCCACATCCGAGGAAGAAGGGACTGGGGAGCATTTTGGAGCCGAGCTAGTCCAAAAGAAATTCCAGAGATCTGTGACTACGGGATTGAGGAGTGACTATATCAAGCTACAACTGAAGCAGCATTTGGAAGACCCCTCAACTCCAGATGAGATCCTCATTGAGAAAGTGAATGAAGCAGAGAAGATGGAGATTGAGAGGGACCAAAAACAGAGGAAACTTCAACCTCCTAGCACCACAAGTGCCAAAGTACAGCACATAGATGTCCCCTCAGACACTCGGGAACTCAGTGTGCTGGTGGCAAGCACAACCGACAGAGATTCGGAGTTTGGGGTTCTGAAGACTCAGATGTCCAAAATAATGGAAATGGTGACCGGGTCACTGGATGTCAAGTCTGAGATAGACACACTGAAGGTGCAAGTGTCCCAGCTGGTGGAGATGATGAACAAATTGATGGCGGAAAGTACTGGATTGTCCGCCCAAAAGCCCACGAAGCAAGACATCTGTAGAAACTGTGGAGGTGTAGGCCACTACCAGCGAGAATGTCCAAGCCCAAGAATGGAGAGAAGATCCGGACCTTCAAAAGTAACTTTCTCTGAACCTACAAGGGAACGGTGGAGGACACCTGCAGTTTATGCCGTCTCAGTGAACAACGCCTATCAGCCTTCCAAACAAAGCCAGAAACGGCATTCCCAGCGCTGGAAGCTGAAGAGATCACAAGTTCGAGTATGCCAGCCTGCTGTTACAGGTGTTTCCAAAAGGACTGCTACCCAATTGGTAGGTCCTCTGCCTGTAGTGCCTGTTCTGGTCGAAGGGATCTACACCAGAGCCATCCTTGATACAGGTGCTCAGGTTACCCTAATGACCAGAGACTTTTACAAGAAGTACCTATCATACCTGCCCCTGGAAGAGATGGGAGACACCAAGATTCAGGGTATCCAAGCAGAAGAGTACTCTTGTGATGGATGTGTGCGGATCAAGTTGTCGTGTGATCCATTGAGGGCTGGGGAGCCCCAGGACTTTGAGACACTGGCCATTGTCTGCCCCTGGCTGTCAGGGCCCTCCAGAAGCTCTCTCATCGTTGGGACCAATACCGATCTGGTGAAACGGCTTTTAGCCCCTGCTGTCCCCAGATGTGATCCCTTACCCTCACTGCCAGAAGAAGGATCCATAGCAGTAGTGGAAGAAACCAATCTGCAGGAGGCAGAAGTACTCAAAGAGGCTAGTGAGCCTACCATGTCTGAGCCAGTGGAACAAAGGGCTCGAAGAGTCATAAGGCCTCCCAAAAAGTTGACCTACCCACAAATGGGGAAGAGCTCAGAAGATTCTGTGGTCACTGCCAGGAGGAATGCAGAGAATCCGAATCCCTCCACTGTTCATTTGGTGGAGGGCAACCCCAGCTCACTTCCTGGCACAGTTAGACAGGTCGCCCCCACTGAAGCGACCTGTAGACAGGACAGCTCCCCATCCTATGATGATTGGTGGGAGGCTCCTCTGTCAATCCTATGCAACCGCATTGAATCTAAAATGTTTTGCAGATCTAAAAATGTTAGATGTCTTTGGGGACCAAAGATTTAAAGTGGGGGGAGTGTGTAGCGGGGTATTCCCCTTTAAGACAGAGAGACAAGAAGTTCCAGGTGAGAGGGGAGTCGGGAGGAAGTAAAGAGACATTATTGGAAGTGAAAGCACAGGAGAGAGAGACTACATCTCCCAGTACATCTTGCAGCACCCAGGGTGCATTGCTCCAGAACAGAGACTGCTGGGGCAGACTTTATAAAGGGGAGGCGGAGTTTTGGTCGCTCGCTTTGGACACCCCTCTCCTAGCAAGAGGATCTCTGTGCTGAACTGCTGTGTGCACAAGGCCTGAAGCCCGGGCCGTGTGCTCCTTTCCAAAGAGCCCTCTGCCAGCCTAGCAGAGCCTTAGAGACATCTAATCCTCCTTGCTGCAGTACACCAGAAGGATTGAAGACTTGGATGTCGGTGGATTCCTGTTCCTAGATGAATCGATGGAGGAAAGGGACTTGGACTTGTCCAGGTGGTGAGAGCTGTTTAAAGACAGATACTTTATCTTTACTATTCGTTGGGATTACAAAGTTGTTCTTCAAGTGCACCACCGAGAGATTGCTAGCGAATATTGTTTCACTGAACTTCTATTTAGATCAGTCAGGCCTGACTGCATAGGTAGACATTGCTGGGTGTTAGTCTACCCATGAGGGGAAGTAGCTGTAAAAGGGCAGCGCTAGAGTTGCATAGCAATACTTTATTATTCTGATTACTCTGTTTATCTTTATTACTGTTTATTGCAGGGATCTGCAACTTGTTATACTGTTGTTTATTACTTGCCCATTAGCCTCAGTAAAATATCTGGGTAAAGTACATTTGGTGTCAGTTCCGCTTACTTTAATAGGAGTTTTAAAGTATATTCTGTGTATGTTTGTTATAGGACTGCGTCACCAACAGTTGCGATCACGCGGTCCTATCTCTCTATCACCAGCTGTGCCACGGGAGGTTAGAGCCGATTGCCGGGGGTTGACAGCGGTGCACTGCAGGGCCCAAATCAATATCAGCGGCTCTCTTAACTGGGGGTAGCGCTACATATATATGTATATATATATATGTATATGTGCATGCGCACATGTATATGCGTACATCGATGTGTAGGTACATCGGTATATTGGTAAATAATTAATAGTAGTATTAATTTAGTATCCCCTTCCTATAGCTTTTACGTATTTAGATTTAATCTTAGCCCTAGCCGCTCTGATATTACAATGCCACATCAATAAAGATCCTCAACATACCGCTAGGTAAGGGCTGCAACTAACAGGTAAGTTCCTTCATTCAAAGAGCACAGGGCATATGGAAATATTCTCTGTTTATTTCCGCAAGCCCGCACTGAGAGCCACCCGCAAGGGTTCTCTCGAGGGAAATACCTCCCGCAGTGACGGAGGTCACCCCAGCATACCCCAACCAGACATGACTCCCAGCGCAATTTTGCACGTCCAGGGGAAAAGCCTGAGTTTGTGGGAACAAGCCCTACTGGGAAAATGGGCGTATGGCCAAGGTCCGCCTAAGGAGGAAAGAGCAATAAAACGCGCTATTTTCTCTCCAGATTGGTTCAAAAGCTGATTCAGAAGGCGAGTCGATTGCAGCCAAAAAGAACATATCAACATTTTGATGTCAGTTTAGTAAAATCGCATCACATTGTTATCATGTTATTGCATTTAAAGATGCGATTCATGGGAGGAAGATCCGTTATCCTCTGTCCAAACGGGAGTATATATTTTTTCCCTCACCTGACAAAGAAAGCTTCGACCGTTACCTTTACGAGGTCAGGAGAACGAGGGGTGAAAGCACATCGCCTACAATCAATGTCTCAGAAGCAGATGCTCAGCTCCTTGATTCAGATCCGAATTTGAGCGCGTCAGTCATGAGGCTAGCCAAGAATGCAGCCATCGATGTCCTGGGGTGCTCCCCCAGAGCCATGCTATACTTCATCACGACCAGAAGGGCATTTCGGCTAAAGCCATGGTCAGTGGACCCATCTGCAATGCAATCCTGATGTCGCATATGATGGAAGACCCAATTCGGCGATATAAAAAATATATATATATTTTTTCCCTAAGATAGGAGAAGAGATTTTGCCTCACGGTCAGTTACCAAACAAAGATCAAGAGAGAAGAGGCTGGTAAGGCTCACGAGCCACCTTTCCCAAATTGGACAATTCTTAAGACCGCGTCTTCGTCGGTTGAGAGACAGAAGTCCTTCTGACCCCCCTGATCCACAGGTCTGGCAGTAACATCAGGTCTTTCGTCTAGGTTTGAGTGGGAAAACTGCAATGGTCCATGCAGCCTCCACGATCCTTTAAGGGCTTATTCTCTTTTGGAAGTTCAATCCATCCTCCACCCCCCTTCTCTCCGACCCACCAAATTCTGATCTCCAAGGGCGAGAAGGAAGCTCTCTTTCAGTGTATTCAAATACTTCTACACCAACAGGCAGTATTGCCAGTACCAAACTTGGAGAAACACCCGGGGCTCTACTCCCCAGTCCTTTCTTTTAGTTCCCAGGAAATCAGGGGCTGGAGACTCATGTTGGATCAAGAGAGGTTGACGGATACGTTCGGGTAGAACATGTCATTCGGTATCCCTAGACACCGTAATTCTGTCAGTACAGCCAGATATTTGGATGGTCTCTAAGTCTCCAGGATTTCTTCCCTTCACATTCTCATCCATCTTTCCAATCCTTTTCCCGGGTTGAAAGTAGGCGATCTGCGCCTCCAATTCCAATATCTTCCCTTAGGGATTTCATCAATCCCCAAAACCTTCACCAAGGTCTTAGCAACCACCCTGGCTTCCTTCTGGGAAAGGAGGTCAGGGTCCTGCACTTCTTCCAATTCGAGTGACTTATCTGCTCAGTCAATTGGCGCCTACGGGTGCAGCTGCAAACTTTAGTGAACATCCCAGTGAAGGCGGTGTCACTTCCATCAGAGGATCCCTGAATTGGTACAGAAGGTGGAGGAAGTGAACAGTTGGTGTTTACAATCTCTGTTTGGACTTTCTGGCACAACGAAGAAAGAGGCACCGAAGACAAATGAGAGTTATCAGTGGAAACTAGCCTTGGGGGTGGGCACGGCCTCCCAACCTCCTAGTTCACCGCTCCCTTGACCTATTCTTGCATCTGAAGCAAGTCAACAGGACTGGGGGGTGACACATCACCAAAAGAACCAGTTAGTACAAGGAAGATGGTGTTTCAACTCGGAGAGTATGATTTCCGATATCCTAGAGTTAAGAGTGGCATGGACGGCGCATCTAGTCCCTCTTCTTGGGAGCAAGTCCATACTGGTTCAGACAGACAAGGCGGCAGTGGCCTATGTTCAACGCCTAGACGGGACGCACAGCAGGTCTCTGTCCAGCGACGTGGCCCCAATTAGTTCGTGGGCGGAGGACAATTTGGTCAATCTTCAGGCGGCCTACATCCCAGCCCCTGAGAATTAGCTAACCGATCGCCTTTCAAGGTCTTTCAACAGCAACAACGAATAGTCACTAGGCCCGTGGATTGTCCGGTGGATATACCAACAGCGGGGTACTCCCCATTGAGAGCTTTGAGCTTCCCACTCAAAGCGAAACTCCTTTGCTTTTTATGAGATTCCCTCAAGATTACTCTGATACTGAGTTTCCTCCAGCTTCTATTGTTGGAGAAGGTCACTATCCTGGCAACCATGCCATACTGGGAAAGGGGACAATGGTTTCCACTCTCAGTCAAAATGGCTCGGTGCAGCCCACTTCCGATTCCACACACGGTTTCCACTATTAGTCAAATAGCTCAGTACAGTTTCCACACACGGTCAACCTCCTATATCAAGACGACTTCTTTCTCCCACGTCGGGGATCCTGGACTTGAAGCCCTGAAAGCTGAGCAGAGCAGACTGGGTGACCTAGGGTGCTCGCATGGTGTCACCCAAACATTATTACAACCAAGAGAGTCCTCCACCTATGCCATCTTATATTGGGTTTCGAAGGGGATTCACGGAACTGTCAGAATCCAACCATTTCAATCCACTAGGCCCTGGGCTCCAAAGATTCTACTCTTTCTACTAACTGGTCTGGACTTAGGCTGAAGTCTAAAGCACTCTGAAGGTTCAGCCTGTAGCCTTGTCAGCTTTGACGGGTGCACGCTGGGCACTGAATCTCCTCGTAGAACGTTTCCTGAAAACAGTCAAAGTCCATGTCCTCCCGGGAAGACTGATACCCCATATGGGTGTCTGACAGATGTCTTAGCAGACCCTTCCTTTGCACCCACTAAAGAGTGTGTGTTGGGAGGCATTACATTGGGAACCTACCTTGCTGATTGCCATCATATCAGATCGTAAGGCGTCAGAAACACAACCTCTAGGGGCACAGGAACCCTACGTCACCTTTTTCCCAGGCAGGGTAGCCCTACAGCCTATTCACCAGCATGTCTCTAAAGTGTCTGCACTCTACATTCTCAGCTGGGTATGGCTTCTCCTGACTTTCGGAGAAGATCATCTCCTCAAACTACACGGTTTGGATATAGCCAGATTCCTGAGGCGTTACTTAGAACTAACACAACAGTTTCGCAAAGATCAATGTTCACTCGTTATTGCCAAGGGCGCAAAGAAAGCAATGACGCCCTCCAAGCTAGTCCAAGGACGTATCGGGCTAGTGGTCTCCCAGTCCGAAGTGCGCCGAATGCGCACTCATCACGTGGAAGGTCCTCTGCCTCTGCAACGTTTGGGCTAGGGTCTCTCCGGAGACAATTTGCAGGATGGCTAGTTAGTCATCCTTCATCACCTTCATGTCGCACTATACCCTAGGCGCAGCAATCCTTATCTCCTGAGATTTGGGAGGGGGTCTCTTGGAACTATCAGTTCTGTAAACTCATTTAATTGTATTGTTGCAGTACCCTCCCTGTAAGCGAGTTAGGTACCCTTAGTATGCTGCCATGAAGGCACCAGGAAAACGAAAAATTGTATACTTACCTTTCCGTAATTTTCCTTTCCTGGTGCCTACCATGGCAGCATACACCCTCCCTTCTATAATCCTTAAAGTTCTGAAGACTAGTTACAAGAATACCTGAGGGGGGAGTAACTCTTTCTTTTATAGAGTTACGTGGTCCTGTGAGTTAATCGGGGCGGAGCCATTAACCCTTAGTATGCTGCTATGGTAGGCACCAGGAAAGGAAAATTACGGAAAGGTAAGTATACAATTTTCAGTTTTCTGATACTTTTTGTTTACATGAAAACATATTTTTTTTTTTTTGCAAGAAAATTATGTTGAACCCCCAAACATTATATATATTTTTAAAGCAAAGACCCTACAGATTAAAATGGTGGGTGTTGCATTTTTTTTTTCCACACAGTATTTGCGCAGTGATTTTTCAAACGCATTTTTTGGGGAAAAAATACACTTTTTTATTTTTTATTTTAATGCACTAAAACACACTATATTGCCCAAATGTTTGATGAAATAAAAAAAGATGATCTTAGGCCGAGTACATAGATACCAAACACGACATGCTTTAAAATTTCGCACAAACGCGCATTGGCTACAAACTACATACATTTTTAAAAGCCTTTAAAAGCCTTTACAGGCTACCACGTTAGATTTACAGAGGAGGTCTACTGCTAAAATTACTGCCCTTGATCTGACCTTCGCGGTGATACCTCACATGCATGGTGCAATTGCTGTTTACTTATGACGCCAGACCGACGCTTGCGTTCGCCATTGTGCAAGAACAGGGCAGGACAGGGGTGCTTTTTTTTTTTTTTTATTATTAATTTTGCTTTTTTATTTTATTTTTAAACTGTTCCTTCCATATATTTTTTTTTATTTTTATCATTTTTATTGTTATCTAATGGAATGTTAATATCCCCTATGATAGCAATAGGTAGTGACAGGTACTCTTTTTTTTTGAAAAAAATGGGGTCTATTAGACCCTAGATCTTTCCTCTGCCCTCAAAGCATCTGACCACACCAAGATCGGTGTGATAAAATGCTTTCCCAATTTCCCAATGGCGCTTTTTATATCCGGGGGGGGGGGCATTCCCTCCCACTGCTTGTAAAAGCAGTCCAGAGGCTAATTAGCCGCTAGGATTGCTTTTACATGAAAGCCGGCCGCTGGCTGAAAAGAATGATACCAAGATGATACCTAAACCCGCAGGCATCAATCTGGTATAACCATTCAAAGTCCAGCAACATGCTGGTCCTTGTTGGACATGTATTGTAATCTTTTTTTTCATGCAGCCTGTTGGCTGAACGAAAAAAGAGATTGATCGTAGGGTATGCCCACCATTAGAATACCACCCTTCATCCACCCACTTCTAATGATGGGCATACATGCACCATTTATATATGCCAAAGCATGGGGGCATCCTCCCGCCAAAGTTATGCCGCCACAAAGACAGCAATCAGAAAAACGATCGCTTAGTGACAGCGGTGCTAGGGGGTGAAAGGGTTACCTGGGGGGGCGATCAAGGGGTTAAACCTTTATTAGGTAATATATGGGGGTACCCGACGCTATAAAAACCTGCGGCGAACCTAAAGAAAATAACTGGCTACCTATCGGCATCACCGACACTAAAACAGCGATCAGAAAAAGGATCGCTTAGTGACGGCGGTGCTAGGGGGTGAAAGGGTTACCTGGGGGGCGATCAAGGGGTTAAACCTTTATTAGGGGGGGTTAGGGGGCTACACTGGACCTAAAACTAACTGCCCTGACACTTTTACAGTCACAAATGTCACTGATTGCAGTGATCAGTAAATAAATGGTCACTGCAATCAGTGACACTGTGACTGGGGGCTGGGGGGTGATCTGGGGGTGTCTGGGGGGGCCTGGGGGGGCGATTTATGTACCTATATGTCCTGGTGTCAGTGTAGTGTTAGTGCACTAACCTGACATCTTCTCTCATGCGGCGCTCGGTATATGTGAGCGCCGCATGAGGGATGACATCACTTCCTCCTGCCTGTGTAAACATTACACAGGCAGAGGAAGTATTTGATTCGCCGGGAGCGATCGCGAGGGGGTGGCCAGAATCGAATGGCGGCCCCCTCATCACGGATCGCTCCCGAAGCGATCCCGGCCGCCCACTGTACCGGAGGGGGGTCCGATCGGACCCCCCACCCATACGAAGGCAGTCACGTACCGGCACGTGATTGTGCCTGTCCGTGCCATTCTGCCGACGTATAATCAGTGGGCGGTCGTTAAGTGGTTAAGGACATGGCGGCCGGCTTCCTGGCCCCCTCCTTAGAAATCAGCTATATACAGTGTAAAAAAAAGAAATAAAACGCAAATCGCTGCAAAATCGCGTCAAAATCGCGGTAAAAACGTGGTACTTGCGTTTTGGATGCGGGTCCATTAAATTCTATTACATGCAAAATGCTGCATTTTGCGGGGAAAAAAGTCCCTGACCCTTTCCAAAAACGCAGAGGAACAAAAATGCATTGATGTGAACATGTTCCATAGGAACCCATGTTAAAAAATGTTCCTGCATTTCTGCAAAATGCATCAAAAATTGCATTAATGTGAAAAGAGCCTTATGCCGCATACACACGATCATTATTCACGGCAGTTAAAAAACCGCCGTGAATAATGACATTAAAAACGAGGGAACGGCTTGTTCCCCACACACGATCGTTTTTCACGACATTTTTTCTCTTGTCGAGAAAAATGACTGTCTGTGGGCTCCGCGGCAGTGTTTCCCTATGGGAAAACTGCCGCGGAAAAAATGTCGGGAAAAACGACGAGAAAAATTAGAACATGTTCTAATTTTTCTCATCGTTTTTAATGCCGTTTTCCTCGTCGAGAAAAATGACAAAATGCCCACAGACTATCGTTTTTCTCGTCAAATGGAAAAAATTTAGTTTTTCTCAACGAGAAAAACGGTCGTGTGTACGCGGCATTAGAGCCAGCAGGGGGACATCTGCAGCATCAGATCGATGCTGCGGCTATCTAGGTGAGTATAGATGTTTATTTTTTCCAATCCCACACTTCTCTTTTTAAGATGAACTCTAGTTATTAGATTTTATGCAGTTACAGAAAATTATTATTTTTCCTTCTGCCACTTTTGCTGGACAGTTTGGTCCCCTAAAGGAAGTTTTGAAAAATAACACACCTACTGGCTGAATTAAGTATACTGGATGATTAGAAGGGCAGTAGGAGTTTACATCTAGAATCCTGTATTGCAGGGGCGTCAAACTCTATTTCAATGAGTGCCGCAGCAGCATTATGGTTACCCTCAAAGGGCCAGTTGTATAGGTAAGACTATATACATTTATCTATGGCTTTTATCTTAGAGAATAGGTGCAGGAACTCAACAACGCCCTCTCGCTGAACCACATTGCACAGTGGGTGTGGCCAAATTGCACAGTGGGAAGATTTTAAAGGGGCAATAAATGGCAGGATTATGTTATGTGCAGAGTTCAGGGATGCGCTATGCACAGAGTGCAGAGTTTAGGGGTGCCCTACGTACTGAGTGCAGAGTTTAGGGGTACACTATGTACAGAGTGCAGAGTTTAGGGGTGCACTGTGTACAGAGTGCAGGGTTTAGGGGTGCCATATGTACTGAGTGCAGAGTTTAGGGGTGCACTGTGTACAGAGTGCAGGGTTTAGGGGTGCCCTACATACTGAGTGCAGAGTTTAGGGGTGCACTGTGTACAGAGTGCAGGGTTTAGGGATGCCCTACGTACTGAGTGCAGAGTTTAGGGGTACACTATGTACAGAGTGCAGAGTTCAGAGTTTAGGGGTGCACTGTGTACAGAGTGCAGAGTTTAGGGGTGCACGGTGTACAGAGTGCAGGGTTTAGGGGTGCACTGTGTACAGAGTGCAGGGTTTAGGGGTGCCCTACATACTGAGTGCAGAGTTTAGGGGTGCACTGTGTACTGAGTGCAGGGTTTAGGGATGCCCTACGTACTGAGTGCAGAGTTTAGGGGTACACTATGTACAGAGTGCAGAGTTCAGAGTTTGAGGGTGCACTGTGTACAGCGTGCAGGTTTTAGGGGTGCCCTACGTACTGAGTGCAGAGTTTAGGGGTGCACTGTGTACAGAGTGCAGGGTTTAGGGGTGCCCTACGTACTGAGTGCAGAGTTTAGGGGTGCACTGTGTACAGAGTGCAGGGTTTAGGGGTGTGCTACACACAGTGGGCAGGATTGCGCTCTCTTTCACAGGCTGTCCACATATATCCCTTCCACCCTTCCTTGGCTCTGACCTCTGCACAACTCTTCCCAAACCCATACCTCTGCACACAACTCCCTCTATAGCACTCCTGGTGCACTGGAGAAATGTCTGAAAAAACAAACAAAACAGAATTACTCCGCAGGCAGGCTATGCTCGCCATATGGATCTTAAGGGTTAATTTTTAAATTTGACTGGAGCATGTCCTAAAGCACACCAAGGCCTTTGGACCCTTCCTGGCTCTGAGCTTCTAATCAGTTCTAGCTTTTGCCCTGTCCTTTGTTGACGCTTGGGAATACAACACTTCTTATATCACTTGAAGCTTGGGGTCGCTCTACATCCAACTGGCCCTCCTCTTACATACCTTGTAGCCATACAGACCGGGTACCGATTCTGGTTGTTTGCAGGCTCCGTGTTCGGGCCATTTCGGGGCTTGTGCTCAGAGCGCCCTTTGTGAATTGACAGTCCTTGGGGCTTTGCTGTTTACATCCATCTTGAGCTTGTTCACTTCCTCCCAGCCCATCTGATTGTCCTGAGGCTGCAGCATTTCTCAATCCTTTTTCAAATCGGATGCAAAGTTGTTGCGAATCTTTATGCAATGTATACGACGTATATTCTCGTCTTGACGTAACCACTCACCCCTAAGAAAAGAACTATTACAATTGTAGCGCCCTGCTCCTGATGACCAGGCGCTATGTTTAAATTTAGTGGGTGTCAGAGCTGGTAGTTTGCTCAGACTTTGATGATTAAGGCTAAATCAGCCTCTGTTCCGGCTATGGCTGTGCTTGGAGGGATTTCCTATTGTTTGCCTGAAGGTGGCGTTACCACCACAGGCCAATGTTGGAACACAGGCAGGCCAGAATGTATTGGGTATTTTTCCCTGGGGACAGCCCAGGGGGAGTGGTCTCCCCGCTGGGCATGCTGGGGAATGGTACTTAAGGGGCAGACGCCGTTTTTCGGGGCTCTCTTCGCCTCGTGGCCCTCTTCGCTCGAGGTATGTGATAGTGAGATTTCAGCCGCGGAGCCATGTTGGCCTGAGGTTGCATCTCTGCCGGGTAGGCCCAGTTGTCCTGACTGGGGCCTGCACTATGAAGGTGATCCTGTGCTGTCTGTCCTGCTGGAGGAAGCCACTCAATGGAGGAAACCAGGGGAGGACCTGTCCTGGAGAGGACCAAGCGGAAGGCTGGTGTCTTGGGGAAGGCCTGGTGACCTTATTGGAGGATGCAACGTAGCTTATGTTACCTTACAGTGTGCCGTGTTGGCTTAAAGTCTCTTAAACTGTAAGGCTGGATATCCGGGTACTAAAATCCTGTGGCAGAGGATTATTGAACAGTTCATATTTATCGTCCTAAAGTCTGTGGCAGAGACTGTTATTTCTTCATTTTGTTTGTGCATCATCCCGGCTGCTAGGCTAGTGAGAGGGGCCTATCGGGTGAGCAACACCCACTTGAAGGAGAGTGGTGAGTGTGACTTTTTAAAACTTAGAAGTTTCCCCAGTGATCTGCATCGTGTGCCTGAACCTTCCCCTGACCCTCCATCCCTCTACCTATGCAAGTTTGTGTGAAATAAAACGAAAAGGATTTATAACTTGTGTGGATATTGAAGATTCTATAGACTCTCATACCCTAGACAACGAATGGTGAGGTAACGTGCAAGGCCCAAATCTAAACCAGCAGCTCCTACGGGGGTAGTGCTATACAATAAACTCGAAACGCGTCCGTTTTTTTCTCTATTGTTACATCTGGTTATTGCACTTTGTATTTCCATTATCGCATTGTTATTATTTGTGCATCCTGTATTTTTCTGGCATCTTCCTCCCGATGTCTGGCTTTGGCTGTCTTAATTGTGCGGTGCAGAATGACGTCACTCCTGTGCACATGCAGAAGTGCAGTCATCCCAGCACACAGGCGCTGTGCGGAATGTAAGCTGAGCTGCACAAGGCCACTAGCAGGCAGGTAGGTTTATCTTATTGCAGAAGAAATAGTGCATGCCTCACCTGCAATAAAGAGCCTGCCTGCTCACAGTTTTTGAAAGCAGGACTTTTGTTCCCCTAAACATGAAAATCTCAGCATGATTTCTTCACACTGAACTGATATGTGCAATGCTTCCTCTGAATAGGTTCCAATGGAAATCACCTTCCCCTTGCTATTATGATTATCAGGGAGAGCCATACTCCAATAATTAATTATTTTTATAGGGAACTTCCAAGTTAAAGCAGCGTTCCATCCAAACGTGGAAGCTCTGCTTATCTGCCTCCCCCCCCCCCCCTCCGGTGCTACATTTGGCACTTTCCAGGGGGGAGCGGGTACCTGTTTTTGACAGATATCTGTCCCCACTTCCAAGAGATCTCGCCGCAGCCAGATCACTCAGAAGTTCGGCCCTCCTCGTCCTTCCCCCGCCGCCAGGCCATTCAGAAAGTGCAGCGAGCTTCGCGCATGCGCAGTAGGGAACCGGCTGTGAGGCCGCAAAGCTTCACTACCAGTTTCCCTTACGGGCAATGGCGGCGGCAGGTTCGGATTAAGAGCATCATGGGCCTGGTGCTGGGGATTTTGGTGGACTTTTTAAAACTTTATCAAGTTATCCATATGTGATAGCATGGGCAAGTGACAGGTACTATTAGAATCCCAATGTCTCACCTGCAGCTATTCAAACACAGATTGTGTTTGAATAGCTGCATCCTCGGCTACAGTAGAAAAGGAATGATAGCTGTGACCCCCGAATGTCACAAAATATACATCGCTTCTTGGGTAAGGTGACCAGATTTTTAAAATGAAATCCGGGGACATATTTTTTTTTTACTAGTGTAGCGCTACCCCCAGTTAAGAGAGCCGCTGATATTGATTTGGGCCCTGCAGTGCACCGCTGTCAACCCCCGGCAATCGGCTCTAACCTCCCGTGGCACAGCTGGTGATAGAGAGATAGGACCGCGTGATCGCAACTGTTGGTGACGCAGTCCTATAACAAACATACACAGAATATACTTTAAAACTCCTATTAAAGTAAGCGGAACTGACACCAAATGTACTTTACCCAGATATTTTACTGAGGCTAATGGGCAAGTAATAAACAACAGTATAACAAGTTGCAGATCCCTGCAATAAACAGTAATAAAGATAAACAGAGTAATCAGAATAATAAAGTATTGCTATGCAACTCTAGTGCTGCCCTTTTACAGCTACTTCCCCTCATGGGTAGACTAACACCCAGCAATGTCTACCTATGCAGTCAGGCCTGACTGATCTAAATAGAAGTTCAGTGAAACAATATTCGCTAGCAATCTCTCGGTGGTGCACTTGAAGAACAACTTTGTAATCCCAACGAATAGTAAAGATAAAGTATCTGTCTTTAAACAGCTCTCACCACCTGGACAAGTCCAAGTCCGTTTCCTCCATCGATTCGTCTAGGAACAGGAATCCACCGACATCCAAGTCTTCAATCCTTCTGGTGTACTGCAGCAAGGAGGATTAGATGTCTCTAAGGCTCTGCTAGGCTGGCAGAGGGCTCTTTGGAAAAGAGCACACGGCCCGGGCTTCAGGCCTTGTGCACACAGCAGTTCAGCACAGACATCCTCTTGCTAGGAGAGGGGGGTCCAAAGAGAGCGACCAAAACTCTGCCTCCCCTTTATAAAGTCTGCCCCAGCAATCTCTGTTCTGAAGCAATGCACCCTGGGTGCTGCAAGATGTACTGGGAGATGTAGTCTCTTTCTCTCCTCTGCTTTCACTTCCAGTAATGTCTCTTTACTTCCTCCCGACTCACCTCTCACCTGGAACTTCTTATCTCTCTGCATTAAAGGGGAACACCCCGCTACACACTCCCCCCACTTGAACTCTTTGGTCCCCAAAGATAAACTTCAACAAATACTGTTTACCATTTTGGACAATGTCGAGCATGATGTTGGCATAGGGAATTCCCACCAAAACTTTGGGATGGAACTCTCTTGCCCACAGGTCACACTACCATGAGTGGCCTGCCTAACTGTGCCAGAGAGTGAGCTGGGGTTGCCCTCCACCAAATGGACGGTGGAAGGATCAGGTTGTTCAACACTTCTCCTAGCCGTTACAACAGAGTCCTCTGAGCTCGTCCCCATTTGGGGGTAAGTTAGTTTCTTGGGAGGCCTGATGACTCTGCGAGCCCTCTGCTCTCTTGGTGCTTCTGACTCTGGCACCACAGGCTCTTCTTCAGGAGTAAGTTCAGGTAACATTGCTGGTTCTGGAACCTCTGATTCAGAAGTCGACTGACGTATGGAATCTCTAGAGTCCTCCTCTGCGCAAGTGTCAGGAACATCTTCCCAGTAATCAGCTGAGGGACTGAAGGGTATGAATTCAGTAGCCTCCGGATTCAGCGTTGCATCTGGGGTATCCCCTCCATTTGGGAGATTTATGGCGGACGTTCCCAGAGTCGAGGGAGGCCACAGCCAGTCCAGTTCTCCACCTTCTTCTGTACTCAATTGGGAGGCCTCCCCATCTTTGGCTCGAGAGGTCTGGGACCGAGTGTTCGGCCTAGGAATATCCAGGATAGAGGCCGGTTCAGGGGAGTCTCTCACGGGAGGTATTCTGACTGCCTCAGCAAGTGGGAGCAGGTGGTTCCGATGCCACGTCTTCAGTGGACCCACCTTTCCTTCTGGCTTTAGTTTGTAGACAGGCAAACCGGGCAACTTCCTACAGACAACATAGGGCTCAGATCTCCACCTGTCGGCAAGCTTGTGTTTTCCAGGGACCCCCAGATTGCGTAGCAGTACTCGGTCCCCGGGCTGCAGATCTTGCACTCGAACCTTCAGATCAAAATGTCTCTTGTTGCGGGCCCCCCTTTGATCCGAAGCTGCCTGGGCTTGTTCATAGGCCACCTGCAAGCTACATCTAAGTCTGTCCACGTATCCCTTGTGGGATGTAGCTGAGGTATTGTCTATAGAAGTGCCAAAGGCCAGGTCCACAGGTAGCCTTGCTTCTCTCCCAAACATAAGTCGATAAGGGGAGTAGCCAGTGGCGTCACTTGGGGTACAGTTATAGGCATGTACTAGGGCTGATATGTGCTGACTCCAGTGTTGCTTCTTCTCTGTTTCTAAGGTTCCCAACATGTTGAGCAGGGTCCGGTTAAATCTCTCCGGCTGAGCATCTCCTTGTGGGTGGTAAGGCGTGGTTCTGGTCTTCTTTATTCCTAATGAATCCAAAAGTCTTCGGATCAACCGACTCTCAAAGTCCCTTCCTTGATCTGAGTGGAGTCTCTGTGGTAGTCCGTAATGGACAAAATACTTCTCCATAAGTATCTTGGCCACGGTGGATGCCTTCTGGTCTTTGGTTGGGAAAGCTTGAGCATAGCGGGTGAAATGGTCGGTTATTACCAGAACATTCCCCAATCCACTCAGGTCGGGTTCAAGGCAGAGAAAGTCAATGCATACCAGATCCATTGGGCCTTGACTCTGTAAGTGGCCCATTGGGGCAGCTTGATGGGGTAGGGTCTTTCTCTGAATGCATCGTGCACAGGAATGGCAATACTCCTCTACTTCTGCCCTCATGCAGGGCCAATAGAACCGATTTCTGACAAGCTGGAAGGTCCTTTCTGCCCCTAGGTGACCATGATGGTCATGCAGGGCAATTAGTACAGTCTCTCGGTGCTTCTCTGGAAGAAATAACTGCCACTTATCTTCTGAGTCATCAGAGGGGCCCCTTCGGTAGACCACTCCCTGATGTACCTGTAGCCTGTCCAATTCCTTCCTCAACAGGCGAGCCTCCTTTGAGGGGTGATGTAGGAATTTGTTGGGATCCTGATTCTCCAGGGCTTCGAGGACCAATCTCCCCATGGGGTCTTCCAATTGGTCACACCTCAACTCCTTCTTGGACAGTCTCGGTAGGTTGTCTTCCTCCAGTTGAGTTACCCCACAATAGTGTTTGGGGACTCCTACCATGGTAACCCCTATTTCTTCTGCTCTGGAGCCTCCTCTGGCTTGGAATTCAGCCCCTTGACAAAGGGCCCGCACCCCGTCCGGTGCCACTTGGGTCCAATCTTCCCAGTCATTTGTCGTGGCATGAGACCTCCGGGACAGGGCATCTGCATCCCTATTTCTGGCTCCTGGTCTGTACTTCAGACTGAAGTTGAATCCAGACAATGCGGCCAACCACCTGTGTCCGGTGGCATCTAGTTTCGCGGTGGTGAAGAGGTAGGTCAGGGGGTTGTTGTCTGTCTTCACAGTAAACTCTGCCCCATACAAGTAGTCTTTTAGCTTGTCTACTACCGCCCATTTGAGGGCCAGGAATTCCAGCTTATGAGTGGGGTAATTCTTTTCTGAGGGGGTCAGGCTCCTGCTCACATAGGCCACTGGTCGCAGTTGTCCTTCATGTTCTTGGTAGAGTACACCACCTAGACCCTCATGGCTGGCATCCACATGTAATTCATAAGGTCTGGTAGGGTCGGCGTAGGCCAGGACTGGGGCAGTGGTTAAGCTCCTCTTCAGAGCATGAAAGGCCTCTTCACACCTTGGGTTCCACTGATCTTGAACTGACTCACCAGGCCTCCTGGGCCCTGAGTCATCCTCTTCCCCTTCTGTCTTTAGCAATTCATTCAACGGGCGGGCAATCCGAGCAAACCCCTCCACAAACCTCCTATAATAGGAGCAGAACCCCAGGAAGGATCTGAGCTCTGTTACTGTGGTGGGTCGTGGCCAGGAAGTGACTGCTTCCAACTTCTCAGGATCTGTGGCCACCCCTTCTTCAGACACTATGTGCCCCAGATAGTTCACAGAAGGCTGGTAGAACCGACACTTCTCGGGGGAAAGCTTAAGTCCCTCTTCGCTGAGTCTTCTCAATACTTTCTCCAACCTGGCTTCATGTTCTTCCAAGGTTCTTCCAAAGACAATGACATCGTCCAAGTACACAAGGACTTCTATAAGATTCATGTCTCCAACAGTCTTCTCCATAAGGCGTTGAAAGGTAGCAGGAGCTCCAGACAGACCCTGAGGCATCGTATTGAATTCGAAGAATCCCACCGGGGTTATGAAGGCTGTCTTCTCCCTGTCTTCTGGGTGCATAGGGATTTGATAGTACCCACTCTTGAGGTCCATCACACTGAACCATTTGGCTCCAGACAAACTTTGTAGGGCATCTTCTATCCTTGGCGTGGTGTATTGGTCAGGGATGGTTCTCCTGTTGAGAGTCCTGTAATCGATACAAAGCCTCAACGACCCATTCTTCTTTCTGACCACCACGATTGGGGAGGCATAGGGACTTCTAGACTCCCGGATCACACCAGTCTTCTTTAGTTCTACAAGTTGTTCCCTCAGATCCTCCAGATCTGCCAGGGGGACCCGCCTGACCCTCTCTCGGAAGGGCTTATCTTCTTGGAGGCGGATCCGATGGGTGGCACTTCTTGCACACCCCACATCGAATTCATCTTCGGAAAAGATCTTCTCCCACCTGGTCAGCTGGGCCTTAGCTCTTTCTTTCCAAGCCCTGGGTAGGTTCGGGTTTTCCACGGACAGTTTCTCCCAAACATCTCCTCCGTCACCCGTCCCCTTGACTTCGGACCAAGTGACCGGGGCAGCAGGGCTCACCTGACCAAGCAACACTCTGGCAGGGATCTCCATGGGTCCTCCCGTAGTGTTCCTAACACTCACCGGAACTCTGCCATGGGCCTTCTTCAGGGCCTTGAACGGAATCACTTCTGGTATCACTTCCAGGCCTGAGGACTCTTCCCTTGGGTCTGATTCCGGCATGACAAAGGGGCCAGGTTGTTCCCACGAAAGCTTCACAGTAGCCCTAAGACAGGTTACTTCTCCGGGCTGTAGCACTACTCCTTCTCTGCCAAGTCTCCACACCTTCCCTATCCCCTCTCCCGGGGTCTTCTGCTCTAAGACCAGTCGTTGGTAGGCCGTCTTTAGCATGGGATGGATTTTGGTGGCTGAATGGTTTCTCTCTTTCACTAGAGGGGTCAGGAGTCTCCTGACTAGATCCGTGTTTGTCCCAATGATCAGGGAAATCTTGCTGGCTCCAGGCGGCCGGGGACACACAACTGCCAGGGTGTCAAACACTTCAGCCTCCCCAGCCACGGATGGGTCGAAAGTCATCTTTATGGGCAGGTACCCATCATAAGGGAAACTCTGGGTTCCAAGTCCCCATATCTCCAGCTCTTCTATCTTCTGGATAGACAGATGACTCAAGTGCCTATCATAGAAGTCCCGGTATAGTAAAGTCACCTGTGCTCCGGTGTCCAAAAGAGCTTTAGTATAGACTCCTTCCACTTGAATGGGCACAGTAGGAGACGGGCCCACCAGTTCCTTTGGGTATGGCCGGACTGGGGTCACCTCTTTTTTTTGGCTTTCGACCCTTGCTCTGCTCCTTTTGGACATTAATTTTTCCTGAGCCTGGCATGCATTGACTTTCTCCCTCTCAATGGGGGCACAAACCCACTGAGGGATGTTATTGTTCCTTTTAGGTGGATGTTCCTTCTTTGGGGTGCTGTACTTCCACTGAGGGGTCTTTGGTTGGGGTGTACTATACCTCCTCCTAGGAGTTTTGTCTCCTCCATTCTTGGCCTTTTTTTTTAGTTTGGAGCGCACTGAAGATGATGGGCACCCGGTTGACTCCTTCACCGGGGCCCTTTGGAGTTTCCCGCCGGCTTGCAATTATCTGTTCTCTTCTTCTTTGGGCTGGAGCATACGTTAGCAAAGTGGCCACTCCCTCCGCAGTTATAGCAAATCACCTCTTCTCGGTCCTGTAGGGAGGCCGGTGCTGAGGTGTTCGGGAACAACTCCTTTCTTGGGCTTGGTTTCTCTCGTCTTCTCTGATCTTTCTCCATCAAAGAGGTCAGCATCTCCAACACTTGGGCCATTTGCGATTTCAGAGTGTCAACCTCCGCATCTCTTTCTGGGCTCTTGACCGAATGGACCAACACTGGTACAGGTGTGACATTCGCCTTGGCCACCTGCTGATCTTCCTGCAGCGCCTCTTCGTCCCTAATAATTTTTATTAGATCAGAGTAGGTTAGTGACATTCCTCCTCCTGAGGTTTTCAGGTGCAGCCAGACTGGGTCTGAGCGCCGCGCTCCCCTCATGATCTGCTTCATGCGTGCTTCATCTGCATCTTTGGGCAGCATTCCCTTCTTCAGTACAATCTTGCATAACTGCCTGTTCAGCCTTCTAACATATTCTGACAGTTTCTCATTCGGCTGCTGGAGAGTGTGTTCAATTTGATAAATCATCTCTGACACCTTCTCCAGCTGACCAAACTCTTCCTGCAGCATGGCCAGGCAATCTTGAGCTGTACAGTTTTCATTTCCAAACCGGAAGCTCTTCACCGCTTCTGCCGCGGCACCTTTCAGACTTTCTAAGACTCGCTGTCTCTTCTGTGCCTCAGGCACCTCCCATGCTTCTACTGCCTGCAATGCCTGTTCCACCCAAGTGTCAAAATCTTCCTCCCCCGCAGGGACAGGGAGCTTCCCTGAGAAGGTGCTAAGCTTCCGGTAACCGGCCTCCACATGCACCGTACTGCTTTTCTGGCACTTAATTACAAGGTCTCCTAGAGCATTCAACAATTCAGGCCCTATAGCGGCCAGCGGTGATCCCGGGCTTAATAGTTCCTTAAGCTTTTCTGCTTTAGGGGATAGTGGTGGAGATAATTGTGGGAGTGATGGCTTTGGTGTCTGAAACCATTCTTCCTTCACTGGCAGCGTATGTATCAAGTGATAGATCTGATTATCTATGGCTTGTATACTCTGACTTTTAAAATGCTCTGGGATTTCGTTTTTCCATTCTACCAGTGCGTATGTATACGAGATCACTGGATCTGGCCTAAAATCCATCACCCATGCTTTGTGGCTCGGAGACAGTAACAATACGAGCTGTTTTATCTCCTCTTCCTTCCATCTTTCCCCCGGGAGTACAATGACTACCGCCGCGGTTGGATCGGCGCCAATCGCTGCGCACCACTGTGACATTGCCAGCGGGTCCATGCTGGTACTTCTGACCGGCTTGATTGCAGCGTGCAACGTACAAGGATCCCGGACTCGAGCCCCCACGTGTAGCGCTACCCCCAGTTAAGAGAGCCGCTGATATTGATTTGGGCCCTGCAGTGCACCGCTGTCAACCCCCGGCAATCGGCTCTAACCTCCCGTGGCACAGCTGGTGATAGAGAGATAGGACCGCGTGATCGCAACTGTTGGTGACGCAGTCCTATAACAAACATACACAGAATATACTTTAAAACTCCTATTAAAGTAAGCGGAACTGACACCAAATGTACTTTACCCAGATATTTTACTGAGGCTAATGGGCAAGTAATAAACAACAGTATAACAAGTTGCAGATCCCTGCAATAAACAGTAATAAACATAAACAGAGTAATCAGAATAATAAAGTATTGCTATGCGACTCTAGTGCTGCCCTTTTACAGCTACTTCCCCTCATGGGTAGACTAACACCCAGCAACGTCTACCTATGCAGTCAGGCCTGACTGATCTAAATGGAAGTTCAGTGAAACAATATTCGCTAGCAATCTCTCGGTGGTGCACTTGAAGAACAACTTTGTAATCCCAACGAATAGTAAAGATAAAGTATCTGTCTTTAAACAGCTCTCACCACCTGGACAAGTCCAAGTCCGTTTCCTCCATCGATTCGTCTAGGAACAAGAATCCACCGACATCCAAGTCTTCAATCCTTCTGGTGTACTGCAGCAAGGAGGATTAGATGTCTCTAAGGCTCTGCTAGGCTGGCAGAGGGCTCTTTGGAAAAGAGCACACGGCCCAGGCTTCAGGCCTTGTGCACACAGCAGTTCAGCACAGACATCCTCTTGCTAGGAGAGGGGGGTCCAAAGAGAGCGACCAAAACTCCGCCTCCCCTTTATAAAGTCTGCCCCAGCAATCTCTGTTCTGGAGCAATGCACCCTGGGTGCTGCAAGATGTACTGGGAGATGTAGTCTCTTTCTCTCCTCTGCTTTCACTTCCAGTAATGTCTCTTTACTTCCTCCCGACTCACCTCTCACCTGGAACTTCTTATCTCTCTGCATTAAAGGGGAACACCCCGCTACACTAGTAATGGCGGCAATCAGTGACTCTCTGCCCGTCGCCGCTGCCGCCCGCCTCACAGCCCGTCAAGTCTTACTCTCCGGGCTCTGCTCCCCTACCAGGGAAGGCAAGGAGATAAGCAGGCAGGCGGCTGGCCGGGACTTGAGCCAAGGCAGAAGAACATGCGAGCGGAGCTGAATGGGCACCCCAAACTGAAGAAATATTCCCTCCGCTCCGACCAGCACATGATCTTCAGAAAGGGGCACAGATAATTAAAAAAATACACCACCCTAACATAGTAGGAGCTGCGGAGCGGGGGGGGGGGGTGTAATTCCGTTTTTTTTTTTTTTTTCAAATCCAATCCGGGGACAAAACCGGGGACAGATTTGGTCCAGGGACAGTGTCCTCAATCCGGGGACTGTCCCCTGAAACCAGGGATGTCTGGTCACCCTATTCTGGGGTCATTAGTCACTTCTCAGGAGGAGAAGTGGCCATAGTGGCTGACCGCATCCTCATGGCTCCACCATCCCTCTCACTCTGGCCAGCACGAATCCCTCTGAGCCCTCTCCCAGTGCTGCATCAGCCATTGGCAGAAATGTCCTGGTTCACTGCCTCCTCTCACCTTGAGCCTCCTCTTCCTTAATGATAAAGCTGTGGGCACCTCCTTAGAATGGACTGAGCTTCTCATGGGGCTCCCTACTGACCCCGCTTGGCGGTGCATGCGGAATGCAGGGCCAGTCAGAGGAGATCCCTCCCCTTCTGCCCATTGCTTTCCATGCATGGCCTGTTCTTTTTGGGGGGCTGGGCCTATTTTAAGGTAGGGACCTGGAGCTTCAGCTCCAATAGCCCCTACGTTAATCTGGCCCTGGGCAGCGGCAGTGCCCGAGAGCCGACATCTCTGGATTTCAGGACAGGTAAGTGTCCTAATACTAAAAGTATGTGTAGCTGCTGACTCCTAGTCCCAAACGCGTGTTGTCCTAGGTGTGGACTTCTTCAGTGTTCATCACACTTAGAGCCCTTTTTCACACTGAGGCAGCATTCCAGCATTTTAGCTCTAGAAATAGCGCCTGTAAAGTGCCTGAAAACTGCCACCCCAATGTGAAAGCCTGAGTGCTTTCACACTGGGGCGGTGCACTTGCAGAACGTTAGAAAAAGTCCTACAAGCCGCATCTTTGGAGCGGTTTAGGAGCACTTTATACACTGCTCCCAGACCGCCCCTGCCCATTGGAATGAATGGGCAGCACTTCCGAAGCGGCTGAAAATTGCTTCAGAAGCGCCGCAACATGGGTACTTTTAACCCCTTTTTAACCCCTTCTTGGGGGTTTAAAGTGCCCTGCTAACGCCCGAAGAGCGCCGCCAAAGCGCCACTTTAACAGCGGTTAAGCACAGCTAAAATAACAAACATGTCATACTTACCTGCTCTGTGCAAGGGTCTTGGACAGAGCGGCCCCGACCCTCCTTTTTCTGGGGTCCCCCGGCGGTGCTTCTGACCCCTACTCTTCATCAAATGCCCCCACGAAGAGGCGCTTTCCCTGGGGGCACCCGTGCGGGCGCGCTCCATTGACACAGACAGCGGGACTCGGCCCCACCCCCTGCCCCCCGCCTCCCATGTCACTGCATTTGTTTGATAGCAGCGGGAGCCAATGGCTGATGCTGCTATCAATTATCCAATGATGACCCGAGACAGCGGCTGGAGCTGCTGTGCTCCTTCTCGATGCTGGAACGATCGGGTACAGGTAAGAAAAAGGGGGGCTCTGGGGGGTTGCTGCAGCACAGAAGGTTTTTCACCTAAATGCATAGAATGAAAAACCTCAAGACTTTACAACTCCTTTAGTCTAGGTTTCACAGTGTAGTGATGCGGGAACCAGTGCAATTCCAGTGCCGGTTCCTGCATCGCATCTCTATCGCAGGCAGTTCACACTGCCCTCTGCGAACCGCTGCGGGTGTCAATACAATGTTAATGACACCCCCAGATCGGTTCACAGAACGCAGTGCGAACTGTGAAATCACACAGGAATCAGATCGCATGGATGAGAACACCCATGTGATCTGATTCCAGTGCGGGGAAAAAAAAGTGCCTGCCCTATTTTCCTGTGAATCCAATGTGAGTTCAGCCATACAACTGTATGGCTGAACTCGAATTGCACAGACATCGCATTAGATCGGCACCGCACTGCAGTGCCGGTGCGAATCACATGCAATTTCTGTGTGGGAAAAAAAGGACGTCAATTTTGTTCGGGAGCCACGTTGCACGACCGCGCAATTGTCAGTTAAAGCGACGCAGTGCCAAATCGCAAAAAGTGGCCTGGTCTTTGGCCAGCCAAATGGTCCGGGGCTGAAGTGGTTAAGCCTGGGTTCACACTTGTGTGTGTGGTTTTTAAAAACTCTTACACTTTCTTTTGTGAAATGGTAGGGGTACAATGTACCCCGTTACCAATTCACATGGGGGGGGCCGGGATCTGGGGGTCCCCTTTGTTAAAGGGGGCTTCCAGAATCCGATAAGCCCCCGCCCGCAGACCCCCCACAACCACCGGGCAAGGGTTGTGGGGATGAGGCCCTTGTCCCCATCAACATGGGGACATCCCCTCCCATGTTGAGGGCATGTGGCCTGGTACAGTTCGGGGGGGGGGCGCTCTCTCATCTTTTCTTGCGGCCTTCCAGGTTGCGTGCTCAGATAGAGGTCTGGTATGGATTTTTAGGGGAACCCCATGCCATTTTTTTTTCATTTTGGTGCGGAGTTCCCCTTAATATCCATACCAGACCTGAAGGGCCTGTTAATGGAATTTTGGGGGACCACCACGCATTATTTTTTTTTTTTCAATGACTTTAAATTACTTTTCTTTGATGACATTTTATGCAGGGACAGTTCTAAGCACGGGAAACGAGCACTGCTTTACAGGCATACTATATAAAACCCCCAGGTACGAAATTTAAAGGAATATTTCACTTTTATTGATTCACTTTAAGCATTATTAAAATCACTGCTCCCGAAAAAACGGTAGTTTTTAAAACTTTTTTTTTGCATTGATACATGTCCCCTGGGGCAGGACCCCGGTCCCCAAACACTTTTTATGACAATAACTTGCATATTAACCTTTAAAATTAGCTTTTGATTTTCCATGTTCGTGTCCCATAGACTTTAACGGTGTTCGCGTGTTCGAACAAATTTTTTGCCTGTTCGCATGTTCTGGTGCGAACCGAACCGGGGGTGTTCGGCTCATCCCTAATGACCGTTTTTTCCGATGGGAAAACTGCTATGAGAGCTTTTGGCCAGGAATCCCGGCCGTGTCTATGCTCCATCGCAGTTTTTCCGACGGGAAAACTGCCGGACAAAAAAAGAGCAGGATCTCTTTTTTCCGTCAGGAAAAAATTCTGGTGGGAAAACCGTTCGTCTCCGTGCTTGAGAGGAATTCTGTCGGGAAAACCGTTGTTTTTTATCCGACAGAAAAACGGGTCGTGTGTACTAGGCATAACAGGTTTTCTTCTAAGATTGCCCTGTATTTGGCTCCATCCATCTTCCCATCAACTCTGACCAGCTTCCCTGTCCCTGCTGAAGAAAATCATCCCCACAACATGATCCTGCCACCACCATGTTTCACAGTGGGGATGGTGTGTTCAGGGTGATGTGCAGTGTTAGTTTACTGCCACACATAGCGTTTTGCTTTTAGGCCAAAAAGTAAAATTTTGGCCTCATCTGACCAGAGCACCTTCTTCCACATGTTTGCTGTGTCCCCCACATGGCTTCTCACAAACTGCAAATGGGACTTCTTATGGCTTTCCTTCAACAATGTCTTTCTTCTTGTCACTCTTCCATAAAGGGCAGATTTGTGGAGAAGCACGACTAATAGTTGTCCTGTGGACAGATTCTCTCACCTGAGCTGTGGATCTCTGCAGCTCCTGCAGAGTTACCATGAACCTCTTGGCTGCTTCAATGATGAATGCTCTCCTTGCCCGGCCTGTCAGTTTAGGTGGACGGACATGTCTTGGTAGGTTTTGCAGTTGTGTCATACTCTTTCCATTTTCGGATGATGGATTGAACAGAGCTCCGTGAGATGTTCAAAGCTTGTTTTTTTTTTTTTATAACCTAACCCTGCTTTATACTTCTCCGCAACTTTATCCCTGACCTGTCTGGTGTGTTCCTTGGCCTTCATGATGCTGTTTGTTCTTTAAGGTTCTCTAACAAACCTCTGAGGGCTTCATAGATCAGCTTCATATATACTGAGATTAAATTACACACAGGTGGACTCTATTTACTAATTAGGTGACTTTTGAAGGCAGTTGGTTCCACTAGATTATAGTTAGGGGTATCGGAGTAAAGGGAGCTGAATACAAATGCACGCCACATTTTTCACATATTTATTTGTAAAGAAAGTTGAAAGCCATTTATCATTTTCCTTCCACTTCACAATTATGTGCCACTTTGTGTTGGTCTATCACATAAAATCCCAATAAAATACATATTACATATACAAATATAAGTTTTTGGTTGTAAAATTACAAAATGTGGAAAATTTCATAGGGTATGAATACTTTTTCAGGGCACTGTATAACACAGCATAGTCTATAGAATAGAGCATAGGTCCAGTCTAAGCAATGCATAGAACAATAGAGCGGTGTTGAGCATGTAATATGTAGCACTGTGTGCAGTGTGGAGAGTTCCATATTGCGTCTCCATGGCTATATGCTAAATAACGTATTTCAGGGTTCCTGGTAATATGCTATTTAGCAAGCTATATACATTTCCACTGATATCTTCTTCATACAACACCTCATAATAACTGTTGTTCAAATATAGTTTTAGAGCACTAAATATGTCCCTGCAATTCTAAAAACTAGTGACTGGTGTAATAACTCTCAAGCCTCGTACACACGGCCGGTTTTCTCGGCCAGAAACAACAAGAAAACTGCCGGGAGAGCTTTCTTGCTGAGAATACCGGCCGTGTGTACGAGGCTTTTAGGTTTCTCGTCAAGAAAACTGACCAGAATCTCAACGAGAAAAATAGAGAACCTGCTCTCTATTTTCTCGCCGGGATTCTCGTCGGCCTGTTTCCCGACAAGAAACCCGAGAGTGTGTACACTTACCTGTCGCCGTGGAAACCCGCGCATGCTCGAAATGACTCTGACGAATGCGCAGTAGCTTCCTAGGCATAGGTAGGGTGTAGCAAGATGGCGGCGACGGCATCAAATGTGACGAGCGCACGCTCGTCGTAGTCGATGACGTCACCGCGTTCGTGCCATTCAAAAGAACGGCGGTTCTTTTGAATCGTACGTGTGTACACTCGGCCGGGACAAGATTCTTGTTCAAGAATCTCGTCAGGAAAAACGACTGTTTTTTTCCTGACGAGATCCTCGGCCGTGTGTACGAGGCTTGAGGTGTGTCACACATTTTATGTCAACAAGCAGTACCATTGATAATATTCATTGCTCTAAGCTAAAAGGATGGATAACACTGTATTGTGCTACCTGCCCAAATCCAAGAAAACTCTAAGCAAACAGAATTATTTTTTTTTTTTTTACAAATATTTTATTGATGGAAAAGTAGTCACAACATATAAGTGCAATAGTGCGATGGATACATCAGACATATGATGAAGAGGAGAATCCCAATGATGGGATACTATATACTTGGTACAATATTCATTGATACAATAAGGGAATGAATGATAAAAATGAGAAAAAAAAAAAAAGGGGGGGGATAAAAAAATAAAATAAAGACTAAATATTAGCAGTACACCAAAATAAAAGTCCATCAATGACCTGGAGCAGGCTGTATGGAAGACAGAAAGCCTTGTACACACGACCGAGAATCGAGTACCGTTACTTTACCTCAGGTACTCGCCAATACCAATTACCGATACCTATCGCCTAGGAAGAGGGGTGGTTTGGGAGGTGGCGGTAGTTGAGGGTGGGGTGAAATAGGGATTGTGGGGTGGGAGAGTTGGGATGGAAAAGGCTGTGATCGCTGGGGGCAAGAGGATGGGGATAGGAGGGTTATTGGGAAACATGGGGGCAGGGGTGACAGCTGGTAGAGGGAAGGAGGAGGCAACAGGCAGAAGTGACTGCAGGCATGGTACAGGAGACAGTCAGACTGCAGGCATGGTACAGGAGACCGTTAGGAACTGCAGACATGGTACAGGAGACAGTCAGGGGCTGCAGGCATGGTACAGGAGACCGTCAGAGACTGCAGACGTGGTACAGGAGACTGTCAGGGACTGCAGGCATGGTATAAGAGACAGTTAGGGACTGCAGGCCTGGTACAAGAGACAGTTAGGGACTGCAGGCATGGTATAAGAGACAGTTAGGGACTGCAGGCATTGTACAAAAGACAGTTAGGGACTGCAGGCATGGTACAGGAGACAGTCAGGGACTGCAGGCATGGTACAGGAGACCGCCAGAGACTGCAGGCATGGTACAGGAGACAGTCAGGGACTTCATGCATGGTACAGGAGACAGTCAGGGACTTCATGCATGGTACAGGAGACAGTCAGGGACTGCAGGCATGGTACAAGAGACAGTTAGGGACTGCAGACATGGTACAGGAGACAGTCAGTGACTGCAGGCATGGTACAGGAGACCGCCAGGGACTGCAGGCATGGTACAGGAGACAGTCAGGGACTGCAGGCATGGTACAGGAGACGGTTAGGGACTGCAGACATGGTACAGGAGACGGTTAGGGACTGCAGACATGGTACAAGAGACAGTTAGGGACTGCAGACATGGTACAAGAGACATTTAGGGACTGCAGACATGGTACAAGAGACAGTTAGGGACTGCAGGCATGGTACAGGAGACAGTTAAGGACTGCAGGCAGGGTACAGGTGTCTCTCGCAGGAGAGAAGCTGGCCGAACAGCACACGGAGGAGGGAGAGAGCCCTGCTGCTCAGTACAACAGGATACTGCTGTACAGAGTCTTCATACAGAGCCCCCTGTTCTCTGCCTCAGCATCCAGCCAGGGAGAGCCCGGATCCAGTGCTCTGTGTGGCCGGGAGGCAGAGCTGGAGGAGGGAGGTGTGCAGTGCAGAGACAAGGCTGGTGGGCTGTTAGGACAGGCAGCCCGGCGGGCCTGCACCAAGCGATGCCACTGGGAGAAAGCAGCAGGGATGGCGCTGTCCGGAGGGGAGGAGGAGGCGGTCCGCTCCCACGCGACATCACTTCCAGTATCACCGATACTCGTGAAAATGGCTGGTATCGGCACCGATATCGGTGCATCCCTACCCGATACCCATTCACCCATTCAGGCCTGGTATGGACTGGGGGGGGGGGGGACCCTACGCCGTTTTTTTCCTTGATTTTTCATCTATATTCCCGGGAGTCTGCAATACATTACAGCCGCAAACAAGTTTAAATTACAGTTTTTCCTTTAGAAAATTAATTTTGCCGTGGCACTGTTCTATACATTGCACACATGCGCCACTTTACAGGCAGGCTAAGGGGACCCCCCAGGCACAATATTTAAAGAAATATTTCATTTTTATTGTTTCAATTTAAGGATTATTAAAATCACCGCTCCTGAAAAAACAGGTCTTGGCAGTGATCAAGGCTTCCTCCTTCTGAATTGTCTTCATCAGTTGGGAGTAGGTTAGAGGGTCATTCTGGTCTTTTGGCCTAAGCTTGAGAATTATCACATATAATGGTTGTGCTCTTTTCAGAACTTGAGTGAGTAAAGCCTTGCAGCCTCTGCCTTCACTCCACCCTTCATGATGACTTGATGAAGGACCTTATCTCGACCTGTGACAAAGACCAACACTTTATCTCCCCCTTCTTGAAAGGTGTACTCAAAGAGGTAGATCAGCCACTTACAGTTCTCTACCCTCCCATAGAGAGCTTCCAAACAACCTGCTTCAAGTTCTGGATAACATCTGAAGCTGGGGCTTGCAGACTTTCAATTGCCCTCTGTCTCAATACAGCAGTGGTGCCCAACCAGTGGCCGGGGGCCACATATGGCCCACGGAGCCCTCGGATGTGGCCCGCGACCTCCTGCTCTGGGATGGTTCAGAATAGAATAGAATACTGTTATTAAAGATCATATTATTACTAAAATCACAGTGTATATTTGGGCATATCTCTTCTGCAGTGGTTACTGGGTTGCTTTCAAACTGATTTGCAGGTGCAGAGCAGATCACCTGCGGGTTACCTGCACTGAGCCATAGACTACTGTTATTACCTGCGAGTTTGGTGTGCTTTCTGAAAGTGCATCAAACCTGCAGAATATAATAGAAGTCTCTGATCAGGGTATAGTATTGTCACTACTTGGCGGATGTGTCCCTCAGTCCAGGCCTCTCCAGGAATGTCTATCACCGTGCTTAACTCCCTACAGCTGTTTTGCTCCTCACATAACTGGGCTGCAGCAGCATGGTCCATGGTGACTGTTTCTGTCTCGTAGGCTTGGTAACTTGCTTGCAGAACAGAGGTATCCTGGATGAGCCCCCAAATGTAGCGCATATGAACGCAGGCACTGCTGGTAATGCTGGAACTCAGACTGGGGCGAAGGTTCATCTTCCAACAGGACAATGACCCTAAGCACACAACCAAGATAACAAAGGAGTGGCTATGGGACAACTCTGTGAATGTCCTTGGGTAGCCCAGCCAGAGCCCAGACTTGAACCCAATTCAACATCCCTGGAGAGATCTGAAAATGCCCGTGCACCAACGCCCCCCCCCCCCCAGCCAACCTGATGGAGCTTGAGAGGTCCTGCAAAGAAGAATTGCAGAAACTACCCAAAAATAGGTGTGCCAAGCTTGTAGCATTATAATGAAAAAGATTTGAGGCTGTAATTGGTGCCAAAGGTGCTTCACCAAAGTATTGAGCAAAGGCCGTGTGATTACATTATTTTTAATAAATTTGCAAATAATTTAAACAAATTTCTTTCACGTTGTCATTATGGGGTATTGTTTGTAGAATTTTGAGGAAAATAATGAATTTTATCCATTTAGGAATAAGGCTGTAACATAAAAAAATGTGGAAAATTTTTGAGTTGTCCAACACTTTGGAGCTATAGCAGCTTCAACTCTCCTGGGAAGGATGTCCACAAGGTTTAGGAGGGTGTCTATGGGAATGTTTGACCATTCTTCTAGAAACACATTTGTGAGGTCAGGCACTGATGTTGGATGAGAAGGCCTGGCTCGCAGTCTCCACTCTAATTCATCCCAAAGGTGTTCTATCGGGTTCAGGTCAGGACTCTGTGCATTCCAGTTGGGCTTGGTCCCTTAGTTCCAGTGAAGGGAACTCTTAAGGCTTCAGCATACCAAGACATTTTGGACAATTTCATGCTCCCAACTTTGTGGGAACAGTTTGGGGATGGCCCCTTCCTGTTCCAACATGACTGAGCACCAGTGCACAAAGCAAGGTCTATAAAGACATGGATGAGCGAGTTTGGGGTGGAGGAACTTGACTGGCATGCACAGAGTCCTGACCTCAACCCGATAGAACACCTCTGGGATGAATTAGAGCGGAGACTGCAAGCCAGGTCTTCTCTTCCAACATCAGTGCCTGATCTCACAAATGCATTTCTGGAAGAATGGTCAAACATTCCCATAGACACAAGCCCTGTACACACGGCCGAGATTCTCGTCAGGAAAAAAACTTTGTTTTTCCTGACGAGATTCTTGACAAGAATCTTATGCCGGCCGAGTGTACACACACTCCATTCCAAAGAACCGCCGTTCTTTTGAATGGAACGAACGTGGTGACGTCATCGACTAAGACGAGCGTGCGCTCATCACATTCAATGCCGTCGCCACCATCTTGCTACACCCTACCTATGCCTAGGAAGCTACCGCGCATGCGTCAAAGTCATTTCGAGCATGCGCGGGCTTACCGAAGGACAGGTAAGTTTGTTGCCGAATACACACACAGTTTTCTCGTCGGGAAACAGGCCGACGAGAAAATAGAGAGCAGGTTCTCTATTTTTCTCGTCGAGATTCCCGGCAGTTTTCTCGACGAGAAAATATACACACGAACAGTTTTCTCGGCAAGAAAGCTCTCCTTGCAGTTTTCTTGTCGTTTCTTGCCGAGAAAACCGGTCATGTGTACGAGGCCACACTCCTAAACCTTGTGGACAGCCTTCCCAGAAGAGTCAAAGCTGTTATAGATGCACAGGGTGGGCCAACTCAATATTGAACCCTACGGACTAAAGCCCTGTACACACGACTGGTTTTCTCGTCAAGAAACGACAAGAAAACTGCCGGGAGAGCTTTCTTGCCCAGAAAACCGGCCGTGTGTACGAGGCTTTTTCAGGTTTCTCGTCAAGAAAACTGTCCAGAATCTCGACGAGAAAAATAGAGAACCTGCTCTCTATTTTCTCCTCAGGATTCTCGTCGGCCTGTTTCCCGACGAGAAACCCGAGAGTGTGTACGTTTACCTGTCGCCGTGTAAACCCGCGCATGCTCGAAATGACTTTGACGCATGCGCGGTAGCTTCCTAGGCATAGGTAGGATGTAGCAAGATGGTGGCGGCGGCCTCGAATGTGACGAGCGCACGCTTGTCGTAGTCGATGACGTCACCGCGTTCGTTCCATTCAAAAGAACGGCGGTTCTTTGGAATGGAGTGTGTGTACACTCGGCCGGGACAAGATTCTTGTCAAGAATCTCGTCAGGAAAAACAACGGGTTTTTTACTGACGAGATTCTCGGTCGTGTGTACGAGGCTTTAGACTGGGATGCCATTAAAGTTCATGTGCGTGTAAAGGCAGGCGTCCCAATACTTTTAGTAATATAGTGTATATGGGACTTATTATTTCGTTATATAAAGGCAGAACGCACAACATAAAAATCTACAGGACAGAAGTGTTTAAGGATCTGCAAAACATTTCCTAAAGCCTTTCATATACAGTAATTGAGCTAGAAGGGTTTTTTCTCCCAACAAAACTCATGTTTTTTATGAAAGCCTACAGTAAGGTGACCAGATTTTTTTAATGAAATACGGGGACATATTTTTTTTTACTAGTAATGGCGGTGGCGGCAACTCTCTGTCAGTCGCCGCCGCCTCACAGCCTGTCAAGTCTTAAGCCTCATACACACGAACGAGTTTCTCGGCAAGAAACGACAAGAAAACTGCCGAGATATCTTTCTTGCCGAGAAAATCGTTCATGTGTATGGTTTCTCGTCGAGAAAACTGACCAGAATCTCGACGAGAAAAATAGAGAACCAGCTCTCTATTTTCTCGTTGAGATTCTCGTTGGCATGTTTCTCGATGAGAAAAGTGTGTGTGTGTACACTTACCTGTCGCCGTGGAAACCCGTGCATGCTCAAATTGACTTTGACGCATGCACGGTAGCTTCCTAGGCATAGATAGGGTGTAGCAAGATGGCGGCGACGGCATCGAATGTGACGAGCGCACGCTCTTGGTAGTCGATGACGTCACCATGTTCGCTCCATTCAAAGAACCGCGGGTTCTTTGAATGGAGCGTGTGTACACTCAGCCGGGACAAGTTTCTTGTCCAAGAATCTCGTCAAGAAAAACGACGTGTTTTTTCCTGACGAGATTCTCGGCCGTGTGTACGGGGCCTCACTCTCCGGGCCCCGGCTACTACTGGGTGGGGAACGGAGGAAGATCACTCCACCAGGGAAGGCAAGGAGATAGGCAGGCCGCTTGCCGGGACTTGAGCCAAGGCAGAAGAACATGCGAGCGGATCTGAATGGGCACCCGAAACTGAAGAAATATTCCCTCCGCTCCAACCAGCACATGATCATCAGAAAGGGGCACAGATAGTAAAAAAAACACCCCCCCCCCCCCCAAGCTAGTAGGAGCGGCAGAGCGGGGGTGTTTGTAGTTCAGATTGAATTTTTTAATTCTGCACTGACTGTCTTTGAAATTGCCCCAGCCCCTGTTCAAATCCAATCCGGGGACAAAACCGGGGACAGACTTGGTATGGGGACAGTGTCCTCAATCCGGGGACTGTCCCCTGAAACTGGGGATGTCTGGTCACCCTAGCCTACAGATAACACCAGTTAAGTAACATTTAGGCCTGATTGGATCTATCTCTTCTGTTGGCAGCTTGTTCCAGAAAGGAATGTGCTCTCATTCATGTACTGATTCATTTGCTGGATCTTCCCTTGTTGAGAAGAGCACACAAATGTTTGTAACTTTTCAGAGAAAAAACACACGGCCCATTGACCTTACATTGGAGTAGTTTAAGAATAAGCTCAGCTTCAGCTGCTTTAGTTTTGGTAAAGTGAATCAGGAAATGGTGATGTTGAAGTGCTTTTATTCTTCCTTTAACCATGATGAATTAACTATAGTTCTAGTCTTTGCAGTGAAAGCATTAGTGCAAGGGTCTCAAACTGGTGGCCCTCCAGCTGTTGTGAAACTACAAGTCCCATGAGGCATTGTAAGGCTGACAGTTGCAAGCATGACTCCCTCAGGCAGAGGCATGATGGGTCTTGTAGTTCCGCAACAGCTGGAGGGCCACCAGTTTGAGACCCCTGCATTAGTGCCATTCAGTGTGTGGAACCAGGTCCTTCTGAACAACTTCTACATCCCGTGCATTAAAGGCTAAGTTCACCTTTTGTAAAAAAAAAGAATAATAAATGCTGGTATAAAAAAATGTGCATTTTTTTTTTTTACAATGGAGCCAGAAAAGCATTGCGCCCGCAATCAGTATGTGAGCAGGGGCAGGGTGACAGGGTGTTCATCACATCCTTCATGTTTCCCTCCTCGTTGGGTGCCAAGCAAGGGTCACCCTGGGGTGGGTTCTTCCAGGCTTTGCTAGGTACTAGGGATGGGCGAACGGTTTGGGCCGAGCATGAGTTTGGGCCGAACATTTGCCTGTCCGGTCATTCGCCAAACACCTGAATTTGCAGGGTGTTCGACTCGAGGAACACCCTGCAATGCACTGAGCGCAGTGCATTCTGCGCCCTGATTGAGAAAAGATTTGCCCAATCAGGGTGCAGTGTAAGCTGGTTGTAAAGGAGCAGGGCCAGGAAGCTGACCGCAGCGTCCTTAAAGTGGAGTTCCACCCTGAATTTTTTTTTTTTACTTACCAGAAATAGCGGTTGCTATGCGGAAATCCCTAATCTGCCTCTTCATCGTCCGTAGGGAACAAAATTGATGAGGACAGCCGCACTTGAATCCAACGTAGTTTAATAAAAGGAAACAGGCACTACAAATTACAGCATGAACTTAGGACAGCTGACGTGTTTCACACTCTATTCAGTGTTTACTAATAGCTTCATCGTCCGCAGCAGGTCTCCTTCCTCCGTCCTACTCGCGGTGTCTTCTGGTGAATGGGGCACACTGCCTTCTGGGAACTGTGTGTATCCCAGAGAGCAGCCGGCCCATTCACAAAGCGCCACGCGGCTCACGCATGCGCAGTAGGAAAACGGGAAGTGAAGCCACACGGCTTTACTGCCTATTTCCCTTACTGAGGATGGCGGCGCCGGGAGCTGCCAGGATCGAGGGATCGGCCTCAGGGGGGCTGACATCGCGGGCGAGTAGGACAGGTAAGTGTCCTTATTAAAAGTCAGCAGCTACAGTGTTTGTAGCTGCTGACTTTAAAAAAATCAAAAAAATTGCGGGTGGAATCCCTCTTTAACCACTAATGACTCATCAGCTGTCAATGGGTTTCCCTGTTGACAGCTTAACAATAATTTAAAAAAAAGTGGCGGTAAAAAAAAACTGGTGTGGTGTCCCCCCCCCCCCCATTCATACCAGGCCCTTCAGCTAACATTTTTTTTTTTAAATGGCGTGGGGTCCCCCCCAAAATCCATACCAGACCCTTATCCGAGCATGCAGCGTGACAGGTCAGGAAAGAGGGGGGGGGTGAGCAAGCACCCGCCTCCCCATTCCTGAACAATACCAGGCCACATGCCCTCAACATGGGGGGTAAGTGGTTTGGGCAGGGGGGCTCTGCCCCCCACACCCCAAAGCACCTTGTCTCCATGTTGACATGTTGATGGGGACAAGGGCCTTTTCCTGACAGCCCTTGGCTGTGGTTGTTGGGGTCTGCAGGGGGGGCCTATCGCAATCTGGATGCCCCCTTTAACAAGGGGGCCCCCAGATCCCAGCCCCCCTATGTGAATGGGTATCGGGTACATCGTACCCCTACCCATTCACCAAAAAAGTGTCAAAAAGTCATAAACACAAGAGACAGTTTTTGACAAATCTTTTATTAAAAAATTAAAAAATAGTGTCCCTTGATGTAAATCCATTGTCAATCACGCCGCCCGCCGTACTCGAAAAAAAAAAATTAAAAACACTCTCGCCTCCTGGGAGGCCTCCCGCCATATGCCCGCTCTGCGCTTCGACATTTCTTATATAGGCAAAGGGGGGGGGCACCTGGCTACGTCACCTGGTGGCACGGCCCCCTTCTGACGTCACAGACTGGTGCATGCTGGTGGGCATGTGACGCCAGAAGGGAAGGGGGCGGCAGGTGGCGTTGCACTCCGGCAGGTGGCGTGATTGACGATGGATTTACATTGAGGGACACTATTGTTTTATTATTACATATAAGCCTTCAAAATGGGGACTTTTGATTTTTCCTCTTCGGGTTCCATAGACTTCAATGGGGTTCGCCGTTCAGGTTAGAACATTTCCGCCATTCAGGAGTTCTGCTGTAAACTGAATAGGGGGGTGTTCGGCCCATCTCTACCAGGCACCTGTAACAGGTTTACTTTTGTATCAAAAGGGCATAGGCAGAACAGAACACATGCAACTTGCTTACAGAGCCCTGCAGCAATAGGTGTAGCACACAACAATGGCCCAGCGCGGTAACCCACCGCGCGCAGCTATTATGGTGTACGCGCCCTGTGGCGCACTAAACAATATTCTATCTCCCCTCCCTGGTCAGGCCTGACAGAGAAGAGATCTCAGTCTTTTCACTTAGGATTTCTTCGCATGCAAACTTTCGGTGGTGCACTTGATGAAACAGTATTTGTAATCCACAAGTAGGCAGTCCCAAGGAACACTATACTGGAGACCCTTTAACTCTGTCCTGCTACTGGTCTCCTAATGGAACAACAAACAATGATAGGTGGGCCAGGGCAGTCTATAGGCCTAAACACGGTACAGTCTATTGGCTTGAGCAAGTGCTCGCTCACCACTCCGGACGCGATCCCAGTCCGGGACTTCCACCTGCTGTGTCTCCGCACACAGCGTCTGTCACGATCGGGTCCCTGATCCAACTGATGTCCTCACTCGACCAGTCTGGTGCCACCCAGGCTCCGCAGTGGGGTGGAAGGCTCTTTGGAAGTTGCGCAAGGCCCCAGGCTTCAGGCCTTGCACTGCAGCAGATCCGCACAGGAAGAAACTGTTGCTTGCAGCGCGGTGTCCAAAAAGGCCGAGCTCCGCCTCGCCTCCTCCTTAAATAGCCCCTCCCATGAGTCTCTGCGGTGGCCAATTGCACTCTGGGTGCCGAACGGGGTTTTGGATAACGTAGTCCCGGGGCCTTAAAGGAGACCCCGCTACACATGCAAGAAATGAAAAACAAAGCAGCAGTTTTGATTGGACATGATTGGATGATGGAAGTCGGCAAAGCTTCACCTTATTTACCAATCTCTAGAGAACGGTTCCTTGCAAAGTGCAACTTCCCCTGTACAGAGAACATTTTTGCCTTTAGTAAATTAACCCCAGAGAGTCTAAATCCCCCACTGTCTTCTTGTATCTATTGGAGACCAAAGGAGCGTATTCTAGGATGATGCCGGCAGCTTCTGCAACAAGGAGCGGAAATGAGGCCTGGCCAGTCCACAGCCAAATGGGAGGTTTCCTAATTGGAGTGAGCGTAGTCCCTGCACTTTCCCCAAAACTCTGAAACCTCTCACTGCCAAATGGGGATCCTGTGCCTACCCTCGCCACTCTCACAAAGTGTGCCAAACCTGGGAGCCAGAGTCTTAAATAGACTACCTTGACCCAAGATAGTCACCGAGGTCATGTGGTGGGGGTGCCAGCGTCCAATTGGACAGCTATCTCTCCAATGACCGCATGAAATCATAGAGGAACCAAGTTCCTCAAGACTTCCTCCTTCTTCTTCTACTTCATTGCCTCCTCGGTCGAGCGACACCTACAATGGGGAGCATGGACTGCACCTGCCTACACACTGTCTCCTGCTGTTCTGCTCAGCGGCTCTGTGCCGAAAATCAGAGCCACTAGAGGCCGATCTGCAGACAGTCTAACCACTTGCCTACTGGGCACTTTTACCCCCTTCCTGCCCAGGCCACTTTTCAGCTTTCAGCGCCGTTGCACTTTGAATGACAATTGCGCAGTCACGCAACGCTGTACCCAAACAAAACTTTTATCATTTTTTCTTTTGGTGGTATTTATTCACCACTGGGTTATTTATTTTTTGCTAAATAAATGAAAAAAAAAAATGGAAATTTAAAAAAACAACTGTTTTCATAGTTTGTTATCATTTTTTATGCAAACAGGTAATTTTTATTTTATACTAATGAGCACTGATGAGGCGGCACTGATGGGCATTGATGGGAACTGATAGGCTGTACTGATGAGGCAGCACTGGGGGGCACCGATAGGCTGCACTGATGAGGCGGCAGTGATGGGCATTGATAGGCTGCACTGATGAGGCGGCACTGATGAGACTGCACTGGTAGGCAGCACTGATAGGTGGCACTGATGGGCACTGGTAGGCGGTACTGATAGGTGACACTGATGGGCACTGGTAGGCAGCACTGATGGGCACTGGTAGGCGGCACTGATAGGTGACACTGATGGGCACTGGTAGGCGGCACTGATAGGTGACACTGATGGGCACTGGTAGGCAGCACTGATAGGTGACACTGATGGGCACTGGTAGGCAGCACTGATAGGTGACACTGATGGGCACTGGTAGGCAGCGCTGATAGGTGACACTGATGGGCACTGGTAGGCGGCACTGATAGGTGACACTGATGAGGAGGCACAGTTTTGCAGCACTGGTGGGCAAAGATTGGCAGTAGTGATGAGCCGAACACCCCCGGGTTCGGTTCGCACCAGAACCCGCGAACGGACCGAAAGTTCGTACGAACATTAGAACCCTATTAAATACAATGGATGCGAACGTTCGAATTCTAAAGTGCTAATTATAACAACTATTATGCATGTTATTGTCCTAAAAAGGGTTTGGGAACCCGGGTTCTGCACCAGGGGACATGTATCAATGCAAAAAGAAGTTTTAAAAACGGTCGTTTTTCGGGAGCAGTCATTTTAATGATGCATAAAGTGAAAAAAAAAAGTCAAATATTCCTTTAAATATCGTACCTGGGGGGTGTCTAAAGTATGCCTGTGAAGTGCCACGTGTTTCCCGTGTTTAGAACTGTCCCTGCACAAAATGACACTTCTAAAGGAAAAAAAAGCCATTTAAAACTGCTTGCGGCTTTAATGTAATGTCTGGTCCCGGTAATATGGATGAAAATCTTTAAGAAAAATGGCATAGCTACCCCATGACCCCCCCCCCCCTACCCCAGCCCATTACCAGCCCCTTTGGGTCTTGTATGGATATTAAGGGGAACCCCGCACATAAAATAAAAAAGGCCCTATATACTCTGAACAGCCGTATACAGGCGGTGCATACAAGACAGGGACTGTAGGTTTGTTCTTATGTAGAATGTGTTTGTAATTTTGAACAGGTACATTGTTGAAGTGTAGCTCCAGGCAAAAAATCTATTTTTAAACTTTTTGGGAAACATAGGTAAGGGTTATCACCCCTGTAACATTTGTTTTGCTGTCTGTGCCCCTGTTCAGAACATTTCACCTCACTTTCCGTCCCAATGACAACTGTTTTTGAAATGTGGTGTTTTTCTTGAAACAAGGATTGCTGATAAAGCATCAGTACAGAGGAGACACCTTTCTCCCATATTTATTCTTACAGGAGAGAATTTTCCTTCCTAGGGGTAGATTTCCTCTCACTTCCTGTTGTCTTCTTTCGTTTGCAAGTAGGAGTCGTTTGTAAGTTGGATGTTTGAAAGTAGGGACCTGCCGTATATACTCTGCAGAAATAGGCCCCTTAGTTGTTGGTGTTGGCACAACACTGTAAGCACTCACAGTTACTCTTGGTTGGTGCTGGAACGCCCTGCTGTCAACTATTATATCAGGAATTTTAATTACATATAATTCTTGAACAGTGGTAGTAAAAATTGGGGCTTTGATGGTGGTGCTGGTGCCACAACACTGTAAGCCCTGACAGTTACTCTTGGTGGGTGCAGCAATGGGCCCTGCTGTGAATTATTAGATCAAGAATTGTAATTGCATGCCCCTGTTGAACAGGGGCTGAAAAATTGGGCTTTTCGTGGTGGTGGTGGTGGTGGTGGTGTTGCCACAACACTGTAAGCCCTCAGAGTTACTCTTGGTGGGTGCAGGAATGGGCCCTGCTGTGAATTATTAGATCAAGAATTGTAATTACATGCCCCTTTTGAACAGGGGCTGAAAAATTGGGCCTTTCGTGGTGGTGGTGGTGGTGGCGTTGCCACAACACTGTAAGCCCTCAGAATTACTCTTGGTGGGTGCAGGAATGGGCCCTGCTGTGAATTATTACATCAAGAATTGTAATTGCATGCCCCTGTTGAACAGGGGCTGAAAAATTGGGCCTTAGGCACTGGTGGCACAACACTACAACCCCTCACAGATACTGTACTTGGAGCACAGCAATGAGCCCTATGGCAAATTATTGCTAAAAAAATTGTAAGTACACGCCCCTGTAAAACAGGGGCTGAAAAATTGGGCCTTAGCCACTGGTGGCGGCACCCATAAACAAAAATGATCTTCCAAGCTATCATCATCAATCGTATCATTGAGGACTCGGAGGAGGAGGATAGCCAGTCAACATAACAGCACAGGCACTCAGCATCAGCATCAGTCTTGAAGGGACGTGACATGTTAAAATCAATTAGTCTGTTATATCAGCATCAGGTGTGTGGTAGCTGGTGGTGATCCAAGACTGGTTCATCTTGATGAAAGTCAGTCGATCAACCGAGTTGGTGGACAGGCGCACCCTGTGATCCGTGACAAATCCTCCAGCAGCACTGAATGTGCGTTCCGAAAGAACGCTGGATGCAGGACAGGCCAGTAGCTCAATTGCATACTGTGCAAGCTCTGGCCAGTGATCCATCCTCAAGACCCAGTAAGCCAGAGGATTTTCGGTGGGGAAGGTGTCCAAGTCTGACCTTGCCCCTAGATATTCCTGCACCATGTTTATCAGACGCTGGCGATGGTTGCTGGAACCAATCATACTTTGGGGCTGCGGACTAAAGAATTGTCTGAACGCATCGGTCAGACGGCCACCTTCCCCACCGCTCCTTCTTTGACTGGCCGAAGCCTCAGCAACTCGTTGTCCTGGACCAGGAGTTTGTAACCTCCCAGTCTCTGGGAACGCGTTGCACAGACCTTTCTGCAAGGCCTCCCGGAGTTGTCTCATCCTCTGCTCCCTCTGCGACGGTAACATAAGGTCCGCAACCTTACCCTTGTACCGTGGATCAAGGAGAGTGGCCAGCCAGTAATGGTCCCTCTCCTTGATCCGAAGAATACGAGGATCCTTCCGCAGACTTTGCAGGATCAGGGAGGCCATGCAGCGTAGGTTTGCTGAGGCATTCGCTCCGGAGTCCTCTGGGTCACTAAGGACGACATGATCCGCAGTCACCTCCTCCCAGCCACGTACAAGTCCACTGGTTTCTTGGGACTGTAAATCATCCCTAAAAGACTGCTGCTGATGATGCTGAGTGCCAGCCTCCACCTCCATGCTGACACAATCCTCCTCCTCCTCCTCCTCCTCTTCCTCTTCCTGTGCGATGGGTGGGACAGAAGGAACACTGTCTGGGTAAAGGGGGCCTTGAGAGGCAAGGAAGTCCTCCTCTTCCTGCCTCTGTTCTGCCTCAAGTGCCCTGTCCATTATTCCACGCAGCGTGTGCTCCAACAGGTGGACAAGAGGTACAGTGTCACTGATGCATGCACTGTCACTGCTCACCATCCTCGTGGCCTCCTCAAATGGTGCCAGGACAGTGCATGCATCCCTGATCATGCCCCACTGGCGTGGAGAAAAAAAACCAAGCTCCCCTGACCCTGTCCTGGTGCCGTAGTCGCACAGGTACTCATTGATGGCCCTCTGCTGCGTGTGCAGCCGCTGCAGCATGGCCAACGTTGAGTTCCACCTGGTGGGCATGTCACATATAAGGCGGTTCTTGGGCAGGTTCAACTCCTTTGGCAGCTCAGCCAGGCGAGCACTGGCATTATAAGATCTGCGGAAATGCACACAGACTTTCCTGGCCTGCCTCAGGACATCCTGTAAGCCCGGGTACCTGCCCAAGAACCGCTGCACCACCAGGTTAAGGACGTGAGCCACACAGGGCACATGGGTCAGTTGTCCCTGTCGGAGGGCGGAGAGGAGGTTGGTGCCATTGTCGCAAACCACCATTCCTGGCTTAAGCTGGCGTGGCGTCAAGTTCAACCACCTCTCGGCCTGGCCCTGCAGAGCAGACAGGACCTCTGCCCCAGTGTGGCTTCTGTCCCCCAAACACACCAGCGCAAGCACGGCATGGCATCTTTTTGCCTGCGTACTTGCGTAGCCCCGTGAACGGCTACGGAGCACCGCTGGTTCATAGGACAAACCACAGGAAGAGGCCATGGAGGAAGAAGAAGAGGAGGGGGTGGAGGAGAGAGGTGTGTCACAACCAGTAGTAGCATTTTGGAGGCGTGGCGGTGGGACAACCTCCAACACTACTGCACCTTGTCCTGCATCCTTCCCAGCTGCCAAAAGAGTGACCCAATGGGCCGTGAAAGAAAGGTAACGTCCCTGTCCATGCCTGCTGGACCATGAGTCAGCGGTAATATGCACCTTACCGCTGACCGCCCTGTCCAGCGAGGCCAAGACATTGCCTTCCACATGCCGGTAGAGAGCCGGAATAGCCTTCCGTGAGAAAAAGTGGCGTTTGGGAACCTGCCACTGAGGAACCGCACATTGCACAAACTCACGGAAGGGGGCCGAGTCTACCAACTGAAAAGGCAGCAGTTGAAGCGCTAGCAATTTAGCCAAGCTAGCATTCAACCGCTGGGCATGTGGATGGCTGGGAGTGAACTTCTTTCGACGGTCCAGCAGCTGGGGCAGGGAAATTTGCCTGCTAGAATCGGACGTCGGTGTACTGCTAGCAGAGTGGCCGCAAGTACTTGGCTGTGACACGCCTAATTCTACACCTTCATTCCTCTCAGTGCATGTTTCAGAGAGGACTGAAGTTATAGTGGGGTTGGAGATCCCAGCTGATGCGGTGCAAGGAGAGGTCCGCTTTGTTCTTTGGTGTGGGTCTTTGAGGTAGGCTTGCCAACGAGCTGCATGGCAGGTCAACATATGTCTGGTCAGGCATGTGGTACCCAAGCGGCTGATGTTTTGGCCACGCGATATACGCTTGAGACATATGTTGCAAACAGCAGCTGTGCGATCTGATGCACTAGCCTCAAAAAAGGCCCACACCAAGGAACTTTTTGAATGACGGGCAGAGGCAGCGCCCTGCACAGGCGGAGCTCTGCGGTGTGATTCCGTCGGTGTACTGCCCTTACGCTGGCCACCAAAGGGCATCCTGTCTCGTTGGAGATGTGCCTCCTCCTCATCCTCCTCCTCCTCTCTCCTATTAGGCACCCACGTGGAGTCAGTGACCTCATCATCCCCTCCCTCCTCATCACTGGAGCCAATCTGGCAGTATGCTGCAGCTGCTGGAACATGACTGCCAGGTTGGTGTCCTTCTTGAGCATCCCCTCTGTCTGCTCTCACCCTACTGCCTTCCTGTAGCTGGGTTTCATCATCAGACCCTTCGAAACGCTGGGCATCCTCCTGGAGCATGTACCCAACACTGTGCTCAAACAGTTCGGGGGACTCCTCAGGAGGAGGACATGGTGGGTCTAGGGAAGGAGTGACTGATGATGAGTCTGACATTGATACCAGGGAAGAGGACGCTTTGGCAGCTGCTTTGCCAGTACCCTGAGCCTGGGTGAGAGAGGATGAGGATGAGGAGGAGGGCTTGGTCATCCACTCTACCAAGTCTTCGGCATGATGTGGCTCAACATGTCCAGCTGCCGAAAAGAAGGACAAGCGTGTCCCATGGCCATGTGCTGATGACAATGCACCGCGTCCACGACCAGCACTGTTGCCCCCAGACACAGAGCCTGCTTGCCCTCTTTTATTGCCTCCTGACTGTCTGCCTCTCCTTGTTTGCCTTCCAGACATTCTAATAGATGGCCTGCAGGGAGATGGGAAAAAAGCAATAAGGGCTACCTTCAGGTGTCCTTCTCTGTCCCTTGAAACAAGGACTTGCACAGTGAAAGAAACTGACACTCTCCCTACCTACAGTTTTCTGTCCCTAGAAAAAATGTTTTTTTTAAGCACAATATAGCACAAGGAGAATTCACTCACTGTCCTTCCAGGTCCCTGGAAACAAGGACTTGCACAGTGAAAGAAACTGACACTCTCCCTACCTACAGTTTTCTGTCCCTAGAAAAAATGTTTTTTTTAAGCACAATATAGCACAAGGAGAATTCACTCACTGTCCTTCCAGGTCCCTGGAAACAAGGACTTGCACAGTGAAATAAACTGACACTCTCCCTACCTACAGTTTTCTGTCCCTAGAAAAAATGTTTTTTTTAAGCACAATATAGCACAAGGAGAATTCACTCACTGTCCTTCCAGGTCCCTGGAAACAAGGACTTGCACAGTGAAAGAAACTGACACTCTCCCTACCTACAGTTTTCTGTCCCTAGAAAAAATGTTTTTTTTAAGCACAATATAGCACAAGGAGAATTCACTCACTGTCCTTCCAGGTCCCTGGAAACAAGGACTTGCACAGTGAAAGAAACTGACACTCTCCCTACCTACAGTTTTCTGTCCCTAGAAAAAATGTTTTTTTTAAGCACAATATAGCACAAGGAGAATTCACTCACTGTCCTTCCAGATCCCTGGAAACAAGGACTTGCACAGTGAAAGAAACTGACACTCTCCCTACCTACAGTTTTCTGTCCCTAGAAAAAATGTTTTTTTTAAGCACAATATAGCACAAGGAGAATTCACTCACTGTCCTTCCAGGTCCCTGGAAACAAGGACTTGCACAGTGAAAGAAACTGACACTCTCCCTACCTACAGTTTTCTGTCCCTAGAAAAAATGTTTTTTTTAAGCACAATATAGCACAAGGAGAATTCACTCACTGTCCTTCCAGGTCCCTGGAAACAAGGACTTGCACAGTGAAAGAAACTGACACTCTCCCTACCTACAGTTTTCTGTCCCTAGAAAAAATGTTTTTTTTAAGCACAATATAGCACAAGGAGAATTCACTCACTGTCCTTCCAGGTCCCTAGAAACAAGGACTCGCACAGTGAAAGAAACTGACACTCTCCCTACCTACAGTTTTCTGTCCCTAGAAAAAATGTTTTTTTTAAGCACAATATAGCACAAGGAGAATTCACTCACTGTCCTTCCAGGTCCCTGGAAACAAGGACTTGCACAGTGAAAGAAACTGACACTCTCCCTACCTACAGTTTTCTGTCCCTAGAAAAAATGTTTTTTTAAGCACAATATAGCACAAGGAGAATTCACTCACTGTCCTTCCAGGTCCCTAGAAACAAGGACTTGCACAGTGAAAGAAACTGACACTCTCCCTACCTACAGTTTTCTGTCCCTAGAAAAAATGTTTTTTTTAAGCACACTATAGCACAAGCACAAAACACACTGACACTCTCCCTACCTATCCTTCTCTTTCCCTAAACTAAAGGAATCCAGGTTAAGCAAGAAAGAAATAAAAGTCACTGTCCCTGCCTATGCTGCTCTATCCCTGCTCCGGAACACACTACACTAGGCCGCCGTGCTGGCGGCCTTTTATAGTGTGGGGCGTGTACTAAACACCCTCAGCAATAATTGGCCACAGGCATCCTGCCTGTGGCCAATCATTGCTCTCCTCGCTGCCGGCGCTGTGATTGGCCAAGCATGCGGGGTCACAGTGCATGCTTGGCCAATCACAGCGCCTGGATGACACTGCGATGGCGTAGTGCATTGTGGGCCGTTCGCGTCACTCGAATTTGGCGCGAACGGCCCAAATCGTTCGATCTTCGTCGAACGATCGAACAGCCGATGTTCGAGTCGAACGTATGTTCGACTCGAACACGAAGCTCATCCCTAATTGGCAGCACTGGTGGGCACTGTTGGAACTGCACTGATAATCGTGCCTTAATTATCAGTGTAGATGTCCCTTTTAGAGAAGCCAGTTATCAGCTCTCTTTTCCAATCCTCATGCTATCAGCATGAGGAAAGGAGTGCCGATAACCGGGATCTGTTTACTTCCCTGACCAGCTGTAAATGGACGCAGCTGATCATGTGGTAAAGAGCCCCTGATTGGCTCGTTACCTCAACATAGCTCCCAACTTTTAAAAATGCTACTGCGGGACATTAATGCTGTTGAGTGTGGGGGGGGGGGTGGTATCGTGGGGGGGGGGGGGGCGCGGACTGATGCCGATCGGGGGGCGCTTACCTCCTCCTCCCGTGCTGCTTCCACTCTGGCTCTCCTCTCTTCCTGTGCGGGAAAAATTGCTGTCTTGCGGGAGTGCGGAAAGGGTGTGTCTATGCGGGACATTCCCGCAGAATCCTTGCGGGTTGGGAGGTATGCCTCAATCTGTGATCAGCAGTACGATCACAGAGTGCGCCGCCCGCGGCCCAGCAGCGAGTGCTATCACAGGAAGCCATCACATAACGGTGTCCCAGAACCAGATAACACCGACCAAGCTGTAACCGTCATTCAGCTATAGCACAGGTGGCTAAAGATTTACTGCTGCTCAAAAGCTCTGGGCTACAGCAAAATGGCAGCCTCCAGCAAGAAGAGACAGAAACAATGCTGGAGGCAATTTACAACACAGACTAATTTTGGAAGCATAATTATTAATGTGGAATGCATGTTAATCGCTACAGAACATTATTTTTATAATGTTGATATGGGTTAAATTTTGCTCCAGTAAACTTATTATTGTGTGTTTGAAAAGTAGGAAGCTGCCAAAAGATGATCAGTTTCTGGCAATTGAGTGTGTAGAAACATTTCCACAATCACAGCCTGTCTGGGGATAACATGATACATCTTTGAATGAAATGCCTGGAAACGTTACTTTTCTCTCCTATGAGAAACACACAGCGCCATCCACAACATGGCCGCCTTCTAGCTCTTCCCTGACCGCTACGCCAACCAACCAGCTGCGCAGCCACACTTCCGGCCTGTTAGACCCGCCTTTTCCTGGCTGAAGCCGCTCGGCCACCAATAGGGGAGAAGATAACTTTTCAAACTGTCCTGTCAGGAAGCCGCTTGTTGGAAGGTTCCCGGCTGCGGCGAATGGTGGCGGTTTGAAGTTGGAGGAAAAAGGAGAGAGATATAAGCGGCATGGTGAGTGAGGTGCGTGGTGGAGGAGAACGGGGTATTGTCCTGGCTGGGCGCTCCCCAGTGACCTGGCTTGGCACCATGGCTGCCTATAGGCACACTGTACGTTCACATGTCTATGGTAGGAGGTGAGAGGTGACCCTTCTAGTCTGAGGCCTCTATGGTCACCTACCTGGAAAGTAAGCTCTTTATTCGGGTGTGATCAGTGAGCCCTCTATGATGATGAGACCATTGGGCTGTCCATCACTGGATCCTTCATATAGGACACCCCCTATATTCAAAACAATGGACTATTCCTCCATGGTAAAGTTATAGGGCCGGATCATGCCACCATGAATCGCATGGGGGAGCTTGCTGTGTATTCCTCTGTGATTCGCATGTGTTCCAGGTACAGTGCGATTTCAGCCCATTCATCGTTCACTTTAGAATGCGGTCTGCGGATCTCCTGCACTTTGTTCAAATCGCACTGTGCTTGCGACCTGCGGCGGGTGTCGGTGCAACATTAAAGCATTCCTAAAGTGAAACTTCTGCTTTAAGGACTCCGCCCCCTTACATGCCACATTTGGCGTGTTTTTTTTTTTTTTTTCTGGGGGGGGGGGGGGGGGGTGTTTGGGTACCTTGTTTTGACAGGTACCCTGCTCCCGCTTCTGCTTGGGCAGCCTTGGTGACTCCTCCTCTTCCCCTCCCTCCCATCTTCTGGGACATGTCACAGGTCCCTGAAGATTGCCCGGCCACTGAGAAGGCGCAGTGCGCACCCTGGTGTGAAGCCGCAAGCGGTCCCAGCTGGGGCGCCCACACTTGGGATGCCGGCAGGGGAGAGGAGCGAGGCTTTGGGCGGCTGCATTGCTGGATTGTGGGACAGGTGAGTGTGTGTTTTTTAAAGTGGTTGTAAACCCAACCAGACAACTTGCACCTACAGGTAAGCCTACATTTAAGGCTTACCTGTAGGTGCAAGATATATCTCCTTAACCTTCACGGTTAAGGAGATATTTGCTGAAAACACTGCACTGATGTCTACGGCGCATGCGTGCTGAGTGTGCCGGTTTTATCAATGGATAATGCCAGAACCCTGCGCATGCGCAGGAGTGATGTCATCGCCGCTCCAGCCAGTCACAGCGCCGGAGCGGCGATACAAGGATGCTCCGAGGCAATGTGGCAGATAGGAGCGCTTTGGGGACTTCGATCTGAGGTAAGTGCCACATAATGAGCTAGTATGCTATGCATACTAGCTCATTATGCCATTTTCTTGCAGGTAGTTTTTGCTTTTTACAGGAATTTTTTTTTGGGGTCTACTTCCTCTTTAAAGGGGTTGTAAACCCTTGTGGTCTTTGACATGCATTCTGTGCATTGAGGTGAAAACCCCCCTTGTAGTGCACCAGAGCCCCCCCCCCTCCACTTACCTGAGCGTTCCTGTGCCAGGGATGAGCATACCGGCTCCAGCTGGTGTCTGGGGTCCTAATTGGATAGCTTGATAGCAGGGGCGGGGCCTAGTCCTGCTGTCTGTCAATGGACGCCCCAGTAGGACATGGGAGCGCACAAGTGCCATGAGGGAGAGTGCTTCTCTGACGCAGGGCTTAAGAAGAGGAGAAGCCAGGAGCGCTGCTGAGGGACCCCAGAAGAGGAGGATCGGGGCCACTCTGTGCAAAACCAACTGCACAGAGGAGGCAAGTAGAACGTGTTTTATTTTTATAACAGACATGTTATATTTACCTCCTCTGTGCAGTTGGTTTTGCACAGAATGGGCCCCGATCCTTCTCTTCTCGGGTCCCTCTTTGCTGCTCCTGGTCCCTCCCTCTTTTGAGTGCCCCTTAGCCAGCAGCTTGCTACAGGGGGCACTAGGGGTGCAACGGACCGGTGGTGATCCGAACGGGTCACCCTGTTCGGATCACCACGCGATCCACGGAGCGCTCCGGAGCGGCGACCATCTTGGTACACCCGGCGGCTGCCGCTGTAATGACGTTTCGCCGCCATCTTGCTCCACCCCACACTCCTGCACAGTAATGATAGATAAGGGGCCAAGCGGACATCTTGTTACACCCAACGGAGGTTTTGATTTCAACACAACTGAGCTCATCAGCTTTAATACATTATTTGGAAATCCATCGGACTGTTTACATTTTAAAAGCAGCAGCAAACCTTACATGATTGCTAATGTGACGGAACACCTCTCTGATTTTCACATTTAACATTTAGTTAACCACTTGCTTACTGGGTACATAACCCCCTTCCTGCCCAGGCGAAATTTCAGCTTTCAGCGCTGTCACGCTTGGAATGACAATTGCGCGGTCGTGCGACGTGGCTCCCAAACAAAATTGACGTCCTTTTTTTCCCACAAATAGAGCTTTCTTTTGGTGGTATTTGATCACCTCTGCGGTTTTTATTTTTTGCGCTATAAACAAAAAAAGAGCGACGATTTTGAAAAAAAACCACAATATTTATTACTTTTTGCTATAATAAATATCCCAATTTTTTTTTAAAAAGTTTTTTTTTCTCAGTTTAGTCCGATACGTATTCTTCTACATATTTTTGGTCAAAAAAAATCGCAATAAGCGTTTATTGATTGGTTTGCGCAAAAGTTATAGCGTCTACAAAATAGGGGATAGTTTTATAGCATTTTTATTAATATTTTTTTTTTACTAGTAATGGCGGCGATCAGCAATTTTTATCGTGACTGCGACATTATGGCGGACACATCGGACACTTTTGACACCATTTTGGGACCATTCACATTTATACGGCGAACAGTGCTATAAAAATGCACTGATTACTGTATAAATGTGACTGGCAGGGAAGGGGTTAACACTAGGGGGCGGGGAAGGGGTTAACTATGTTCCCTATTTGTGATTCTTACTGTGCGGGGAGGGGACTGACTGGGGGAGGAGACCGATCTGTGTCCCTATGTACAAGGGACACATCATCAGTCTCCTCTCTCCCTGACAGGACATGGATCTCTGTGTTTACACACAGAGATCCACGTCCTGCTTCTGTAACTGCCGATCGAATGTACCTGGCGGACATCGCGGCCGCCAGGCACGCTCCTCGGCATCACGTGATGCGCGCCGCACAGCTGTTCCCCGCCACGCGCCCTCGGCGGCGCGCGGCGGGATGTAAACAGAGAAGGACGTCCTGGGGACGTCCTCTCGGCACTTGAGAGCCGCGTTGCAGCCGTCTTTCGGCTATAGCGCGGGTCTCAAGTGGTTAAATGTGAAAATCAGAGGTGTTCTGTCACATTAGCATCCATGTAAGGTCAGCAGGTTTGCTGCTGCTTTTAAAATTTAACATGTAAAGAGTCCGTTGGATTTACAAATACTGTATTTAAGCAAATGAGCTCCGTTTTGTGTTGAAAATAACTGTGAAATCAAAAATTCCGGTGGGTGTAACATTATTATTATTTTTTTTCGCCGATCCGAGGATCGTTCCGATCCGTGAGTTTTTTGATCCGTTGCACCCGTAGGGGGGGGGACCCAAACCAAGTCAGAGCTCCATGTATGCATTCAGACACGGAGCCTCGACCTGGCCCCACCCCCTCTCTCCCCCGATTGACTGACTGACAGCCACGTAGAGCTGTAAAAGATTCTGGCCAAAATGAGAATCACAATTTTTTTTATTTTTTTTTGCTTGGAATAAAGATCACGATTCTCTCTCGATTTTCGTGGCGTAAAATCTTTTAACATTATACAAAAAAAATTGCATTTGAAAGACCGCTGCGTAAATAGTGCGATATAAAATATTGTAACAACCACCATTTTATTCTCTAGGGTCTCTACTAAAATATATATAATATGTGTTTGGGGGATCTAAGTCATTTTCTAGCAAAAAAAAATATTTTAACTTGAAAACTGTCAGAAAAAGGTTTGGTGTTTAAGTGGTTAAACGTTCCTAATTTCCATACAGAAGTCTATTCCTTTGATGTAAAAGACAAATTGTTACAATGTTTAGACTTAATGTTCCACTGATAAAGAATGTTGTGATACTTGGCAGGCTGCCCGGATTTTACAGCTGTGGCTTCAGCAGAGAATTTTCTGCATAGAAAGATCTGGAAATTCTTTGTCAAAATCGCAACGGGGAAAATCGTGATAACGATTCTTGACGATTAAAGCGGTTGTATACCGCAAAACTTTTTTTTTTTTTTTTGGTTAATCTGCAAGGCAAAGGTATAATGAGCTAGTATGACTAGCATACTAGCTCATTATCAATCACTTACCTTAGATCGAAGCCCCCGCAGCGGTCCTCGGACGCGTCCTCCGTCGAATCCATGATACCCGGAGTGACTTCCGGGTATCGCCGCTCCGGCGCTGTGATTGGCCGGAGCGGCGATTACGTCACTCCCGCACATGCGCGGGGAACGGCACGATCCCCGCGCATGCGCGAACTACCGGCATTGTACGGCAGGCTCCCATTCAAGAGCCGCCGCGCTCAGTGCGCCTGCGCCGTTATCTACGGCGCGCATGCGCCGTAGATAGCGGTACAGTTTTTTTTGCAAATATCTCCGAGACTGTGTAGGTCTCGGAGATATTACAAGCACCTACAGGTAAGCCTTAATGTAGGCTTACCTGTAGGTGCTTGTACAAAATGTGGGTATACAACCACTTTAATTGTGCAGCTCTATTTGTTGTGTGTGGTTTTCTTTTATATAGCAAACATGTTATACTTACCTGCTCTATGCAGTTGGTTTTGCCCAGAACAGCCCGGATCCTCCTCTCGGGTCCCTCTTTCCTGCTCCTGGCCCCTCCCTCTTTTGAGTGCCCCTTAGCCAGCAGCTTGCTACAGGGGGCACCCAAGCCAAGTCAGAGCTCCGTGTATCCATTCAGACACGGAGGCCTGGCCCCGCCCCCCTTGTCCCCTGATTGACTGACTTTGACAGCCACGGGAGCCAATTGCGCTGCTGCTCTTTTTAATAAAGGGGGGAGGAAAAAAAGGAAGGTTTACATATCCTTTAAAAGTCAGCAGATGCACTTTTTGTAGCTGCTGACTTTTTTTAAATAAACGTAAAAACGACGAACGCCGCTTTAATGACGCTTCACATGCAAGTCGCAAACGCAGTGCTTTTGCCTGCACCGGATCACACGGTAGAAAATGATGTAATCTACTACTAATAAAATAACATTACCCAAACAAAAAAAAATAATTAAAAATATTTACCGTATATACTCGCGTATAAGCCGAGTTTTAAAGCACAATTTTTTGTGCTGAAAATGCCCCCCTCGGCTTATACTCGAGTCACCTTTTTTGCGCCTGATCTCCCGGATTTTGGGGAGCCGGTACCGGTCGGGCCCGTAGGTCCCCTGGACCCCAAACTTGGCACACATATAGCCACACTCTGCACACTTGTAGAGGAAAAGTTTCTTGTCCAGGGGACATACGGCCGGGGAGCACCGATTTTTCAAAGCCGGGCCCCCCTTCCATAGACTCCCATGTTAAACGTCAGTCTAGTCATGGACACAGTGAGGCATGCAGATGGACACCCTAGGCTTATACTCGAGTCAATAAGTTTTCCCAGTTTTTGTGGTAAAATTAGGTGCCTCGGCTTATATTCGGGTCGGCTTATACTCGAGTATATACGGGTAGTTTGTGTTCTTTTTTTTTTTTTTTTTTTTTTTTAAGGGGTAGGAGTTAAAGTTGAGGGTTAATTATTTATTGTTACTTCGTATTAATTTATTGAATTCGTTTATTTTTTGTTTATGATTTTTATTTGTGTATTTATTTTACATTTATTTATTCATTTAGTAGTAATATAAAAAATAACCCCCAACTCCTAATCCTATCCTAAACTGAATTCTAACCCCTTACCCTAATGAAAAAACATAATAAATTAATAATCATAATAATGAAAGAAGAAATAAAAGCTACTGAAATACCTAGCAACAAATAATGCAACAGATAATCGTTTTTTTCTATTTGCTAGTAAAAAGACACTAAAGCTCAAACGCCATATAAAAAGTAGGGATGCACAGAATGGGTTTTTTGGTGTCGAAACCGATACCGAAAATGAAAAATACAAGATGCCGGAAACCGATACCGAAAGTGACTGTTTTTAAAAAACATTTTTATACCTGAGATGGTCAGACTGGGGACATGGTACAGGAGATCGATGCAGCTTCACCAGTGCCTGTCAGATGCAGCCTACCAGTCAGTTGTAGCAGCCTGCCTGTTCCCCTCATGCAGCCTCACCAATGCCCATGCCTATCAGATGCAGCAGCCCGCCAGTGCCCATGGCGTGCAGCCCGCCAGTGCCTGGTAATGCGATGTCACGTTGTGTGTCAGAGGCTGAGCTGGATCTGAATCGCCGTGCAGCCAGTTTCATCCCGGCGCGCCCCTCAGTCTCTCCTCCTCCTCCCTCCTCCCTCCTCCCTCCTCCTCCCTCCTCCCTCCTTCCTCCCTCCTCCCTCCTTCCTCCCTCCTCCCTCCTCCTTCCTCCTCCCTCCTCCCTCCTCCCTCCCTCCTCCCTCCCTCCTCCCTCCCTCCTCCCTCCTCCCTCCTCACTCCTGTCATACACAGCCTCCCCAGTGCCTGGTAATGCATGTCAAGCTGTGTGTCAGAGGATCTGAATTGCCGTGCAGCCGATGTAACGATGTCCCGCCTCTTGTGATAGACGGCACTCTGATCCAATGCTAGGAATCATTGTGCCGTGTGTCCTAGGAGGCGGGGACATCGTTGCGTCGGCTGCACGGCGATTCAGATCCAGCTCTGACACACAGCGTGATATGCATTACCAGCCACTGGGTAGGCTGTGTATGACAGGAGTTAGAAGAGGAGGAGGGGAGACTCTGAGGGGCGCACCAGGATGAAACATGTGCGGCACCCGGCGGGATGTCCCCGCCCCTTTTTTTTCCCAATGCCATTATCGGCAACAATTCTCTTTTCGGCAAATTGCCGAAAAGGACATTTTTGGCTTGTATGTTTCGGCGGCCGAAATTTCGGTGAATCCCTAATAATAAGCGTTCAGACTCTACGCTCGGGTGTGAGCTCTGTAAGGCTGTGAATACAGACGGAAGTTCATTCCTTTGATCTAAAAGAATGGAGAAATACATTGTTTCTCTTTACCGCTGTTGATAAACATTTGCCGACCTGAGTTTTTTTTTTTTTTGTTTCTTTTGACAGCTCTGCTTGGCTCTGCACTTGTTTAAGATGATTTGGGGAAATGCTGTATTAAAGTGGTTGTAAACCCTCCCCCATAAGTTTAGCCCATAGCAATCCTCACTACAAACTCTTAAAATCTCCATATGTAAATTTCATCTTACTGGCTCCGTTTGCTTGTAATCTGTCTTTATGTTTCTGGTGACGTCACCAGCGCATGCGCATATTTACCGTGATTCACGGCACGCTCTCCGCGCTGTCAGTATATAAGGATGTGTGCCGTGTCCTTCATATCCGCTCGTGTCACAGCGCTGAGATCCCGCGATATTGGTCTCATTCAACATTTCCTGATGCACCCCATGTGACCTTACACGTCACAGGGGGTGTAAACATCGGGACATCGCAACGTCTATCAAAATAACACGCTGCAGTGGGGCATGGTTGTCTAGGTGATCGGGAAACTAGCGTGAGGCTTGGCTAAGATCCCCAATGTACATGCGCGGGATTACAGATCATTCTCGCAGGAAGGGTGAAAGTAAAATAAGTTAAAATGGCGCTGCCTTTCCCCAAAACAGTAAGACACACGATTGGGGGTTATTAGAAATGTGGAATGTGTTAGAATACATTGCCATACCAGATTATTTAAAAAACGGCTTCATAAGGAGAGAGTTTCCTGAGGCCCTTTGATGTGGTCCACGACCTCAAACCATGAAGCGTTGGGCAACCTGTTTGTGATCTGGACTTGCCGACTCGCCATCCTAGAGCATCGAAGTGCATCGAGCCACCTCTGTAGCGCCGGCTCCTGTCCCAGGCGGAGTAATACCAAGTGCCCTTCACCTGCGTTCTTTCTAGCAGCCTGGAGAGCAATGCCAGCAGAAGCTGGGGAAAAAAAGTCAGTGTATTAAACAACGCATACAACAATGCTTTTGCAATGGGCATATTGGTGTCTATAAGGCCTCATGCCCACTGACGTTTTTACAGCTGCGTTTTTTACAGCTTAAAAACGCCTGTCCATGTTATTGTAAAATTAAAAAAAAAACGTCAGAGCTAAAAAACGCGGCCGCGCGTTAGTGCGCGTTTTTGGGCGTTTTTTGACGCTCGCGCTTTTTTCTGCCTAACTCCGACGCTGAGGAACGCACTGGTCCTGGGTTTTTTTTACAGCTTAAAAACGTCTATGCTATTTGCAGCTCAAAAACGTCTAGGTGGGCATGAAGCTATAGACTAACATGGACAGGCGTTTTTAAGCTGTAAAAAACGCGGCTGTAAAAACGTTCCGGCGAGCAGAGAGCTGGTGTGCAGGCGCTGGTATCAAAAGCAAGGAAAGCGGGCAGTGAAGCCTTGCGGCCGGTTTCCTACTGCGTGAGTTGCGCTGCGTTTTGGAATGGTCCCGTAGTCTTCTGGGACCTGTCATGTGTCCCAGAAGGCTGCAGGGGAAGGAGGGGGTGGGGGCCAAAATTCCGGCCCAGATCGCTGTGGCTCATCTCAGTGGGAGTGGGTACCTGTGAAATCCATGGCCACATTTGGCACTTTTTTTTTTGGGGGGGGGGGGGGGAGAGAATGCAAACAAGCACAACTTCCCCCTTTGGGTAATGTTCCGCTCTAAAGTGGAGGTCCACCCGAATTTTTAATTTTTTTTGAAAGCCAGCAGCTACAAATACTGCAGCTGCTGACTTTTAAAAAATGGACACTTACCTGTCCAGCGCGCCCTCGAAGTCGGCAGACGAGGCTGAACAATTGCTCGGTCCTCGGATGCTGTTGCCGCCGCCATGCTTGGTGAAGGGATCAGGAAGTGAAGCCTTGCGGCTTCACTGCCCGGTTCCCAACTGCGCATGCACGAGTAGCGCAGCACGAGTAGCGCAGCACGAGTAGCGCAGCACGCCGTCACTGGTCCCCGCTCTCTTCTGAGAACAGTGTGTTTGCCAGGAGAGAGCGGGGGGTGACGGGAAGTGGCGTAGACTCCCACGGGAGTCTATGCCTGGAAGTGGGTGCAAATACCTGTCTAAGACACCCCCCTCCCCCTGAAAGGTGCCAAATGTGTCACCGGAGGTGGGGGGGAGGGTTCCAAAAAAGCGGAAGTTCCATTTTTGGGTGGAACTTGGCTTTAAGTTGCCCTCGCTTTTTAAAAGTTTGAGCACCCCTGCTGTACACCCTCCCCACACCCTGGTCTGCTGTACTTACCCCTGAGGATGCTGAGCTGTCAGAAACCACTCAGCCAGTTCTATGATCTGAAATCCCCACTCTTCTCTGCACAGGGATTCTGAGACGGATCAGAGTAATGCTGTGTGACAGTGATGATCAATCAGAATCGCTCTGATCCATCCCAGAAGTTCTACACAGAGAAGAGCTGGGATTTCAGATCCCAGGGGCACTGACAGCTCGGCATCCCCGGAGGTAGGAACAGCGGGAGGGGGGGATGGAAAGGATCTCTGCTGTTCAACTTTTTCTTTTCTGTAAGGCTACATTCACATCTGCGCGTTCCGGGAACAGGCACTGGAATGTTGTGCTTGCAGTGCTGTTATTTGTTAATGCCACCCAAAATGTAGACAGCAAATGTGCGTTTTGCAATGTGACAAATGTGTGGTAAAAACGCACTGGGCTCTGCATCCGAAAAAGGTGCAAGTGCTTCTTTGGTGTGCATAGGGCAGCCCATTCAAATGAATAGGCTAATCTCTGCCGCCGCATTAAAAATGCAGAAAACGTCACTGGGGCCTAAAGGTGAACAAACATAGTCAGGTTGAAAAGTCAGAAGTCAATCTGGATCGTGGGTCCTGAGGACAGGAGTTGAGAACCACTAACAGGCCAGGTTTTCAAGATAACTAAAAATACATCACAGGTGATATTTGCTGCTCAGTGATTGCAGTATTCTAGTCTGCATCTCCTCAAGGTAATGCTTAAAATCTGGCCTGTTGGTGGGTTCTGAGGACAGGAGTTGGGAACCACTAATCTAGTTTGACCAAAAAAAAAATACAATCCCATATACACAATCCTTCACCCACCGTAGATCCAGAGGAAGGTGAAAACCCCAGCAGAGCATGATCCAATTTGCTACAGCAGGGGAAAAAAAATTCCTTTCTGATCCCTCGAGAGGCAATCTGATTTTCCCCGGATCAACTTTACCTATTAAATGTCAGTACCCAGTTATGTATTACCGTATTTTCCGGCGTATAAGACGACCCCCTAATTTTCCAGATAAAATTTGGGTTTTGGGATATACTCGCCGTATAAGACGACCCCCTTCCGACTAGCCATACCTCACCATGCCTCACTGTGCCCCCCGCATGCCTCACTGTGCCCCTCGACGATCACTTACCTTATCCCTGATGTAGAATCTCCAGTCAGACCGCGGCCATCCATTTTCAAAAGCCGTGCCTCCTCCTCATGCTGTTCCGTGATAGGCGGAACACCCAGCTTCCCAGCAGACACTGTGTTCAGTGTTCCGCCTATCACAGATGCCCTCTCATCCGAGGCCAAGGATGAGAGGGCATCCGTGATAGGCGGAACACTAAACAGAGGCTCTGCTGGGAAGCTGAGTGTTCCGCCTATCACGGAACAGCATGAGGAGGAGGTGCGGCTTTTGAAAATGGACGGCCGCATCTGAGATTATAAGGTAAGGTCAGGTACCGGCGTATTAGACGACCCCCCGACTCTTGAGAGGATTTTTAGGGGTTAAAAAGTCGTCTTATACGCCGGAAAATACGGTATGTACGTTCCCTAGCAGGAACACCAGGGATTTTCACATAAAGGAAGCAATACAGAGAGAACAGGCTACTTTCTCATACAAGTACATGGTACAGCAGACACCTATCAGGAATATGAAGTTACATAGTAGGTGAGGTTGAAAAAAGACACAAGTCCATCAAGTCCAACCTATGTGTGTGATTATATGTCAGTATTACATTGTATATCCCTGTATGTTGTGGTCGTTAAGATGCTTATCTAATCGGTTTTTGAAACTATCGATGCCCCCCACTGAGACCACCGCCTGTGGAAGGGAATTCCACATCCTGCCGGCTCTTACAGTAAAGAACCCTCTACGTAGTTTATGGTTAAACCTTTTTTTTTTTTTTTCTAATATTGAGTGGCCACGTGTCTTATTAAACTCCCTTCTGCAGAATTTTTTTATCCCTATTGTGGGGTTATCAGTACGGTATTCATACACTGAAATCATATCCCCTCTCAAGCGTCTCTTCTCCAGAGAGGATAAGTTCAGAGCTCGCAACCTTTCCTCATAACTATAATCCTCCAGACACTTTATTAGTTTTGTTGCCCTTCTCTGGACTCGTCCATTTCCAGTACATCTTTCCTGAGGACTGGTGCCCAGAACTGGACAGCATACTCCAGGTGCGGCCGGACCAGAGTCTTGTAGAGTGGGAGAATTATCGTTTTATCTCTGGAGTTAATCCCCTTTTTAATGCATGCCAATATTCTGTTTTCTTTGTTAGCAGCAGCTTAGCATTGCTGAGCCTGTCATCTACTAGGACCCCCAGGTCCTTTTCCATCCTAGGGTTCTCTAGAGTTTCTCCCCCTAGTGTATAGATTGCATTGATATTTTTGCCACCCAAATGCATTATTTTACATTTTTCTACATTAAGGCCCCTTTCACACTGGGGCGGGCAGGAGCGGTGGCGCGATTTTCAGCGCTGCTATACCGTCGTTCTTACCGCGGTATGCGGTCGCTAGGGGGGTAAATTTAACCCCCGCTAGCGGCCGAAAAAGGGTTAATACCGCCCGCAAACCGCGGCTATTGCCGCGGTTTGCGGGCGGTATTACCGCGCTGTCCCATTGATTTCAATGGGAGACCGCGGTAAAGGAGCGGTGAACACACCGCTCCTTCACCGCTGTAAAGAAGCAGCTAGCAGGACTTTTGGAGCGGTCCTGCTAGCGCACCGCTTCAGTGTGAAAGCCTTCGGGCTTTCACATTGAAGGCTAAAGGGCATGATTATTTCATGCGGTATAATAGCGCTAATATTAGCGCTAAACCGCATGAAAAACGCCCCAGTGTGAAAGGGGCCTAAACCTCATTTGCCATGTAGTTGCCCACCCCATTCATTTTTTCAGATCTTCTTGCAAGGTTTCCACATCCTGCGGAGAAGTTATTGCCCTGCTTAGCTTAGTATTGTTTACAAATATAGAGATTGAGCTGTTTACCCCATCCTCCAGGTCGTTTATGAACAAATTAAAAAGGACTTGTCCCAGCACAGAACCCTGGGGGACCGCACTACTCACCCCTGACCCTGTTGGGGTAGCAAATACTTTAAGCGCATGTAGGGCAGCCCATTCAAGTGAATGGGGTACCCTATGCTGTTGCGCAAAAGACGCAACGCATAAGTAATGGGGCCTGAGAGGATTTCCCCCACTTTGGGAAGCTCTCCTTCTCAATGGGGAGATAATTTCCCTTCACTTTTAGGCCTCTTTCACACTGAGGCGTTTAAAAAATGACATTTTTTACCGTGATCGCGGTAAAAATAGCGCTAACGCCTATGCGTTTTTACCACGTTCGCACTAAAATTAGCATAGTAAAAACGCATAGGCGTTAGCGCTATTTTTTAACATAACGCTTATGCCTATGCGTTTTTACCACGAATCCCATTCATTTCAATGGGGATAGGCGTTTTTACAGCGCTATTTTATGCGCCCTAAAGTTGCTCTAAAAAAGCTGTTTGCAGGATTTTTTTCAACGCCCAGCCAGCAAAACGCCTCAATGTGAAAGCCCTCAGAGATTTCACATTGAGAATGCTGGGGCAGGATTATTTCAGGCGTTATTACAGCGCTATTTTTACCGCAAAAACACGGTAAAAACGCCTCGGTGTGAAAGGGGCCTTAGCCTTGAGACATGACAGGTAGTGAAGGGTAATCTTCCCAAATGGGCACAGATGGCAAAAAAAATCTGATCGGAGAGATTGGCCTTTCTTTGCATTGACTCTGGATGTGCTTTAGGCTCCATGTACACAGAAGCTCAAAAACGGTCGTTTTTAAAGCGGCAGAAAAAGCTAGCTTTTATCAGCGTCTTTTTAATAGCTTTTATTAGCGTTTTTCAGTGTAGCTTTTTTTAGCTTTTAAAAAAAAAGATTTTTTTTTCAATGGACCAAAAAACGCTAACGCTCGCGGCCAGCGTTTTTGAGCGTTTATGAGCGTTTTTCTGCGTTTTGCGTTTTTTTTTCCGAAAAACGTCACTTTGAACGCGAATTTCCTGCGTTCAGAAAAAAGCCCATTAACTCCACTGCTCATTAAAGCTAAAAAACGTTGTGTACATGAACACATAGGCCAACATAGAGTGCAGTTAATGGGCTTTTTAAAAAAACGCCAATAAACTGCAGTTTATCAGCTTCTGTGTACATGGAGCCTTTAAAATGAATCTTCCATGCAAACGGAAGGTTTTTTTGGGGGGTTTTTTTTTGCAATCCACACCCCCCGCCCTTCAAAAAGCTTGTTATAAAAAGACTGTCCCAGAAAAAATTACTTGCCCCTACCCCTCAGTGCTTCTGGGAGACATGGGTGATTTTACAATACCGCAATCTGCAGAACTAGGAGAATACACTCCAGCCCATTGCAAGAATGCGTTGTCGCAGGATTTACAGGGAAATGGCGGTGAGGTGTGGTGCCAGACGTCCTGGAAGTTTTAAGTGTGTGTGTGTGTGTGTGTTTTTTTCCGGATGATCTGTTGGTTAAAAAAAACATTTGTAAACCACTTGGTGACCACCCTATAGCAGTTTTACTGCTACAGGGTGGCCGCCCTGCGCAGGATCACGTGTCTATATACGTGATCCTGCACTTCCAGGTATCCGGGCGCAAGTGCGTGCTGCCAGCATTTCACTCCCACTGTAATTCTACACAGTGGGTCCCACAGACCTGAAGACAGCCGGCACCCGGTGATCATATGGTACACAGGCTGAACAGCACAGGCTGATCACCAGTAGGAAAAGCATGGATCCTGTGTTCCTGCAAAACGGGGACACGGATCAATGCCCTCCCCTAAGTAAAAGTTCCTCCCCCACTGTAGTAAAACACTGGTTAGGAACACAGTTAAGCCTTTGATCACCCCTGATGGTAACCCCTTCCCAGCCAGTGTCATTATTACAGTGACGGTGCATATTTTTAGCATTGATCACTATTGGTGCCAGTGGTCCCAAAAAGTGTCAGTGTCCAATTTGTCTGCTGCATTATTGCAGTCCCGCTATAAGTTGCTGATCGCCGCCATTACTAGTAAATAAAATAAAAAAAATCCATAATTCTATCCCATAGTTTGTAGACACTATAACTTTTGCGCAAACCAATCAATATACGCTTTTATTGATTTTTTTTTTTTTAATTTATTTTACCAAAAATATTTAGCAGAATACATACTGGCCTAAATTGATGAAGAAATTACTTTTCTCTTATCCATGGACTGACACGGTGTCTCTTTACACTTTACACGTGGGTTATGTCCCTGCTTGCAGGAGAAGACCTAGGCAGAATGTGAGATGTTATACATACATTCTAAAAGCCAGAGCTGAACAGCCCCACCCAGGGGGCGGTCCCTCCGGACATAACCCTCCCACTACAATCAGCAGACTTCAGTTTTTTTCTGCCTAGCAGAAGGAGAAGACGTGGCTCTCTCAGGAGCCAGTCTCCTGACCTATTTTTATTCCTTTTCTGGAATTCTTTTTTATTTTATTTTTGAGAATTTTCTATCAACTGTCGGCTGGGCAACAGGTTGGGTACAAGATATCCTCGTAGTCTTCCCTGTCCGACCATCGAGCGTGCTGATCCTCGCCTTGTGTGCGTGAGACTCAGTTCACGACAGGCCCCATGACTCCAGGGGTGGCCGGGTTTGCTTTCATGCTCCCACGGTCCTCTCAAGACTGAACAGTTCCTGACTGACTGTATCTTTCGCGGTGGACCGGGCCGACAGCTACTCAGTACTGCACTGTGATAGTCCTGTCAGAAACACACCAGTGGGTCCCTCGGGACGGGTAAGTAGTCTCTCCTGCCTGCAGGTGAGTACAAAAGGCTGTGTGTTTCTCTGTGGGGGATTTTCCCTGTCTCCCCCTGTATTTCATTGTCACTCTCTGTCACCATTGCTGGCGCTGTGCTGTGTGGGGTGCCTGGGGGTCACACTGTTCTTGGAGGGGCTAATGCTGGTCTGCAGATATGCTTGGGGCCTTTTTTTGTGTGTTTTGGGGCCTGAGTGGCGCTGTGTGTGTGCTGTTTTTTTCACTTCTGCTGAGTCATGGCGGCCATCTTGCCGTGGATCGCCTCAGTGAAGTGCGGAGGTCATTTTCTTGTAGCCCGCGCGCTCTTCAGCACTAGTTTTGGCCTCTAGCGCTGCTGTAACAGCGCGAATCTCCTCACAGCTCACCAGCGCTGACACTGCGCGGTACAGACAGCGGAACTGAGCGGTCCCTGGTCCGGTTTGGTGAGTCCCCTGGGCGCCCCCTCCTCAGTCGGCACAGCCTGTGGGTGGACTTTTTATCTGAGGAGTCTCAGAGGGGGGGCAATATGGAGTCTCTGTCACCAGCTTCCCCTAAATGTCAGTGGACAACAGGCAGTGCTTCAGCACCTGCGGTCCCTAGGGACCAGTTGTGGGCAGTCCTGGAATCATTTCTGACCAGGATGGGAGCTGTGCGCAAGGGAGCAAAAAAGCGCCCTCTCCCAACTTTACTTCATGAGGGTAGTGCGCTGATTCAGATATGGGCCTAGCCACTACCGCTCAGGACCCTAGTTCTGAATGTATTGGATGGTTTTGAACAGGACATTCCTTATGAGGAAAACTCCAGTTCTGAGTCAGTAAATGACAGGGCGCTTGTTAGTGTACTCATGACTGCAGTGAGGGACACTCTCAAGCTAAAATGCTGCGGATGCAGAACCTCAGGCGGATACAGTCTCCTTTGGTTCCTTTAAGGCCAGGCCTTCTAAAGAGGTTTTTCCATATGTACTTTCTTTGACCAGCTCATTGATAAGGTCTGGGAAAAGCCGCAGAAGAATTTTTTTATGGTCCCGCGGCGTTTGTCTATCAGATACCCCTTGAAGATGCCCTACTTAAAAAGTGGGCTTCTCCCCCAGGGTCGCCCCTCCAGTCGCCCGGTTGAACAAGGCCATCACTCTCCCGATGGAGGGGACTCCTGCATTTGAGGACCCCACTGACAGGAGGTCAGAAGTGGTGAGCAGAGCCATGTTTGCCTTGTTGGGATCCGCCCTACGGCCTGTGGTAGCGGCGACCCTTGTGTCTTAAACACTTACAGGTTGGGCAAAAATGTTGCACCTAGCTGTACAGGAGCATAATCTTCCTCCAGACACAGTTGCTCTGGCCCACCAACTGGTTCAGGGCCTGGTTTATGTGTGCGACGCCACGTTGGACGCGGCCCCTTTAATATCCAGGGCCTCTGTCTCGGCGGTGGTATTGCGTCGTCTTAAAGTGCTGGTCTGCTGACCTAGCCTTAGGAAGCTCCTGACAGATCTGCCTTTTAAAGGTGGTAGACCTTTCGGTGCTGCTCTGGATGACATCGTCATGGATGTCATGGGAGGTAAAAGCACTCTTCTTCCTTAGACTAGCAAGGGTGAGGAGGCCCGCCGCAAACAGGGGCCTTCCTTTCCAGCAAAACGGGGTTTTTTCGTCAGTCCGAGTCCATGGGTAGGCCCTCTCAGACAGACGGCAGTGCGGCTGGTGGGCACAAGTGCCCCTGGGTGCGTAAGCCGAACAAGCGGCTCCCAAGCCCGCCTCCGCGTGAAGTCTTGCCTCCGCCCGACTCTGGGGTGGGGGGACGACTTCGCAGGTCACGAATCGGTGGTCCTCCTGAATCTCCGACTGGTGGGTGTGCGAGGTGGTCACCTAAGGATACAGGATAGTATTCCGATCCTGGCCCCCAGACAGATTCTTTCCCTCAAATCTTCCTCTCCTTCCTACCTGTCGGGCAGCCCTCTTGGGGGCTGTACAGGATTTGATCAGGTCCAGAGTGATTGTGCCGGTTCTGTCACAGGAGAGTTTTCAGGGATTCTACTCGAATCTGTTTGTCGTCCCAAAAATAGGACGTGGTTCGACCTATCCTGGACCTCAAGGCCCTGAATGCCTTCGAGAAGGTGCAGAAATTCCACATGGAATCCATTCGCACGGTGATCGCTACACTCCACCAAAGGGATTTTCTTCTGGCGTCCTTGGACTTCAAGGACGCTTACTTGCATGTTCCGATCTGCGCAAGTCACCAGAAGTTTCTGCGCTTTGCGATCAGCGAAGTCCACTATCGATTGTGGCTCTTCCTTTCGGCCTAGCCTCGGCACCAAGGGTGTTCACCAAGGTGCTTGCTCCGGTTCTAGCCTTCTGATACAGCGAGGTATTGCTGTCGTGGGCTATCTGGACGATCTTCTGCTAAGAGCAGAAAGTGGATCAGACTTGGAGGAAAGGTGACTATCGTCAATTAGACCCTCAGGGACTCGGGTGGTTCCTGAACATTCAGGAGTCAGTCCTGGTCCCGACTCAGTGTCTGGAGTATCTAGTTCTGATTCTGGACTCCTTGGAGGCAAAGGTATCCTACCTCTGGAGAAGTTGCTGACACTTCAGTCTGCGGTGCGGGTGCTGACATCTCAAAAATGGTTGTCAATCCGTTTTTTGCATGAGAGTCCCAGGACTCGTGGTGGCCTCCTTCGTGGCCGTTCCGTATGCCCAATCACACACACCAGGGCATTGCAGAAGGAGATCTTGTCCACCTGGGACAAATCCCCGTTGTCCTTTGGATCTTCAGATCCAGGTGATTCACCTGGTCAGGGCGCCCCTGACATGGTGGTTGAGATCCTCGGCTCTTCGGCCCGGAAAGTCGTTCCCCTCCCATCCAATGGACGGTACTCACGACGGACACCAGCCTGACGGGCTGTGGTGGAGTCTGGGGAGTCCTGTCGGCTCAGGCCTTGGACTCCGGACGAGCCCGTTTACCAATCACTGTTCTGGAAATACGGGCCATCGGACTGTGTCTCTCCTCAGGTCAGAGAGAGTACGGGGTCGCTCCATCAGGAGCCAGTCGGACACCGCCACGGCGGTGGCGTATGTAAACCATCAAGGGGGAACTCGGAGCTCAGCTGCGGCTTCCGAGGTAGTCCGTATCCTGAAGTGGGCCGGAAGAAATGTGTCGGCTCTGTAGGCCATTTTACATTCTGGGCATAGACAATGGGCAGGCGGACTATCTGAGTCGCCAATCGCCAGACGCCGGACCAAGAAGAGTGGTCCTTGCATATTTCAACTCCTTTACCGACGGTGGGGCACGCCGGATGTGGACCTGATGGCCTCTCGACTCAATCGCAAGGGTCGAGGTTGTGGCCAGATCCAGGGATCCTTGGGCGATGCCTCGGATGCGTTGGTGGCCCCATAGGGTCCTTATCGCCTGATATAAACTCCGGCGATCCTAATTGTTCCGGATTGGCCTCAGCATCACTGGTACGCTGATCTGGTACGTCTCGTCGCGGACGTTCCCTGGCGGTTGCCGATGAGGGAGGACCTTCAGTCTCAAGGTCCTATGCTTCATCCGGCTTACAGTCTCTGGCTTTTAACGGCAGGGCTGTTAAAAGCCAGGTGTTGAGGGACCGAGGTCTCTCGGACTCGGTCATTTTGACCATGTTAAGGACACGGAAGTCTTCCTCCAGGCAGATCTATCACCGTGCCTGGAAAGCTTATATCGCCATATGCGAAGCGCTGGACTGGCGTCCTCGGACGTATTCCGTCCCCAGAATCCTGCGTCCTCTGCAGTGTGGAGTGACCCAAAAGCTTGCTTTGAGTACCATCAAGGATCAGATTTCGGCCTTGGCCGTCTTCTTTCAGTGACCTCTAGCGGGTCATTTCTTGGTTAGCACCTTGTGTTGGGGGTTCGCCATGTGCTCCCTCCTGTCAAGCCTCCTTTCCCACCGTGGGATCTGAATTTGGTGCTCTCGGTCCTCCAGGAACCTCCTTTTGGGAATATCCGGGATATTCCCCTCTTGTCTTGTCTCAGAAGGTGGCCTTTTAGTGGCAATCACTTCTGTTTGACGGGTGTCTGAGTTGGCGGCTTTGTCCTGCAAGTCGCCATATTTAGTCATCCATAAGGATAAGGCGGGGTTGCATCCACGACCCTCCTTTTTGCCAAAGGTGGTGTCGACCTTTCACCTACATGAGGGCATTGTCCTCCCGTCTTTGTGTCCTCACCCATCGCATCCCAGAGAGTTTGCGCTGCACATATTTGATGTGGTACGAGCCTTACGGGTGTACTTGTCTGCTACTGCTTCTATTTGGAAGTCCGACTCACTGTTTGTGACTGTCTCTGGTCCATAACAGGGCCAAGCGGTTTCGTCTGCCATCATTTCTAGGGGAATCAGACAAACCGTCATTCAAGCCTATGCTCTCAAAGGGTGGGCGCCTCCCTTTCCGGTTACGGCTCATTCCACCAGGGCAATTGGTGCTTCCTGGGTTTTCCGACATCAAGCGTCGGTTGCACGAGTGTGCAAGGCGGCGACCTGGTCGTCTGTTCATGCCTTTTAAGTTTTATAAGGTTAATGTGGCTGCATCTTCGGATGCTTCCTTCGGCCGCAGGGTGCTGCAGGCTGCTGTTTAAAGTTGCAACTCCTCCGTTGAGGAGCTCTGCCTTCTTGGAGTGAAGTTTTTGGTTTTTCCATTTATACTGCTCCCATCCCTCTTGACACTGCTTTGGGACATCCCAAGTGTAAAGAGACACCGTGTCAGTCCATGGATAAGAGAAAATAGGATTTTTTGTACTCACCGTAAAATCCTTTTCTCTGACATCCATGGACTGACACGGCACCCACCCTTCCTTTTTTAAGTTTGTACTGCTTTGTTACGAACTGAAGTCTGCTGACTGTAGTGGGAGAGTTATGTCCGGAGGGACCGCCCCCTGGGTGGGGCTGTTCAGCTCTGGCTTTTAGAATGTATGTATAACATCTCACATTCTGCCTAGGTCTTCTCCTGCAAGCAGGGACATAACCCACGTGTAAAGTGTAAAGAGACACCGTGTCAGTCCATGGATGTCAGAGAAAAGGATTTTACGGTGAGTACAAAAAATCCTATTTTTTTTTTTACATTTCTTATTGGATATGTTTTATAGCAGAAAGTAAAAAAAAAATGTTTTTGTTTAAAATTGTTGGTTGGTTTTTTGTTTATAGCACAAAAAATAAACGCAGAGGTGTTCAGCTCTATTTGTGAGAAAAGGACATACGTTTTATTTGGGTACAGAGTCGCATGACTGCGCAATTGTCAGACTTAGTGTTACTAAACCTAAAGTTTTTTTTTTTTTTCTTCTTAAGCAGAGTTCCACCCATAAAAAAACTGTCTCACCTGTCCCAGGGTCCAGCGGTGCCACAGAGGCAGTGGGAGCTGCATCCCTCTAAAAAGAGGGTATCCGCCCCCCCCCCCCCCCAAAAAATGCCACATATGGCATGTCAGGGGTTTACCGTCACTTAAAGCGAAAGTTCCATTTTTGGGTGGATCTCCACTTTAATGCATTGTTTGCATTAAGGTAAACTTTTTCAACTTCCCTGTGACCCCCCGTGTGAAGGGTAAGAGAGGGGAGAAGAGATCTATTCTCCCCTTTCTTTTCAGTATTTTAGAAGCAGCAGGAGCCATTGGCTCTTGCTGCTGTCAATCAAATGAAGTATGAAGAATTGGGGGGGGGGGGGGGGCGAGACTTTGACAATTTCGTGGTCATGCAACACTGTACCCAAATGAAATTTTTATGTTTTTTCCCCACAAATAGAGCTTTCGTTTGGTATTTGATCACCTCTGCGGTTTTTATTTTTTGCGCTATAAACAAGAGCGACAATTTTGGGAAAAAAAAAACACTTTTTTACTTTTTGCTATAATAAATATCACCATTTAAAAAAAAAATTCCTCAGTTTAGGCCGATATGTATTCTTCTACATATTTTTGGTACAAAAAATTGCAGTAAGCGTATAGTGATTGGTTTGCACAAGTTATAGTGTCTACAAAATAGGGGATAGAATTATGGCATTTTTATTTTTTTACTAGTAATGGCGGCAATCTGCGATTTTTTTATTGTAACTGCGACATTATGGCGGACACATCGGACACTTTTGACACCTTTTTGGGACCATTTGCATTTATACAGCGATCAGTGCTATAAAAATGCACTGATTACTGTATAAATGACACTGGCAGGGACGGGGATAACACTAGGGGGCGATCAAGGGGTTCATTGTGTGTCCTAGGGAGTTATTTTAAAGTGGAGTTCCACCCAAAAATGGAACTTCCACTTTAAGGGAAGGTGACCCCCTGACATGCCACGTTTGGCATGTTTTTTTTTTTTTTTTTTGGGGGGGGAGCGGAAACCCTCTTTCTAGATAGTTCCAGCTCCCACTTCCTCCCTAGACCGCCTCGGCGGCGGAAGTAAGCCTACCTCAGCCCCCTCCCTCTCTGCAATCATCTGGGACAGGTCCCAGGTGATTGCTCCGCCAGTCACGGTGCGCAGCCCGGCTCGCGCATGCGCAGTATGTGCCGGCTGTAAAGCCACAGCCGGGCGCCCACAGTGACAATGCCGGCGTCGCGGAGAGGAGGGAGACGAGCATGGCTTCGTTCCCCCTACATCGCTGGACCCTGGGACAGGTAAGTGTCCGATTATTAAAAGTCAGCAGCAGTATTTGTAGCTGCTGACTTTTAATATTTTTATTTTTTTAGGAGGACCTCCGCTTTAACTGTAGGGGGAGGGGACTCACAAGGAGGAGACCGATCGGTGTTCCTCTGTACTGGGAACACACCATCGGTCTCCTCACCTCTTAAAGGACGTGGATTTGTGTGTTTACACACAGATCCACGGTCCTGCTGTGATCGCGGGTGCCCGGTGGACATTGCGCCCGCCGGGCACACGCACCGAGCGATGGTGCGGCCCCTAGACGGCCGGGAAGCCCAGGACGTCATATGACGTCCGCCCAGGATGGGAGATCCCACCTGCGGACGTCATATTACTATGGGCGGGTATTGAAGTGGTTAAGGAGTGAAAAATGCCTGTAAACGTAACGCGAGTTGCTGCGTTCAGCCACGTTTAGAAGCATTTGGCGCTTGAAAAGCCTCTAAACTCGGTTTCTGCCTAGAAACGACCCTGTGTACTGATAAGATAACCTAGAAGAGAGTTCAGAAACCATTGGAAAAAAAATGCCCAACTGCTCCTAAACGTCTGTTTACCAGCAGCAGTGTACATGAGGCAAGACTTCTTTTAAAAAAAAAAGGGATCCACTGACATGTTGACTCCATATAAAATAACAGAGTAGATCGTCGTGTGATGGGGTAGTTTGTCAGTACCGGGTGATGGTTCTCTCCATAAGAGCTTTTTGTTCCACCAATAATCTATAAATAGTGGAATTTGGTGTCCTGCCCGCTGACGAGATGCACCTGTGTATTGATGGTAACTGCCCAAACCCTTTGATATAATGAGGCCGGGCTGCTGTACAGTACAATTACCAGCAGATCTCTGGAACAGAGCGGGGTTAATTGAGATGGGCCTGTTTATGCCGGCTGTTTTGTAGAAGAGAATCTGTGAAATTAAATTTGCTTGAAGCCACTGGCATATTTTTATTTAAACGTCTGTAGTATATAATTACTTTATTGATCTGAGAGGAAATGAGCTGCGTTAGTGGGCCTTTTTTTATTTCATTAGTGGCTTCATAGAGGCCTGAGCTTATTAAAGACATATGTCTTGTTTAAACCAATCTTAGTTTCTCGTAATTTAGGAGGTTAAAATACTTAGTAATTAGTGACAGATCTTGTTACAGGGAAGACATTCCTTGCTCATTTATTAATATAGTTGCCACCAGAACAGGCCTCATTATGAAGAATCACTATGATAGCTTGCATCTCTCAGAAAAAGGCAATCCGCCGATCCTGGAGCCGATTATTTGTCTGTCTTTAGGCCTCATTCACACTGGCACTCCTACGATTAGTGATTGGCGCCCTTTAAACAACTTTTTTGCCTCTTATGCCGCGTACACACGATCGATTTTTCTCGACGGTGAAAACACCGTTGAGAAAATCGACGGGAAAAACGAGGAACGGCTTGGTCCCCTACACACGGACGGTTTTCCCGACATTTTTTCTCTTGGTGGAGAAAAACGACCGTGTAGGCTCCCCGCGGGGAAAAAATGCCATGAATCACAACGAGAAAAATTAGAGCATGTTTTAATTTTTCTCATTGTGATTAATGCCGTTTTTTTCTCGTCGGGGAAAAATTATCAAAAGCCCTCACACGGCCGTTTTTCTCGTCAAAGAGAAAAAATATATTAATTTTTCCCAACGAGAAAAATGGTCGTGTGTATGCGGCATTAGATCAATTTCTTCATCCTTTTTTAGATGTTCCTGCTTTAGGGCCAGTTCACACCAGACACAGTTCCGTTCAGTTCCTTGTGCTTTTTTTCTGCACAAAATGCATGCACAGTGTTTTCCATGTATTCCAATGGCTCTAGTTCACACCATGCAGTCAGTTTCTGCACCGGAAACTGACTGCATGGTGTGAACTAGAGCCATTGGAATACATGGAAAACACTGTGCATGCATTTTTGGTGCAGAAAAAAAGCACAAGGAACTGAACGGAACTGTGTCTGGTGTGAACTGGCCCTAAAGCAGGAACATCTAAAAAATAGGATGCATTAAGGTGAAAAAACAGGAAGGTTTACAACCCCTTTTAAAAAACCAATACATGCATTTAGAAATGTCCTCTAAAGGCATGAAAGCACAAGTCTTAAAGTGGTTGTAAATCCAACCACACAACTTGTAGGTGCAAGAATATCTCCTTGACCTACACGGTTAAGGAGATATTTGCAGAAAACCCTACACTGTCTACGGTGCATGCGCGGCATAGACAACGGCACAGGCGCACTGAGCGGTGCCGGTTCTCTGAATGGGAGAATGCCGGCCCCGCGCGCATGCGTGTGACGTCATCGCCGCTCCGGTCAATCACAGCGCCGGAGCGGCGATACCCTAAGGACGGTCGGAGAGGACATGGCGGGTCGAGGAGCACTTCGGAGGCTTTGATCTGAGGTAAGTGCCACATAATGAGCTAGTATGCTATGCATACTAGTTCATTATGCCTTTTTTCTTGCAGGTGTTTTTTTATTTATTTTTTGAAAAGTGGGTTTACAAAATAAAAAACCTGCAAGACAAAGGCATAATGAGCTAGTATACATAGCATGCTAGCTCATTATGAAATACTCACCTTAGATTGAAGTCCCCGTACACCGCTCTGGCCGGCAACATCGCTCCTGGAGTTACTTCTGGGTATCGCAGGCTGCGGCGCTGTGATTGGCCGAAGCTGCAATGATGCCTCTCCCACGCATGCGTGCGGGAGCCGCCGATAACAGCACACTAGCTGAAGCAACGGCACAAAAGCACCATTGCTTCAGTGCGCATGTGCCGATGACGTCGGCACATGCAGATACAGGAGATATCTCCTAAACTGTGCAGGTTTAGGAGACATCCGTGGTAACTACAGGCAAGTCTTATTTATAGGCTTACCTGTAGTAAAAAGTGGATTGTAAGGGTTTACAAGCACTTTAAAGCTGAGTTCCTCCCATATAAGGAACTTTACGTAAATCCACAGCATTCTCCTTCAGCAACAACATTTTTTTTTTTTTTTTTTTACTCACTCTGTAACTGCTGTTGCTATGTGGTCCCTTCTATTCTGCCACTTCCGGTCCGTGGTGATTGACGCAATTTCCCTCGGCCTGTGCTCCTTGGAGATGTGTGTCATCCTTTCCCAGGAGTCAGTGGGCAGCGCCGAGCGCTAGCATTGCGATATTTAGAAACCGGAAATGACGCAAGCAAAGGCCACTACCTATCAGAATATGCAACTGAGGTGAAGTTGCGCTGCGGCCATCTTGGTACACCCGCACTCGTCCGCAGCAAGCCTAGAGTTAGAAGTTGTCAAGCAGGCATCTTTATACTCCGGGTCTTGCTTTTCAGTTATTTTTATCAGTAAACTTGGCTTATATAGTGAAATACAGTGTATATGTGTGTACACACTATATAAGCCAAGTTTACTGATAAATATAACTGAAAAGCAAGACTCCTGTGGGTGTATAAAGATGTCTGCTTGACGACTTCTAACTCTAGGCTTGCTGCGGACAAGTGCGGGTGTACCAAGATGGCCGCGACGCAACGTCACTTCGGTTGCATATTCTGATAGGCATCACCATATGCCGGAAGAGACTGCTAGTGGGCTTCACATGCCTACAGTAGCGATGGAAGCGCTCTGCACGTCAGGAATAAACAGTAAGTCAGTTTAAAAAAACGGGAATTGAGCGGCAATATGTTTAATGGCATGTATTTAATGTTTTTAATATAGTGTAAAAAAAAAAAAAAATCTGTGTGGAACTCCGCTTTAAGCTGGACACACACTATGCAACTCTTGTTGTTTGATTTCCTTTAGATTTACACAGGGTGGATTTGATTTAAATCATTAGTAAAAAGACTTGATTTAAATCATAATTTTTAAAGAGCAACTGTCATGTCTGTCCCGCAGGGGCTCCTCCTCTGACCCGCTGTTGACTCACCGACAGTCCCATTCACTTTAATGGGACGGCTGGTGATGTGGCAGTGACACAACGTGAGGGACGTGGCGGGCATCCACTCACCTGCTGCCGCCAACAGGCGCTGCCATGATGGATTTGAAATGACAGATGCTCTTTAAATGTAAGGACTCATTCTTGCTGGTAGTTTGAATCTTTAATATTTGCAAACAAAATGAAGGTTTCCTGTTTAGAATAATAAGCTGTCAGGTTAGTAAAACGGCGATATCAGAACCGATTCAATCATACAGTTTGAAGTGTACATAGATTTGCAAAACAATGGGATAAAGAAATATTCCTGAACTTTGGTTAATGTGAAATTGTGTGAATGCATCAATGCAGTGCATGTCATCTCCGCTTGCATTCATTGAATGAGTTTACCAAAAATTTAAATATTGCAGAATATACAGCCTCGTGCTACATAACTAAGCTCCATTTCATGCTGAATGAACTCCATTATTAATGTATCTTAAATGGAAAACTATCTTCTAGCATCTTAGATTTTTACTCCAAAAAGCATTTTATTAAAACAAATCTGATTGATTTTAAATTTAAAATCTGTCCTTTTTTTTTTTTTTTTTTTATTTACCCTGACCCCAACACCATCCTCCCCTAGCAACTCGTATGAAAACCCCACATTTTATACATTTTGGATGCAGTGGAGTACGATTAGGACTCAGGACAGGCTTTTATTTCTCTCTGCCCTCAGTGGAGAGGTTCATTGTCTCTATTTGTGCTGATCACTGTTCTCGCCATGATTCGGGTCCATTCCTCAATACCTCACGTGTGGTGGAAGCCTTGTTTACATATGAAGCTCTGACCTGTGTAAGCATTCACAAGGGGACGGGGGCGCTTTATTTTTTTACACTGTCCTCCACCCCCACCCCCCTCTTTTTTCTTTTTTTTTTTTTTTTGTAAACACGCTTTGTAATAGGAATAAGGCATGACAGGTCCTCTTTATGGAGATATTTGGGGTCAATTAGACCCCAGATGTCTCCCATACAGTCATTCGGTCAGGAAGTGGTTAAAGAGAATTTTTTTTTTTTTTTCAAAGCCAATCTCCAGGTTGGCAGGATCTTAATTGTACATTTTTATTCATTTTATATTGATCTGCTTTGTCTGGAGACACAAGTCCCTCTGTCTTTGCTCAGGGAGCAGATTAGCATTGAACTTTGTAATTCACGTATCCAAGTTTAATGCTAAACTCCAGACAAGCAGATAAAAGCACAGCTGAAATGCATATCTAAGTGCGATCTTACCTGCAAAAGGATTTGTATATCTGTCCAGTCCTGAGATGCACACAGCTCTGGCACACAGCTCAGCCCAATCTAGCAGGGCATAAAACCTGATTTCTCTCTGCTGTAGTTTAATAACACCGTCTGCAGATCTCCTGCTGCGCTGAGCGGAGCGGCCTGGATGGCGGGTCCGTGTCTACACCGCTTATGAAGAATGGATACCGCCCACTCTGGCTTCAACGTGTTGGTGTATTTAAATCTGCTAGTTCATTTATCGCTCCCCTCCCCCTCAAAACTGGCAATGCTGCTGGCCCAAGGTGCCCCCTGTGCACCAGAATGGGGGCTCTAGTTTTAGGAGGTGTGTTACTGACCAAATCACCAGGTGAAAACATAGGGGAAAAACCATAAAAAAAATAAATACTAATGCAGCCTCCACTTCTAATGATTGGTAACCTGCAATATATTACATTTTTGGCTTTGAATTTAACCACATAGCGACCAGCGCACGCAGATATACGTCTGCACAATGGCACGGGCAGGCAGATATGCGTACCTTACGCCGCGTGCCTTGTAAGTGCGCTCGTGGGAACTCGATTTTCCCAGGCGGGCCGCGATTGCGGTCGGCAAAGGCAGAACAGGGGGGTGCCTTTGTAAACAAGGTAGTCCCCTGTTCTGCTTAGTGACACGTCGGGGATCTACTGTTGCCTGTGATCGGGAACAGTGATCAGTGACGTGTCACTGGTAGCCCCTCCCCCTAACAGTTAGAATCACTCCCTAGGGCAGGGATCCTCAAACTACGGCCCTCCAGCTGTTGCAGAACTACAAATCCCATGAGGCATTACAAAACTCTGACATCCACAGACATCACGAGGCGTTATGGGAATTGTAGTTCCTGAACAACTGGAGGGCCATAGTTTGAAGACCCCTGCCCTAGGACACACTTGACCCCTTCAGCGCCACCTAGTGGTTAACCCCTTCACTGCCAGTGTCATTTTTCACAGTAATCAGTGCATTTTTTTAGCACTGATCGCTGTAAATATGACTGGTCCCAAAAATGTGTCAAAATTGTCCGATGTGTCTGCCATAAAGTCGCAGTCATGACAAAAATCGCAGATCGCCGCCATTACTAGTAAAAAAATAATAATAATGCCATAAAACTATCCCCTATTTTGTAGACTCTATACTTTTGCGCAGACCAATCAATATACGCTTTTTTTTTTAGCAAAAATATGTAGAATACATATCGGCCTAAACTGAGAAATTGGCTTTTTAAAAAAAAAAAAAATTGGGGATATAGCAAAAAGTACAAAATATATAAATATATATTATATATATTTTTTTCAAGTTGTCGCTTTATTTTTGTTTATAGCACAAAAAATAAAAACCGCAAAGGTGATCAAATACCACCAAAAGAAAGCTCGATTTGTGCAAAAAAAAGACGTACATTTTGTTTGGGAGCCACGCCGCACGACCGCGCAATTGTCAGTTAAAGCGATGCAGTGCCGAATTGCAAAAAGTGGCCTGGTCTTTGGCCAGCCAAATGGTCCGGGGGTTAAGTGGTTAATACCACTTTAAAGGGGTTGCAAAACCCTAGTGTTTTTCCATCTTAATGCATCCTATGCATTCAGTTGAAAAAAACTCCTGTCAGTAACCAGCCCCCCCGTTTTACTTACCTGAGCCCTGGAATTTCCCACGGCGGAGACGCGCTTTCCCTCTGCCTGGGGTTCTCGGCTCTTGATTGGATAGATTAATTTACGCACAGAAGTCTATTCCTTTGATGTAAAAGACAAATTGTTACAATGTTTAGACTTGGGCCCCTTTCACACTGGGGCGGGAGGTGCGCTTGCGTTATACCGTCGGACATGCAGCGGTATTCAGCCACTAGCGGTGCAGTTTTAACCCCTGCTAGTGGCCAAAAAAGGGTTAATACTGCCCGCAATGCGTCTCTGCAGAGGTGCATTGCCGGCGGTATAGCCGCGGTTTCCCATTGCTTTCAATGGGAAGGAGCGGTAAACACCGCTCCTCTCACCGCTCCAAAAATGCGGCTAGCAGGACTTTTGGAGCGTCCTGTTAGCGCACCGCTCCAGTGTGAAAGCCCTCGGGCTTTCACACTGGAGAAACAGCAGCCGATGTTTAGGGTCGGTTTGCATGTGCTATTTTTAGCGCAATAGTGCCTGCAAACCGCTCCAGTGTGAAAGGGGCCTTAAAGTGGAAGTAAACCCATTGATTTAACAGTTGAATTTTTTTTTTAAATTCCCGGCATGCCAGAAATGCTAACTGCCACATTGGTTGTGCTCCCAACCAAACTGTCAAACCATCCAATGGCTGTTGTCATAACTGATCACATGTGCAGCATCATGGCAGTTGAAGATTAAACAAAGGTCAAGATGGCAGCTTCCTTGGCTGAAAACGATAGGAGGGTTTACTTCCACTTTAATGTTCCATTGATAAAGAATGTTGTGATACTTGGCAGACTGCCCGGATTTTACAGATGTGGCTTCAGCAGAACAGAGAGAATTCTCTGCATAGAAAGATCGGGAAATACTTTGTCAAGATCGCAACGGGGAAAAAATCGCGAGAACGGTTCTTGACGATTAATTGTGCAGCTCTAATGAGCATAATAATCTTACAATTTTTTTTTTTTTTTACCCCCCTTTTTTATATTTTTTGCAGATGACGGGTTCCAATGAATTTAAGCTAAGCCAAGCCCCTGAAGATGGGATATCCGCGGTTAAGTTCAGCCCAAACACTTCCCAATTCTTATTGGTCTCTTCCTGGGATTCCTCAGTCCGCCTCTATGATGTTCCTGCTAACACTATGAGGATGAAATACCAGCATGCTGGTCCTGTCCTAGACTGTGCTTTCTATGTAAGTATTTTACCAGCTCTTCTCTTTTAATAGTTCAGCTTGATTCGGCATCTGTTTCATTCAACACCAACCCATTCTAATTCTTACCAGTGTAACCATTGAATATCCCTTTGTGTATTGCAGGATCCTACTCATGCTTGGAGTGGAGGTCTGGATCATCAGCTAAAGATGCATGACTTGAATACTGATGGAGGTAAATGTACCGTGGATAGTAGTATCCCCACATAATACCCAACTGTATGGTATTACTAGCATTATACTTTTCTTTGCCCCATGAATGGCTTTCCCCTTATGACCTGTGGACTGTGCACTCCACAGAGGGGGTCCAACGTAGTGCCCTGGCTCTCGTTAATAGAGCCGTAGAAGGGGAATATCCTACTGTTGGACCCCCTGACAGTCAGTGACCCGAACGCTGACTGGTTCCACCCACAATTTAGAAACTTAAAGGGGTTGTAAACCCTCGCCGTTTTTCACCTTAATGCATTCTATACATTAAGGTGAAAAACCTCCTGTACTGCAGCAGCCCCCCTTTTACTTACCTGAGCCCCGTAATTCCCACGACAGGAACAAGCGCACCAGCTCCGGCCGTTGTCTCGAGTCCTTATTGGATAGATTGATAGCAGCGCAGCCATTGTCTCCCGCTGCTGTTAATCAAGTCCAATGATGCGGCGGGAGCCGAATCCTGCTGTCTGTCTACGGACGCAGCAGCAGGACACGGGAGCGCGCCCGCAAGGGTGTCTACGAAGGAGAGCGCTTTTCTGATGGGGCACTTGAGAAGAGGAGCCGCCAGGAGTGCCGCGGAGGGAACCCAGAAGAGGAGGATCTGGGCCACGCTGTGCAAAACCCACTGCACAGTGGTGGTAAGTATGACATGTTACCTTTTTAAACAAAAAAACAAACCTTTACAACCACTTTAAAACTTTTCTTTAAAGTGGATGTAAACCCGATTGATGAAATCTGACCTGGGTACATTTATCTGTAGTGTTTACTTATCTCTCTCCAAAGCCCTGAGTCCTGTGTCTATATGCTGCTCCATTCTTCTATTAGTATGATAACTTCTGACAAGTTCTCAGACAGGAGATAAAACCAGCAGAGAGCTGGTCTATTCACAGCACAGCTCTGCACATTCCTTCCTTCCTTTGCCTATGTGGAGGGGGGGGGGGGGGGGGTGTGCCTTTTCTCCAATCTGCTATCACACAGTGTATGCCAAGACTACACTCCCACAGCTGAAACGTGAAGAAAAAAAAAATCTCACAGGATGTGCACTTTCGAAACGGTATATAAAGCTTAAAGCGGAACTTCAGTCCACCTTTTAAATATTCTGCCCTTGTTGTTTTAACTTTGGATAGTAAAACATTTTTATACAGCCCACTTCCTGTCTGTCATTAGCCTAGGGTTATGATATCATGCACAGCTCTCACTCGCCTGAGTTTGCCAGGAGGGGGGGGGGGTTGAGTAATAAGAGGGCCAATGACTTGCAGCTAATTAAGCCGACCGACTTTTGCTGTAATCAGAAGCTGGTGTGCAATGGCTGCATACAGTATGATCCTTGGCTGTGTATGCACTTTGCTGCCTATGCATAGTGCTTTAAGGGGCTTTGGAGACATCTGTGCCAACTTCCTCATATTCTAACCCAGTGTTTCTCAACTCCAGTCCTCAAGGCGCCCCAACAGGTCATGTTTTCAGGCTTTCCATTATTTTGCACAGGTGATTTGATCAGTTTCACTGCCTTAGTAATTACCACAGCCATTTCATCTAGGAGGGAAATCCCTAAAAACATGACCTGTTAGGGCACCTTGAGGACTGGAGTTGAGAAACACTGTTCTAACCTATTAAAAAAAAAATAGGGCCAATGAGAGCTGGAGGTGTGTGTGTCAATTTCCGTTTCCATTGACTTCAATGGGGAAACTAGCTTTGATATGCGAGTACTTTGGATTACAAACATTCTCCTTGAACGGATTATGCTCATAATCCGAGGTTCCACGGTTTATATAAAATGTGCAATATGGTTGGAGGGAAGCTTCAGAATGGCACGTCAGAAAGTCCCTTCCGGCTGCTTGTAAGTGGCTGCTGAGCCGCATTGGTTGTTGTTGTTTACAATAAAGCCGACCATCCGTTCCAAAGAACGGTACCGATGTGATGCCTGCAGTTGCAGGCATCACCACGGTAAAACCCCTTGAAGCAATATCGGTCAGTTTTTTTGACCGGTGCTTCTAAAGTGAATATCGGCCGCATCAATAATCAATTGATCCATAATTAATGCTACTTTAGTCAGTATAATTTGTCAACATATTTGGTTTCTGGCTATAGACCGTTTTTGTGCATGTGTTTTTGCTGTGCTTCGAGTGTTTACATATCTTACCATGTGGCGGCTGATGTTTAGAATTTTTGGGGGGGCGCAAACAAACTGAAAAAATAAACTCAAGCGCAGCCACTGTGCATCGCCCGCCCCTTACCTGTCTAGGTGGGGCATCGGGTCACTGCGGCAATGTCCTCCACACGCCTCAATGTCTCTTCCCGTCCGCTGCTATGATTGGACACCTGATAGGCGTCCAATCACAGCGCCTGTCGTTTCAGCCAATCAGGTGACGGGTAACAGACCCCGAGCACCTGATGGGCTGAGGGGCGGGTTCAGTGTTGGGAAAGCGAGTGAAAGCGACACAACACTGAGTGAACTGCGAGCGCCCAGCATGGCGCCCTCTGTTCACCTTTTTGGACGCCTATTGGAGCCTACGGCTCTAACCAGGTGCTTCCAAAAAAATTCCCCGCTGCTGTAATTCAGGTGCCCGGCACCCAAAAAGGGGCCGGGCACCTGAATAGGGGGTGGCAGCGGCGACCATAGATAGATTTTTTCAATGCATGAATCTATCTATGGAGATAGACAGCTGGCAGGAGAGAGGGGGCGGCGTCCGTGCGCCTTTTATGGACGCACTGCTACTGCAATGTGGGTTTTAAATCAGAACACCGTTTCTCCTGCACGTGCAGCTTGATTTTTCCACTATATATTTGCTGTCTCCGGTGCCTTCATATTTATGGTGGTTGTGCCTTTTTGTATAGACTTTATTTTTTGAAGCCCAGAAAAAACAAAATCTAGCAAGTTGACAAGAAGTTGGATGTGTCTTAGGGATGGACATGGACCAAATGAAAAGCATTATACGTTTTAATATTGTGCAGTTTCTCATTTGTTACAACAACTGCAGCAGTGTGAGTAGTCTGCGTCCCCCTGGGCTCTGTATTGATTTGTCTTTTGTTATGACTGTTTTCAGAGAATGTGGTTGGGAACCATGACGCCCCCATTCGTTGTGTTGAGTTCTGCCCCGAGGTAAACGTTATGGTTACCGGGAGTTGGGACCAGACGGTAAAATTATGGGACCCGCGGACTCCATGCAATGCCGGAACCTTCTCTCAGCCGGATAAGGTGTGTACCAATTGTATGTAACCATAAGAAGTTTGCAGCATTGTGTGCGTTGTACACGTGGCGTCACCCTCCGCTAACCTGGTCTGTGAAGTTGTGCTGCACAGCGGTGTCCCCCCTCCACGTTTATGAAGTGTAGTTCAGAACACGGCTAAAAGCAATTGTTTCTTGTGCGGACCTCACCTAAGATTATAGTGCTACCATTTAAGTTATTACATCCTTTTCTCCTTCATATTTTCCACTAAGTTCCCGTGTCAAGATGAAGCAGGAAAGCTTTTCCTTCCAGTAAATCAACACAGCACTTCTGTGCCTGTGCTTCCCCTTAAATATACCGGCCAGTTTGGAGGCATCATTACTGGCTCGGCACTCCATCTAAATGGCCGTCATTTTTACCCCATCACGACTGAATCTACTTCTGGCGAGACCTTTGTGCAGAGCAGAATAATTGCATTGTTTTTCGGTTTGATTTATGGGTGTATGTGGCCAGTAAAAAGCCTGTGATGAATAGCTGACAGGACAGCACATAATAGACAGCCACTGGGAAGCCGCCTACCTATTGGCGGGGACAGCTTGGCATGTCAGGGTTTTTCATAGGGATTTTTTTTTTTTCCTCTATACTGATAAATGTGTCCACCCACTCGGTTGCTTGACATGCCGGTTTGGGGTGATTGATGAGCCCGCTGGCCAGAAAGACTACTTCCAATCCAGGTGTGACACCAGTTTGTAAAGAAGATTTAGGATTCTCAGCAAGATTGTTTCATTAGGCCTGCTTTTTTTTCTTTTCTTTTTTCTCTTCCTCCATGCGTGATTTAGCTGCAGTATGTCTTGGTAATGGTAGCCAAAGTCGTACCTGTAGCATTAGTGTAAAGTGGCTGCCGCAGCTGCCCTCATTTATAATTTTACTCAAATTCTCTGTGGTGTTGGGCCAGCGTAACTTTTTTCTCTCTTCTTTCTGCAGTTTGTGTACGAGACTCAGTACAAGTATTCTGTATTCCTTCATTTGCTCAGCAGGGCCAGCCTTTTCCTAAACTGCCTGGCCTATCTGACAATAAAAGTTAACCTGTCTTCACTTTAAAGTGGAACTAAAGCCACCAGTTGCCCAAAAGAAAGCTCAAGTTAAAAAAAGAGTTCAATAAATGTTATTTAAAGGGGGTTGTAAAGCCTCGTGTTTTTTCACCTTAATGTACACCCTATGCATTAAGGTAAAAAAACTTTTGTCAGTCACCGACCCCCCCCGTTTTTTACTTACCTGAGCCATGGAATTCACTCGGCGGAGACGCGCTGCGCCTCTCTCCACGTGGTCCCAGCTCTTGATTGGATAGATTCATGGCAGTGCAGCCATTGGCTACCACTGCTGTCGATCAAATCCAATAACGCAGGGGGCGGCATTCGGCGTCTATGGACGCCGAATGCTGGACTCGAGCGCGCCCGTAAGGGAACCCCCCCCCCCCCCCCGAAGAGCGCTTTCCCTAGGGGGTTATCTGATGTGGGGAGGAGCCGCCGGGGACCACAGAAGAGGAGGATCGGGGCCACTCTGCAAAACGAGCTGCACAGTGGAGGTAAGTATGACATGTTTGTTATTTTAAATAAATAAAAAAACAAGCCTTTACAATCACTTTAATTCTTAAACAAACATATTGTGGTTTTCTGCAGTGTTTTATTTTTCAACAGGCTGGTTGTACAGAAGTCAATTGAGAGATCGACTTCTCTACAACCAGCCTGCTCATAGATGGATCTAAATTCGGCAGTTCTTGCTGAACCAGCTGAATTTCGATTCACCTATGGCTGACTTAAAGTGGTTGAAAGGGCAGAAGGTTTTTTTAATCTTTAAAGCGTCGGCTACGGCACTGTGAGTGGCGCGTGGGAGTCCTCTGTTCCGGCAAGTTGACATCAGCGGCTGCATGCAGGGTGAATATCCCTGAAACCGTGCATGTTTAGGAGATATTCATTTTACCTAAGCCTCATTATAGGCTTACCTGTAGGTAAAAATGACCAAGCTGCTTGCTTTGGGGGCACTCGACAGAAGGCAGGGGGCAGGAGCAGCGAAGAGGGACCCGAGAAGAGGAGGATCGGGGCTGCTCTGTGCAAAATCAGCTGCACAGAGGAGGCAAGTATAACATTTTTTATTTTAAAAATAACAAAACGAGATTTCAAGATTTATTGGTTTTGTTTTAGGGATTCAGCTGCTCCTGAGTTTCAAACCATGCCCTGGTTTTCCACACTTCTTCTTTTACCCTCTACTCCCCTCCCCTCCAGTAGACCCATCACTTCCTTCCTCTCCCCTCTCCATCCCTACACTGCCCAAAAAGCCCCACCCATCACATTATTTGAGTAATTTTAATCCAGCCATTGAAGGATCAAATCTCGGCTCGGTTCCATCAATCTATGGGCAGGCTGATTGTGCCCTAGTCAATCCATTGATCGACTTTGGTACAACCAGCCTGTCAGAATTTTTACATGCGATTGCAGCCGGCTGCTATAATCGCTAGCAATAATCATTCTGTTCTGTGGTCGGGAAGGCTCCCTGTGTTCCCTGCTGGTTGAAAACAATAGCAGTGCCGGAGGTATTCCTCCATCAACACTGTGTTGTTGAGGGAATTGAGTGATTTTCTTTCCTTCCACTTGTGGTGGAAGGCAATATATTCAAATCCTCTATGGCCTGCCTAAGTTGACACTCTTGCATTGCTACAGGCAATAACATCCCTTACCGTTCCCTTTCAACATTGAGAATTTGTACAAAGTAAGGGAACCTCATATTGGGTATTACGGTAAAATGTTTATTGTACTTTATCACTGAATGTTTGACATGTACATTTCTTTGTCCTTTCACTTTGGAACACGCACACTTTGCTTGATATGTCTTGTAACTGTCATGATTTTTTTGTTGTCCTTTCTAAAGAATTCATAAAAAAAAGTAAGTTTCCTTTTCTGCCTCAGATATGATGCAGGGAAGAGCACGTCTTGCATCTGTCAAATATCAAATATTTTTGCATAGTACAGAGATGCAGTTTATGTATATGATGTTGCTTTATTCCTGTTTAGATTTCAGTGACTAGAATCCCACGGACACTGTGGTGGCTTCTTTTAAAGGATAGCTCCACTTCCGTGGGGGAAAAAATTAGCAAATAAAAAATAAATAATATAGCGTATACAATTGTAACACAAGTCATATTGTAATTGAATGTTATAAAAATGTACCTTTTTCCTTTTTAAACTGCAGCCGCTGTAATTCTCTGTAACATGCAATGTAACATGGTAGAGCTGCCCCCCCCCCCACACACACACAATCCTAATCAGCTATTTTCACGATTCTGAAAAGTACAGAGCCGAGCTGTAAAAAAAAGGCTAATGTTTATCAACATTCCTCAGCGCTGTGAGAGAAGAGATGCAAAGTATCTTTTAGATCAAAGAAATGAACTTCAGTCTGTTAATGAGGGAAGTTTAACCACGTAAAGTGTAAGTTCACCTTTACAGAAAAATCTTTTGTTTTGAGGAGGGGGTTCTGTGTAAGCTCACCTTACAGATTTTTCTGTAAAGGTGAATTTACCCTTTTAAAGACTAAACCTTTTTGCTGATGTTTGCTGCTCACAAGTTTTTTTGCTAGAAAATTACTTGGAACTCCCAAATGTTATATATATATATATATATATATATATATATATATGTGTGTGTGTGTGTGTGTGTGTGTGTGTGTGTGTGTGTGTATATATATGTATGTATGTATGTATGTGCTCTCGCGCCTCTCGCTCTCTCTCTCGCTCTCTCTCTCGCTCTCTCTCTCTCTCTCTCTCTCTCTCTCTCTCTCTCTCTCTCTCCCCTCTCCCCTCTCCCCTCTCCCCTCTCCCCTCTCCCCTCTCCCCCTCTCTCTCTCTCTCTCTCTCTCTCTCTCTCTCTCTCTCTCTCTCTCTCTCTCTCTCTCTCTCCCCTCTCCCCTCTCCCCTCTCCCCTCTCCCCTCTCCCCTCTCCCCTCTCCCCTCTCCTCTCTCGCTCTCTCTCTCGCTCTCTCTCTCTCTCTCTCTCTCTCCCCGCTCTCTCTCTCTCGCGCTCCCCCGTATATACTCGAGTATAAGCCGAGGTACCTAATGTTACCAAAACTGGGAAACCTTACTGACTCGAGTATAAGCCGATGCCTCACTGTCCACTGTTCCCTATTTTCCATTGTAAATATTACCTGTAAAGAAGTTGCAGCTGCGGCGTCCATCGTTCAAATTCCGCAGTCTCTTCCTGTTCCTTCCTTGATAGGCGATTCTCAGCAGACACTCTCCGCCTATCACGATCATTCTCTCATCCTCAGTTTTCCCAGCAGACACTGTGTTGGGTGTTCTGACGTCTGCTGGAAAACTGAGGATGAGAGAACGTTCGTGATAGGCGGAGAGTGTCTGATGAGACTCGCCTATCACGGAAGGAACAGGAAGAGACTGTGGAATTTGAATGATGGACGCTGCAGCCGCAATTTCTTTACAGGTACTATTTACAATGGAAAAATTTCGCTGACTCGAGTATAAGCCGAGGGGGGGACTTTCAGCCCCAAAAAAGGGTTGAAAATCTCGGCTTATACTCGAGTATATAGTGTGTGTGTGTGTGTGTGTGTGTGTGTGTGTGTGTATGTGTGTATATATATATATATACACGCAGCGGTCTTTCAAATGTAATTTTTTTGGGGGGGGGAAATTAGCTTGAATTAATAAAAAAAAAAATACAGTGAAGTTAGCCCAATTTTTGTTTTGTTTTGTTTTTTAAATTTAAAAGATGTTACGCCATGAGAATCGTGATCTTTATTCCAAGCAAAAAAAAAACGTGATTCTCATTTTATCCAGAATTGTGCAGCTCTACAACATGGCTACCTGGTGGTGTTCTGTACACAGATGTTGTACAGAACAACGCCTCCTGAAAATGTCATTTCCTGTTGTTGTTTTTTTTTTTTTTTTTTTTTTCCTGAAGTCTGCATTAAGATACAAGTTCAATTTTGTGCATCCCCCCTGCAACAAAAATACAATTTCTGGTTACATACTGGCATCTAAAGGAATGGAGACCCTGCAATTTTCCTCATTAGAGCCCTGCAGGTGCAGCAGCTGATTGATAATTACAAAACCACTCCCATACCGAGTAACAGACCATGGACACACACGGCTATTTGTCCAGAATAAAAAAGGGGTAGGACTCTGCAACAAAGTTTGTTACAATCCTTGCAGTGTACAGCGATGACAAGAGGGGAATATTTTATTTATTTTTTCTCAACAAAAGTGAAGTTACTCTTCAAATTGCTTGTATCACAATTTGTAAAAATATATATATTTTTTTCTCTCCTAGGTGTATACACTGTCTGTGTCTGGGGACAGGCTAATTGTGGGCACAGCTGGCCGAAGGGTGCTGGTGTGGGATCTGAGGAACATGGGCTACGTACAACAGAGACGCGAATCAAGTCTTAAGTACCAAACGCGTTGTATCAGAGCTTTCCCAAATAAACAGGTAATTCAGACACTTCACTGACAATTCAGGTACAGCACTTGTATCGTGGTCAAGATGCAGGCAAATAGATTTTGTGACCCGCCAGCTTAAGCGGCTCACTGATGACGGGTTTCTTTTACCAAACCAAGACTGTCTTTGTTTCACAATAGAACTTTTACTTGAAACATCCAGCACAGGGTTTTCCCCCTCCCTGCATATAAGACTTTTTGTTCTTTATCATTGCCCCAGGCAGGGAAAACAGATCGATGTGGTCACCTCGCCGATTTTGGCTTTGTGCAGTGAGATTCTTCTTTTCATTGCAACTTGTTAATTAAATGGCTCAAACATGAAAGTGAATACAACTGTGGCTTTATTATTAAGCAAATCCTTGAAGACAGTTTAGCAGGGATCACTTCCTGAGTGAAATAAACGCTGATGGGTCTAATTGCCACCTTGTCACACTAGGGCTATGTGCTGAGCTCCATTGAAGGAAGAGTTGCCGTCGAATATTTGGACCCGAGCTTGGAAGTTCAGAAGAAGAAATACGCCTTCAAATGTCACCGGCTGAAAGAGAACAACATTGAGCAGATCTATCCCGTCAATGCAGTGTCCTTCCATAATTTACACAACACCTTTGCCACAGGTTAGTATATCGCCTCTGCTTAGGTTGAAATGGCATAAGCCATGTGATTCAAGCGCAACTCTAGATATAAAAATATATTTTAAAATGCAGTTGAATTGTATGTTTATCTGTGCTTCAGTGAATAATTTTAAATGCTTTCATGGGTTTTTCTTACTTTTTGGTTTTGGTACCTGTAATTCTAATGCTTTCTGACTTCAATTTCTAGTTAAACTGATGGGGACTGGTGCCGGGGATTGATCAGCTGGCAGTGGCTGAAGTTTGTGGATTGTATCGGCTTATTAAAGCGGAGTTCCACCCAAAAATGGAACTTCGTCTTTTTGGAATCCTCCCCCTGCCCCCCCCCTCCCCCCGGTGTCACATTTGGCACCTTTCAGGGGGAAGGAGGGAGCAGATACCTGTGTAATCCAGGCATTTGCTCCCACGTCTGGGCATAGATCACTGCAGTGACCTACGCCACGTCCGGCGCCTACTCCCAGTTCCCAGAAGACAGCAGGGACCAGTGAAGACGCCCAGCGCGACTTATGCATGTGCAGTGGGGAACCATTAAGTAAAGCCACAAGGCTTCACTACCTGATTACCTTACCGAAGATGGCGGCAGCACCCGAGAGCCGAGGGACAAATTGGCTTAGGGACCTGACATCGCGGGTGCCCTGGACAGGTAAGTGTCCATATATTAAAAGTCAGCAGCTGCAGTATTTGTAGCTGCTGACTTTTAATATATATATATATATTTTTTTCGGCGGAACTCGGCTTTAACCACTTTCTGCCCAATGACCTCATATGATGTCGTCGACTTTGGGCGGTGATATCTGAATGATGGGTGCAGCTACAGGCATCATTCAGAGATCATCTTTTAGAGCCGGTGATTTGCCTGCACTTGTAAGAGCAATCATAGGGGCTGTTCAGCCACTTGATCGTTCTTGTAGGCAGTGGGAGGGGACGTTTCCCGCTGCCCTCCGAGCCAGAGAAAGAATCGGTCCATGCCAGAAGTTTACCATAGAGAATCCGGCGGGTCAGATGGCCACCCGGCGTCTGATTGTTCGGGGGCTGGGTGCGATGTTATGACGTCACACCCGGCCTCTGCATTTGAAAAAATGCAGCCGCATCGGCTGGGAAGCCAGTATCTTTTTTTTTTTTTTCCTTAGGTTTCCCAGCCTAGAGGTGAGATCTGGGGACTTTATTGACTTTTACTTTACTTTTTAAAAAGTGAAAAGGTGTCAATGGGAAAAATAAAAGTAAAATAAACAATACTGAAAGACGTTTTTTTTTCAAGCGCCCCCTGTCCCCCACGTGCTCGTGCACAGAAGGGAACGCATACGTAAACTACGTTCAAATCACACGTGAGGTATCGCCACAAATGTTGGAGCCAGAGCAATAATTCTAGCGCTAGGCCTCCTCTGTAACTAAGCTTTTAACCTGTGAAAATTTTTAAAGCGTCACCTATGGAGATTTTTAAGTACCAAAGTTTGGCGCAATTTCAAAGCGTGACATGTTTTGGTATCTTTTTATTCAGCGTAACATCATTTTTCACATTATGCCAAAAAAATTGGCTAACATTACTTTTTTTTTTTTTTTTAAACTTGATTGAAAAATGACTGCACGAATGCCATTTTATTCCCTAGGGTCTCTGCAAAAAAAAAAAAAAAAAGTTTGGGGGTTCTGAGTAACTTAGTGTCAGACTTGGCCTGGGTAGCAAGTGGTTAAATAATTTTACATGAGTGCTCGGTCTGTCAAATAAGATGCCATTTGAAATCTTAACTCTGCTAAATAGTTAAAAATTTCATGTGAACAAGTTTTTTACTCGGCAAAGGGATTGTAATGTTGTTTGGTCAGTCTTTTTTAACCACTTCAGCCCCAGAAGGATTTTCCCCCTTCCTGACCAGAGCACCCCTGCGGATTTTTATTTTTTGCGCTATAAAAAAAGTCATTATTTCTGATACATAGTGATGCTCAGTGTTTTGGCACACTAAATGAAACTCGGTCCTGATTTACATCCACTGTAATGTTTGTCATTTTTTTATCAATGGAGCCCCAGTATTTAAAAAAAGCAAAAAAGAGGAACTTCAGAGATAGACTTCTATTTTTTATTTCTTTCAAACTATTAAATCTTCTGCCCTTAACTTTTTGGATAATAAAACATTTTTTTATGCAATTAAATACCTTTTTTATACAGCCCACTTCCGGTTTCTTGTCTGGGGGAAAAAAGCCTAGGCTTATGACATGCCCCTCTCCCTCCCAGAGGTGTGCCTCTGTGTAAATCCAGGAAGTGAACAGGCAGCAGCTTCAGCTGCCCACAGTTAAAATGGATGCAGCCAGACTCAGTGGAGGGAGATTTCTGCAGCATATTTGGCAAGTACAGAATCACAGTATATATAAAATAATATGCAAAGTGGTTGGAGGGAAGCTTCACAATGGCAAAGATGTTTTTATTACAAATTGTATGAGCAGACTGTGCAGTTCTGTGTGCAGCAGCCCCCCAACATGTACCTGAGCCGCATCTAGATCCAGCAATTGTTGCCCGGGACTCCCCTCCTCATTGGCTGAGACAGCAGCGTGGTGCCCGTGGCTCCTGCCTCTGTCAAAGTCAGTCAGCCAATGAGGAGAGAAAGGGGGCGGGGCCGTGGCCCCCTGTCTGAATGGACACACGGAGCTGCAGCTCGGCTCTGGTGCCCCCATTGCAAGCTACTTGCTGTGGGGGGCACTCAACAGGAGGCAGGGGCCAAGAGCACCGAAGAGGGACCCAAGAAGAGGAGGATCGTGGATGCTCTGTGCAAATCCACTACACAGAGGGAAGTATATAAAACATGTTTGTTATTTTTAACTTAAAAAAAAAAAGACTTTTGTATCACTAAGTGGAAACTGATGGTCTTCTGTGTCCCATATGGGACTTCTGGTCAGATTGTGGATTGGAGATTATATTTTGAGAGCGAAAAATGTATGCTGTCAAAATGTGTGAGTGAAGAATCCATTGTTCTCATCTATGTACCTCTTTTATTTTTTTCACTGCGGTACGTCCAGTAAAGGCCTTTCCTTCATGTTTAGTGATTGCGTTTTCTCTTCACCCTGCAGGTGGCTCAGACGGCTTTGTCAATATTTGGGATCCTTTCAACAAAAAGCGCCTCTGCCAATTCCACCGCTACCCGACCAGCATCGCTTCCCTGGCCTTCAGCAACGACGGCAGCACTCTGGCAATTGCCGCCTCCTACATGTACGAAATGGATGACATTGAACACCCTGAAGATGCTATCTTCATACGGCAAGTGACAGACGCTGAGACAAAGCCCAAGTGAGGCAGCGTCACCTGCCTTCCCCTTCCCCTCCCCCCGCACCAAGATTTTTTATTAATTTTCCTTTGCCTCATGAATAGCGTTATTGATGGTAAAAGAAGATAAGTATGGCTGACTGTAGGGCTGGGGGAGATTTTATCACATCCTCCCAAGCTTTCAATATCCGTCAGTTGATAGACGTCTGACAGATAAAATTATTCTCAGTTGTTTTATACAGAAGCGTGTCGACCTCCTCTGCATTTCTTGCCCTTCATTATCGGAGGACTTCTTACTGTTGACTTTGCTTCAAATGTATTGAGGAGACTGCTGTTGGTTAGTCCTTTTTATATTGCCTTGTGTCTTGTCCCTTTCTTTGTTCCTATGTTTTATATTTGTACATGAAGTTACTTTCCCTGTCAGGATTGTATTTTTTCTTTTTTTTTTATGTAAATAAGCATTTTCACCCCAATAATAAATACACACAAGTCAGAACCTTTGTGCTGATTTTGTAATGTGAGTGTGCGTGTATATAGCATTATCTTCTGCACTGTGAAGTAAAGTGGTGATCTCCTCCGTGTCCAATATTTTATTTGGAATTCTAATAGTGTTGGTTTACAGATGCTGAAGGGAAAAAAAAAAAAAAAAATGGAAGAACTGTAACAAGCAATATTAGAGGGCATATAGACATTGGCTCCAACCAGCTGTATTACACAGGGCACGTAACTAGACTCCAAAAGGCGTTAGTATAGAGGACACTAACCCTAACCTAACACTAGGATAAAAGGTTTAATAACAGCTTTGAGGTGCAAAGTTTTTTTTTCACCCGAATTTGCAGGTTGCCGATCGTATAACTTGCATATACGGCAAGGATCACACACACCTAGTACGTGATCCTGCACTTCCGGGTCTGGGGGGCGCGCCACCGGCGACCTGCACCCACTGTGATTATACACAGCGGGAGCTGATCTGCAGGTACTTGTTCTCCGGCACCCATCGATCATTAGGCAGACAGCCAGAACGGCGATCTGACTATGTAGGGAAGGCATGGATCCCGTGTTCCTGCAAAAGCAATATATATATGTGTGTGTGTGTGTGTGTGTGTGTGTGTGTGTGTGTGTGTATACAATAGGCAAAGTGGGTGGAGGGAAGCTTCAGAATGGCAGATGTTTTTATGTGAGCAGACTGCAGTTCCTCTTTAAAGGGGATTTCCAGCCTTTTTTTTTTTTTTTTATTAAAAGTCAGCAGCTACAACTTTTAATCGACATTTATCTGCTCCACGGTCCAGCGATGCCCCACCGGCGCCTCCCTTCACACTGTGGGCACCCGGCCGTAACAGCGCATGCGCTCTAGGAGTGGACAGGCGATCTCCTGGGACCTGTCACGTGTCCCAGGAGATCGCCTACAGGGAGGGACCGCCTAAGGCGAGAGGAGGAGTCGCCTAGGCGGTCCCTGGGCGGAAGGAGGAAGTGGGACAGGAAGTCCCACTCCTAACGAAGCCCCCCCCCCCCCCAAAAGAAAAAAATATTGCATGGCAAATGTGGCATGTAAGGGGGCGAGGAGTGGTTAAAGCGGAAGTTCCACTTTTGGGTGGAACTCCGCTTTAACTTGCCTCTGCTGTTTGTGAATATTTTAACCTGACAAACTAGGGAGCTGAAACCTTTTACAAGCATTTTGGTACTGATCATGGGTTTGTGTTTTAAAATATATCTATCGCAGTGTAAATTTGCTGTCCCCTAGAAATAACCCAACACACAGCCATTAATGTCTAAACCGCTGGCAACAAAAGTGAGGACACCCCTAAGTAAAAAATTTCCAAATTTGGCCCAATTAGGTATTTTCCCTCCCCAGTGTCATTTGACTCGTTAGTGTTACAAGGTCTCCGATGTGAATGGGAAGCAGGTGTGTTTAAATTTTGGTGTTATCGCTCTCAGGCCGGGTTCACACTATTGCGAATTCGATGCATCCAATTCGCAATAGCAGGAAAAAATGTGAACCGGCTCCATAGAGAGCCATTCACAATCTCCGATGTGAATTTACACAGGAGCCCTGTGCGTCTTTTGGTCTGTCTTTTGGTCTGTTTTTAGGTCAGAATTCAGCCCAATATTTGGGCTGAAATTGGACCTGAAACGGTAAACCAGGATGCACTGGACCCCTGCTGGGAGCCGCATAGGCATCCAATGTGAACAGAGTTTTACACTCTCTCATACTGGTCACTGGAAGATCAATATGGCACCTCATGGCAAAGAACTCTGAGGATCTGAAAAAAAGAATTGTTGCTCTACATAAAGATGGCCTAGGCTATAAGAAGATTGCCAAGACCCTGAAACTGAGCTGCAGCATGGAGGCCAAGACCATACAGCGGTATAACAGGACAGGTTCCACTCAGAACAGGCCTCGCCATGGTCGACCAAAGAAGTTGAGTGCACGTGCTCAGCGTCATATCCAGAGGTTGTCTTTGGGAAATAGACGTACGAGTGCTGCAGAGGTTGAAGGGGTGGGGGGGTCAGCCTGTCAGTGCTCAGACCATACGCCGCACACTGCATCTAATTGGTCTGCATGGCTGTCATCCCAGAAGGAAGCCTCTTCTAAAGATGATGCACGAGAAAGCCGCAAACCGTTTGCTGAAGACAAGCAGACCAAGGACATGGATTGCTCTACATAAAGATGGCCTAGGCCATGGATATGCAATTAGCGGACCTCCAGCTGTTGCAAAACTACAAGTCCCATCATGCCTCTGCCTCTGGGTGTCATGCTTGTGGCTGTCACAGTCTTGCTATGCCTCATGGGACTTGTAGTTTGGCAACAGCTGGAGGTCCGCTAATTGCATATCCCTGGCCTAGGCTATAAGAAGATTGCCAAGACCCTGAAACGGAGCTGCAGAACGGTGGCCAAGATCATACATCGGTTTAACAGGACAGGTTCCCCTCAGAACAGGCCTCGCCATGGTCCACCAAAGAAGTTGAGTGCACGTGCTCAGTGTCATATCCAGAGGCTGACTAAAGACTTGGATTACTGGAACCATGTCCTGTGGTCTGATGAGACCAAGAAACGTATTTGGTTCAGATGGTGACAAGCGTGTGTGGCGGCAACCAGGTGAGGAGTACAAAGACAAGTGTGTCTTGCCTACTGTCAAGCATGGTGGTGGGAGTGTCATGGTCTGGGGCTGCATGAGTGCTGCCGGCACTGGGGAGCTACAGTTCATTGAGGGAACCATGAATGCCAACATGTACTGTGACTTACTGAAGCAGAGCATGATCCCCTTCCTTCAGAGACTGGACCGCAGGGCAGTATTCAAACATAATGACCCCAAACACACCTCCCAAGATGACCACTGCCTTCCTAAAGAAGCTGAGGGTAAAGGTGATGGACTGGCCAAGCATGTCTCCAGACCTAAACCCTATTGAACATCTGTGGGACATCCTCAAATGGAAGGTGGAGGAGCGCAAGGTCTCTAACATCCACCAGCTCCGTGATGTCGTCATGGAGGGGAAGAGGACTCCAGTGACAACCTGTGAAGCTCTGGTGAACTCCATGCCCAAGAGGGTTAAGGCCGTGCTGGAAAATGGTGGACACAGAAATCATTGACACTTTGGGCCCAATTTGGATATTTTCACTTAGGGGTGTACTCACTTTTGTTTCCAGCGGTTTAGACATTAATGGCTGTGTGAGTTATTTTGAGGGGACAGCAAATTTACACTCTTTTATACAAGCTGTACACTCACTACTTTACATTGTAGCAAAGTGTCATTTCTTCAGTGTTGTCACATGAAAAGATAGAATAAAATATTTACAAAAATGTGAGGGGTGTACTTACTTTTGTGAGATACTGTATATATGCTTCTAAGTTGGTAGTTCCCCCCCCCCCCATGATTTGCTCTTTTCATATAACCACTTCAATACCCAGCCATAGTAATATGACGTCCACAGATAGGATCTCCCATCCTGGGTGGACGTCATATGACGTCCTGGGCTTTGTGGGGGGAGATCTGAATGATGCCTGCAGCTAGAGGCATCATTCAGATATCCTTGTCTTGTGCCGGCAATTCTGTGCACCATAAGAACGATCATAGCGGCGGTTCCACCACTTGATCGTTCTTATAGGTGGCGGGAGGGGACATCCCCCCCCCCCTCCCGCCGCCATCCGGTGCTTCTCCGGGCTCTCCCGTGCCATCGGGGACCCGGAGAGAATCGTCCGGCACCGGTGGTTGGTCACGTGACGAGCATAGAGATGACTGGTGACCAGATGGTCACCAGTCATCTCTATGACCGGCGGATGCCCGGGTGCGATGTGATGACGTCACGCCCGGGTCCTCAGATGTAAACAAAGCCGCCATTGCGGCTAGTAAACATGAGAAAAGTGAAAAAAAGATCACAATCTCATGCTTTCCAGCCTGGAGGAGAGATGTGGGGTCTTATTGACCCTGCATCTCTCAATAAAGAGGACCTGTCACACACATTCCTATTACAAGGGATGTTTACATTCCTTGTAATAAAAATAAAAGTGATAAAAAAATTAAAATAAGTGTAAAAAAATAAGTAAAATAAATAATAATAAAAAAAAATTAAAACGCCCCTGTCCCCGGTAGCTCGTGTTCAGAAGCGAATGTACATGTAAGTCCCGCCCACATGTAAATGCCGTTCAAACCACATATGTGAGGTATTGCCGCGTGCGTTAGAGCGCGTGCAACAATTCTAGCACTAGACCTTCTCTGTAATTCTAACCTGGTAACCTGTAAAAAAAATAAATAATTAAAGCGTCGCCTATGGAGATTTTTAAGTACCGAAGTTTGGCGCCATTCCATGAGTGTGCGCAATTTTAAAGCGTGACATGTTAGGTATCTATTTACTCGGCGTAACATCATCTTTCATATTTTCCTCAAAAATTGGGCTAACTTTACTGTTTTGTTATTTTTTTAATTCATGAAACCATTTTTTTTTCCCAAAAAAAGGCGTTTGAAAAATTATTGCGCAAATACCGTGCAAGAAAGAAAGTTGCAATGACCGCCATTTTATTCCCTAGGGTGTCTGCTAAAAAAACATATATAATGTTTGGGAGTTCTGAGTAAAGAATGATGATTTCTACATGTAGGGGAGAAGTGCTAGAATACGCCCGGTGTGGAAGTGGTATAAAAATGCCGGTGTTGAAGTGGTTAAACATCTTTATTACCATCGTACCAGCGAGATTTCTTCTTTCATCCTTAAAGTGATGCTAATCACACACTGTTTCATTTACATTGTCCCGTCTCTTTCTGTATATGGATGATGGCACTGTAATAAAAAAAAAAAAAATCTTAGTACCTTTTTTCTAATTGATATTGGGCTGTCACATGACCCAGATCTTTGCCAGCCTGTCTGCAGGTAAACTTATGTAGAGGGAGTTTCTAGTCCTCTGCTGCTGGTCACATGTTCAAGATAAAAAAGAAAAAAAAACAGCCTTTGCAATACAGAGTAAAAATATGTAATTGATATGAGTAAACTGTTTTAAATTGCCATACAAATATATATATTTGAAATCAAATCTTTAATAATTTTTGGAAGAACATTCGTGTGGGTGGATTTCTGCCTGTCACAGGCTGTGTCACGCCTCTCCAGCCTGTGTCTTAGAATAAGAGGGAGATGAAGCCTCCATCAATCTACATGTAACATCCCGCCCCCATTGTGTTTAGTTTGTTAGTGGGCATAGAGGGGAGGGAGTGGGCTGTCATTTACCACTGTGTATACACTTACATGTGTGACTCTATAGTCACATGGGCAGCCCAGATGTAATAGGAAGGAAATCCTCAGCATAGAAGCTCACTGAAAACTGAGCATGTGCAGAGCTGCCACCACAGCTGCAAAATCCCTAGCTGAATTGGGGATATGGACAGAAGGTAGAGATAGAAAACACCAAGATCAACCAGTTTTTTTTTTTTTTTTTTTACAGAGAACAAATCCCATAGTGACTGAGTATGAACAGCATGGAATACCACATTTATTGCTAGTTTTTTATGATTTGGGTTTAGTGACACTTTAACCGATTGCGGACCAGCCGCCTCAGTTGTACTGCGGCAGGTTGGCTCCGCTGGGCGAACCGTCGTAGCTGTACGTCAGTTGTTTTAAGCGGGCTAGCAGGCGTGTGCGGGCCCGCTGCATCGTGGGGGGTGCCGATGCTCGTGACCGGCGGTCGCGAGCCATCTCTGGGCACAAGAGGCAGAACAGGGACGTGTGTGTGTGTGTAAACACACACGTGCCTCTTCTGTGAGATGAGGAAAGACAGATCGTGAGTTCCTAATAGCTAGGAACCACGATCTGTCATTTCCTCTAGGTCAGTCCCCTCCCCCCTTCAGTTAGAACACACATTAGGGAACACAATTAACCCCTTGATCGCCCCCTCGTGTTTTAACCCCTTCCCTGCCAGTGACATTTTAACAGTAATCAGTGCATTTTTATAGCACTGATCGCTGTATAAATGACAATGGCCCCAAAATGTGTCAAAAGTGTCCGCCGTAATGTCGCAGTCCCGATATAAAAATCGCTGATCGCCGCCATTACTAGTAAAAAAAAAAAGAAGAAATAAATAATAAAAATGCTATAAATCTATACCCTATTTTGTAGAAGCTATAACTTTTGTGCAAACCAATCAAACGCTTATTGCAATTTTTTTACCAGAAATATGTAGAAGAATACGCATCGGCCTGAACTAAGGAAAAATTCACTTTAAAAAAAAAAAAAAAATGGGGATATTTATTATGGCAAAAAGTACAAAATATTATTGTTTTTTTCAAAATTGATGCAATTTTTTTGTTTATAGCGCAAAAAATAAAAATCGCAGAGGTGATCAAATAGCACCAAAAGAAAGCTTTATTTGTGGGGGAAAAAGAAGGACGTCAATTTTGTTTGAAAGCCACGTCACACGACTGCGCAATTTTCAGTTAAAGCGACGCAGTGCCATATCGCAAAAAATTGCCCGGTCATTGGGCAGCCAATTCTTCCGGAGCTGAAGTGGTTAAAGCGGAACTTCAGTAATTTTTTTCATCTTTCCATCTATTAAATCTTCTGCCCTTGTTGTTGTTTTAACTTTGGATAGTAAAACATTTTTTTCTGCCAGTAAATACCTTATACAGCTCACTTCCTGTTTCTTGTCTGGTCATTAGCCTAGGCTTATGACATGAACAGCTCTCACTCACTCTCGTGAGAGTTTGCCAGGAAGGGAGGGGGGGGGGGGGATGAGTCATAAGAGGGCCAGTGAGAGCTGCAGATCTGGATGTGTGCCTCTGAATCTAGGAAGTGAACAGACAGCAGCTTCAGCTGCCCACAGTTAAAATGGATGCAGCCAGACTCAGTGGAGGGAGATTTCTGCAGCATATTTGGCAAGTAAAGAATCACAGTATATATAAAATAATATGCAAAGTGGTTGGAGGGAAGCTTCACAATGGCAAAGATGTTTTAATTACAAATTATGTGAGCAGACTGCAGTTTCTCTTTAAGTATTTGTTGGCACTAACAAATTTCCCTTATTTGCTCCTTTTTAAAAAAGGAAAAAAAATCTTTTTATTACAATTTTTAAACACAAACACATACAGAGAACAAAGTAAGTGCTTGCTTAACAATGGGGAGAAGGGAATTACCGCTCCCAGGTGATTGAGCTCTGCTAATCAATGGTTTCACAGGAAGCCGTGGGTGCTGGCAATGCACAAGACAGGCAGAAAATGGATGAAAATGGACAGCTGCACTCCAAAAAAACTTTTGGTTGCCTTTATTTATTTTTTTAAAACAAATGGATGCACTACAAGTCACAGCAAAGCAGGGGTGGCATCTGACGCGTTTGGCACTATTTATTGCTTACTCATAGCTAAAAAAAAAAAGAAAAAGAGGGGTTCGCACTTACATAATTGCAGGTAAAAATCAAGCTTGTTAACGGGTAAAAAGCAATTGCCACGAGCGTCAACGCGTTTCGTCTGCACTGACATCTGGGTTGTGAACCCCACACCCCAGATAATGTCCGTGCGGACGAAACGCTTTGGGTGATGTTCGTGGCGCTCGCTTTTTACCTGTTAAGAACAAGCTTGTTTTGTACCTGCAATTCTGTAAGTGTGAACCCCTCTTATTAAAAAAAGAAAAAAAAAAAAGACCTTACGGTATTACATTATGTGGATCCATTTGTTTTTCATGTTCAATGCCAATGGAACGTTCTAACATTTGCTGTATGCATTGGAGATTGCCGGTCTGAAGTGTGACCATCCACCATCTACCCCTGAGGTCTACTTTCTGCTCATTGCTCCATTGAGGTGAAGCCCTCATTATGTCTGTTTGATCCATGTACTGTAAGGTACACATGTGTCCACCTCATCCGGTAAGAGTGCCAACCTTACTTCACATCACGATCAAGCACTTTTCAAGATAACATTATGTTTCTGTGTTGATGCACTTTATAACATGATGGTATCTCCTAATAAGATGCACTAATAATACGTTGTGTTATTATCCCTTCTATTTGCACATGTTTATTTGCATTTCAATATTTATGATATTCATTTTATTTATTCGCTGTCTGAGCGCTACACTATTGTTTTGTTTCTATTGTTTCACTTTGTGTCTGGTGGAGTGTTTTTCTGCTCGCCCATTTTTTTTCCTTTGCACAGTTTCTCCTTTTTGTTTATAGCCTTGTACACACGATCTGATTTCCCGACGGGAATTGTGTGATGGCAGGCTGTTGTCGGAAAATCCGACCATTTGTACGCTCCTTCGGACAATTGTTGTCGGATTTTCTGCCAGCAAATGTGGGATAGCAGGCTTTAAAATTTTCAGACAACAATTGTGTGTTGTCGGATTTTCTGATCGTGTGCACACAAGTCCATCGGACAAAACTCCAAAGTACAAAACACGCATGCTCAGAAGCAATGCTCACCATAACACAACATTAGCAGAAGTTGCCCAAAGGGTGGAGCTGAAAAACCACGCAGTTTTTGTGTTTGTTGGCCGACAATTCTTTGCCGTTTTTATGCAATACATGTTCACCTCTAATTTTGGGGGATAGAGAAGGTTACCAAACATTGGAGGGGGGGGTAACTTTATACGACAGTTAAGTAAACGTGAGTCGTATTAGATACATGAAACTCAGGTACTTGCCCCCGGTGGATTAAACATTGATTTAGACACTAATTGCTTTATTACAGATCGTTAAGTTGTATTGAGTTATATATATATATATATATACATTGTATTGATTGCCGCGGTTGATGTCACGTTTTTTTAGAAAATTTGTCTCTGGTTGATCCAGATTCATTTTTTATTGCTTTTATATCTTCCGAAAAAATATTGTATAAATACAGTCAGGTCCATAAATATTGGGACATCGACACAATTCTAATCTTTTTGGCTCTATACATCACCACAATGGATTTGAAATGAAACGAACAAGATGTGCTTTAACTGCAGACTTTCAGCTTTAATTTGAGGGTATTTACATCCAAATCAGGTGAACGGTGTAGGAATTACAACAGTTTGTATATGTGCCTCCCACTTTTTAAAGGACCGAAAGTAATGGGACAATTGGCTGCTCAGCTGTTCCATGGCCAGGTGAGTGTTATTCCCTCATTATCCCATTTACAAGGAGCAGATAAAAGGTCCAGAGTTCATTTCAAGTGTGCTATTTGCATTTGGAATCTGTTGCTGTCAACTCTCAATATGAGATCCAAAGAGCTGTCACTATCAGTGAAGCAAGGCATCATTAGGCTGAAAAAACAAAACAAACCCATCAGAGAGATAGCAAAGACATTAGGTGTGGCCAAATCAACTGTTTGGAACATCCTTAAAAAAAAAGAACGCACCGGTGAGCTCAGCAACACCAAAAGACCCGGAAGACCACGGAAAACAACCGTGGTGGATGACCGAAGAATTCTTTCCCTGGTGAAGAAAACACCCTTCACAACAGTTGGCCAGATGAAGAACACTCTCCAGGAGGTAGGTGTATGTGTGTCAGATGAAGAACACTCTCCAGGAGGTAGGTGTATGTGTGTCAGATGAAGAACACTCTCCAGGAGGTAGGTGTATGTGTGTCAGATGAAGAACACTCTCCAGGAGGTAGGTGTATGTGTGTCAGATGAAGAACACTCTCCAGGAGGTAGGTGTATGTGTGACAAAGTCACCAATCAAGAGAAGACTTCACCAGCGTGAATATAGAGGGTTCACCACAAGATGGAAACCATTGGTGAGCCTCAAAAACAGGAAGGCCAGATTAGAGTTTACCAAACAACATCTAAAAAAGCCTTCACAGTTCTGGAACAACATCCTATGGACAGATGAGACCAAGATCAACTTGTACCAGAGTGATGGGAAGAGAAGAGTATGGAGAAGGAAAGGAACTGCTCATGATCCAAAGCATACCACCTCATCAGTGAAGCATGGTGGTGGTGGTGGTAGTGTCATGGCGTGGGCATGTATGGCTGCCAATGGAACTGTTTCTCTTGTATTTATTGATGATGTGACTGCTGACAAAAGCAACAGGATTAATTCTGAAGTGTTTCGGGTAATATTATTATCGGCTCATATTCAGCCAAATGCTTCAGAACTCATTGGAGGCGCTTCACATTGCAGATGGACAATGACCCGAAGCATACTGCGAAAGAAACCAAAGAGTTTTTTAAGGAAAAGAAGTGGAATGTTATGCAATGCCCAAGTCAATCCCCTGACCTGAATCCGATTGAGAATGCATTTCACTTGCTGAAGACAAAACTGAAGGGAAAATGCCCCAAGAACAAGCAGGAACTGAAGACAGTTGCAGTAGAGGCCTGGCAGAGCGTCACCAGGGATGAAACCCAGCGTCTGGTGATGTCATCGCGTTCCAGACTTCAGGCTGTAATTGACTGCAAAGGATATACAACCAAGTATTAAAAAGTGAAAGTTTGATTTATGATTGTTAATCTGTCCCATTACTTTTTGTCCCTTAAAAAGTGGGAGGCACATATACAAACTGTTGTAATTCCTACACCGTTCACCTGATTTGGATGTAAATACCCTCAAATTAAAGCTGAAAGTCTGCAGTTAAAGCACATCTTGTTCTTTTCATTTCAAATCCATTGTGGTGGTGTATAGAGCCAAAAAGATTAGAATTTGTGTCGATGTCCCAATATTTATGGACCTGACTGTATGTTATTTATAATATGTATTTTTTTCATATATTTTTTATATAACATTTAATCTTTGCTGTTTTTGCATATTACAAACTGTGAATTTCGCACTAGCACCATTTATTTCATTCGTTTTTGATTGCAATATTGTGACTTTATGTGTTCACTATGAGCGGGGTCACCTCTATGATATTGTGTCACGGTCTGTTGGCTCCGCCATACATCCTGTCGCAGTATTTTAGTTCTGTGTTATTAGCTGTGAATGCGTGGGATATTAGTATGTATAGTACTTTCCTGTGTTGCGTCAGTGACGTGGCATTTGGTTCCCATAGTTACCTATCTATTCTTAAGCGGGTGAACAAGATGCTTCCGTATCCGCTGAAGAAGTCCCCGCCCCACAAGGGACGTAACGCGTACAGAAGAAGCGTCGTTACGTCACCCTCGGCCATCACGCTTTGATTTGTATACATGCTGCATTATCCTGCACCGGAATAGGTGCCTTGTTTGTACGTTTTTAAACCATTTTTAATAAATTTCGATTGTTCATATGGAGAGCACTATGTACCTACCTTTTATCATTTCATGATCGTATGGCATATGGAACGAACTGTTTATTGGTATAGCTTCTCCTTCGGTTCCGGATTGCATTTGGATCCTTACAAGTGTCCGCAGGTGAATGCTTATGTGACCCTCCATAATTAAAGGGTCCTCTATATGAGGTGAGCGGCCATTGTTTACTATTGGTGGAGGTCTATTGCACCCGCGGAATCACTTGCATGTCATCAATATATGAGCACTGAAGTACCTCACGGACGGTATTTTACATGTATATGGACTTTATTAGCGCTGCATCATCTGTTTTACAATACATGTTCACGGCCAACGCCCTTTGGACAAAAGTCCTACGCTTTGTTCGATGAAAATCCGATCGTGTGTATGAGGCTTATCAGTGAATGAGCGTTGTCACCCGAGGGCAGAAAATGTTACTGGCAGGTTTACCAGTGTTGTAACTAACGCCGTTTAAATAAACGGCGTTAGGTAACGTAGCCACTTTTTGGGGTAACGAGTAATCAAACTGATTACTCTTCCCCTCATGACACCGCCGTTCCCATTACTTAGGCGGCGTTACCCTAATTACACCTACTCGCCGCCGCAGCCGCCGCGAGTAGATGTATTGTAACATTAACTAACTGCAAGCCGCCGTCTACCTACCTGATCAGCGTGTCATGCAGACAGACGGCGGCCATTGCAGTCTTCAAAAGCCGCGCCTCCCGAGTCCTCATCGTCTGTGATAGACGGAACACTCACTTTCCCAGCAGGCAGTGTTCCGCTTATCACGGACATCCTTTCATCCTCGTCTGTGTTATGAGGATGAGCGGATGTCCGTGATAGGCGGAACACTGAATGCTGGGAAATTGAGTGTTCCGCCTATTACAGACGAGGAGGGTTGGAGGAGGCGCGACTTTTGAATAATGGAATGGCCGCCGGGAGTCGGGCCGCCGCCGATCTGAGGTACTGTACACGGGCACAGTGAGGCATGGGCACAGTGAGACACGGGCACAGTGAGGCATTGGGCACAGTGAAGCACAGGCACAGTGAGGTATTGGGCACAGTGAGGTATTGGGCACAGTGAAGCACAGGCACAGTGAGACATGGGCACAGTGAGACATGGGCACAGTGAAGCACAGGCACAGTGAGACATGGGCTCAGTGAAGCATAGGCACAGTGAGGCATTGGGCAGAGTGAAGCACAGGCACAGTACCAATATTATTTATTGTTATCCCTCCTATTATTTTTATACACGGAAAAAATTACATATATATCATCCTTCTACCGCCCCATCCCCGCCCCGTGTATATATAATATAACCAATATAGTTATTTCGCTGAGTAACTAATTACTTTTTCAATGTAGTAACTGAGTGAGTAACTCCATTACTTTTTGGAAGAAGTAGTTTGTAACTGTAACTAATTACTTTTTTAACGTAGGATGAACAACACTGAGGTTTACACAGTCTGATAAAAAGAAATGGAATGCAGCCACCACCTCTAAGGACTGGTAAGCTGTAATATATATGCAATGTTTGTTCTCGGGTTTAGTTCCCTTTTGATCCGGTGCTTTAGGTACCTCGGTAGTTTGAGAAGTAAAGCCCATTGTACTTGGTATGTATGTAGACTACTATCAGTAGCCTTTGGTGGAATTCCAGTGATGAGCTCCCTCTCCCCATGACCAGACTGAGAATGCCGGTTGCCTTTATTAGGAAGGTGATTAAGGAAATGTCCATTTCTACTCCATTACCCCACCAAGAAGCCTCGATCAGCTTAGCTGCGCAGCAGTGCGATTTCACCCTTTGCCCTTTTGATCCTTGGGGGCGATAACCATCACAAGGACATCAGAGAATCAGAGGTAACATCGGAAGTGCCGATAAAGGTGAGGATATGGCCAGGTAATTACCTCATGAGCATGGACCATGGCCATGAGACCTCAAACAAGCTGCCATTGTCCTGAAGACCTCTGTAACGGGGGGAGGGGGGGAGAAATATCAGGGAATTGTATTTGGTCAGGTTAAAGGATCAGGTTGCATGGAAACATTTTGTGGCTGCTGATGTGGAGCAGCTCTGTCTGATGCTCTCAAGAGCTCCATTGTAGGGGTTTAAAGAGCTGCTGACAGGTCACAGTGGGGAGGGTGGGGGAAGGGGGAGTCCGCTCTAGCAAGATTTGGGATTTTCTGCATTTCTGACATAGCTGCAATCATAACTTTGTATAACACGGCACAAACGTTACAGACCCGCTCTATGGGTGATCCATGCAGTTATAGAAGCAGAAGTTAGAGGAGTTTTTCTGAAAAAACAAAACAAAAACTGTAGCTGCTGACTTTGAACCACTTAACCGGTTCCGGACCGCCCGCCGCAGTTTTACGCAAAACAAAAGATCAAGTCTTCTGGACAGCAGCACTCCAATAAAAGCCTTTATTATGTAAAAATTGTTCAAAATCCAAATAACACACAGCAAGTCACAAAGTCCTGGTCAAAGCTGACGCGTTTCACACTTTCTTAGTGTTTAATCAAGCTATGATTGGCTCGTAATATAACGTCATTTCGCTCAGTGGCCACTAGGGGCACGCGCGCGTGCGCCCCCTGCTCGCCCCCAGTGCTGATGCAAGTGCCCAGCGGGCGCGATGACCGCCTGGGCACCCACGATCGCTCCTGACAGAGCGAGAACCGGGTGCATGGTGTGTGTACACACACCGCTCCCGGTTCTTTCAGGGGGAGAAATGACTGATCGTATGTTCATACAAAGTATGAACAGCGATCTGTCATTTCCCCTAGTCAGTCCCATCCCCCCTTCAGTTAGAACACACTTTAGGGAACATAATTAACCCCTTGATCGCCCCCCTAGTGTTAACCCCTTCCCTGCCAGTGACATTTTTAGACCTTAATCCCACATAGAAAATATGTGGAGGGAGCTGAAGGTTCGAGTTACCAAACATCAGCCCCGAAACATTAATGACTTGGAGAGGATCTGGGACAAAATCCCTCCTGAGATGTGTGCGAACCTGGTGGCCAACTACAAGAAACGTCTGACCTCTGTGATTGCAAAGGAGTACTAAGTATTAATGCCCTGTACACACGATCGGATTGGGCCCCATCTGACTTTTTCCATCGGAGTAAAAAAATAGAACATGTTTTACATTTTTCCGATGGAAAAAAATTTGATGGGTAATTCGATCGTCTGTGTGGAATTCCATCGGAGAAAAACCCACGCATGCTCAGAATCAAGTCGACGCATGCTCAGAAGCATTGAACTTCATTTTTCACAGCTCGTCTGAGTGTTTTACGTCACCGTGTTTTGGACGGTCGGAGTTTAGTCTGACAGTGTGTAGGCAAGACTGATGGAAGTCAGCTTCATCTGAAATCCGACGGAAAATTCCATCGGATTTTATTCCATCGGAAATCGGATGGTGTGTACAGGGCATGAGTCATGTTTTGCGAAGGGGTCAAATACTTATACTCATTTAAAGTTTTTTGAAATGCGTTTTTCTGGATTTTTGTTGTTGTTGTTCTGTCTCTCACTGTTAAAATACACCTACCATTAAAATTATAGACTGATCATTTCTTTGTCAGTGGGCAAATGTACAAAATCAGCAGGGGATCAAATACTTTTTCCCCTCACTGTACATGGTCTATGTCTGTTTAGGAAATGATTAAAGCTAGTGTAGCGGGGTGTTCCCCTTTTACTTCCCGGAGACTACATCACCCAGAAACCCATTCGGCAGTGTTCACCGCAGAGACTCATGGGAGGGGTTATATAAGGAGGAGGCGCGGCTGCGCTCGGCCTCTTTGGGACACGAGACTTCAGAGACTGATCCTCCTGTGCGGATGTGTCGAAGTGCAAGGCCTGAAGCCTGAGACCTTACGCAGCACCAAAGAGCCTTCCACCCCACTGCGAGCCTGGGTGGCTCCAGACCTCGTTTGTCTACAGCCTGGACCGGATCGAGGACCCGATCGTTGGGGACACTGTGTGTGTGTGTGTGTGATACAGTCGGTGGAAGTTCCCCGGACTGGGACCCTGTCCGGGAGGGTGAGAGGGCGTATGCCCAAACCATATACTGTTGTTGCTAATAGGCCTATAGACTGCCGTGGCCCACAAGTTGTTCTTGATACTCTCATTAGAGGACCTCAAAGGAGCGGTACTAACACTTTATATAGTACAGTGTTTACCCCATCTTTATCTTTCCCACTGGATTACAAATCATACTCTGTTAATGTGCACCACCGTTAAAGACCTGCCGGTGAAGAATAAAACATCATCCCCTATAGACTAAAGCCTCGTACACACGGCCGAGATTCTCGTGGGAAAAAACATGTCGTTTTTTTCGACGAGATTCTTGGACAAGAAACTTGTCCCGGCCGAGTGTACACACGCTCCATTCAAAGAACCCGCGGTTCTTTGAATGGAGCGTACGCGCTGACGTCATCGACTACGACGAGCATGCGCTCATCACATTCGATGCCGTCGCCGCCATCTTGGTATACCCTACGTATGCCTAGGAAGCTACCGCGCATGCGTCTAATTCATTTCGAACATGCGCGGGCTTCCGGGAGGACAGGTAAGTGTACACACACTCACTTTTCTCGTCGAGAAACATGCCGACGAGAATCTCGACGAGAAAATAGAGAGCAGGTTCTCTATTTTCTCGTCGAGATTACTTGTCGGTTTTCTTGACGAGAAACCATACACACGAACGAGTTTCTCGGCAAGACATCTCTGCCAGCAAGTTTCTTGCTGGTTCTTGCCGAGAAACTCGGTCGTGTGTACGAGGCCTCAGTTGTAAATATCTGAACCAGGCCTGGTCAGCTTGCTATTTTGTTTGGTTACTGCGCCACAGGACGCATAGTTAACGGTCGCCCACGTGGCGCACTTGTTACTGTTCACTTCATATGCATAGTGTGTTAGTGCTGCAGGGCTCTGCAATATATATATACTGTCGGTGAACTGTTATAAATGTTAACCCCTTTCTTATCAAAAGCTTAAGTAAATCATATACTCCTTTTATACTATTATCGTCTCGTTGTTTAATTACTCATACAGTATAAGAGTTTATTGCTGCCGTAACTAACTGTGCCAGTAGGGGGTCGAGTACCTTGCCGGGGGTTGGCGGAGCTGTCTTTCAGGGCCCAAACTAAATCTGCGGCCTTCTTAGTTGGAGGTATCGCTACACTAGCATGACAGCCAGAGAACTAGTAGAAGGAAGTCACTAATGGAAGTCTCTATTAATCAATGTTACCCTTAAAACCCAACTGGCCTGGTGAAGACCAGGTGGCTCCTTAGACCCTGCAACTCTGGCACACCTTTGTTTGTGTGCGGTCACACCTACCTGATTGAAATTTACTGACACAACACCTAAAATTTGCTGGCACAGCCAAGTTTTTACTAACATTTTCACAAGTTGCAAACTTACAATTTTAAGTGCAAATTAGAGTATTTAGGCTACAAAAAAATACAATATGCAATTAGCAATATGATTTAAGGTTGTGTAGCGTGGTGTTTAATTTAGGGGGAGTGTCTGAGTGGTAATTAGGCTCAGACACACCGATTGTTAGGGTTTATGGACCATTTCTGTTCCGGGGGATAGTGTTGGTGTACAGTTCCCTGTGGCCTACAGGTGGCGCTGTCGCCGTGGGCCAGGGTTGAACCACCGATATAGGGCTGTGCCTTTTGTGTACCCTCTTGGCAGTAGTACGGCGGGGCAGGGAACCTGCTGTGCCTGTCGGGAGAGGGTATAAAAGGGGCGGACATCTTCCGTTCGAGGTCCACACCCAGGCACCTTCGGCCTGGGGGTGAGTGAGGGTCGTCTCCGGGTGCCTTAGGCCCGGAGGTGGAGTTCCTGTTCCATCCCAGACACCTTCAGTCTGGGGTGAGGTACTATTTTGAAGGCCCGGGGCCCAGCACCTTCGGCTGGGGTCCGCCAGAGATCGAGGACTCCCAGGGTGCCGCCTTGCGAGGGGACCCGTATCTAGGATCGAGGAGGCCAGGGAGGTGACCCCTTCCGAAGACCCAGCGCAGAGTCGTGGTGACGGTGGGGGCCTCTGGTAACTCTCCGGAGGGATGTCTTAAGGAGTTAAGCTATGTTTGTGCCTGGACCTCCTCCACATCTAAGCTGTCCTGTATCTTCGCTCCGACCTGTCTGCTATCAAAGAGGCTGTTTATTATCCTGTGTGAAATAAACATTGAGTTGGACTTTCAGCTAGTGTGGACATTCACATTCCTGGGGAAAACAAGGACTTGCATCTATCTAAGGTAGAGGAGAGATCATTCTCGGGAGGACTTTGACTCTGGCCGCAGACAAGGCCCAAAACTAACACCGCTCAACCTCTTTACACAGGAGGGTACGGGCTTGTGGTGCGGTGTGCCTCTCTCTGCCTGCGAGGAGCCAAAATTTATGCAGGTTGGGGAGAGGTGTGTGCTCTACAGTAGATAATAAGGCAAAACACACACACACACATATTTATATATATATATATATATATATATATATACACACTGTATTTTAAAAGAAATATATATATATAGTAAGTAGCTCAGGGACCGGCCTCGGGAGGGCAAGAAATCAGAATAGGCGGCACACACATAAAATTGACTCTCACAGTGACACTGACAGCAGTGTGTAGAAGCACAGATGATGATGACACCTCACCGCCATGACATGTCTTCTCCTGAGTCGGTGACAGTCTCTCCCCAAGCCTAGTGGTCCCTTCAGTCTACTCCAGTCTAAACAGCACTGACTGTCCTGGTCCCAGCCTGCCTTTTTCCCATATCGCAGACCCGCACATGAGGCGCTGGCCGCTCTGCTTGGCTCCATTGCACTATGACGTCACACGACATGCCCAGGCACCGCCTCCGCCAGAGCTGCCCAATCACACTGTAGCAGGCACTCGGATGGTCCCAGCCGGCTCTGGACCAAGCCAAGCGTCTCAGCCATTTTTTTTTACTGGCAACCTTTTACTTTTACTGGCAGGAGAAAATTGCTTGCTTTTTACTGGCTGCCAGTAAAAAATACTGGCGGTTGGCAACACTGGGTCATACTGCTCCCCCACCTGGCGGGGGACCCGTACCCCGGTACACCTGTTTAGTTGTTGCATTGGTCAATAGATCTTGAGTCCCAGTCCCAGGTGATCTAACCCTCTGACCGTGCCAGTGTACCCGAACCTTGACAGACGATTCCCCATCACCTGTGTTTTTTAACTAACAACTTCTCCAGAGGCTCAGTGCTCAAGAATATAGTCACTTATCACCTCAAGACTCTAAGGACTCATGTGGAGCAACTTCAAACTTTGTTTCCTGCAGATTTAGCTCTGGCGGCCCCCATGCCACAAACCGCTTTGGTGGCATTGGTGGCATTGTCCATGCATCATATTTGGGCCCCGCCGCAATTCTTTGGGGATCCTAAAGCCTGCCGTGGCTTTGTTATCCAATGTTACATTCATTTTAAATTGCAGCTGCAGAATTTCTCTTCTGGTCGGGCCAACGTCGCATAAGTGATTTCTTTACTTTCTAGTGAGGCTTTGGCATGGGCCTCTCCGCTGTGAACTTAGAACGTATGCCTTGTACACACGATCGGATTTTCCATCGGGATAAACTCTGTTCAAGCTGTGTTGCATACACACTGTCAAACCAAATTCCCACCGTCAAGAACGTGGTGACGTACAACACTACGACGAGCCAAGAAAAATGAAGTTCAATGCTTCTGAGCATGCGTCGACTTGATTCTGAGTATGCGTGGTTTTTTCTCCGTCGGAGTTCCATACAGACGATAGGAATTTCCGATAGAAATTTTTTTCGTCTGAAAAAAAGAGAACATTTCTCTTTCTAAATTCCGACGGGAAAAAGTCAGATGGGGCACACACACGGTCGGAATATCTGATGAAAAAATTCCGCCAGACTTATTTCATCGGAAATTCCGATCGTGTCTACAAGGCATTAGATGTAGTGGCTGCATTCGTTTTTTTTTTTTTTTCACCTCCTAATTCCTAATGCTGCCATTACCACACTTCAAGTCATAAGGTGACAGTGTTCATATATGATTTTGTATCAGGGCAATAGAAACAAGACAGCACTCTGGGAACCCTCCCCTTTCCTATTTTCCATAACATTGAGGGGTGTACTTCTGTAGTCCTCAAAGATAGTTGAGAATATTGTAATTGGTAACAGTCAGCACAGGCAGAGAGCACAGGAAGTGTTAACAGCTCACAAGTCTGGCAAAATCAGGTATTTACAGTGCCTTGAAAAAGTATTCATACCCCTTGAAAATTGTCATGTTACAACCAAAAACTTAAATGTATTTTGTTGGGATTTTATGTGATAGACCAACACCAAGTGGCACATAATTGTGAAGTGGAAGGAAAATGATAAATAGTTTTCCACATTTTTTACAAATAAATATGTTAAAAGTGTGGGGGGGGGGGTACATTTGTATGGCGCCCCCCTGAGTCAATACTTTGTAGAACCGCCTTTCACTGCAATTACAGCTGCAAGTCTTTTTGGGGATGTCTCTACCAGCTTTGCACATCTAGAGAGGGACATTTCTGGCCATTCTTTTTTGCAAAATAGCTCAAGCTCTGTCAGATTGGATGGAGAATGTCTGTGAACAGCAATTTTCAAGTCTTGCCACAGATTCTCAATGGGATTCAGGTCTGGATTTTGACTGGGCCATGCTAACACATGAATATGCTCTGATCTAAACCAATCCATTGTAGCTCTGGCTGTATGTTTAGGGTCGTTCTCCTGCTTGAAGGCGAACCTCCGCCCCAGTCTCAAGTCTTTTGCAGACTCTAACAGGTTTTCTTCTAAGATTGCCCTGTATTTGGCTCCATCCATCTTCCCATCAACTCTGATCAGCTTCCCTGTCCCTGCTGAAGAAAAGCATCTCCATAACATAATGCTGCCACCACCATGTTTCACAGTGGGGATAGTGTGTTCAGGGTGATGTGCAGTGTTTGTTTTTCACCACACATAGCGTTTTGCTTTTAGGCTAAAAAGTTAAATTTTGGTCTCATTTGACCAGAGCACCTTCGTTGCAAATTGTTGGCTTTCTTTCAACAATGGCTTTCTTCTTGCCACTCTTCCATAAAGGCCAGATGTGTGGAACACACGACTAATAGTTGTCCTGTGGACAGATTCTCCCACCTGAGCTGTGGATCTCTGCAGCTCCTCCAGAGTTACCATGGGCCTCTTGGCTGCTTCTCTGATTAATGCTCTCCTTGCCCGGCCTGTCAGTTTAGGTGGACGGCCATGTCTTGGTAGGTTTGCACTTGTGCCATACTCTTTCCATTTTCGGATGATGGATTGAACAGTGTTCTGTGAGATTGTGAGATGTTCAAAGCTTGGAATATTTTTTATACCCTAACCCTGCTTTATACTTCTCCACAACTTTATCCCTGACCTGTCTGGTGTGTTCCTTGGCTTTCATGATGCTGTTTGTTCAGTAAAGTTCTTCAATAAACCTCTGAGGGCTTCACAGAACAGCTGTATTTATACTGAGATTAAATTACACACAGGGGGACTCTATTTACTAATTAGATGAATTCTAAAGACAATTGGTTCCACTAGATTTTAGTTAGGGGTATCAGAGTAAAGGGGGGCTGAATACAAATGCACACCACACTTTTCACATATTTTATTGTAAAAATTTTTGAAAACCATTTATCATTTTCCTTCCACTTCACAATTATGTGCCACTTTGTGTTGGTCTATCACGTAAAATCCCAATAAAATACATTTACGTTTTTGGTTGTAACATGACAAAATCTGAAAAATTTCAAGGGGTATGAATACTTTTTCAAGGCACTGTATTTAACTTATCAACCAGCTATAACAAAACATTTGTATATTTATTAGACCAAAATGGACCAAATAAAAGAAGTTCATTGTTACACTTTAAGCATCAACATAGTTAAAAAAACAAAACAAAATGAATGCCATATTTGTTATTTGTTATGCAGCCGCACTTCTAATAAAATGAGCTTCAAATGCACCCCTTTACACATGAAAGTACCTTAGCAAAAGCCAAACTTAGTGCAGTACATACCTCTAATTGGACTTCAAGCTCACTGCAGACATACGGAAAAAGTGGCGAGCCAATCTAAATTCTTGAGGGCCCTAAAAAGTCAGGACAGTACAAATACCCCCCAAATTACCTCTTTTTAGAAAGTATTTAGTAAGAGGCATGGTGAGTTTTTTTTTTTTTTTTTTGTCGTAATTTTTTCCCACAATTCTTGGGAAAATTAAGAATCTTTTTTTTTTTTTTTTTTTTTTTACACAAATTTGTTACATTTTTTTTCACACGCGGCATAGGTATGCTTGCAATTACACCCCAAAAAACATTTTGCTACTCGTCCTGAGTATGACGATACCACGTGTGAGACTTTTTCACAGCCTAGCCACATAGAGAGGCCCAATATCTAAGTAGCATCTCTAGGCGTTTTAGTGACATAAATTACACATCTAAATTCCTGACTACCTATCACATTTTTGAAGGCCCTAGAGCACCAAGACAGTGGAATTCTCTGTAAAATGACCTCATTTTAGAAAGCAAACACCCCAACATATATTCTATGAGACTTTGTGAGTCTTTTGAACGTGTCATTTTTTTCCACAAGTTTTTGAAATATGTGGAAAGAAAATGAAAACGCAATAAAGTTGTCTATTTATAAGATGTTTCCAAAACATGGCATGTACATACCAAAAATTACACTTCAAAATACGTTCTGCTACTCCTCCTGAGTATAGCGATACCACATGTGTCAGACTTTTTCACAGCCTGGCCACATAGAGAGGTCCAACATGCAAGACGCACCATCAGGTGTTCTAGGGACATAAATTACACGTCTAATTTCTTGACTACCTATTACAATTTTGAAGGCCGTGAAGCACCAGGACAATGGAATTACCCACAAAAAGACCCCATTTTGAGAAGCAAACACGCCAACATATATTCTATGAGGCATTATCATATTATGAGTCTTTTTCAGAAAATGTGGAAAGAAATAATTTTTTTTTTTTTTTTTTACACAAAGTTGTTCATTTATAAGATATTTCTAATACGTAGCATGTACATAGCAAAAATTACACCCCAAAATACATTCTGCTACTCCTCCTGAGTATGGCAATACCACATGTGTGGGACTTTTAAACAGCTTGGTCACATAGAGAGGTCCAACATGCAAGGAGCACTGTCAGGTGTTCTAGGGACATAAATTAAACATCTAATTTGCTAACAACCTATCATTTTTGAAGGGCTTTCATATTTCTAACACATAGCATGTACATACCAAGAATTACACCCCAAAATAAATTCTGCTGAGCAAAGGGTAAACGATAGATTACCTGTGGTTTTAGTAGGGCAGTTGTCCACAGAGGAGAGCATTGGTCCAGGCAGCAGGCAGGGACGTGGTCAGTGACAACAAAAGTAATTGTCCAGGCAGCAGGTAGGAATATTGTCTATAGTCAGACTCAGTACAGGCAGCAAGCAGAGATATTGTCAGCACAGCCAAAGCATTGACATGGTCAGCACAGCCAAAATATTGGTCCTGATAGTAGGCAGGAACATGGTCCATAGTACAGCTAGCAGGCAGAGGTGTGGTCAGTTCATGCGGCAGGCAGAGGCATGATGGCAGTAAGTCAGCAGCAGGCAGAAATAGGCTTAGGGACTCGATCAGGTAAGACCTGGGCACAGGGGTAGGGGCTTCTCCCACCCAAATCTTTTTGAAGTCTCCAGATTCTGGTGTCCCCTCACATATGTGAGACCCCTGTGTTATCATGAATCCCACTACTACAGTAGCAGGGCAACCGATCAGTTCAAGCAGAAAACATAGTTGATTAACAGGCTGAGGTCAATTCACGTGGAAGGCAGAAACGTGTTGGATCAACAACGCAGACGGCAGGCAGAGGCATAGACGATAAACAGGCCAGGATCAGTTCACGTGGAAGGCAGTGGCATAGTTAGTTGAGGCAGAACACAAATGGTCAGCACAGATGTTAAAAATGGGGAAATGGCAGGCTGTTAAAAATATGTGCTAATATCTTAGGAATGTGTGAAAACGTCGGAAAGCATTCTCCAATGCATAGGCCGGGTTGGTAGGGACACTGGGGACAATGATAACTAGTGTCACTTCTAACTACCCCTCTGCTACATACGCGACATCTTTTTTGGCGTCTTTGGCCTGCTTCTGGACGATTTCTTCTATGAATTTGAGGAAGGTGTTGGGTCTTTCTGTGGACTTGGAGTAAATGAATAAGATAAATGGCAACTTCTTTATACCAGAAATGGGACCCCCTTGCTGCTAAATAAGGCTGAAGCATTTGATCGCCAAAATCCACTCCCCCCCCCCCCCCCCATGTAAAGATTATAATCTGGTACCCATGCAGGCTTTTGAATGGGGCTTTATTTTCCGGGAATCTCCACTAAGGTGTCATTGTGAATGGTGGACAGGACCTAGACATCTCTATTATCCTTCCACTTCACGGCCAACACTTCGTAGTTTTTTTAGACTTGCTGATTCCCCCCTTTGTAGCCTTGTGTACAGTAAAGTTTGTGGGAATCCCTTCCTTTTTTTTCTGGAGGTACTGCAGGCCACGGTTTTTTCACGGTGTAGATGGCGGAAAAGGGGCAGACTAGTGTAGAAATTATCCAGGTAGATGTGATAACCTTTTGGAAAAGTGGGTATGCAGGTCCCATACAATTTTTCCACTTGTACCGATGTAGGTTGGGCACTCAAGGGCTGGAGCTGGTAATCTTTTCCTTCATATATGTGTGACGGGTATACTGCGGACGGCGGCACAGATAGGCAATGTGCGACAGGTATTAATTGGCGATAGGTGCACTGCTGATGGTCACTGATGGGTGACGGGTACACTGCTGATAGGTGACAGGTGCTCTTATGGGCAATAATGAGTGACAGAAACACTGCTGATGGGTGACAGGTGCACTTATGGGCACTAATGGGTGACAGTAACACTGCTGATGGGTGACAGGTGCACTGGTGGGCACTAATGAGTGCCAGTAACACTGCAGATGGGTGATAGGTGATCTTATGGGCACTAATGGGTGACAGTAACACTGTGGATGGGTGATAGGTGATCTTATGGGCACTAATGGGTGACAGTAACACTGCAGATGGGTGATAGGTGATCTTATGGGCACTAATGGGTGACAGTAACACTGCGGATGGGTGACAGGTGCACTGGTGGGCACTAATGAGTGCCAGTAACACTGCAGATGGGTGATAGGTGATCTTATGGGCACTAATGGGTGACAGTAACACTGTGGATGGGTGATAGGTGATCTTATGGGCACTAATGGGTGACAGTAACACTGCAGATGGGTGATAGGTGATCTTATGGGCACTAATGGGTGACAGTAACACTGCAGATGGGTGATAGGTGATCTTATGGGCACTAATGGGTGACAGTAACACTGCGGATGGGAGACAGGTGCACTGGTGGGCGACAGTAACACTGATGATGGGCACTGATGAGTACTGTAACAGCTGATGGGCGATGTGACAGGTTCTCTTGGTGTGGTGTTTTGTGCAGTACACTGAACAGACACAGACCGGTATCTCACTGTTCCCTGGATTGCCAGTAACAGCCAGTTATCGGTCTGTGTTTACATTTGTGATCGACTGTGACAGGACACAGCCGATCGCGTGGTAAAGAGCCGCTGTCATTGGCTCTTTACTATGATGAGTGATGTGGCATGTCCGAGGGACAAGCCGTACTATAGATTGCCACGCTGCACGCCTGCGCAGCAAGAGCGGGACCGCGTCATATGATGTTGTCCCAGAACAAGTGGTCCCGCTGTCCATCATTTTACTATACGGTGAGCGGGAGTCGGTTACATCCAGTAATACACTGTCTCATCCTGCTCTGCACATGCTTAGTTGCTGTCCATTTTCGGCATTGTGCTGAAAATCAGGGCCACTATAGGCAGATCTACTGACAGACTAAGGATTTAGACCCCTTTCACACTGAGCCGCCCATAGCGTCGGCGGTAAAACGCCTGTATTTTTACCGTGACGCTATGGGCGGATTTGCGGCGCATTTCGGCCGCTAGCGGGGCGCATTTAACCCCCGCTAGCGGCCAAGAAAAGGTTAAAACCGCCCGCAATGCGCTGCTGAAGCAGCGCAGTGCGAGCGGTATAGCCGCGCTGTCCCATTGATTTCAATGGGCAGGAGCAGTAAACACACCGCTCCTTCACCGCTCCAAAGATGCGGCTAGCAGGACTTTTTTTTACCGTCCTGCTAGCGCACCACTTCAGTGTGAAAGCCCTCGGGCTTTCACACTGGAGACAATGGAGCAGCTGTTTGAGGGTGGACTGCAGGCGCGATTTTTAACGCTATAGCGCCTGCAATACGCCCTCAGTGTAAAGGGGTCTTTTACTGCTGCTCAGGGGCTCTGGGCTTCAGCAAAATGGCAGCCTCCGGCAAGAAGAAACAGGAGCAATGCTGCACAGCACCCACAGATTTTGGTAGCATAATTAACCACTTAAGGACCAGCCACTGTATATATACTGTACGTTGGCAGAATGGCTCGTACAGGCACAATCACATACCTGTACGTCCCCTTTAACTGCCCGATGTCGGGGTCGCGACCCTCCTGCCTTCCCCGTGAGTCGGACCGCTGGTCCCGCGGACTCGATCGCCGCGGGGATCCCCGCGATTGTCTCACGGAGGCATGGAGCGGGGAGATGTTAGTGTAAACACAACATCTCCCCGCTCCCCTACTGACAATGTCACCGATCTCCGCTCTGTGTAATCAGAGCGGAGATCGGTCACGTGTCACTTGTAGCCACGCCCCCACACAGTAGTAATCACTCCCCTAGGCACACTTAACCCCTTCAGCGCCCCTAGTGGTTAACCCCTTCACTGACAGTGTCATTTTCACAGTAACCAGTGCATTTTTATTGCACTGATCGCTGTAAAAATGACAATGGTCCCAAAAATGTGTCAAAAGTGTCTGATGTGTCCGCCATAATGTCGCAGTCACGAAAAAAATCGCTGATCGCCGCCATTACTAGTAAAAAAAAAAAATTATAAAAATGCCATAAAACGACCCCCTATTTTCTAAACGCTATAACTTTTGCGCAAACCAATCAATAAACGCCGATTGCGATTTTTTTTACCAAAAATATGTAGAAGAATACGTATCGGCCTCAACTGAGGAAAAAATATGTTTTTTTATATATTTTTGGGGGATATTTATTATAGCAAAAAGTAAAAAATATTGCATATTTTTCCAAATTGTCGCTCTATTTTTGTTTATAGCGCAAAAAATAAAAACCGCAGAGGTGATCAAATGCCACCAAAAGAAAGCTCTATTTGTGGGAAAAAAAAAGGACGTCAATTTTGTTTGGGAGCCACGTCGCACGACCGCGCAATTGTCAGTTAAAGCGGCGCAGTGCCGAATCGCAAAAAGGGGCCTGGTCTTTATGCTGCGTATTGGTCCGGGGCTTAAGTGGTTAATAATGTGGAATGTATGTTCTTTGCTAAAGTACATTCTTTTTTTTTTTTATCAAGTTGTTCTAGGTAAAGTTCAGCTTTAAATGTTATAGGCATTTGGTTCTGAACTTTTGCAAATCATCTATACACATTGAATAAGACTTCAAGTGAGAAAAAGTAGAACAATGTCAGGGTGGACCCATGCGGCGAGTGGCGTCGACTACATTGTACAAGCCCCATCCGTGCGCCCTGCATCGCACTCAGAGATGCCGACTGTGCTCCCATCTTGATTTATGAGGCCGATACAACCTCTGGCTCCCAGCTTCATCTTCCTGACCGGCTCCTGCCTAGCTGCTGGAGTACTTCTTCATTGAACAAGCCCCGATATTCATAATAATAATAATAATAATAATAATGATAATAAAAAAGTGCTTGCGTTTTTCCCTTTTTTCCCTCTTGCAGCCCTTAGCTTAATTTGGCTCATTATGCTGTCTGAGAAGCTCTTTATAATCCCACTCTCCTGCAGAGATGGCTTTTTACATGTCAGCTCCTTTTAGTCCCACTCCGGCTGCAGCCTCTCCTGAAAGCCGCTCAGACGAGAAAAAGGAATTATTCCATTAAAGAGGAACAATTTTTGTAATGCGACTTAGAGTGTTCTGCAGAAGTGTACCAAGTTTCCCTCAATCTCTGCGGTATTATTCGCTCATTTCGTTAAATGATGTTTCTAATTCCTGCGTAATTACCTGTAATGAGGACCTTTTTCTCTTCTGATGAGATTTCAGCTTAATATGAGATGGCGTTTTTTCTATTTTTTTTTTTTTTTAAGGGGCTAATTACCTTTTCAGAAGAAAAGCGGAGTTTGTTGTCCAGAGGCTACAAATGATTATTATTTTATTTCTCTTCCAGCCCGGCTGGCAGTAAATTATAAAATTAGGTTTCAGGAGCGCATTAGAGCTATTTGGAAAAGGACTTGAAGATGGGGGTATTTTTGGTAACTCCCATCGTGGCTTCCTACTTCTCGTTTTACCGGTCTGCGTTTGCCTAACCGGGAACGCAATTTGGTAAGAGGGTGATTGAGTAGAAGATAGATATTGCCTCCATCAAAATGATTAGAGGGCAGCTGCTAAAATGAAGAATGATGTCATTGTTTAGGATTTGTATATTAATATAAACCTGGAACATTTAAAACTAAGACTTTTTTTTTTTTTTACAGTTTTGCCAAATTATAGACATACCATAGACATATATTGAATAATAACTAGCAAAACAATCAAAGGAAAGGACGTATAACTGCTGTGGCAAAGCGCACAGAAGTGGACATAGGTACATTGACAACAGGTGCTGAGGGTATGTGTCAGGGCAGCAGTGGTGGGCGTTGGTGCAGTGGTGAATGAAGTGGGGGAGAGGTGGTGAGAGGATTGGGGGTCAGGCGCAGTGGTACAAGTTGGGGTTGGTGCGGAGGAAAGAGGATGTCGGTCAGCTTCAGTAGTGGCTGCACATGCAAGAGAGGGCATAAAGGTGCAGTGGTGGCAGGGGAGGGCTGGCGGCCTTAGGCCTGGGGGGCAAGTCCAGGTAAGTGGCCCATTGAACCGCCGAATCAGCTCACCATCCATGGTCCACCTGGTTTTTCAATGCAGCCTCACCAGTGCCCATCAATGCAGCCTGATCACTGGGGCAGGGTACATGGGGTGTATGGGGGGGGAGATGGGGGTCAGCTAGGGGTGTCAGGGTCTCTCACCTTAGCGATCTCAGCTCAGCAGATCCTTGCAGCCACGGTTTCCTGGGGGGAAACGCTCCTGATCCTGGGGTCAAGTTGCAGCCAGCGCCCAGCCCTGCAGCCCTGCGTCCCGACTCCGTGGCATGCCCTGCCTCTGCCTGCTTCCAAGAATCCGGTCCCAGGGAGTTGTAGTTTCCTCTGCGCTGCTGTGTTTTCCACCCACCAGAAGCTTGATTGCGGACTACAACTCTCGGAATGCAACAGCTTGTGGTCGGCCGCCATGGCCATGCCCCCGACTTCCTAGACCAGAATAAAAAAGAAAATGGTAGTGGGCAGCGGCTGCCGGCCATTTTAAACATAAGTTGGGGTGGCCTGGGAGGCAATTGCCACCCTGCCCCCTGGCCCAGCCCTCCCCTGAGTGGTGGGGTAATTTCTCGCATGGTGGTGAGAAGGGGCATGTAGACATAGTGGTGCTGGGAAGGGGGGGGGGGTGTAGGAGGTTGTCGCAGTGGTGGTGAAGGGGTAGTTTGTTGGTTGCAGGTGCAGCGGTACGTGGTTCCTTCTGGTGGTGCTGTCGGCTGTAACTCCAGATCATAGGCGTGCGCACAGGGTGTGCCGGATGTGCCTAGGCACACCCTAATCACCCCATGCGCATTAACATTATCGCCATAGGCGTGCGCAGGGGGTGTGCCTGGGCACACCCTAATCACTCTGTGCAGTGCTGATTCCCCTATTGCCTGGGTTTCCCACCGTGTTGCATCCCCCCCCCCCACCGCAGTTGCTGGCTTCCCTCCTCTACCCCCAGCTGCTGCGGGGGATGTTTCAGGATGGAGAATGGGGGAAGGAATTAATCAATATGTAATTTACCCCTTCCTTTTTTAAATGAACATAGTAAACACTCACTCACTGTGTTCAATCATAACAGAAGCATAATAAACTGTGTTTACCATGCTTCAATTTGTGAATGAACAGGAAGCCACTCAGCACAGAGCACTTCCCATTCATTCACTGTCCAGTGCAGCTGAGGTTGCAAAGAAAGGTATGTGTGTTTGAGCTTTGGGGTGCACACCCTAATGCAATAGGCTGTGCACACCTATGATTATCGCTCTGTGTGCCAGTGGGAAGATAGGAAAGATCGCTCTCTTACTTGCTCTGCCATAAGACAAGTGCTTACGCATTACTCACTGTGCTGGCAGGGGGATCAATGTACTGGGGCCATATATATGTAGACACACACACACATGTGTGTGTTTGAGTTTTAGGGTGCACACCCTAATGCAATAGGCTATGCTCCAGATGCACTCCTCTCAGCCAGCCGCAGACATTGCGCGGGGGGGTTGGTTGGGGGTGTGATTTCCCAGTCCTGGGATTACAGTGGCTGTGTATGCTGCAGCAGAACCACAGGGTAAAGAGGTGGTGAGAGCTGATGGGGCCAGAAATTAGAAGGTCATGTGCCATTGCAACACAGGCTCACCTACTGCAGTGACCACCACTTTCAGTGTGCTGCCCGCTGAGTAGGGCTGTTGTGGGTGGCGCTGGTCTACATTTAAATGTAATGCTACTGCATAGTAGCAACATACAGTATCTCACAAAAGTGAGTACACCCCTCACATTTTTGTAAATATTTTATTCTATCTTTTCATATGAGAACACTGAAGAAATGACACTTTGCTACAATGTAAAGTAGTGAGTGTACAGCTTGTATAACAGTGTAAATTTGCTGTTCCCTCAAAATAATTCAACACACAGCCATTAAAGCGGAGGTCCCACGAAAAAATATATATTAAAAGCCAGCAGCTACACATACTGCAGCTGCTGACTTTTAATAAATGGACACTTACCTGCCCAGGGTCCCCGCAATGTTGGCAGCCGAAGCCCAGCATTCGCTCTTCTCTCGTCTGCCCTCTCCGCCATCCTCGGTGAGGGAATCAGGAAGTGAAGCGTTGCGGCTTCACTGCCTGGTTCCCTACTGCGCATGCGCGAGTAGCGCAGCGCATTCCCAGTGGTCCCCGCTGTCTCCTGGGACCAGTGTGTTTCCCAGAAGGCAGCAGGGGGGGGGGAGTGGAGTGACTCCCATGGGAGTCTCTCCCCGGAAGTGGGTGCAAATACCTGTACTATACAGGTATCTGCACCCCCCTCCCCCCTGAAAGGTGCCAAATGTGAGGGTGGGAGGGTTCCGAAAAGCGGAAGTTACATTTTTGGGTGGAACTCCGCTTTAATGTCTAAACCACTGGCAACAACATAGAGTACACCCCTAAGTGAAAATGTCCAGATTGGGCCCAAGGTGTCAATATTTTGTGTGGCCACCATTATTTTCCAGCACTGCCTTAACCCTCTTGGGCATGGAGTTCACCAGAGCTTCACCGGTTGCCACTGGAGTTCTCTTCCCCTCCTCCATGACGACATCACAGAGCTGGTGGATGTTAGAGACCTTGCACTCCTCCACCTTCCGTTTGAGGATGCTCCACAGATGCTCAATAGTGTTTAGGTCTGGAGACATTCTTGGCCAGTCCATCACCTTTACCCTCAGCTTCTTTAGCAAGGCAGTGGTTGTCTTGGAGGTTGTCTTGGGTCATTATCATGTTGGAATACTGCCCTGCGGCCCAGTCTCTGAAGGGAGGGGATCATGCTCTGCTTCAGTATATCACAGTACATATTGGCATTCATGGTTCCCTCAATGATCTGTAGCTCCCCAGTGCCGGCAGCACTCATGCAGCCCCAGACCATGACACTCCCACCACCATGCTTGACTGTAGGCAAGACACACTTGTCTTTGTACTCCTCACCTGGTTGCCACCACACACACTTGTCACCATCTGAACCAAATAGGTTTATCTTGGTCTCATAAGACCACAGGACATGGTTCCAGTAATCCATGTCCTTAGTCAACCTCTGGATATGACGCTGAGCATATGCATTCATCTTCTTTGGTCGACTATGGCGAGGCCTGTTCTGAGGGAACCTGTCCTGTTAAACCGCTGTATGGTCTTGGCCTCCATGCTGCAGCTCAGTTTCAGGGTCTTGGAAATCTTCTTATAGCCTAGGCCATTTTTATGTAGAGCAACAATTCTTTTTTTCAGATCCTCAGAGTTCTTTGCCATGAGATACCATGTTGAACTTCCAGTGACCAGTATGAGAGAGTGAGAGCGATAACACCAAATATAACACACCTGCTCCCCATTCACACCTGAGACCTCGTAACACTAACGAGTCACATGACACCGGGGAGGGAAAATGGCTAATTCGGCCCAATTTGGACATTTTCACTTAGGGGTGTACTCACTTTTGTTGCCAGCAGTTTAGACATTAATGGCTGTGTGTTGAGTTATTTTGAGAGGGCAGCAAATTTACACTGTTATACAAACTGTACACTCACTACTTTACATTGTAGAAAAGTGTCATTTCTTCAGTGTTGTCACATAAAAAGAAATAATAAAATATTTACCAAAATGTGAGGGGTGTACTTTTGTGAGATACTGTATATATTTACTAATTATACAAATTTTCTTTATGTAGTTGTGCTGTTGCATTTAAAAATTTCCTGAACAAGCCAAAATTGGTGAAACATGTAGAAGAAAGGAGTGCATTTGGAATCCAATATAATGCAACAAGATCCACTGCTTAACTACAGTGCCTTGCAAAAGTATTCACCCCCTTGGCTTTTTACCTATTTTGTTACATTACAGCCTTTAGTTCAATGTTTTTTTAATCTGAATTATATGTGATGGATCAGAACACAATAGTCTAAGTTGGTGAAGTAAAATTTAAAAAATATATACATAAAACTGTTTTTCAGAAATAAAAAACTGATAATTGGCATGTGCGTATGTATTCACCCCCTTTGTCATGAAGCCCATAAAAAGCTCTGGTGCAACCAATTACCTTCAGAAGTCACATAATTAGTGAAATGATGTCCACCTGTGTGCAATCTAAGTGTCACATGATCTGTCATTACATAGACACACCTTTTTGAAATGCCCCAGAGGCTGCAACACCTAAGCAAGAGGCACCACTAACCAAACACTGCCATGAAGACCAAGGAACTCTCCAAACTAGTAAGGGACAATGTTGTTGAGAAGTACAAGTCAGGATTAGGTTATAAAAAAATATCCAAATCTTTGATGATCCCTAGGAGCACCATCAAATCTATCATAACCAAATGGAAAGAACATGGCACAAAAGCAAACCTGCCAAGAGACGGCCGCACACCAAAACTCACGGACCGGGCAAGGAGGGCATTAATCAGAGAGGCAGCACAGAGACCTAAGGTAACCCTGGAGGAGCTGCAGAGTTCCACAGCAGAGACTGGAGTATCTGTACATAGGACGACAATAAGCCGTACGCTCCATAGAGTTGGGCTTTATGGCAGAATGGCCAGAAGAAAGTCATTACTTTCAGCAAAAAACAAAATGTCACGTTTTGAGTTTGCGAAAAGGCATGTGGGAGACTCCCAAAATGTATGGAGGACGGTGCTCTGGTCCGATGAGACTAAAATTGAACTTTTTGGCCATCAAAGAAAACGCGATGTCTGGCGCAAACCCAACACATCACATCACCCAAAGAACACCATCCTGTTTTTCAGCAGTCGGGACTGGGAAACTGGTCAGAGTTGAGGGAAAGATGGATTTGTTGTTTGCTTCACAATAAAAAAAAAAAACATCTTCAAAGTTGTGGGCATGTTCTGTAAATTAAATGATACAAATCCTCAAACAATCCATGTTAATTCCAGGTTGTAAGGCAACAAAACACGAAAAATGCCAAAGGGGGTGAATACTTTTGCAAAGCAGTAATTGCAATATCTGTGTGTCTATAGATTTTAACCTTTATATATGAATTATAATAAACATTATATGTTTTAAACATGCCTACTTGCTGGACTTATCTGGCACCTGTAAAATTTCACTTCTTTTTGCCTTCAAAAGCATGTACTGTATACTCGAGTATAAGCCGAGTTTTTCGGCACATTTTTTTGTGCTGAAAATGCCCCCTCGGCTTATACTCGAGTCACCTTTTTGCGCCTGATCTTCTGGACTTTGCGGACCCAGTACTTGGGACACATGTAGCCCCACTCTTCCTCTACAAGTGGGCATAGTTTGTTGTCCGGGTGACCTACGGCCAGGGAGCACCGATTTTTCAAAGCCGGGCACCCCTTCCATAGACTCCTATGTTAAACGGTAATTTCTCTGGTGAATTTGGGGAACCGGTACCGGCCGGTCATAGGTCCCCTGGACCCGAAACTTGGCACACATATAGCTCCATTTCTCCTCTACAAGTGTGTAAATGTTGTTGTCTGGGGGCCCTACGGCTGGGGAGCACCGATTTTTCAAAGTCGGGCACTCCTTCCATAGACTCCCATGTTAAATGTCAGTCTAGTCATGGGCACAGTGAGGCATGCAGATGGACACCCTAGGCTTATACTCGAGTCAATACGTTTTCCCGTTTTTTGTGGTAAAATTAGGTGCCTCGGGTTATATTCGGGTCGGCTTATACTCGAGTATATAAGGTATCTATAAAGGGATGTGTTGCTGTTACATTATACCTCCAACAACAGAGCTATATTAATATTTTAACTCTTTATTACATAGGTTTGCAGATTTTTGCCAAAGACCATAGTATTATTGGCTGGTATTTTTTATCTTTTTCTGGTTTCTTCAAAGGCTGCAGAATTTAATTCAATCTTATTTTATTCAATAGAGAAACAAAGAAAGACAGATATTTTCTTAAACATTACAAACTGTGATAAGGTACGCCAACAATAGGCATCGTGTGTGTCGAAACAAAAACATGTCTAGGTTACATATAAAAGGATTGAAAGCATGTGTATAATGCAGCGTACACACGACCATTTTTCTCGTCGGGAAAAATTAAATATTTTCTCTTTGACGAGAAAAACGCCCGTGTGTGGGCTTTCCAGCATTTTTCCCGACGAGAAAAACAGCATTAATCACGACGAGAAAAATTAGAACATGCTCTAATTTTTCTCGTCGTGATTCACGGCATTTTTATCCGCTGCAGTTTTCCCATAGGGAAACACTGCCAGGGAGCCCACACACGGTCGGTTTTCTCGACCAAGAGGAAAAATGTCGTGAAAACCGGCCGTGTGTAGGAGACCAAGCCGGTCCTCGTTTTTCATGTCGAATTTCTGGGCGGTGTTTTCACCGTCGAGAAAATCGATCGTGTGTACACGGCATAAGGCCCATCAGGAGACCTTCTGTCATAGCAATCCCTGTAAACAATACAAGTTAAAGTAACCGTCATCCTCATTTCAGTTAAGGGGATTATATAAAAAAAAAACCTGTCTGTATGAAAAATATGTCGTAGGGGTCACATATCGAATCAGTAACAATAGATAAGTCGAAGCCATGGTACGTTGGCTTGATGGATTCCTAAGGCCTCATGTGCACTGCTGCTGGTAAACGGACGTTTAGGAGCAGTTGTGCATTTTTTTCAACTGCTCCTGAACCCTCCTCTATGTTATCTTATAAGTACATGTACACAGGATCCCCGATCTCTCCTCTATGTTATCTTATCAGTACATGTACACAAGGTCGTTTATAGTTGTTTCTAGGCAATTGTGTTTAGAGGCTTTTTCTTGAACCCCAAAAAATGCGTTCAAAAGCTGTGTTTAGAGGCAGTTGAAGCACCACAACACGGCTAAACGTGGCTAAACGTGGCAACTGGTGTTTAGCAGCGTTTCGTTTAGAGACGTTTTTCATTTTAACAAAAAAAAAAAACATTTTCAAATGCTTCTAGACGCAAATGCAGCTAAACGCGGCTAAACGTGGCATGTAAACGCGGCTAAACTGCCATTTTTAGACACTGGTTTCTAGCTGTCAAGTTAAATCGTTCAGGAGAGGTTGAACAACAAACCGTGTACATGAAGCCTAAGGGTGTATTTAAATATAGAGAAAAGAAAAAGGAGCAGGGGCAGACAAGAGGGGGCAGAAAGATAGGGGACAAAAATCACTCCATCATGGTCCCAGGGCGATGTTATCCAGGCCATGTTCAGCCCAGGAGATAAACTCGGAGAAGTATCAGAACACGGACAATGAAGTCCAGGTGAGAGAAAACTGTTCGTCTTTACCATATTTCTCTGTCAACAGACGTTCAAGGTCCCTTATGCGGTCCACTTCAGTAGCCCAATCCCCCAGGGAAGGCATAGTTGCCAATCTCCAATGACGGGGAATCACTACTTTGGCCGCCGCCAGAACGTGTTGTAATACATCTTTTATGATGGATTTGAACGTACCAGGGAGTATAGATAAGAGAGTCATCTCAGGTGAATAGAAGTCGCCATCAGTTTGCAGTATAGTTTCAAGATCTGTTGCCAATACCCCTGCACAGGAGGGCATTCCCACCAGATGTGGAGCATGGTTCCCCTGGAGATAAGACACCGCCAGCAGGTATCTGGTACTGCCGAGTTGAAATGGTTTATAGTCGATGAGCATCTGTACCATCTCGTTACCAGTTTAAATCCCTTTTCCTGGGTCTTAGTGGCTAGGGATAGTTTGTGTGTCAGGATAAAACCTTTTTGCCAGTCAATAGGGGAGATAGAGTGACGTAGTTCTGCCTCCCAGGCCACCGTAAATTGTGGGAGGGCAAGGGAGGAGATATTGAGCAAGAGGGAGTAAAGTTGAGATACCACATGTGTTGGAGGTTCCGCCTGCATGAGCAGTTCCTCAAATCCTGTCGGTTCAGCAAGGATGTTTGGAATGGATGGGAAAGTCCAGATGTAGGAAGTAGTCTGTTGTCTCTGAAGCCACTGCATGGGGTGTCGGGAGGTCGGACCGGCAGGGGTATCTGTCCTTAAAGTGGGGTCTACTAGAAGGACTTATCTTCTTTTTGCCATGGTCCGAATCGTGTTACATACATTCTGTAGCTGGTGGAAAGGCCGGGGTCCTAAAGAAGGGAGTCATAGGCCCCATGTGGTTCGATAAGCCCCTTCTGGACAGCATGTGACCCCATATCTGAATTGTTTGACGGGTAAGGTCATTGAGGGGGCCTGAACCCCCCCAGAACATGGGCAAGGTCCATGGGAGAGCGGAGAGTTCAATTGGGTTCATGTGACTTTCCTTTGGAACCCAAAGCTTGGTGGAAGAGTGGTGAAACCAATCTAGTATGCGAGTGAGCACCGCTGCTTTATGGTAGAGGGAGGCGTCCGTGGCTCCAGCCCCCCCCCCGAACCTTTAGAAGAGATAATGTTTCGGGGATGGGCAGCATTTGGAAAACAGCTAACATAGTTTCTTGAAGTACGAATTAGGTATGTGGTGTATAGGAATGGTTTAAAACAAATACAGGAACCGAGGGAGAACATCCATTTTCAGGGCATTCACTCTACCTAGCCATGAGAGCCGTTTGGGCGCATAAGTAAATAAATCTGCTTGGGTCCTAAGGCTGCAGAATTTATTCAACCTCTTCTGCATCAAAAAAATAAATCTTTTTTTATAATCAAATTTTTATTTTATTATAAACTTCAACGTATCCATCCAATATTGTACATTCTTGTATTCCATACTTTATATAAAAAACACAAATAAATATTACAAGAAAGAACTGAGTACAAAATTATCTTATCACCACTTCATCAATTAAACTACCCCCCCTCCTCCACGCCATCCTTAACTGCGGTGGAGCTAATCTGGTCTGTCCCTACCCACTCCATTCCCTCTACTTCATGTGTTCTCCTAGTGTGCCCTTCTGTGTCACTCAAACAAAGAGAAGGGAAAAATAAAATAAAAAATACCCCTCCTACTTCCAAAGAGGCCACTAATGGCCATGGTGTCTATTCCCTTTGTGTGGGAAAAGAAGAGAAAAAAAAGGAAAAAAAATAAAACTTAGGATCACAAAATCAACAATGGCAACTGTTTTAATGTTTTAAATTTTGATCGCATCTTGGTTGATCTTGGGCGATGTGTTTTATGGTTTCTTCGCAGGCTGCGGTTGTTATTCAGCTTCTTCTGCATGAAATAAATGCTTGATTTTTAATCATGTATCTTGGTCGACCTTGGGAAATATGTTTTCTGATTTCTTTGAAGGCTGTGGTTGTTCTTTAGCCTCTTCTCTATGAAAAAATGCTCGATTTTTAATCATGTATTCTAGTTAAAGGGGATGTAAACCCAATTTATGAAATTTGAGCTAGGCACATATATCTCCAGTGTTTTCTTATCTCTCTTCAAAGCACAATGTCCCGTAGCTTTCTCCTGCTTAGCGCCTCTGTTATCCACCTGATAACTTTTGACAAGTTCCCGGAGATGGCAGCCTGAAGTGTGTGTCGGGGGAGGTTGCTATAAATAGAGTCAGTGTGCCATCTCAGAGCAGAGCTGTGAACATTCCTTTCCTCCTTTGCCAATGTGGAATGGGAGGGGGGGGGGGGATAATGTGCCTTTCCTGCAATCAGCTGTCTTGGCTGTATGCCAATAATCCACTCCCAGTGGTGACTAGGATGAGAACATTTCTAACACGAAGAGCACTTTCTAAAGAATATATACAGCTGAAGACAGAAGATATACATGTAAAACTTAAGGCGGCCATACACGGTTCGAATTTCGAAAGAATTTCCTTTCGAAAATCGTATCAAAGAATTTTCGTACGAATTTCGCACCGTTAGTGGGGCTGCAGCGACAGCCGATTTTCGTGCGGCCATCAAATTTGAGGAATCCGACATGTTGGAAATTTTTTGAAAAACAAACGATTTTTTGATCAATGATGGGAGAATCGTGCGAGAAATGTAATAGAAAAAAAAATGCGCATGTGCAAGAAAAGAATATACCCGGAGAGAAAAGAATATTCCCGGAGAGAAAAGAATATTTCCGGCAACATGAAGGTTTGGTCGGCCGAATTTCGAAAATCAATGGTGGCATCATCGGATCACAAAAAAAATGAACTTTCTGATTTTAAAAAGATAATTCGACCGTGTATGGCCTGCTTTATGTAGGGAGGTTTGTTTCGTCTCTGTGTATCATCTGAGGCTGTTCACTTCACTGGGTATATGTGAGAGTTTACATCCACTTTAATCTTGGGTGATGTGTTTTTTGGTTTCTTCAAAGGCTGCAGTTGTCATTTAGCCTCTTCTGCATGAACAAAATGCTTGATTTTTAATTGTGTATCTTCCCAAAGGTAAGAGCCCATAGTGTGGAAGTGGAATCTAGGTCCCAGAGGATCTCCCCAAAAAGTGCTTGGAAAATTGCTTATGGATATATCTTGATGAAGTGCCTCTCCTCTCTTTCTCATGGAGGCCATGGCTCTCTGGCAGAGTTACTTGTTAATGATACAGACCACCAAGCATGAAAAGCGAGATGGTTCCATGTTTCTTAAACTTTTAAGGGCCTCCTTATTAGTCGTGTTAGTTGTTCTCAATGTTCTCAGCTGCTGCTTTATGTTCTTGATCTGTTTTTTGGTGTTCTTGCACATATCCCATGTTCAAGTTTACACCTCCCAATTTGAGCTGTAGTTCAAACCATGCGGTTCTCAATTTTTCTGCACTTGCGGAACAGTCCTGGCTGGTATTTTTTATCTTTTAAGCAGCGCATGTAAATCCAAATAAATCCCAGAGCTGCACATATAATGTTTAGGATCACAAGATTAACTATGGCAACTGTTTTATTGTTTGTTTTTTTCAATTTTGATTGCATCTTGGTCAAGCTTGGGTGATGTGTTTTCTGGTTTCTTCGAAGGCTGCAGTTGATCTTTAGCCTTATCTTCATGAAAAAAATGCTCCATTTTTAATCGTTTATGTTAGTCGATCTTGGGCAATGTGTTTTCTGATTTCTTCAAAGGCTGAAGTTGTTCTTCAGCCTCTTTTGCATTAAAAAGGGCTTGATTTTGAATTGTGTATCTTCCCAAAGGTAAGAGTCCATAGTGTGGAAGTGGAATCTAGGTCCCAGGGGATCTCCCCAAAAAGTGCTTGGAAAATTGCTTATGGATATATCTTGATGAAGTGCCTCTCCTATCTTTCTCATGGAGACCACGGCTCTCTGGCATAGTTACTTGTTAATGATACAGACCACCAAGCATGAAAAGAGAGATGGTTCCATGTTTCTTAAACTTTAAGGCTGGGTTCACACTAGTGCGACACGACATCCGTCCTACTTTGGATCCGACTTTGCCCTGCGACATGAAGCCGACATATGTCCGACTTTCAATGAACGGGGATCCGACTTGGATCCCCGCCAATATCAGGCACTGTGTTTGGTATGAATCTTGAGGGGGAACTCCAGGCCAAATTTTAAATTAAAAAAACGGCGTGGGTTCCCCTCCAGAGGCATACCAGGCCCTTGGGTCTGGTCTGGATTTGAACGGGCGCCCCTACGCCGAAAAAACGGCGTGGGGGTCCCCCCAAAATCCAAACCAGACCCTTATCCGAGCACACAACCTGGCAGGCCGCAGGGGAAGAGGGGGGGACGAGAGGGCGGCCCCCCCTCCCTCCTGAACCGTACCAGGCCGCATGCCCTCAACATGGGGGGTTTGGTGCTCTGGGGCAGGGGGGCGACCTGCGGCCCCCCCACCCCAGAGCACCCTGCCCCCATGTTGATGAGGACAGGGCCTCTTCCCGACAACCCTGGCCGTTGGTTGTCGGGGTCTGCGGGCGGGGGGCTTATCGGAATCCGGGAGCCCCCTTCAATAAGGGAGCCCCCCAGATCCCGGCCCCCCCACCCTATGTGAATGAGTATTGGGTACATCGTACCCCTACCCATTCACCTGGTGGAAAAAAATTGCAAAAAAAAACCACTACACAGGTTTTTAAAGTAATTTATTACACAGCTCCGGGGGTCTTCTTCCGACTTCCGGGGGTCTTTACCGACTTCGGGGGTCTCCGGTGTCGTCTCCGCGCTCTCCGGTTCTTTCTTCTGCTGGGCCTCCGCTAACTTCTTTTTAGCTCTTTTGCTAACAGAGGCCCGGTCTTCCCGTTGTCTCGTCCGGCTCTCCGTTGTCCTTCTGCCGGCCCCTCCACTAACTTCTTGGTAGCTCTTTCGCTAGTGGAGGGGTCGGTCTTCCCGTCGTCGCCGTCGGCTTCTTCTTCCCTCTTCTCCTCCTCGATGTTGGCGCGTCGCTTCTTCCCGCTGTAATACTGGCTCTCCGCTCCGCTCCGCATTAATATAGGCTTCTCATGACGTCACAGTCACATGTTCCGGGGCACATGGCCCCAGAGCATGTGACTGTGACGTCATGGGAACATGTGACTGTGACGTCATGAGAAGCCTATATTAATGCGGAGCGGAGCGGAGAGCCAGTATTACAGCGGGAAGAAGCGACGCGTCAACATCGAGGAGGAGAAGAGGGAAGAAGAAGCCGACGGCGACGACGGGAAGACCGCGCCCCTCCACTAGCGAAAGAGCTACGAAGAAGTTAGTGGAGGGGCCGGCAGAAAGACAACGGAGAGCCGGACGAGACAACGGGAAGACCGGGCCTCCGTTAGCAAGAGAGCTAAAAAGAAGTTAGCGGAGGCCCGGCGGAAGAAAGAACCGGAGAGCGCGGAGACGACACCGGAGACCCCCGAAGTCGGAAAAGACCCCCGGAAGTCGGAAGAAGACCCCCGGAGCTGTGTAATAAAATACTTTAAAAACCTGTGTAGTGTTTTTTTATTGCAATTTTTTTCCACCAGGTGAATGGGTAGGGGTACGATGTACCCCATACTCATTCACATAGGGTGGGGGGGCCGGGATCCAGGGGCCCCTTTATTAAAGGGGGCTCCCGGATTCCGATAAGCCCCCCGCCCGCAGACCCCGACAACCAACGGCCAGGGTTGTCGGGAAGAGGCCCTGTCCTCATCAACATGGGGGCAGGGTGCTCTGGGGTGGGGGGGCCGCAGGTCACCCCCCCTGCCCCAGAGCACCAAACCCCCCATGTTGAGGGCATGCGGCCTGGTACGGTTCAGGAGGGAGGGGGGCCGCTCTCTCGTCCCCCCCTCTTCCCCTGCGGCCTGCCAGGTTGTGTGCTCGGATAAGGGTCTGGTTTGGATTTTGGGGGGACCCCCACGCCGTTTTTTCGGCGTAGGGGGTGCCCGTTCAAATCCAAACCAGACCCAAGGGCCTGGTATGCTCCTGGAGGGGGAACCCACACCGTTTTTTTATTTAAAATTTGGCCTGGAGTTCCCCCTCAAGCACAAGTCGCATGCCAAAGTCGGACCATGCAAGACTGCGGTCCGACTTTGATCCGACTTCAATGATAGTCAATGGGCTGAAGTCGGATCAAAGTCGGACCAAAGTAGTACAGGGAGCATTCTCAAAGTCGGACCGACATGTGTCGGACCAGTTAAGACGGCTCCCATAGGGAAACATTGATTTTCACACGTCATGCGACATGAGCTCCCAATGTTGGAGCGTTTGTCGCCCCAGTGTGAACCAGGCCTAAAGGGCCTCCTTATTATTCGTGTTAGTTGTTCTCAGTGTTCTCAGCTGTTACTATCTCAATGTTCTCAGCTGTTGCTTTATGTTCTTGATCTGTGCTTTGGTGTTCTTGCACTTTTCCCATGTTCAAGTTTACAACTCCCAATTTGATTTGCAGTTCAATCCTAATTTTTCTTCAATTGGTGCAAAGTCCTGGCTGGGATTTTTATTTTTCAAGCAGCAGCAGCAGATGTAAATTTTAATAAATCCCAGGGCTGCACATATAATGCTTAGGGACTCACAAGACCAACCAACTATGGCAACTGTTTTAGTGCTGTTTTAAATTGAGCGCATCTTGGTCATTCTTGGGCAATGTGTTTTATGGTTTCTTTGAAGGCTTTAGTTATGCTTCAGCCTCTTCTGTATGAAAAAAATGCTAAATATTTAATCATGTATCTTGGTTGATCTTGGGCTTTTTCTGCTTTTTCTGATTTCTTCGAAGGCTGCGGTTGTTCTTCAGCCTCTTCTGCATGAAAAAAATGCTTACTTATTAATCGTGCATCTTGGTCGATCTTGGGCGATGTGTTTTTTTGGGTTTCTTTGAAGGCTGCGGTTGTCCTTTAGCCTCTTCTGCATGAATAAAATGCTCTATTTTTTAACTGTGTACCGTATATACTCGAGTATAAGCCGATATTTTCAGCCCTTTTTTGGGGGCTGAAAGTCCCCCCCTCGGCTTATACTCGAGTCAGCGAAATTGAACATTGTAAATTGTACCTGAAGGCTGCGGCGTCCTTCGTTTAAAACTTGCGGTCTCTTCCTGGTCCCTTCCGTGATAGGCGGAACTGTGTCTGCTGAGAATCGCCTATCACGAATGTTCTCTCATCCTCAGTTTCCCAGCAGACGTCTGATTGGCGGAAACTGAACACAGTGTCTGCTGGGATGGGTGAGGATGAGAGAACGTTTGTGATAGGCGATTCTCAGCAGACACAGTTCCGCCTATCACAGAAGGGACCAGGAAGAGACCGCGAGTTTTAAACGATGGACGCCGCAGCCTTCAGGTACAATTTACAATTTACAATGTTCAATTTTAATTCTAGGGGCACAGTGAGGATGGGCACAGTGAGGATGGGCACATGTGAGGATGGGCACATGTGAGGATGGGAACAGTGAGGATGGGAACAGTAAGGTGGCAATGGGCTTAGTGAAGTTGCAATGGGCACAGTGAGGCGTGCAAATGGGCATTGTTGACCCTCGGCTTATACTCGAGTCAGTACGTTTTCCCAGGTTTTTGTGGTAACATTAGGTACCTCGGCTTATACTCGGGTCGGCTTATACTCGAGTATATACGGTATCTTCCCAAAAGCAAGAGCCCATAGTGTGGAAGTGGAATCTAGGTTCCAGGGGATCTCCCCAAAAAGTGTTTGGAAAATTGCTGATGGTTGCATTTTGCTGAAGTGCCTCTCCTCTCTTTCTCATGGAGCATGTCGCCATGGCTCTCTGGCAGAGTTACTTTTTAATAATACAGACCACCAAGCAAGAGAAGCCCGTAGCTAAATACATAGTATTAGGCAGAGGGCTGGCATGACTAAGTAGCAGGGAACCGAATACAGGGTTAAAATAGGGGAGTGTCCCATTACTTATTAGTTTATTACTCCTGTGTTTTGGGCCTGGTAACTGGGGACCCAGTCTGATCCTACCCTTTTACGAGAGGGATGGTACCCCCGATAGTGGTGTACCGGACGGGGTCGAATGGGGTGATCCATGCATGCTTGAATTCATATCACAGTGGTCATATGCTGCTTATTATTCCCCCAGATATAGTTGCCGAACTTTACACTTCCCTGATTAACTTTTTTACTAACTGATTATACCCGGTGAAAAAGTCCTCTTGTATTGCTGTCTTAAGCTTTTCTACTTTGCCCATTGTTTCTATGTTTGTTCTCTGAATATATCTTTTAAAATAAAGATTACATAAAGAAAAAATAGGGGAGTGTCAACTGCAGGATAGAGGGGTGGCCAGAGTTAAGATTTTCCCGGGGTAGGAGGGGCTTGGGGGAAGGTCCAGAGTTCGGTTGCGGGGCAGCACTTTAAGAGGAAGCTCCCACCCTCCCATTCTTATTTTGCTGTGATTGTATGTATTTTGTTGTGTTAGGGTGCTGGTTAGCGTTTGGGGATCTTTGGAGGCAGTAGACATTTTGACCAATTTGGCATAAGTGGGGAACCATCAAGGTATGGGATCCTTGGTTGATGCCAGCTAACCGTGGTTTAGCTGGCATCGCTTGATGGGTATCAGCGTGGGGAAGGTTCAGAGTGCTATGGTCCTTGAGTCGGCGCACTGCGACTGGGATCTTGGATGGCCACGCTGGTACGAAGGAAATTTGGTCAATGCCTTCAATTATCTCCAACAGGGTGGCAATTGTAACTGTGAAGGATTGTTTAGTGAAATAAAGATGTTGGTTAATTTGTTATGGTTAATTTTTAATAAAATGGCCAAGCGGCCAATTTTACTCCAAAATGGATGTCGCCTGGTTATTTATAAGTTAAGGTATAATTGGGTAATATGGCAATTGGAGGTTTATCTGACTTACTATAGTCAAGAAAAAAGAGAAATGGTTCCATGCTTCTTAAACTTTAAAGCGCCTTCTTATTTACTGATTCCTCTCAACACTCAATGCACCCCTTTTCCCCTACAGTTCTATTGCTGACTAAACCCACTAATGTACAAAGGTGGCCCCTACTATTCTGGTCTTCCGCGGGTTACTGAAGACTTGGCTTTTCACGCAAGCCTTCCCTGCGTAGCCTCTCTCTTCCACCCTTTCTGCCGCTCTGTGCTGCTTCTGGTTCCTGGGTCCTCTTTTCCCAGGAACTCTGCTATGCGCGTCGCGACTCTTCGGGGTAAGACAGCGCTATATTAAGATACCTTTCAACTCAACTCAACTCATAAAATGGAAACAAATTTGGGAAAAAGTTATCAAAATGTGTACAATTTAAGGCTTCATGCTGCCTCATTTCCCTGCTACCCTAGTCACAGGCCAACAAGTGCCAATATGGTAAATACAGCTCTGTAATTTATTTGTTTTTCAAATAGTCCATCTGGAAACAAAAATCAGATCCAGATTAATTGCTTTCATTTTGCATAGACATTACAGAATGGTGTTTCTGTTCCTGGAGTCTTCCTTTAACATGGCATTTTCTGTGGAAGGTCCACTTGTACAAGTTCAGCTACTTCTAATGACAGCTGTTGAAACGTGGTAAAGCGGATCCCAACTACAGAGCAGACAAAAAGCCGTCATTGTGGAAAGGATTGAAACGCTTTAACAAAGTAAGTTTATGAATGTAATTATCTCCCTTTTAGCTCTACCTAATGAGTATTTGTTTGAGTTTTCAAAGCAGAAGTAGGAGCGATTAACATGCGAATCACGCCATAATTCTAAGTTAATGCAGCTGGATCTGTGAAATAATGTTTGTGTTACTAATAATTATGTGCAATTCCTGAATGATTAATGAAGGTAAATGATGTCGGAAAATGACAGGACAAAACAGTTTTCTAATTAAGAGGCTCAGAATTGCTAATGAAGCTGTAGCCAAAGTTAATTGTCAGTTTTGGTTTGCCACAGAAAACAGTGTGTAAGTAGAGCTCCCTCATCAATACAGATGCAGCACTTGAGGATTACACTTGTGTATGGAGCCGAAGCAGGCAAGCAGACGTATTCAGTAAAACAGTGTAATGAAGGTGTACAAAGGGCACGAAGACCCTTCTACCAATCAGAAATCAGCTTTTATCTCATCTCATTACAACAACGTAAAATCTGATTTATGGTAACAGGCTAATATATTTCACATATTCTTCTGCTCTTTGAGAAGTTAAAGTGGATGTAAACTCGATTTTTTTATTTATTTTTTTGTTGCTGTCACAATGTAGAGTATAAGATTTCCTATCATTTGTGCCAGGTCTTGCCACAAAGAGTTAATCCAGCTCTGAGCAATCCTCTTTTATTGTTCAGTGAGATGAAACAGACAAACAGAGAAAAACGTTGTCCGTTCCGCCCCCTGGCTTTGAGTGACAGGTTATTTACATATCTCGTGCACTAGCTTTAGCATTATATTTTAATTCCCACCCCCACTCCTTTTCTGAAGTCATGTGGTTACTTTTCTGGATTTTGACTGGAGGTTAGTGATCATAGCAGAAGGAATACACAGGAGAAAATGCATGTTGACAAGGGGAGTGTAGAGGTGGGCGGGGAGTCTACTGACATCATGACTCCACCCACCGAGCTCCAGACAACAGATCCACCCACAGAATCTGCAGTTTTTCAGTTCTTATAACAGACAGAGGGGAGACATTTGACAGATAAGGATACATGCAGGAGGCATCTATATCCTTATAGATCAGCACTATGGCAGTAGTTTAGAAAGGATGAGAGTGGGCTTACATCCACTTTAAGTAATATGAATCATTGCATGTAAATGTTTCCTGTTCACCCCTGGAAGCCAACAGGTATTAAAAGCGAGTCTTTGGACACCCCTCCAAAATTTTGAGTTCAGATGTTTCCAGTGAAGGGTCCTGTTACTGCTGCAGCATAGAGTTCAAAGACATTTTAGACAATTGTGAGCTTTCAACCAAGTAGGATCCTTGGAAGGTTGGAAGGCCTATTTATGTTCCAGCATGACTGTGCCCCTTGTACAAAACCAGGTTCATAAAGACACGGTTTCTCGTGTTTGGTGTGGAGGAACTCAAGAGTCCTGCACAGAGCCCTAACCTCAACCCTACTGGAAACCTCTGATATGAATTGGAAAACTGATTGTGAGCCAGGTCTATTCACCCAACATCATTACCTGAGTTCACAAATGCTATTTTGGCTATATGGGCACAAATTCCCACAGGTAGACTCAAAAATCCAGTGGAAAGCCATTATGAATAGTGGAGGCTGTTATAACCACAAAGGGGTGCAACTCCATATTTGAGTAGAACTAAAGGAAACATTTTTCTTTATCATTTTGGATAGAGTATGGGAGGGTTTATCTCTTGTCAGTTTTTTTTGCCATCACTGGGAAGATTTCCCTTCACTTCCTGTCCATAGCCAGTGCAAGACGCAAGAGAAAATCCCTCCAAAGTGAGAGAATCCACAGTTGTCACCAAGGACACCAGAACTAGTGTCCCCATTGGAAGTTTTCCCCTTTGTTACTGTTCTGCTGACAACCCGATATTTGGGATTTTCTTTCACTATCAGTGATAACGGTAAACAGGACAGATGGAGAGGGTTTATCTCCCTATAGGGGGCACAGACAGCAAAAAATAAATAAATATTGCCTTCTGCTAAAGGGCATATGTGTTTGTATTGGCCAAGTATGGCTGTTGGGGTGCCACTGAAAAGAATTGACCATACACCACTCATTCTTGTACAGCGTGGTAACGTGCACAGAAACGTGTGTGCACAAGTATGTATGGGCCCTTTAGGCTATCATAGGTTACAGTTATTACAGCCCATTCTTAATCTGTAAGACTGAGTGGTATCTGAATAGCCATTAAAGAACCAATAGAGAACCTTGGCAGAAAAGAAAGATTAATGAAAAGCACAATTTTCACATGAATACAGGAGGTTTCTAATGACTGTAGCCGCCCATATCAATAAATCTATTGATCATTTTCACATACGGATTTCACTTGGAAGTAATCACTGCTTATGCTTTTCTTTATCATAAGGTCAACTTGTACTGACTGGTCTTCAGATAGGTTTATTTATTTAAAAAAATCTGTAATAATATAGCTAAATTAAAATTATTTGCTCAAATAATATTTTTTCCATTTTAACATGTTCATAAATGTGAACCAAAAGGAATGAATTCAAGTGGTGTCTGCTTTCTGTTTACAACCCACTCATGAATGCCACAAGCAGACTCATCCACCTTGCCAACTGTTTGTCCCGCCTTCCTTGCCAATCCATCCATTAGCCTTCGTTAACCCAACAGATATCATTCAAAATACTAACAACAGAAAAAAATAAAACAGGGAAGTGCATGATCTTGTGCAATTAATCACTTTATTGAATATAACTGAATTAGATTGCACTCACATTAGTAGATAGGATGGCCATTGTACAAAGACTCATAGCAGGGGAAAACATAAGCTGGCACCATGGCAAAGTGGTGCAGTGAGAACAACAGCTTCAGGTGGATTCCTTACTCGCAGAACTGACAGGCTGGGAATGAGGAGACACCCCCCCGCGCCCAGGGCTGTGCTCCACTCTGAAGCCAACAGCATACAGACTTATTCAAAAAAGCTTTCCCTGACGTGATCAATGGTTTCCTAGTCTCATAGGTAACCATCGTCCACTGAGGAAGCATTTTTGGATAAGTCTGTATGCTTCGGTGTGGAGCACAGCCATGAGCATGGAAGTGTGCCTCCTCTTTCCCTAGCCTGTCAGTAGAGTGAGGACTCCACCTAAAGCTGTCGTTCTTTCTGCACCACTGGCCATTGTGCCAGCTTACATCTTCCTCTACTATGAGGCTGTGTACAATGCTTATCCTTTCTACAGAAAAGGGTGAGTGCAAACCAATGTGGTTTTATTCAATTCAATAAAGTGATTCATTGCACAAGATCATGCGCTTCCCTGTTTTTTGACTTTTCTGTTATCTCCAAGTTTAGTGTTTTCCCTTGTCCATGATGAATCCAGAGATAGCTGCAAAAGATCTTTTGATTTTGATTACACATGGGCTGTTGATTGGTCTCAGATTTAATGACACATAGCACGGAAAAGTGTTAAAGTGTTTTTTCTGTAACTCGTATGGAAAAAGCTAACAACCTACAAAGCCATCCACAACTCTGCCCCAACTATATCACCAACCTTGTCTCAAAATACCAGCCAAGACTTCCTACTCTCTAGCTCCCTTGTCACCGCCTCCAATGCTTGCCTCCAGGACTTTTCTAGAGCCTCTTCCATCCTCCAGGACTCTTTACCTCAATCAGTCCAACTATTTCCTACTCTAGCTGCCTGTAGGCGATCCCTGAAAACCCATCTCTTTCAAGAGGCCTATCCTGCCTCTAACTAATAAACCATACTTTTACTTTCTCCATCAACTCATCCCTAAAGCCCCGTACACACGGCCGGTTTTCTCTGCAAGAAAACTGCTGGGAGAGCTTTTTGCCGAGAAAACCGGTCGTGTGTATGGTTTCTCGTCGGGAAAACTGCCGGGAATCTCGACAAGAAAAATAGAGAACCTGCTCTCTATTTTCTCGTCGGGATTCTCGTCGGCCTGTTTCCCGACAAGAAAACCATGAGTGTGGATGCTTACTTGTCCATGGTAAACCTGCGCATACTCGAAAAGAGTACGACGCATGCGCGGTAGCATACAAGGGTAGTGTAGGGTGTAGCAAGATGGCGGCGATGGCATCGAATGTGACGAGCGCAGGCTCGTCGTAGTCGATGACGTCACCGCATTCTTGCCATTCAAAAGAACGGCGGTTCTTTTGAATGGCTGTGTGTACACTCGGCGAGCAAGGCAAGCTTGCCGGGAATCTCGTCGGGAAAACCAAAGTTTTTTTTCCAGACGAGATTCCCGCCCGTGTGTGCGAGGCTTTACAGTTATTACCTTTTGTATCTCTTGACCATTCCCTTTATTTTAATGGAGAGTTCCAGCCTGAGCTCATTTGGCTGGGCTTCTCCTCTGGTTCACAGGAGTGGAATTCATTATTCTCTCCTGTGACCTGTTTTCAGCAGAGAGTGGTCTGAAGTCCGCTCTCTGCTGATGTCACTGAAATCAGTCCAGGCACCACGTCATCTCGACAATAAAGTCGGGATCCGCCAGGTGCCTGGACTGATGGCCATCTCAGCCTCTCAATGAGCCGCTAAGGGACTAAGACGGCCACTCCCCGCCCCTCCACAGCTCAGCGCTCCAATGAGCGCGCGGGGGGGGGGGGCAGAGCGGAGAGCCGCTGACTGACAGTCAGCAGCTCTCTGCTCAGGGAGCTGAGAAAACCGAGCCATTGGCTGTGTTCGGTGGCCCGGTTATCAGTGCAGAGGCGGCGGGGGACAGATGCAGCATCGGTCCGATGCTGCATCCACTTGGTAAGTATGATGGGTTAAAAAACAAAAAAACAAAAACATACTTCTCATTTAAGCCCTAACAAGCAGGGCCCTCTGTTCCCTTTTTAGCATTGAATTGTACTGTAACTGTTTGGTCTCCATCCATTTTTTAAAGTGCTGTGCAAACCGTTGATGCTATATATATCCTGTATTATAATAATAATACAAAATGATAGCCTGAGTCTGGTTGCTCTTTGGCCAGAGCAGAGATGCCTTTGCATATTGAATTCCAGTGAATAGTTCACAGAATGGCTGCTTTCTGGGAACCATTTAGCCTTCCTATTTTATATCTGTATCGTAAAATGGCTATTTCTCCATAACAGAGGTTACTTGGCTCTGGCATTTTAACCATCTATGTAGAACTTGGATCCATAAATAACGCACAATCAATCTCCTTTAATTGACATTCCCAGAGATACTGTATGAAGCATCAATTAATTCAGCTAGACACAGTTAATTTTCTAACCATCCAGCCATTCCACAACAAATGCCAAGGCCTTGTCTGTATGTAATAATGGCTGGGCCCGCTCCGATAAGACTCCTGTCTATGTTGACACACAGCGTTAATATATGACTATTTCGCTGTCAGACTTAAGTCTCAATACACATCTATCATGGAGGAAATCTAGTGAATTCATCTGTGTCTCTGACTCGCAGTCCTCCAAAGTTATTACACGGAACGGGTGTCTCTCTCGTAACATCATTACCCGGAGAGGCCTGTCTCCAGAGCTGAGACATGTTAAATAAAGCAGAGGCCTATGTGGCCAGGCCTCAGAGACACGCAGCATGACAGAGAGCAGTACCGGGCTGGGCACTCATCATGGATTCATTTCAAACACTTGTATTTCATTCCCAAATGTATCTTTGTTTCTAGAGTAGAGGCAATCTTATTCAGGGCTATCTGAGCAATATGAGAATAGACAAAAAAAGGACCATAATGGGCTCAGTTCATGAACCTTATATTGGAGCTACGGTCCAAATGAAATATTACATATACTATGCAGTCTGCACCACAATAGGTTTAGTTATTCACTCTGTAACAGAGTTTTCTTTAACTGGTGATCCTGCCAGTATGTAAAAAGCATAAATGGTGATCCTGCCAGTATGTAGGTGGGGTACAGCATGTACAGCAACAGTAACTCACATAGACAGGTTTAATAGAAAACTTGTATTGAAGTAATGCAATAGGAATGAGCTTCGAGTTCGAGTCGAACTCATGTTCGACTCGAACATTGCCTGTTCGCCCGTTCGCCGAACAGCGAACAATTTGGGGTGTTTGCGGCAAATTCGAAAAGCCGCGGAACACCCTATAAAAGTCTATGGGAGAAATCTAAAGTGCTAATATTAAAGGCTTATATGCAAGTTATTGTCCTAAAAAGGGTTTGGGGACCCGGGTCCTGCCCAGGGGACATGTATCAATGCAAAAAAAAGTTTTAAAAATGGCAGTTTTTTCGGGAGCAGTGATTTTAATAATGCTTAAAGTGAAACAATAAAAGTGAAATATTCCTTTAAATTTCATACCTAGGGGGTGTGTATAGTATGCCTGTAAAGCAGCGCTTGTTTCCTGTGCTTAGAACTCTCCCTGCACAAAGTGTCATTTCTGAAGGAAAAAAAGTCATTTAAAAGCACTCTCGGCTATAATGAATTGTCGGCTCCCGGCAATACAGAGAAAAGTCATTGAAAGTCATTGTTAAAAAATAAAAAAAATGCGTGGGGGTCCCCCCAAATTCAATTACCAGGCCCTTCAGGTCTGGTATGGATATTAAGGGGAACCCTGCGTCAAATAAAAAAAAAATGACGTGGGGTTCCCCCCAAATATCCATACCAGACCCTTCAGATACCTACATACTGGCAGGATCAAACTTAACTTAACGGTGTTCGGATGTTCAAACAAATTTATTGCCTGTTCGCATGTTCTGATGCGAACCGAACTGGGGGGTGTTTGGCTCATCCCTATAATGCAATGACAGTTCACAACAAGCCAGAGGGACGCCTGTCCAACCGGATACACTTACTATTTCCAATGACGATTTGAAGATGACAGATATCAGCCCAGTTGACAGCATCTGTTAAAAGTGGCATGTGGCCTGGCCATCTAGTGCCAAAGCGAGAAGATGTCTAAAGAAGTTGCGACCCTACGCTTTCCCTCCTCATCAGGAATCTTTCTCTACCGCTAGTTCTGTCCCTAGCAGGCAGGGTACCTGTACTTACTAAAGATAGAAAAAAGAGAGGGTGTACCAGCCTAGTGCATTATCCCAATTTCATACGTTTATTGATAAAAACAAGGCAAAAACTACTCACAAACATGTGGAGAAATATTGCTTGTAAAAGCCACCTGTTTGTGGCTATCAGTTATGAAACTAACAGTCTCCAGATGACAGAGGGGAGGACATCAGGACTGCTACTGGCTAACGCGTTTCGAAGGAGTACAGCGCTCTGAGGATGAGGGTACTCCTTCAAAACGCATCTGACAGTAGTGGTCCTAATGTCCTCCCCTCTGTTATCTGGAGACTGTTGGTTTCAGGACTGATTCCCACAAATAGGTGGCTTTTACAAGCAATATTTCTCCTTGTGTTTGTGAGTAGTTTTTACCTTGTTTTTATGAATAAATATATGTCATTGAGATAATGCACTAGGCTGGTCTTTTTTAAAACTTTTTTCATGACTACTAGGATATCCCCTATCCTGGAGGGCAGCAAGGCCAGAGAAACTATCCCTTGAGTTGTAGACCACCCGGACATCACACTAATGTGCAAGAGTGTTTGCTTTTACCTGTACTTACTCTACCAACTCGCAAAAAGTGCACCAAGCCTGGGAGATAGGGTCTTAAAAAGGCTCTGCCTGACCCAAGGTGGCGGCTGAAGTCACATGGGACAGCAGTATCCAATTGGACGCTGCACTGAGGATCCAGGAAACCATAGAAAAGCTGTGTTCCTCTTGACTTGCTTTTCAGATATGGTGCCACTGTGGAGAAGCACCACCTGCAGTAGAGAAAGTAGATGGCACCTGCCTACAAGTAGATCCATTATTTTTCCGTATACCTATAGTGTCCACTGACGCAAATTATATATTCCCACCAATCCATTTTACCAATCTTCATTCTCCCAAAACCCCATCCCTCTGACATCAATGTTCTGCTGTATTCCTCTATTCCTGGCAAAGTGTTTATTGTCTCAACAGTTGCTTGCTGCTGTGTTTGCATCTATGCATGCTTTTTGTCTTTTTCCAAGTGCGCATCTTGTCTAATTCTGATGCTGAGAGGTATACATATCTCCCTTGCTAACATTTACACCCCCCCTTATACACACCATACCATTCACTATTTCAACAAACTCTGCCTGTCGTGTTTGGTGCCCATAGATATGAGAACCATTGCCAAAACTGGACAGATATTGATCCAAGAGAAGTCCTAGCCCCGTGTAAGCCAAGACTTTAGCGACCTGTGGCATATACAGGGCTCTCATTCCACTTTCTGTGGCTAGACAGAGTGGCAGGGGAGCAAAAGAAAGGTAAGATTAAGAGCCTGTTCACACCAGGGCGACTCGTCAGGCGACTCAGTCGCCTGACAAGTCACGTCCCACGCTTTTCAATGGAACCGTTCTAAGTAAGAGCGACTCAGGTCGCTCCAACTTAGAAAAAGGTTCCTGTACTACTTTTGGGGGCGACCCAAGGCGACCTGCATTGACTTCTATACAGAAGTCTTATGCAAATCGCCTCGGCGGGCGTCTCAAGTCGTCTTGAGATCGCGCCGCTGAGGTCGCCCCCACAAGTCGTGCCGCGTCGCACCGCCCTGGTGTGAACCGGGTCTTACAGTGGGGAAAATAATTATTTGATCCCCTGCAGATTGTGTAAGTTTGCCCACTTACAAAAAAATGAAGGGTCTATAATTCTTATCATAGGTGTATTTTAAATGATAGAGACAGAATATCAACCAAAAATCCAGAAAAAAAACATGAGATACAAGACTTGCAGTTCAGTGAGTAAAATAAGTATAAGTATTTGATCCCCTACCAACCAACAATAATTTGGGATCCCACAGGCTGGCTACAGTAGGTGCTCATGTGGTACACAGATTAGTCCTGCCAATTTAAAGTGGAGTTCCACCCTAAAAAAAAATAAAAAATACACCAAAATCCTGCAAAAAAAATTGAAAAAAAATAATTGGAAAAAAAAAAATGTACTTACCAGAAATTGCGGTTGCTATGCGGATGTTCCTAATCTGCCTCTTCCTAGTCTGAAGCAGGTCTTCTTCCTCTTCCTCCTCGCGTTGTCTTCTGGTGAATCCCAAAACTGTGTGTATCCCAGAGAGCAGCCGCCCATTCACAATGCGCTGTGAGGCTCACTCATGTGAAGTATAGAAACGGGCAGTGAAGCCGCAAGGCTCCACTGCCTGTTTCCCTTAGTGAGGATGGCGGCGCCGGGACCTGCCAGGATCGAGGGATCGGCCTCGAGCGACCAATATCGTGGGCGCCTAGGACAGGTAAGTGTCCTTATTAAAAGTCAGCAGCTACAGTGTTTGTAGCTGCTGACTTAAAAAAAATCGCGGGTTGAATCCCGCTTTAAGAAGGTGCTCCTAACGACAACTCATTATGTGTATAAAAGACACCTGTCCACAGAATCTCTTTCTTCCATTCAAACCCACCATCATGGGCAAGACCAAAGAGCAGTCAAAGGACGTCAGGGACAAGATTGTAGACCTGCACAAGGCTGGAATGGGCTACAAGACCATCAGCAAGAAGCTTGGAGAGAAGGAGACAAATGTTGGAGCGATTATTTGCAAATGGAAGAAATAAAAAATAACCATCAATCGCCCTCAGTCTGGAGCTCCATGAAAGATTTTGCCTCATGGGGTGAGGACGATCATGAGAAATGTGAGGGATCAGCCCAGAACTACACGGGAGGAGCTTGTGAATGATCTCAGGGCAGTTGGGACCACCTAACAAACCATTGGTAACACAATACACCGCCATGTATTGAAATCCTGCAGTGCCCGCAAGGACCCCCTCCACAAGAAGGCACATGTACAGTTCCATCTGAAGTTTGTCAAAGAACATCTAAATGATTCAGAGAAGTATGGGGAGAAAGTGCTGTGGTCAGATAAGACCAAAATTGAGCTTTGTAGCATTAACTCGACTCGTCGTGTTTTCAGGAAGAGAAATCCTGACTATGACCCTAAGAACACCATCCCTACAGTCAAGCACGGAGGTGGAAACACAATGCTTTGGGGCTGTTTCTCTGCTAAAGGTACAGGCCAACTTTTCCGCATTGAGGGGCCAATGGATGGGGCCACGTATTGTAAAATTTTGGATGAGAACCTTCTTCCCTCAGCCAGAACACTGAAGATGGGTCATGGATGGGACTTCAGCATGACAATGACCCAAAAGATACCGCCATGACAACAAAGGAGTGGCTCAAGAAGAAGCACATTAAGGTCATGGAGTGGCTTAGCCAGTCTCCAGACCTTAATCCTATAGACCAGGCATGTCCAAAGTCCGGCCCGCTGGCCAATCGCGGCCCACGTTCCGGTATCGGACGGCCCGCCTGGTCATATTGACATGTATGTCTTTTGTGGCCCCCAACGAATCCCCGAGCGCCGGGGGCCACAAAAGAAATACATGCTGGCTTCCTTGGAGGAGGCGGGATGAGCGCCGTGCATACAGGAGTATTTTCTGTTTACACGGCGACAGGAAGTGCCATCTCCTGCGCTGCCATTGGACTACTGTTCTGTCCATCACAGGAGGCGGGACTTTCGATTAAAGAGGCAGCTGATAAAACAGGAAATTCTCCTGTATGTCTGTCGGCGCTCGTCCCACCCCTCCCTGTCTCCTCCCACCCCCTCCCTGTCTCCTCTAAGACTGCAGATGTCCATGAATCAGGCTGCAATGGTGAGTCTGCATTCAGGGCAAGGGGGTGCTGCATTCATGGCAAGGGGGGTGCTGCATTCATGGCAAGGGGGTGCTGCATTCATGGCAAGGGGGGTGCTGCATTCATGGCAAGGGGGGTGCTGCATTCATGGCAAGGGGGTGTTGCATTCATGGCAAGGGGGTGTTTCATTAAGGGCAAGGGGGGTGTTGCATTCATGTCAACGGGGGGTGTTGCATTCAGGGCAAGGGGTGTTGCATTCAGGGCAAGGGGGTGTTGCATTCAGGGCAAGGGGGGTGTTGCATTCATGGCAACGGGGGGTGTTGCATTCATGGCAACGGGGGGTGTTGCATTCAGGGCAAGGGGAGTGTTGCATTCAGGGCAAGGGGAGTGTTGCATTCAGGGCAAGGGGGCGTTGCATTCATGGCAAGGGGGGTGTTGCATTCAGGGCAAGGGGGGTGTTGCATTCAGGGCAAGGGGGTGTTGCATTCATGGCAAGGGGGGTGTTGCATTCATGGCAAGGGGGGTGTTGCATTAAGGGCAAGGGGGGTGTTGCATTCATGGCAACGGGGGGTGTTGCATTCAGGGCAAGGGGGGTGTTGCATTCAGGGCAAGGGGGGTGTTGCATTTATGACAAGGGGGTGCTGCATTCATGGCAAGGGGGGTGCTGCATTCATGGCAAGGGGGGTGTTGCATTCAGGGCAAGGGGGTGTTGCATTCATGGCAAGGGGGGTGTTGCATTAAGGGCAAGGGGGGTGTTGCATTCATGTGTACAGGTGTACTGCTTTTACCCCCCTGATGGCGGCCCTGTGTGGTTGTGTGACATGGCTCCAAAACAAAATTGACGTCCTTTTTTTCTCACAAATAGAGTGGTACTTGATCACCTCTGCAGTTTTTATTTTTTGCGCTATAAACAAAAATAGAGCGACAATTTTGAAAAAAATTCTATATTTTTTACTTTTTGCTATAATAAATATCCCCAAAAAATATATAAAACATTTTTTTTTCCTCAGTTTAGGCCGATACGGGGGGTGTTGCATTCAGGGCAAGGGGGTGTTGCATTCAGGGCAAGGGGGTGTTGCATTCATGGCAAGGGGGGTGTAGCATTCATGGCAAGGGGGGCGTTGCATTCAGGGCAAGGGGGTGTTGCATTCATGGCAAGGGGGGTGTAGCATTCATGGCAAGGGGGGCGTTGCATTCAGGGCAAGGGGGTGTTGCATTCATGGCAAGGGGGGTGTAGCATTCATGGCAAGGGGGGCGTTGCATTCAGGGCAAGGGGGGTGCTGCATTTATGGCACTTGTGAGGCTGTATTGATGGGAAGTGACCCTTATTTTGATTCACAGTTCTTTATTTAAAATGTAAGATTTTTTAAAGTGAAGGTGCGTGTTATACGCCGATAAATACCCAAATAACACGCCTGAGCTCATCTCTTCACCACGCACATTTACAAAGGCAAGAGAATTCTTGTTGGGCGGTGTATTAGTGCTCGAACAAACACACTTAGACCAAATATTAATGGTTCACAGAATTAAATGGTCCGCCCTCACGCATGTTCACTTCATCAAATCTGGCCCTCCTTGAAAAAAGTTTGGACACCCCTGTTTTAGGAGGTTGGTGCTAACTATTAGTAGCTGCCAGTGGTAGTTATGTTCAAATGATATTTGTAGCAAGTAATATAATCCAATGCAGGCCTCTAGGCACAGGGAGAAGAAAGGATTTATTACGTCTATTAGTTAAACAAGACCCAGAAAGGTAACACCTTGGATATATCCAGCCTGGAGATTTTTAGCTTGTATGGTCCCTGGGAACAGGATTAGGAGACTGTATCTAATCATTATGTAATTAATACTTTTCTTGGTTCGGAGACCCCAAAGGTGACAACAAGTGACACCTGCGGAGCCTTAAATGATGAATCTCTTTCAAAATTGACACCCACTAATTTGTTGACAGGTGATAGTAATAACAAAACCTGGGGGGAGGACATTCACTCAGCGGGTTACAGGTTAATACCTCCCCAACACACACACAAAGAGCTTGTCAACAGGGGGTCAGTTTCCTAAATATATTAGCTGTGACCTGCGTGTGAAGTGGAAGAGACGGTGAGGAGAGCCGGAGAAAGGGATGGCTTCTATGTCACACTCAAGAGGCTGGGGATGATATGTGTCATTATTAATGAGGACCCTTTTAATCCACAAGGGGACTTTCAAAGGATCCCACTCAAAAGATATCGCACCTATAGAACGGGGTGTCCTGGCAACTACCATGAAGAACCGCGATTCATTGATAGGAAAGAAAGCTCCAGAGATCCACCTGTGGTTTAAAAAAAAAACTACAGGCAAATGTTGAAAGAGATATTTTTTTTATTTTCTCATAAAACAATTGCCAAATGTTCTTTTTTTTTTTCAATCCAACAAACTTTTATTGAAAAAATATAAGGCATGTTCAAAAATGAGGAAAACAATGAAGGTTCCCAGGTCTCTAGCACAAGAGGTGCAATCAACGTTCAGGAAGGGTAGGTATTTTTAACCACTTAAGCCCCGGACCACTTTGTAGCTAAAGGACCAGGTCACTTTTTGCGATTCGGCACTGCGTCGCTTTAACTGGCAATTGCGTGGTCGCAGGGCCGCCATCAGGAATTTTGGGGCCCCTTACACAGCTTCAGGCATGGCCCCCTGGAGCAGAGGAGAACCGGGGGGGGGGGGGGGGGGAAGGTGCCACCGCAAATTGAGAGGCGGGGGGGGGGCTGCTGCGAATTGAGAAGCGGGGGGTGCCACGAATTGAGAAGCGGGGTGCTGTCGCCACAAATCGTCAGCTTTGGGTGCTGACGAACAAAAAAAAAAAAAAGTGGGGGTTGCCATCCAGGCCTCTGGGGACCTCTGGGCCCCTTACAAAAAAATCAATAAAAAATCAATATAAAAAATAAAAAAAATGTATAATATAAAAATAAAATAAAATTATATAAAAAAAAAAGGGGGTTGCCATCCGGGGCCCTGGGGACCTCTGGGCCCCTTACAAAAATAAATAAAAATAAAATAAAAATAAAAAAAGGGGGGTTGCCATCCGGGCCCCTGGGGACCTCCAGGCCCCTTACAGGTGTACTGCTTTTACCCCCCTGATGGCGGCCCTGCGCGGTCGTGCGACGTGGCTCCAAAACAAAATTGACATCCTTTTTTTCTCACAAATAGAGTGGTACTTGATCACCTCTGCAATTTTTATTTTTTGCGCTATAAACAAAAATATAGCGACAATTTTGAAAAAAATTCTATATTTTTTACTTTTTGCTATAATAAATATCCCCAAAAAATATATAAAACATTTTTTTTCCTCAGCTTAGGCCGATACGTATTCTTCTACATATTTTTGGTAAAAAAAAAAAAATCGCAATAAGCGTTTATTGATTGGTTTGCGCAAAAGTTATAGCGTCAACAAAATAGGGGGTAGTTTTATGGCATTTTTATTAATAATTTTTTTTTTTTACTAGTTATGGTGGCGATCAGCGATTTTTATCGTGACTGCGACATTATGGCGGACACAACTTTTGACACTATTTTGGGACCATTGTCATTTTTACAGCGATCAGTGCTATCATAGGTGTGCGCAGCCTATTGCATTAGGGTGTGCACCCCAAAGCTTAAACACACACTACCAATCACTCACAATGTTCATTCAGAAAGGGAAGGGGCCAGTAAATTACATATTTACTGGTCCCTTCCCCCACTCATCCTAAAACATCTCCGCAGCAACAGCCAGCGGGAGAGGAGAGGCAGGAAGTCGGAAGCGCTGCGGGAGGAAGGGGTGGAGAGGGCAGTAGGGGGAATCTGTGATGCACGGGGTGATTAGGGTGTGCCTGGGCACGCCTATGAGTGCTATAAAAATGCACTGATTACTGTGAAAATGACACTGGCAGTGAATGGGTTAACCTGTAGGGGGCGCTGAAGGGGTTAAGTGTGACCTAATGTGTGATTCTTACTGTGTGGGGGCGTGGCTTGGCGTGTGACATCACTGATCGTCGTTCCCTATGACAGGGAACAGACGATCAGTGACACTGCCTACTAGGAAGCACGGGGAGAGGTTTGTTTACACTTACCTCTCTCCGTTCTTCAGCTCTGTGACCCGATCGCAGGACACCAGTGGCGATTGGGTCCGCGGGTCCCGCGGGCGCGGTCACGGAGCTCAGGACTGGGTCACAAGCGCGCCGCCGGTGGCGCGCCAGCGGCCCACGGCTGGGCTTCTTAAAGAGGACGTACCTGTACGTTGATGTGCCCAGCCGTGCCATTCTGCCGACGTATATTGGCATGAGGCGGTCCTTAAGTGGTTAAAGGAAACTATGAACGATAAACAGAGAAATTGGCTCATAGGTATTCATTCTCCCTAGATAGTCACAGTGGGCTACGTTAGTAAGCAGAGTGTAAAGCACTTAATACAACTGATCAATCCGCAATCGGTTCATTTTCTGTGCAAGTAGTTGCAGTATCCAACCAACAATCCCAGATTTTGTGGTATTTAGCGGGACATTTTCTGTGCTGGTATATGACTTTTTTTTAGGGTAGGGACTGGTTGACAGCCATCAGTCATTCAATCTAGCCAGAGTCTCCTGTAGGAAAGTATGTTGGTGACTATTGCTTTCTTGTCCAGGGAGTATCCCCAGTATACATTGTCTGGGGCACAGGGTCAGAGGTGAGCCCATACGATCATGCAGGAACTGCACAACCTGTGTCCAGTAACCCTGAATGATCAGACACGTCCAAAGTAGGTGGTAAAATGAGCCCCCTGACACTCCACATCTAGGAGGAGTCTTGATTTTGTTTGTATTTAGATAGACGGATGGGAGTAATGTTATGCCTTGTACACACGATCGGATTTCCGATGGAATAAAATCCAAAGGAATTTCCCGTCGGAATTCCAATGAAGCTGACTGACTAAATTCCGACTGTCCAAAACGCGGTGACGTAAAACACTACGACGAGCCGAGAAAAATTAAGTTCAATGCTTCCGAGCATGCGTCGACTTGATTCTGAGCATGCGTGGATTTTTCTCCGATGGAATTCCACACAGACGATCGGAATTTCCCATCGGATTTTGGAAAAAAGTCAGATGGGGCCCCCACACGATCGGAATTTCCGATGAAACAAGTCCATCGGATTTTATTCCATCCGAAATCCGATCGTGTGTACAAGGCATAAGACTGGTGAAGTATATAAAGCTGTGTGAGTCTATCAGATCGTTTTGGGGAAACGAGTTTACAAGATGCCAGAGCATCATCCCAATCCTCGTCCTCCAGCTCCCCCATGTCCGCCTCCCACTTTGTGTTTAGATGGTTAGTCAACACAGCCACTGTAGATTGGAGAAGGGAGTTGTAAAAAGCAGATATTAACTTTTTTGGATCGGGACCTTGACCTCTTATGCCCTGTACACACGACCAAGAACCCAATGGTCATTCTGACAGAGCGCCAGCGTTTCTCTGTGGAGAGAGGAGAACCTTCCAGAAGAACAACCATCTCTGTAGCACTCCCCAAATCATCAGGCCTGTATGGTAGAGTGGCCAGACGGAAGCCACTCCTCAGTAAAAGGCACATGACAGCCCTCCTTGAGTTTGTCAAAAGGCACTTGAAGGACTCGCAGACCATGAGAAACATAATTTTCTGGTCTGATCATACAAAGAGTGAACTCTTTGGCCTGAATGACAAGCGTCAAGTCTGGAGGAAACCAGGCACTGCTCATCACCTGGCCAATACCATCCCTACAGTGAAGCATGGTGGTGGCAGCATCATGCTGTGGGGATGTTTTTCAGTGGCAGGAACTGGGAGGCTAGTCAGGATTGAGGGAAAGATGAATGCCGCAATGAACGGAGATATCTTTGATGAAAACCTACTCCAGAGCGCTCTGGACCTCAGACTGGGGTGAAGGTTCATCTTCCAACAGGACAACGACCCTAAGCACACAGCCAAGATAACAGAGGAGTGGCTACAGGACAACTCTTGACTGCCCCAGCCAGAGGCCAGACCTGAACCCGATTGAATTTCTGGAGAGATCTGAAAATGGCTGTGCAGCGACGCTCCCCATCCAACCTGATGGAGCTTGAGAGGTCTTGCAAAAAAGAATGGGAGCAACTACCCAAAAATAGGTGTGCCGAGCTTGTAGCATCATACTCCAAAAGACTTGAGGCTGTAATTGGTGCCAAAGGAGCTTCACCAAAGTATTGAGCAAAGGCCGTGATACTTGTGTACATGGGATTATTTTCATTTTTTTATAAATTTGCAAAGATTTAAAACAAACTTCTTTCACGTTGTCATTATGGGGTATTGTTTGTAGAATTTTAAGGAAAATAATGAATTTAATCCATTCTGTAACATAACAAAACGTGGAAAAACTGAAGCGCTGTGAATACTTTCCGGATGCGCTGTATAAATAAAATGTATAAAACAATTGAAATAATTTTTCTGTGATCCCATTCTAAAAAAGGCCAATAGTTACAGTGCATGTTGCAAGCCTGATAGTGTTCTCTCCATAGTACTCTGACCTGTGCTGGATTTCTCAGTCTCGTCATCTCTATGGACATATCACTTTTCTAGTCTATTACCTGCTCAGGCCATCGTTTGCCCCCTTAGAGCCATGATGGATCATAGTGGACATGGAATGGTGGGAGCTTGTCAGATGTGCTCATACACGGCTCTCATCTTCACACTGCCCCGGGGAGGCTTTTAAAAAGGACTCAAAGTGAGAAAACATTCTGTGGATGAATTGGAGCTGCATTAGAAACCAATTAGCAGTGCTCAGGGCTATGTCAGACCCCTGCAGAGGCCGTATGTATGAGCTAAAGCCACTGCACAAAGCCTGGAACAGGGCAGGGGGCAATTAATTGTTGTCATATCACCGCGGTGTTCATTTCACTTTATTAGCCTTACTTAACCATTTTACTGCTGGCTGGACCCTTTGTGTAAAATGAGACAAACACAAGAATTGAATTTTTCGGGAGAAATATGTACTTCTCAACCTAAAACGTGACACTGATTTTTAATTTTTTTTATTTTTTGTGTAACTCTGCTTGATTTTGATAAAGGTATCCTGTATGCTGCATACTCTGAACTGTAAAAGATCATTCCACCCCAAACTGATATTTGCATTACGGGAGCAACCACACTCTTTAAAACCTCAGTGCAAAGCTTCTTTCAACCTGAGTTTTAGGCGTTCTACAGTGGCGGTTGGTGCTCAAAATTTTTGGGGTGGCGCAAACAAACTAAAAAATTCTGAAAATTACAAAAAAAACCCCCCCATCAATTGCAGCCCCACTGTGCCATCAATTGCAGCCTCACTGTGCCATCAATTGCAGCATCACTGTGCCATCAGTTGCAGCCACTGTGCCCAGCAAATGCAGCCACTGTGCCCATCAAATGCTGCCACTGTGCCATGAATAGCAGCCACTGTACCCATTAAATGCTGCCACTGTGCCATCAAATAGAGCCACTGTGCCATGAATAGCAGCCACTGTGCCATCAAATGCTGCCACTGTGCCATCAATTGTAGCCACTGTTCCCATCAAATGCAGCCACTGTGCCATCAAATGCAGCCACTGTGCCATCAATAGCAGCCACTGTGCCCATTAAATGCTGCCACTGTGCCATCAAATGCAGCCACTGTGCTATCAAATACAGCCACTGTACCATCAATAGCAGCCACTGTGCCCATTAAATGCTGCCACTGTGCCATCAAATGCAGCCACTGTGCCATCAATAACAGCCACTGTGCCCATTAAATGCTGCCACTGTGCCATCAAATGCAGCCTCTGTGCCATCAAATGCAGCCACTGTGCCATCAATAGCAGCCACTGTGCCCATTAAATGCTGCCACTGTGCCATCAAATGCAGCCTCTGTGCCATCAATAGCAGCCACTGTGCCAATTAAATGCTGCCACTGTGCCCATCAAATGCTGCCACTGTGCCATCAATAGCAGCCACTGTGCCCATTAAATGCTGCCACTGTGCCATCAAATGCAGCCTCTGTGCCATCAAATGCAGCCTCTGTGCCATCAAATGCAGCCACTGTGCCATCAAATGCAGCCACTGTGCCATCAATAGCAGGCACTGTGCCCATCAAATGCAGCCACTGTGCCATTAATAGCAGCCACTGTGCCCATCAAATGCAGCCACTGTGCCCCATCAAATGCTGCCACTGTGCCCCATCAAATGCAGCCACTGTGCCATAAATAGCAGCCACTGTGCCCATTAAATGCTGCCACTGTGCCCCATCAAATGCTGCCACTGTGCCCCATCAAAGATTGCCACTGTGACCCCCCACCCGCTCGCCGTCTGACCGGCACTTACCCTATCTTGTTGGTGGGCCAGGCAGCGGGTGACGGCAGCGAGCTGTGGGACCTTACGGCAACGAGCTGTTGGACCTTGCAGCGGCGAGCTGTCTTCTCCATGCGTCTCCTCCCCTCTGCCTGATAGGCGTCCAATAGCAGCGCCTGTCCTTTCAGCCAATCAGGTGACAGGTTACAGACCCGCGCTTCCTGATTGGCGGAGAGGCGGTTCAGTGTTAGAAAAGCGAATATTTAAATATTTATTCGCTTTTCTAACACACCTGCAATGCTCTGCGCTCCGAGTCCACCTCTTTTGAAGCCTATTAGAGCCTCTGGCTCTAATCTGATGCTTCAAAAACACCCCCCGCCGCTGGAATTCAGGCGCCCGGCGTCCGAAAAGGGGCCGGATGCCTGAATAGGGAGTGGCGCCGGTGGCCATAGATAGATTCATGCAATGTATGAATCTATCCATTAGTCATAGGGGGGGGGCTGGAGAGAGGGGGCGGTGCCCATGCGCCCTTAATGGACGGGCCAGCCCTGCTTTTCTATGCTGCATAGTACAAAAAATCACAACAGCTAGAATACCTTCTCCATTATAATAATTGTATATTTTGTTATATTCCGCGCTTGGGTGTAGGCTGGGCTGCTGCCTCCCTTGGGGTGGTCCCAACAGGAGCCCCCTTATAAAGAAGTGTATTATAGGTGTAGGGTTGGTGGCGCTGCCCGTCACCCGAAGAGTGATCCTCCACAGTGAATCACTCTTTCCAGGTGAGTGTGCAAATAAAGGGGAAGGATAATACTCACTTCCGTCACCTCCATATTTGGGTCACATTTCCCAAGTAGAGGGTGAGGGATTTATCACAAGTAAGTGTTATAAACGTGTTCTCCGTGATTGATGATGAGAGTCCAGTGAAAAAATTCATTGAAAAAACAAAATGTGATACATTTGAAATTATATTCAAATTTTAAAGTCCAATCAAAAGTATTGCAGATAAGTGTCAAAATTTCCAGTGACTTTTGTGCTTAGCCAGGGTGACTCGTGCCTAAATTTATTTTTATTTGTATGTTTACCATTCTTATATTCTTATAGTCTTTCATGTATAAGGAACTTTCATTCACGTTTGCTATAGGGTCATCATGTGTGATATCTCTGATTCAATCAGATAGTATATGTTGACCAGATAAGAAAAATATCATAATTCTGTACTTGTACTTTGTGACGGGAGCCACTTTTGGACGCAGGGTGACTGAGAAAATATATCTTGGACTACTTCAAATGGGACAATAATATTCATTAACAATATCTCTCAAGAGTTGAAGATGTTATTCCCTGTACACTGTGAGGTCTATGCACAGGAAGTATAACTCTTTATTTGGCCATTCCAGGAAGTTCAATGAAACAGGCCGACCGTCTATTGCTTAACGATGCTAATGTCATCAACTCCAACCACCTGTCTGTCTGTTGTAAAGTAAATGAGTCCAGGCTAACTTCTAAGGGTCTTTTTATTGTGGCTTGTGCTAATTGACCATGTATTGTATGAAGGAGTCCTGTGATAATGTGTATTGTAGTTTAGGAGACAGCCAGGCTGCTTAAAGGGATTAGTTAATTAGCTCATGTTAATTAGGTCTGGTCACAGGTGTATTTTCAGAGCAATATGAGCAGAATATGGATGCACCTCCTCTTTTGACTGTGTATAAAACTTTTGGTCTTCTCAATAAAGATTGTGATTCCTGCTTGAACCTCATACAGAGCGTCGTCTCGTATTTAGGGAAGAATTATTCGTATGAGGTTTTATTCGGCTGGTTGGAGTGTCTGGTAGCTGCCTTGTGTTCGGGAATGGAATATCTTAAATGACGTTAACCCCTTTCATACACGGGGTGTCATTACATACTTGCACATCTATTTTGTGAAAATAGAACTGCACAGGTACCAGGATGAGCCCAAATTTTAGTCCAGAAAAGAGACGCTGATCCTGGAGAGTGCCTGAATAAAGATGTCTCCGTCCTCCTAGAGAAAAATGGGAAAAGGGCATTGCCAAGGTAAGTACAGAGATCTCAGTGACATGTAAGAAATATCCTGAAGTGTTATGCCGCATACACACGCTTGGAATTTCCGACAACAAATGTTCGATGGGAGCTTTTGGTCGGAAAATCCGACTGTGTGTAGGCTCCATCGGACATTTTCTTCCGACAACAAAAATTTGAGAGCTGGTTCTCAAATTTTCCAACAACAAAATCCGTTCTCGTAAATTCTGAGCGTGTGTAGACAATTTCGACGCACAAAATTCCACGCATGCTGTGAATCAAGTACGAGATGGTGTGGTAAAACTAGCGTTCGTAATGGAGATAGCACATTCGTCACGCCGTAACGGACTTAAAAGCACGAGGCTGAAAAGCGCGAATCGTCTCTCACCAAAGTTCTACTAATACAAGATCAGCAGAAGGAGCCCAAAGGGTGGCGCACTTGGTATGGAACTTCCGTTTTATTGTGCCGTCGTACATGCTGTACGTGACCGCGTTCTTGATGTTTGCAATTTCCGACAACATTTGTGCGACCGTGTGTATGCAAGACAAGTTTGAGCCAACATCTGTCGGAAATTTATCCACGGTTTTGTTGTCGGAATGTCCGATCGTGTGTACGCGGCATTACACTAATGCACCTGTACACACAATAGGAATTTCCAATGAAAAAAGTCCGGCGGAGTCCATTGGGGGTTTTTTCATCGGAAATTCCGACCGTGTATGGGCCCCATCGGAGAAATTCCGAGGAATTCCATCGGAATTTTCAAATAGAACATATTCTATTTTTTTCCGATGAAATTCCGTCGGAATTTCGATGGAAGTTTGATCGGAAAAAGGTCCGATCGTGTGTACGGGGCATTACACATTATATAACATGAATGCACATAACTATGAGAAAACAAATGTATTTGTTGTTAGGTCAATGCAACATGGTACCCAGTATCAGATCTGATGAGCACCGGGTACAAGAACCCTTGTGAGTTGTTTATTCCTATCACCTGCATTGTTTTCCTTCTTCTACATGTTCCCAAATGGGTAACTGGTTTGTGCAAGGAGAATCATTGGAATAAACTAGTGCTGGATGGAGTCAGGAGTGAACACTTTATTAACCATAAATGTGTAGCAACCCATTTAGATCAATACACCTATTCATCCCCTCAATATTGATATGCCCCGGTTTTGTGTGCTATATGTTCTCATCCTTTCACTTGAATTGCATACAACACAAAAAAAATCACCATGGACTTTTTTAAGGAACATATAGATCAGAGGTGTCAAAACTCAAATTCATTCCGGGCCGCATCAACAGTATGGTTGCCCCCAAAGGGCCGCTTGTATCTGGGATGCGCTATATATGAAGTGCAGAGTTCAGGAGTGTGCTAAATGCAGAGTGGAGGATTGCGTTATGCACAGAGTGCAGGGTTCAGGGGCGCGCTACAGAGTGCAGTTCCATGGGTGCACTAAGTGCAGAGTTCAGGGGTGCGCTACATACAGAATACAGGATTTTGGGGTGCACTATGCACAGTTTGCAACCCTACCCCCCCCCCCCCCCCACCCAAAGCTTCCTCACCTCTCTCTCTCCTACCTTGCCCAGCTCTAGTACCTCCTTGTGAAGGTGGCTCTGCCTCGCCTTGCAGGGAGATCGTTCTCTCTCTCAGATTCTGGAGATCTGTCCCCGCCGAGCCCCGCCATAAGGGCATGCAGGAATCTGTGAGTCCTGGGAGCCACTAAAAACAAAGGCTTCTGTGTTTACAAGTAACAGCAGGGAGTGGGAGTGGAGGGTGAGATCCAGAGGTGGCATTCCACCCTGTTTTGGTTGCCAAACTGGGTGCGAGGGCCACATGGCAAGGCTTTGCGGGTTGGAATCAGCCCACGTGCCTTGTGTTTGACACATGTGATATAGATAGAGAGTATTCAAATGTTTTTATAAAAACATGAAGTTTATTATACATCCAATCAAGGGCGGGCCGTCCATTAGGGGTACCCGGGTGCCGCCTCCTCTCTCCAGGCCATCTCCTATATGTAATGGATAGATTCATGCCACCGCGGCCATCCCCTATTCATGCGTCCGGCCCCTTTCAGGGCACCGGGCTCATGAATTACAGCGGCCCGTTTTTTTTTTTTTAAGCACCTGATTAGAGCCAGAGGCTTTAATAGGCTTCAAAATAGGGTGGGCTCGGGTTGCAGAGAATGTGACTGGGGCCCACCCAGGTGTGTTACAACAGTGAATAAATATTCGCTGTTGCAACACTGATCCTCCTCCCGGCCAATCAGGAAGTGGGTCTGATACCCATCACCTGATTGGCTGAAAGGACAGACAATCCTATTGAAGGAGGAGGGGAGGAGATGCACAGTGGAAGCGAGAAGGAGAAGAGCCCGGTCCCCGCCGCCGCTCCTCAGATTCCCGATCCTCGCCACTCCTCGGATGCCCGATCACTGCCGCTGCTCTTTGGATGCCCGCCGATGCCCGCCACCTAGATGGGGTGAGTGCCGGTGGACCGACCGGCAGACATGGGGGGGGTGTTTGAGTTGCCGTGGGGGGGTTTGGTTGTTTGCCGCCCCCCCACAAACAAAAAAACACCAGCCGCCACTGCACCCAAAAAAAACAAATATTGGTACATCGAGCATTTGTCTACTGTAAAGGTTCACACATCGTTACATCCGAAAAGATCCACATGTAGACTCAACCCGTTTTCGAATGATCTTCCTCAGGAAAATGTGAATGGTATTAGTATAGTGGAGCCCAATCCTTAAAAATGAAAGACTATAAGGGCAGCACAGTGGTGTAGTGGTTGGCACTTTCACCTAGCAGCAAAAGGGTCACTGGCTCGAATCTCGACCACGACACCATCTGCCTGGAGTTTGTATGTTCTCCCTGTGCCTGCGTGGGTTTCCTCCGGGTACTCCGGTTTCCTCCCACACTCCAAACCTGGTAGGTTAATTGGATCTTGTCCAAATTGGCCCAGTATATATGTATATATGTGTGTCCCAAGCGTGTTGAGATCCTACGGGGTAAAATGACCGCACCAGCCAAGCAGACACTGGCTGTAAAAAGCACCTAGAGGCGATTCAGTTGGCATGTGAGCGCTATACAAGTCACTTATTCATTCATTATTACAGTATTTGCTGGAATCAACGCAGTGTGAAAAATCTTATTCCAAAAGGGGGGAATGCGAAAAAGAGGGGCGACACAGGACCACAACAGAGCATCCAAAAGTTTGTGGGGGGCACCATCCAAAGCTCACAGCCCCATGTTATATGTATTTTATATATGTATTATCAAGAACATATCCTTTTATTACCCATAGCAGGAGAAGCAGATGAAGAAATAAACTTCTCTATGGTATATTCAGTCATGAAGGCCTTAAAATCATCTCCAGATTCCACTATTGTCCAGCAGCAAACTACAACTACAATTGTCAGTTTTCTGGTGGAGCCTGGAGATGATTTGGATGGTGCCCTCCACAAACTTTTGTATGCTCTCATGTAGTCCTGTGTCACCCCCCTTTTCCACATTCCCCCCTTTTGGAATAAGATGTTTCACACTACATTGATTCCAGCAGACAATATATTCTCTTTTTTTATGGACTGGGTTCCACCTACTGATACTATTCACATGTACTCCTGAAGAAGATAATTCGAAACGCGTTGAGTCTACATGTGTTTTTTTTCTTCAGATGTGTGAACCTTTACAGGGGACATATGCTATATGTACCCAACTACCCATCTTTGTTTTTATTAGATCTATAATAAACTTCATGTTTTTATATAAAATTTGTAGTGCTCTTCATCTATGTTTCCCAAAAAAGTCCATGGCTACTTTTTAGTGTTGTTTGTAGCCCTTTCATCCCCGACTTCTGAGAAGCACTCGGTAGCAGAAGGAATACAAATTGGGGTTGGTTTAGTAAAGGTAAATTGACTGTGCACTTTGCAAGTGCAATCGCTCCAAAGCTTAGTAAATAAGGTAAAGCTTTACATTACAAACAATACCCAATCACATGCAAGAAAAAAAAAATTTGGGGCTTGCACATAATTGGATGATGGAAGTCAGCAGAGCTTCCCCCTCACTTACTAAGCTCTGGAGCAACTGCACTGGCAAAGTGCACAGTCTATTCACCTTTAGTAAATCAACTCCATTGGGGGACATGTTAAAAGTCCATCACATAGCAAGGAACTGTTTAACCACTTAAGGACCGGAAGGACTTGCCCCTCCTTTTTACGATACGGCACTGCGTCGCTTTAACTGACAATTGCGCGGTCGTGTGACGTTGTACCCAAACAAAATTGATGTCCTTTTTTTCCCACAAATAGAGCTTTATTTTGGTGGTATTTGATCACCTCTGCGTTTTTTTTTGTTTTTTTTTGCGCTATAAACATAACAATAGCGACAATTTTGAAAGAATTATTATTATTTTTTACTTTTGTTATAATAAATATCCCAAAAAATCAGCATATTTTTGGTAAAAAAAAAAGTGCAATAAGTGTTTATTGATTGGTTTGCGCAAAAGTTATTGTGTCTACAAAAAAGGGGATAGATTTATGGCATTTTTTATTATTTATTTATTACTAGTAATGGCGGCGATCTGCGATTTTTAGCGGGACTGCGACATTTCGGCGGACAGATCAGACACTTTTGACATTTTTTTGGGACCGGTGACACTTATACAACAATCAGAGCTAAAAAATAGTCACTGATTACTGTATAAGTGTCACTGGCAGGGAAGGGGGTTAACACTAGGGGGCGATCAAGGGGTTAAGGGCGGCCATACACGGTTCGAATTTCGAAAGAATTTTCTTTCGAAAATCGTATCAAAGAATTTTCGTACGAATTTCGCACCGTTAGTGGGGCTGCAGCAACAGCCGATTTTCATGCGGCCATCAAATTTGAGGAATCCGACATGTTGGAAATTTTTTGAAAAACAAACGATTTTCTGATCAATGATGGGAGAATCGTGCGAGAAATGTAATAGAAAAGAAAATGCGCATGTGCAAGAAAAGAAAATTCCCGGAGAGAAACGAAAAATTCCGGAGAGAAAACAATATTCCCGGAGAGAAAAGAATATTCCCGGCAACATGAAGGTTTGGTCGGCTGAATTTCGAAAATCAATGTTGGCATCATCGGATCACAAAAAAAACGAACTTTCTGATTTTGAAAAGAAAATTCATTCGAAATTCGACCCGTGTATGGCCTGCTTAAGTGTTCCCTAGGGAGGTGTTTCTAACTGTGGGGGGAGGGGACTGACAGGAGGAGGAGAGAGATCGCTGTTCCTGATCTATAGGAACAAATGATCTCTCTCTACTCCCTGACAGAACAGGGATCTGTTTGTTTACATTGACAGATCCCCGTTTTGGCTCTCTGAGGAGTGATCGCGGGTGGCCGGCAGACATCGCGGCTGCCGGACACGCGCATCGGCTCTGGCGTCGCGCCGCACGCCCCCCTATCGCTCTTAAAGCGGCCGACGTACACCTACAGCGATTTGCGCAGCCGTGCCAACCTGCCGCAGTATAATGGCGGCGGCTGGTCGGCAAGCGGTTAGAGCAGAAAATGGTGAGCAGTCAGACTCTTTATTACAGAAGAGGCATGCTATGGCTCTTCTCCAATAAAACAAGGTTTGGTCATCCTGCACTGGCCAATCAGGATGGGTGAAAACCCCGACCCAGAAGAAGATGGGGAGAGGATGTTGGTTCTGGAAAGAATTCCACTGAATTGGACTTATTTGGGAATTTAGTTCCACTTTAAAAAGGAGCCAAAGACCAATTATGAAACAGGATTATAAGTCATATGACACCCCTGTGTACAAGGCCTGACAAGGTTCATACCTCCCAACTGTGCCGGATTTGGAGGTACTTTGCCTATATTGTAACCAAATTCCTCTGTCCCTCTTCCTGATCTGAGGTATAGACCTCTAAAAAGAATTATACTATAGGGGGTGTATTCGAAAAAAAAGAACGACGATCTTCATAGAGGACAAGTATTTATTTCCTATGATAGTCAGCTCTATCTAGTGGCCACAATGCAGTATTGTCCTGATTCACTCTGCTTTATATAAATGAATAGCATTCGACCTAGAGAGAAAATAGCCTAATAACATTGTATTTTGTCCTCATTCGCATAGATTGAATGTACAGTACAATGCAGTTTCCCCAGATGAATACACCCCTATGTACCTATGAAAAGTGTAATGCCGCGTACACACGATCATTTTTCCCGTCGGGAAAAATGAAATTTTTTTTTTCGCCGAGAAAAACGATCGTCTGTGGGCTTTATGTCGTTTTTCTCGTTGAGAAAAACGGCAGGAAAAACGACGAGAAAAATTAGAACATGTTCTAAATTTTCTCATCGTTTTTTCCATCATTTTTTTCCGCGGCAGTTTTCCCATAGGGAGACACTGCCGCGGAGCCCACAGACGGTCGTTTTTCTCGTCAAAGAAAAAAATGACGGGAAAAACGGTCGTGTGTGGGGGAAAATGCCGTTCCCTCGTTTTTCATTTTTTTTCATGCCGTGATTCACGGCGGTGTTTTCACCGCCGTGAATCACGATCGTGTGTACGCGGCATCAGACTACGCTAAACTTCTAATGCTCCATTTTTCTAGGGCATGACAGGGGATGTGTCCCATGCCTTAATACACTATATTGTCAAAAGTATTGGGACACCTGCCTTTACACACACATGAACTTTAATGGCATCCCAGTCTTAGTCGTAGGGTTCAATATTGAGTTGGCCCACCATTTGTCGCTATAACAGCTTCAACTCTTCTGGGAAGGCTGTCCACAAGGTTTAGGAGGGTGTCTATGGGAATGTTTGACCATTCTTCCAGAAGCACATTTGTGAGGTCAGTCACTGATGTTGGATGAGAAGGCCTGGCTCAGTGTCTCCGCTCTTATTCATCCCATAGGTGTTCTATCAGGTTGAGGTCAGGACTCTGTGCAGGCCAGTCAAGTTCCTCCACCCCAAACTCGCTCATCCATGTCTTTATGGACCTTGATTTTTGCACTGGTGCGCAGTCATGTTGGAACAGGAAGGGATCATCCCCAAACTTTTCCCACAAAGTTGGGAGCATGAAATTGTCCAAAATGTCTTGGTATGCTGACGCCTTCAGAGTTCCTTTCACTGGAACTAAGAGGTCAAGTCCAACCCCTGAAAAAACAACCCCACACTATAATCCCCCCTCCACCAAATGATTTGAACCACTGCACAAAGCAAGGTCCACAAAGACCTAAATGAGCGAGTTTGGGGTGGAGGAACTTGACTGGCCTGCACATTGAACACCTTTGGAATGAATTCGAGCGGAGACTGTGAGCCAGGCCTTCTCATCCAACATCAGTGCCTGATCTCACAAATGCACTTCTGGAAGAATGGTCAAACATTCCCATAGACACACTCCTAAACCTTGTGGACGGCCTTCCCAGAAGAGTTGAAGCTGTTATAGCTGCAAAGGATGGGCCAACTCAATATTGAATCCTACGGACTAAAGCCCCGTACACACAGTAGGACTTTTTGACAACAAACTTCAAAATGAGCAAGTTTTCAAAAAAATCCTACTGTGTGTACGCTCCATCGGACAAACTTTTTCGGTTTTCATCGGACAAAAGTTCGCTCTGCAAACGGACAAACTTTTCGGCAACAAAAGTCCTACGGTGCAAAGTCCTATCCTGTGTACAGAAATCCATCGGACTTTAGTCCAAAGTACAAACACGCATGCTCAGAACCAATGTTAAAATCAACAAACAATAGCAGAAGTTGACCAAAGGGTGGCGATAAAGAGCATAAAAGAGCAGAAAAACCATGTGATTTCGGGAAGGTTTGCAGAAAAAGTCCTGCCGTGTGTATGCTATGGGTGTGCCCGGCCAACTCCCTTCAGTTAATGTAAACCTGCAAACCACATCTGATTGGCTGAAATACAAGAAAAGTACAAAAATGTGATGATCAAGCTTGGTTGTCCCTCTGATCTGTCTTCATTTCCGCATTCCAAAGATGTGTGGGAGAAGGTGGCATCTGCCATTTTCTGTCTTCTCCAGTCTTTTCGGTGGGAGGGGGTGTATTAGAAACTGATTTGAGTAAGGAAGAATTTACAGCAGTGGTGTACATGAAAAAGCAATCTAGACTTTATAGTATAGTAAAGATGCATAGAGAATAGACATTTTCTAGTTTAACATTATGCTCATCACATTCCTTCACAATGGGATTGGCCACTGGGATATCTCTTACTTCCTATATAGACTCCCCATGCCTGATCACGTGATTGATCATCCCGCGCAATGCGCGCACGTCATGTCCCCATGACCGCGAAGCACAGCAGTTTGTAAAACCTTGATGTGGTAAGCTGCATGATGTGAGCACTACATCTAAGTGTAGCGGGGTCTCTCTTACGGCCCCAGGACTACGTTACCCAGAACCCCATTCAGCCCCAGGGCGGAGGTTCCACCGCAAAGACTCATGGGAGGGGTTACTTAAGGGAGAGGCGAGGCGGGGCTCTCTCTCTTGGGACCCGGCGCGTCAAGTGACAAGTCATCCTGTGCGGATCGGCTGTGGAGCAAGGCCTGAAGCCTGAGGCCTTGCTTGAAATCCGAAGAGCCTTCCACCATACTGCGGAGCCTGGGTGAACCCTGACCCGTCGTGATAGGACGTGAGTTGGATCGAGGACTCGATCGGAGCAGGCCCCGTGTGCGACACACAGGAGGTGGAAGTCCCAGGCTGGGATCGCGCCTGGAGTGGTGAGCGGGCACCTGCCCATATCAATAAACTGAGTTGTGTTCAGGCCTGTAGACTGCCTAGGCCCGTTGTTCGCTCACCAGTGTAGTTGGGAAAGAGTTGAAGTACCTACCCCCCCCCCCCCGTTTTGCCTTGTTACTCCAAGTTAATACCCAACGTGGATTACAAATGGTTATCTTTTAAGTGCACAACGAAAGCTGGCCGGTGAAGAAACCTTCCTTCCTTAGGGGAAAGAGACTCGGTTCCATCCCGTGTCAGGCCTGACTTAGGTGGGGAATTTAGAAAGCTTGTGTTACTACGCCATAGGTGAGCGCACGCCATAATAGCTCCGCGTGGTGGATACTGCGCGGCGCCATATTATTGTGCTGCACCTAGTACATTGATTGATGCAGGGCTCTGCAGGCCCAAATATATATATGTGTTGCATGTTATACTTTGAATCCTTCATTACCAGTAAAGCTGATATATATATTTTATATTCTTGCCTCAGTGTGTTGTCTGACTGTTTAGAGATTGCTAAGTATAATACACCTGAGAGTGATAAGAGCTTAACCCTAGACTAACTGTGCCAGTGTGGGTCGAGTGAGATTGCCGGGGGTTGGCGGTGCTGCGTTCAGGGCCCGAAAAAAAATCAGCGGCTCTCTTAACTGGGGGTAGCGCTACACGTGGGGGCTCGAGTCCGGGATCCTGTTGCAGCTAATAGCAGCCGAAAAGTACCAGCATGGACCAACTAGAAATAGTGAAGTGGTGCGCAGCAGTCAACACAGACCCAAGGGGGGCAGTGATCATAGAACTCCCAGGGATCTAGCAAGAAGATGCAGTGAAGCAGTTAGTGATATCACTGTGTCCACAACAAAAGGCAGGGATAGTGGATGTCAGATCAGAACCTCCTTTGATGTATGTACTGATAACGTGGAAGGATGGAGTCCCAGAAGACTTCAAGAAGCCAAGCATAGAAACGGTAGATAAACAAACTTATAAGCTGATACACGCTCCACCCAACCTAAAAGATGTAAAGAAAGAAGAGAGTCCCGGGTCGCCACAGGGCACCCTCAGCACAGAATTATGCGCGGTTCTAGGAGAAATCATAGCGCAATGCAAGAAAGACCCTGCAGATTATCACATATCGGGGTACCGGAAACTCAGAATGTTTTCAGGAAGGAAACCTGTACCTTCAGGCGAAGAAGGATTTGAGGAGTGGTTAGACGGTGCAACTCAGGCTCTGGAGGAGTGGGAAGTCCCGGACCACAGGAAGAAGCAGAGAATTGCTGAGAGCTTGAAGGCGCCTGCTTTAGAGGCCGTACGCAACCTCAAGAGGAGTAAGACAGACTGTACCGCGCAGGACTATCTAGACATTCTACAAAATGTGTTCGGGGGAACAGAGAAGATCACTGAACTTACCTACCAACTGGAGCATTGCTACCAAAAGGCAGGGGAGAAGCTATCAGAGTTTATGACGCGCCTAGATAAAATACTGCACAAGATGATCCTGAAGAAGGGGATTGACCCGAAGAAGGTGGATGAGGCCCGGGTCCAACAGGTGATGAGAGGATCTCAACCCCTGGATCCCATCGCACTGGCGCTACGTACAAGTCAGGATGGGAAGAGCCTGGAGTACCCTGACTTGATCCGAGTAGTCAGAGAGGAAGAGGCTATGCTGGAGGAGAAAAAGAGGAGCCACCCAGTGGAGACGGTGAACCCCCCTCCGGTGATGGTCAGGACGACTATGGCCTTAGAAAGAGATGCAGAAGTAGAGACCCTGAAGTCGCAGATGTCCCAAGTGCTGGGAATGTTGACTTCCTTGATGGAAAAGGAGTCTAGGGTACCAGAGAGGGAAAGTCCAAGGAAGGAATTGTTCCCGAATACCTCAGCACCCGCATGCCTGGAAGATTGGGGAAATGTGATCTGTTTCAATTGTGGGGGAGCCGGCCATCTGGCCAAAGTATGTGCCAGTCCCAAGAAGAAGAGACTGAATAACCGCAAGCCGCCGGAAAACTCCAACGGGCCCCGGTGAAGGAGTCAACCGGGTGCCCATCATTATCAAGGAACTCCATGCTGAATAAGAAGCACGTGAAAGAGGGGACCAGGACCCCACAGAAGAAACCAAGGGTTCCTCAGAAGGAACGTACTCCAAAGAAACACAATAAAGTCCCTCAGCGGGTAGTTACACCCATACAGAGGAGAGAGATTAATGCATACCAGGCTCAGGAGAGACTTAGGTCCAAAGGCAAAAAGACAAAGGAACGTCAAGAAGGGAAATACAAAGATCAAAGGAAGGAGACCCCTTCGAAGCAGTATCCAGAGAAGCTGGTGGGCCCCTCACCAATTGTCTCCATTCAAGTAGAGGGCAGTGGCGGAATTATCAGGGTCGCACCAGTCGCACTTGCGACTGGGCCCTGTCGTCACGCCACTATGGGGGGGGCCCACCGCCAGAAGAATCTTCTGCTAGTTACCCAGAGGCAATGATGGGAGAGTGTACTGTCTATGACTGCACAGCAGATCGCTCACCCAGCCTCTCCGCCCACGGAGTTCGCAGCTGCACTGTTTCCACTTTACAGTATTATCACCGCTACAGTAACTGCACAGCGGATCGCTCACCCAGAGCCACTGAGTTTGCAGCTGCAAGCCCCCATAGCCATCGGGAGTCAGAAGCTGGATACTTTTGTCAGCCGACCAGCTAGGTAGAGTGAAGGGGGAGGAGCCAGAGGAGGTCTCAGTCGTCTGAGATAGTGACCTGGAGACATGTGAAGGGAGCCGAAACATGGAGCATAGAGTCCTAAGCTGACACTGAGAAAGCAAGTGAGTAACATAGATCCCAACCCACACCAACGCTGCTACTGATCCCATCACCCTCCAGCACTGCCATTTCCCCCATTCCCCCACACAACACTGGCACTGCTCCTATCATACCACCACAGTCACACTGATCCCACCCACCCCCCAGCACCTGCCAGTGATCCCAACACCCCCCCCAGCACCTACCAGTGATCCCAACACCACCCAGCACCTGCCAGTGATCCCAACACCCCCCCCCACCCAGCACCTACCAGTGATCCCAACACCACCCAGCACCTGCCAGTGATCCCAACACCCCCCCAGCACCTACCAGTGATCCCAACACCCCCCCCAGCACCTACCAGTGATCCCAACACCACCCAGCACCTACCAGTGATCCCAACACCCCCCAGCACCTGCCAGTGATCCCAACACCCCCCAGCACCTGCCAGTGATCCCAACACCCCCCCAGCACCTACCAGTGATCCCAACACCCCCAGCACCTGCCAGTGATCCCAACACCCCCCCCAGCACCTACCAGTGATCCCAACACTCCCCCCCAGCACCTACCAGTGATCCCAACACCCCCCAGCACTTACCAGTGATCCCAACACCCCCCAGCACCTGCCAGTGATCCCAACACCCCCCCAGCACCTACCAGTGATCCCAACACCACCCAGCCCCTGCCAGTGATCCCAACACCCCCCCAGCACCTACCAGTGATCCCAACACCACCCAGCACCTGCCAGTGATCCCAACACCCCCCCAGCACCTGCCAGTGATCCCAACACCCCCCAGCACCTGCCAGTGATCCCAACACCCCCCAGCACCTACCAGTGATCCCAACACCCCCCAGCACCTGCCAGTGATCCCAACACCCCCCCAGCATCTGCCAGTGATCCCAACACCCCCCCCCAGCATCTGCCAGTGATCCCAACACCCCCCCAGCATCTGCCAGTGATCCCAACACCCCCAGCATCTGCCAGTGATCCCAACACCCCCCAGCATCTGCCAGTGAACCCAACACCCCCCCAGCATCTGCCAGTGTTCCTACCCACCCCCAGCACCTGCCAGTGATCCCAACACCCCCCAGCATCTGCCAGTGTTCCCACCCCCCAGCATCTGGCAGTGATCCCAAGACTCCCCCAGCACCTGCCAGTATTCCCACCCACCCCCAGCACCTGCCAGTGATCCCAACACCCCCCCCAGCACCTGCCAGTGACCCCAACACCCACCAGCACCTGCCGGTGATCCCAACACCCCCCTAGCATCTGCCAGTGATCCCAACACCCCCCCCCAGCATCTGCCAGTGATCTCAACACCCCCCCAGCATCTGCCAGTGTTCCCAACCACCCCCCCCCCAGCACAGCATCTGACAGTGATCCCAACCCCCCCTCAGCATCTGCCAGTGTTCCGATCCCCCCCCAGCATCTGCCAGTGATTAGTCCACCCCCTTCCTCCCAGCACTGCCCCTGATCAATCCCCCTTCCCTCCAGCACTGCCACTGATCCCATCCACCCTAGCAGCGCTGTGTCCCATCCCCCACACAGCACTGCCACCAGGGGCGTAACTAAGGGGTCACAGTTGCGATCTGGCCCCATGCTCTACGGGGGCCCATGCGCCAATGTACAACTGAATAGGAGGTGCGGCATATAGAGGAACCGATCCCCTTCATTTTCCTAATGTAGAAAAATGGAGAGATTGATTCCTCTATACGCGTCCTCCTCCATTCCTCCTATCCAGCTTCTTTCTGCTGCCCCTGGGCCCCTGTCCTCTGTCCTGGCCCCCCTGCAGCATTGCCGGGTGATTTGTCAGGATGGAGAGCAGGGAAAGGGCTGGTAAATATATAATTTACCAGCCCCTTCCTTGTCTGAATGGACAGAGTCAGTGATCTGTACCGATCACTGACTCAGTTTACAATGCCTCAGTTATGAATGAACAGAGTCAGTGATCGATACAGATCACTGACTGTTCATTCATACCCGAGGCATTGTAAACTATCTTTATTATGCTTCAGTTTGTGAATGAAAGGGAAGATTCTGTGCAGCTGAGGTTGCAGAGAAGGAGATTGGGAGCTCAGCGGTGAAACATCAGAGGTCTGTATAGACCTCTGATATCTTACCAAAGCCCCCCAATGGGGCTCCTAAACAAAATGTAAAAAAAATAATAAAAAATAATATTGTAAAAAAAGAAACGGTAAAAAAATAATAATGTTAATAAAAAAATACTGACTACCAGAGTCACAAAGGTCACACTTGCGACCGAGCCCTGGCGTTCCGCCACTGGGCTTCGGGGGAAGGGTCCCAGGCCCATGAGAAGGGACCCTCGTCCGGGAGTCAGGGGGGCCCTTCATGGTTTCTTGCACCGGGGCCCTGAAGGTTCTAGTTACGGCTCTGGTAGAGGGGATCTACACAAGGGCCTTGTTGGATACTGGAGCGCAGGTGACCTTGTTGTATCGAGACTTCTACGACAGGCACCTGAGTCACCTACCCATACAGAAGATCGAAGACTTGGAGATATGGGGAATTGGAACAGAGAAGTTTCCTTATGATGGCTATCTACCCATAAGACTGACGTTTGACCCATCTATAGCTGGGAAGGGGGAAGTGTTCGACACCTTGGCAGTGGTGTGCCCCCGACCGCCTGGAGCTAACAGGAGCTCCTTGATAATAGGAACCAACACGGATCTGGTCCGAAGACTTTTGGTTCCGCTAACAAGAAGGAAAAACCTCCCAGTCGCGGAGATTCATCCAATGTTGAAGACCGCCTTCCAACGGCTGATTAAGTATGTAGCTTAAGTTATGTTATCTTTGGGGACCAAAGAGTTCAAGTGGGGGGAGTGTGTAGCGGGGTCTCTCTTACGGCCCCAGGACTACGTTACCCAGAACCCCATTCAGCCCCAGGGCGGAGGTTCCACCGCAAATACTCATGGGAGGGGTTACTTAAGGGAGAGGCAAGGCGGGGCTTGCTCTCTTGGGACCCGGCGCGTCAAGTGACAAGTCATCCTGTGCGGATCGGCTGTGGAGCAAGGCCTGAAGCCTGAGGCCTTGCTTGAAGTCCGAAGAGCCTTCCACCATACTGCGGAGCCTGGGTGAACCCTGACCCGTCGTGATAGGACGTGAGTTGGATCGAGGACTCGATCGTAGCAGACCCTGTGTGCGACACACAGAAGGTGGAAGTCCCAGGCTGGGATTGCGCCTGGAGTGGTGAGTGGGCACCTGCCCATATCAATAGACTGAGTTATGTTCAGGCCTGTAGACTGCCTAGGCCCGTTGTTCGCTCACCAGTGTTCTTGGGGAGTCCGGTAGTTGGGACAGAGTTGAAGTACCTACCCCCCCCCCGTTTTGCCTTGTTACTCCAAGTTAATACCCAACGTGGATTACAAATGGTTATCTTTTAAGTGCACAACGAAAGCTGGTCGGTGAAGAAACCTTCCTTCCTTAGGGGAAAGAGACTCGGTTCCATCCCGTGTCAGGCCTGACTTAGGTGGGGAATTTAGAAAGCTTGTGTTACTACGGCATAGGTGAGCGCACGCCATAATAGCTCCGCGTGGTGGATACTGCGCGGCGCCATATTATTGTGCTGCACCTAGTACATTGATTGATGCAGGGCTCTACAGGCCCAAATATATATATATGTGTTGCATGTTATACTTTGAATCCTTCATTACCAGTAAAGCTGATATATATATTTTATATTCTTGCCACAGTGTGTTGTCTGACTGTTTAGAGATTGCTAAGTATAATACACCTGAGAGTGATAAGAGCTTAACCCTAGACTAACTGTGCCAGAGTGGGTCGAGTGAGATTGCCGGGGGTTGGCGGTGCTGCGTTCAGGGCCCGAAAACAAATCAGCGGCTCTCTTAACTGGGGGTAGCGCTACATAAGCAAATCTAAAGAAAATTGAATAAGAAAATTGTAGCTTAAAGCGGAAGTAAACCCATCGATTTAACAGTTTCAAAAAGCAGTTAACTTCCCGGCATGACGAGAATGCCAAATGTCACATTGGTTGTGCTCTCAACCAAACTGTCAAACCATCCAATGGCTGGTGTCATAACTGATCACATGTGCAGCAACATGGCAGTTGAAGATTAAACAGAGGCCAAGATGGCAGCTTTCTTGCCTGAAAATGATAAGAGGGTTTACTTCCACTTTAAGACTGGGATGCCATTAGAGTTCATGTGCGTGTAAAGGCAGGCGTCCCAATACTTTTGACAATATAGTGTACTTTTTGCGAAAGGTGTCCTTCTTCGCCATCCCAGAAAGTTGGAAGCTACGGTGGTCTGTGACATACCATATGGAAAAGTATATACGGGACTTTGCACATGGCCATACTCTTGTAATAGCTTTCCACTGAATCCACACTTTCTTTTTAGATTACATTACTTAGCCATAAAACTACTTTGCTGAGTACTGATAATAACATCAGCAAAACTACCATTCAGCAATACAACAGTGTCTCAAAACTTCATACTAAAATGTGAGAAAAGGGAGCTTTTTAGAAGACAAACAAGCCGACTGGAATGCGGGAAGCACCGAGGGGACAATCAAGGCATGTAAATTGGGGGAAAATGTAAAATCCTGGAATATAAACCTGGTTTGACTGTAAACTAAGTTCTGCCTTTGGGTACAATTTGACTTCACAAGCCATTGTTCAGATTATCATTAATAATGTACTTCCTTCTAATGACTTTACTTTGGTCGCTACGTAAACTACATCATTAGAACTATTTTCGATATTCAGAATGTTATTTTTGAAGATGGATGAAGGGGGAGTTGTGAACTTGTACAAATAATACAAATTATTAATTATGTGTTCTTTTAGACCGTACCATGTGAAAACTTGTAGCAGTGACAGTGGTTTTGATCTGCAGAAGTAAATGTCCTGGTACAGTCAGAAATTTTGGTATGCAGCATGAGTAGGAGCAGGGCTGTCTTAATGAGAAGGCACACCTAGGCACTGCCCAGGGGCCCCAGCTGCATGTGGGGCCCCTGCACTTTCCCCAAAGCAGCTGGTCCTTGAGCCCACGCTGCCCCGAAAATAGCATACTAGCTCATTATGAATTACTTACCTGAGATCGAAGCCCCTGCAGCCGTCTTCGTACACCGCTCTGGCGGCCTACATCTCTCCCGGGGGGTTACTTCCGGGTATCGCAGCTCCAGCGCTGTGATTGGCCGGAGCCGCGATGACGTAACTCCCACACACGCCCGCAGGAGCCGCCGGTAACGGCACACAGACTGAAGCAACGGCACATATGTGCCATTGCTTCAGTTTGCCCCAGTGCGCATGTGCCGATGAGATCAGCACATGCAGGGGACGGGGGATATCTCCTAAACCGTGTAGGTTTAGGAGATATCCTGGGTAGCTAGAGGTAAGACTTAATATAGGCTTACCTGTAGCATAAAGTGGTCTGTAAGGGTTTACAACCACTTTAATGTGGCGCTCCACCCAAAAGGGGAAGCTCCGCTTGTCTGCATCCTACCTACTTAATGTCTGTTTACCTGCACCGACTCCATTATAGGGGCCCCAGAGCATTACTTTGCCCAGGGGCCCATTATGCTATTAAGACGGCCCTGAGTAGGAGGTTCTAATGGGTCCTAGGTGCTGCTCCCCAGAGGGCCTCTTTCATTGCTCCTCTGATCCTACCAGGGGTCCCCACTTGCACTCCCCAACACCCCACACTTACTAGGGCCAATTTGGACAGGTACCAGGTAACCTACCAGCATGTCTTTGGAGTGTGGGAGGAATACAGAGTACTCGGAGGAAACCCATCCAGGCACAGGGAGAACATGCAAACTTTGAACGAACCTCGATGCACAAAACAAAAAAGAATTACCTACTCTATTTTTCACCAACACAGAGAAAAGAGACGTGTTCACGTGTGTGCAGTATGGTGTGATATATCTCTGAACAACAATGACAATGCATATATACAGTGGAACCTCGGTTTATGAATAACGCGGTTAACGAGCATTTTAAATAACGAGCAACTTTTTTTTTTTTTTTTAAGTCCTGACTCGGTTTGCGAGTGTTGTCTCGCAAAACAAGCAAAATTCAAGCTAATGGGGTGTGCAGTACCGCATTTAGCCAGAGGTGCGGGGGCGCCGGTGACACACGGAATGGTTCGGAGCCGTTCTGAGTCATTCGGAAATACTGGGAATCACTTGGAAATACTCAGTTCCCGAGTGTTTCCGAACCTTTCCGAGGGTTTCCGAGATCAGCCGAGCTGTCCCCGAGTATTTCCGAGGCTCTCCCCCGCCTCTGGCCACATGCGGTATTGCATGCCATAGAAGTCATTGCAGAACGAATTATCTTTGCTTCCATTGACTTCTATGGGGAAACTTGCTTTGATATGCGAGTGCTTTGGATTACAAGCATTCTCCTGGAACGGATTATGCTCGTAATCCGAGGTTCCACTGTACTATGCTCGATAACCTGTACCATAATGCACATGCATAGGTGTGAACCCAGCCAATTAATACAACATTACAGTTGACACTGCCTAGACCAGGGGGTCTCCAAACTGTGGCCATTTGCTTGCCTTTATCTGGCCTTTGGGGATTTATTCTATCCACCGACACCAACAATGGGGAATCATTCTCGTTGCTGGAACCACCAATGGGGCACTTTTCATCCAACTGACACTATCAAAGGGGTACAATTTGTTCTATTGACACTCACAATGGGACCCTAGTCCTCCATCTGACACCAAAGATATTGGTATTGTTTACTCCCAATGGCCCTAGTCCGGCCCTCCTAAAGTCTGAAGGGCAGTAAACTGGCCCTTTGTTTAGAACAGTAAGAGAGAGAGTTTGGTCGGGGGGAATTTAAATGAGGCCAATTACTATATAGAGAAAGCATGTGGGATATAAATGCAGTATTGCTTATATGGGTTCCGACAAAAAAGGGGGGAGTTTTTTAGGGACTTTGAATGAGAGATGTATACCAAAAAGCAGTCTTAGCAAAGAGCATTTTATTATACCTTGTGAGATCATGTACAGAATACTAAATGACAAAAAATGCATACATAAAATCGCATAAACCCAGGGCATGCAAAAAAACACATATACATATTGACGCCATGGTACTTGGCATATCATGGGGTAAAGACAAGTCCTGCACAACATGGGCCACTGAAAGGGCTAGATGGTGTTGGAAAATCTAGAGTAAAACAATATAAAAGACAAAAAATCATCTGTATCGACATCATGCATCTATGTAAGCCCAACGTGTTTCGTTGGGGTGTACCAACTCTCCAGGAGCGAATGCAATGGTGATCTATGGTGATCTTTGTTTAGAGAGTTTGGAGACCCCTGGCCTGGACCAGTATTTCTCAACCCTGTCCTCAAGTACCCCCAAAAGGCCATTTTGCAGGTTTTTCTTTATCTTGCACAGGTGCTTTAACCACTTCAATACCAGGCACTTACACCCCCTTGCTGCCCAAGGCAATTTTCATCTTCCTTCGCTGTCACTGTTTAAATGACAATTGCACGGTCATGCTACGCTGTACCCAAACAGAATTTTTATAATTTTGTTCCCACAAATAGAGCTTTCTTTTGGTGGTATTTGATCACCTTTGCAGTTTTTATTTTTTGCTAAACAAATAAAAAAAGACCGAAAATGTTGAAAAAAAAAAAGTTTTTCTTTTGTTTCTGTTATAAAATTTTGTAAATAAGTATGTTTTCTCTTTCACTAATGGGCACTGATAAGGCGGCACTGATGGGCACTGATAAGGCGGCACCGATGAGGTGGTACCAATGAGGTGGCACTGATGGGCACTGACGATGGGCACTGATATGCGGCACTGATGGGCTCTGGTAGGCGGCACTGATGGGTGGCACTGATATGCAGCACTGATGGGCATTGATAGGCGACACTGATGGGCACTCATGGGTGGCACTGGTGGGCACTGATGGGCACTGATAGGCGACACTGATGGGCACTGAAAGGCTGCAATGATGGGTACTTATGGGTGGCACTGATAGGCGGCACTGCTGAGCACTGATAGGCGGCACTGTTGGGCACTGATACGTGGCACTGATGGGCACTGATATGCGGCACTGAAAGATGGCAATGATAGGCATCCCTGGTGGCACTGGCACAGGTAGGCATTGTGGATGGGCACTGATTGGTAGCTGCCTGGGCATTGATTGGCAGCTGCCTGGGCACAGATTGGCATTTCCCTGGTGGTCTATGGGGGCATACCTGGTGGTCCAGTGTGATGGCCATCCCTGGTGGTCCCGGTGGCATCCTGGTGGTCTTGGGCGGGCAAACGAGGGGGGCCGCGCTGATAAACAATCAGCACAGACCCCCCTGTCAGGAGAGCATCCGACTGGCTCTCCTCTATTTGCGTCCGTCAGTGATCGTGATCAGCCGTGATTGGACACGGCTGATCACGTGGTAAAGAGCCTCCGTCGGAGGCTCTTTACCGAGATCGGTGTATCGGTGTGTCAGACTGACACACCGCACCGCCGCGATGCGTGCAGCGGCTGTTATCCTGCTGGACGTCATATGACGCCAAGTCAGGATAACTGAACCACGGCCCTGCCGTCATTCTGCTATAGGCCGGGCGGGAAGTGGTTAAATCAGAGTCAATGGCTTGGTATTTTGGACAGCTATTCTATCTAAGAGAAATTCCCAAAACATGGGCTGTTGGGGGTACTTGAGGACAGGGCTGAGAGCCACTGGTCTAGACTAACATAGAGGATAATTAAAAAAAAAAAAAAAAAGTAAAAACTCAGGAAATGTTTATACATTGCAAAATATGTCCTAGTTTTTTATTATATCTTAAACAATCACTGCCATTAACAATTTATTCACAAAAAAAAATAAAAAATGTTGGGTTGAGCAGCCCTTTAATAGCCCAGGACGAGGTTAATGAAGTCGGGATGGTTCCAGCCGTGTTGTATCAACCAAAGTGACAGCATCGGGTAGCAGCCAAAACATCCCCTCCCTGCCAAGTGGCCCTCCCTCCTGGGCAGCATTACAGCAAATTAATGGATGAATAGAGTGGCAAATTGAGTGGGAGGGGGACACCCAGAATCTAATAGTTGAAGCAGCTGTTTTACCCAATTAAGACCCCTCTTGTTTGGTGCTGAAGTGATGGGGGCCACTTGGTCCATGGCAGCTAAACTTCCCCATTGTGGCCGGAGAGAGGCAGAGGCACTTGGTTTCAATGTGTTCAGTATCACCTATTCTTTCCCCTCACTGCCGGTGCTATCCACCTGTCCCTCCCTATTCACGCACAAGAGCAGCGCAATAAAGCATTGACTACTTCCTCTGTTTTCAGAAGGAGCATCTGCACTCTCTGCTGTCTTCTTAGGCCTAAAGAGTAAAGCCGCTCTCCCTTTTCAAAAACATCCCAGACAAAAAAAAAGAACAGGGACAGCCTGCATGGCGGCTCCATGGCTCCGACGTTTAAAAGCCCTCTCAGGATTTTCTGTGGGAAGTAGATTGCCGTATAGGTTCTGTGATCCTGGAATACAAAAAAAAAGGACGAACAAATACTACTGTCAGTGATTTTATTTCAGAAAAGGAGCCCCCCTCCCTCGCCCCCCCCCCCCCCTTTCTGTGACTAATTGGCAAAGCGTGGCCGTTTTATGAAGTAATCACTTAATGCAGTAATTACCCTCGCTCTCTCTGTCTCACTCAGATTGATGCCCTATGTAGCGCCCATCTATTAACTCCTTGTATCTTACTAAATGGCTCATAAAGTCCAACGGATTATTAATACAGGGAGTTTAAATGAGCACTTCATATTTTCTTTATGAAAATTTTCTTTTTCTGTGGTTTATAGATGTAGCACACGGACCCTTTTCTCCTGCTTACCTCCACCTCGCAGGGATAAAGGCACACCATGCCACATGCCCGGATCCCCCTGGTTTAGAAGGTTGAGCGGTGTTCTTTAACCAGTTGTCAACCGGCCGCCGTCAATTGACGGCGGCCGGAAGACACTGTTATTCTGGGCGGACGTCATAGGACGTTGTGCCTTTAAAAGCCACTAGGGGGCGCACGCCGCGTCACTGGGCTAGGGTGACCACGTGTTCCGGATTGCCCGGGACAGTCCCGCATTTTGCAGGTCTGTCCCGGGCACATTCATTCCAGGACAATACAGTGTCCCGGAATGAAACTGACACAGCCACCCCCCGGGCCAATTTGATGGCCACAAAAAAGGCTGCCATATCACTGCTTTACTCACTGACAGTACTTGTCCTGGCCGGGAATGCCTGGAGGAGCACAATCCCGCCCCCTGCTTGTGATTGGAGAAATCATAAATCCCGCCTATTGTGTCCAATCACTGTGCTGTGATTCGTTACAGCACAAGCTGATTTTTGGGAAGGGAGGGTGTCCCTGAATGGTAGTTTGGAAATGTGGTCACCCTACACTGGGCCGCGATGGCCGCCGGGCACCCCGCGATTGCCCAGTAACCGAGCAGGACCGTGGATCTGTGTGTGTAAACACAGAGATCCACATCCTGTCAGGGAGAGGAGACCGATGGTGTGTTCCTTGTACATAGGGACACAGATCGGTCTCCTCTCCCAGTCAGTCCCCTCCCCCCCACAGTAAGAATCACTAATAGGGAACACATTTAACCCCTTCCTCGCCCTCTAGTGTTAACCCCTTCCCTGCCAGTCATGTTTATACAGTAATCAATGCATTTTTATAGCACAGATCGCTGTATAAATGTGAATAGTCCCAAAAATGTGTCAAAAGTGTCCGATGTGTCCGCCGCAATATCGCAGTCACGATAAAAATCGCCGCCATTACTAGTAAAAAAAATAAAATAATAAAAATGCTATAAATCTATCCCCTATTTTGTAGACGCTATAACTTTTGCGCAAACCAATCAATATACGCTTATTGCGATTTTTTTTTACCAAAAATATGTAGAAGAATACGTATCGGCCTAAACTGAGGAAAATTTAAAAAAAAATGGATATTTATTATAGCAAAAAGTAAAAAATATTGTGTTTTTTTTTTCAAACTTGTTGCTCTTCTTTTGTTTATAGCGCAAAAAATAAAAACCGCAGAGGTGATCAAATACCACCAAAAGTAAGCTCTATTTGTGGGAAAAAAAGGACGCAAATTTATTTTGGGTACAGCGTCGCACGACCGCGCAATTGTCATTCAAAGTGTGACAGCACTGAAAGCTGAAAAATGGCTTGGGCAGGAAGGGGGTTTAAGTGCCCAGTAGAGAAGTGGTTAATTTTGGGTCCTGCAGTGAGTTACCTCCATCCATTGGTTCTCGTCCCTAGAGTATAGGGGAAATGTTCCTTCCCTAAAGAAAGTCAATGTCCCCACAACTTCAACTCCAACAAAGAGTTTATTTTCCTTTGCCTCAGTTAACGGGGAAATTGAACAGAGAAAGAAGCTAGCGAAGTTAGGAGGTAGATTCAGGCACATACCACTTGGCTTACTCATCGCCACTCGATCCCGAGTGGGTTTAGCTCACCCGGATGGATCCCTCCCACAGTTCTAGCAGCCCGAGTGGAGCTCAAACAATACTGTACCTTTGTCCCCCCCCCCGCCTGGGACGGGTTCAGGAGATCCTCTAATAGAGCAGAATCCTGTTAATCCTGAATCCAGAACTTTACTTGAACCTCTGTAAACTTAAAGAGCCGATGATGCCAATGGGCACTTTACAGGGTTATCTTGCGGAGCAAGGAATCCTTCCCTCTGACAGGTCACAAGGCCTCTCTTGTTTTGTTCTGAGAGGCTTCACCATAATTCAGTTAGTAAGTGTTGTTTGGAAAGTTTAGACTTCATTCATCAAACAATCAGCAGAACAGGGTTGCTTTACGTGAAACTAGTGTTAAATTAAAAACTGCAAGCAGGCAGGCTCCTTATTGCAGAAGACTGCTCGCCATCTTCTCCAGAATATACAGCGAGCTGCCATGGGTGTCTGCTGAAATTTTTTCAAAGGGGGGGGGGGGCGCTTCGGCAGCGGCGATACACAGTCGCATTTTACCCTTCGACCGCTAGCGGGGGTTAAAAGCAACCCCCCCACGTTAAAATGTAAAAAAACACCCCACTGTGCCCCCTGCATCTTTCAATATCTCTTTGTCACTACTGTGTACCCCCTCTCCACAACTGCACCTCTGGACCCCTTTACATTACACAGCACCCCACAGCTCTGGACCCCTTTACATTACACAGCACCCCACAGCTCTGGACCCCTTTACATTACACAGCACCCTGCATCACTGGACCCCTTTATATTACACAGCACCCTGCATCACTGGACCCCTTTACATTACACAGCACCCTGCATCACTGGACCCCTTTACATTACACAGCACCCTGCACCACTGGACCCCTTTACATTACACAGCACCCTGCATTACTGACTCCCTTTACATTACACAGCACCCTGCACCACTGGACCCCTTTACATTACACAGTACCCTGCATTACTGACTCCCTTTACATTACACAGCACCCTGCATCACTGGACCCCTTTACATTACACAGCACCCTTCATCACTGACTCCCTTTACATTACACAGCACCCTGCACCACTGGACCCCTTTACATTACACAGCACCCTGCATCATTGGACCCCTTTACATTACACAGCACCCTGCACCCCTGGACCACTTAACACAGCACCCTGCACCTCTGGATCCCTTCAAACAGCACCCTGCACCTCTGGACTCCTTTACACAGCATCCTGTACCCCCTGCATGTTACATAGACTGTGACAGCCCCCTCCCCCTTCCTACCTTAATCATACAGCCAGAGGGAGAGACACAGCAGCGCGGGAACTGCTGGAGTTATTTTTCATATTACCAAAGATAATGATTGGTTGCTAAGACCACCTAGCAACCTATCACCTGCTGGTTAACTCCAGCCGTTCCTTCCTCTGTTCAGCGCTGCTCACTGTCTCTCTCTCCTCCTGCGGTATAGGAAGAGAGAGAGTGTCTTCTTTCTTCCGCACCGCTCGGCCGGCTCTGGAGGCTCTGGATGTCACTCCGGGCAGTGGTATGTTCCACACCCGGCCCAGGCACCCCCGCACAATCACAGATCGGCTCTCCTGGCTCTCCCTGGCTGCCCTGTCACCGCGCCTCTGCACTGCCTGAGCCGCCCCGAGCCCCAGCTTCACTCGTGGGGGGTGCCGACCTGACACCCCCCGCAGTGTGTGGCACTGCTTTTCGATTCCAGGGGGGGCAATCGCCCCCCCCTTGCCCTATGGAGCAGAGGTCCATGTGAGCTGTGCATGTGCAGCTCAGTTTACATTACGGCACAGATTCTGTGTACCAGGGTGACTGTGATTAAATATGCAACGTCATCTCAAGCCTTCCGATGCAGTTGCCCACATCCTAGCACTCAGGAGAAGTCAGGTAGAAGATGTTGGCAGCAGTTAGGAAAGTTGGACTACTGAAAGAGAGGTAAATGTTGATTTATTTGCGCTTTAAAGAGTAACTCCGCTTTTGTTGAGAAAAAAAAACATTCCCCTCTGGGTGATCTATGTACATTGCAAGGATTATAAGAACCTTTTTTGCAGATTCCTACCTTTTGTTATTCTGAAGTAGTCCCTGTGTGTTTGTCTGTGCCTCTGATGAGTGAGTCTAAAGCCCCGTACACACGGTCGGACTTCCATCGGACTTTTCCGTGGTTTTTTGTCCGAACGGAGTTGGTTGGGAACACCCATAGCATACACACCACAGGACTTTTCTGAAAACTTTCCCAAAACTTTTGGCAACACCACGTGGTTTTTCTGCTCTTTACCGCCACCCTTTTGTCAACTTCTGCTATTGTTGGTTGATTTTAACATTAGTTGTTTAGTCCATCGGACAAAAGTCCGATGGTTTCCTGTACACACGGTCGGACTTTGCTCCATCTGACTTTTGTTGGGCAAAAGTTTGTCCGTTTGCAGACCGAACTTTTGTCCGATGAAAACAAGAAAAAAGCAAAAAAAGTTTGTCCGATGGAGCATACACACGGTCTGATTGTTGGTCCAACTTTCTCAAAATGAAGTCTGTTGGCCAAAAGTCCGACCGTGTGTACGGGGCTTTACGGGAGTGGTTTCATAATTATCTATTGGGTGTGCACCTGCAGGGCACTAATGAGGAAATCTGCAGGGCCTGCATCCCTTTACACGTGTTCCTATTGGGAGTATCTCACTAAAAAATGAAATTTTTGTTGCAGGGGATGCCTGAAATCTGACTTGTATCTTAGGCAGACTTCTGGGAAAATTGGTGAGCCAATCACACAAGCAGGAAATGATGTTTCTGGGGAGTGGTCAGTATACACTCTGTGTACAGAACAACTCCAGGTAGCCATATTGCATTGGAAAAGGGTAGTGTAGCGCTAATATTATAAATGCGTGAAAGGATTGCTCCTAAAGGGTGAGAAAAACCCAAATAGCACAATATAAACCTGAAAAGATGAACAAACTAATAATAAAAAGAGCATATGTGCATAACACACTATGAAAATAAAATGAGTAACAGTCTCAATATAAATGTGAGCTTCCAATGATGTGATAAAGTGTGAGACAAAGTCCACAAAACGAAAGAAACGGATGAAGCTTCTTCCTGTTAAGGTGACACCAAGTGGTACATACGGAAGAAATGGTTGCCTGTAGTCACTCTAATATCTCTTCTGAAGTAAATAAATAAGGTACTCTTACTGACTGAGATGGACACACATGTCTTCCGACATTGGGTCATACGGGCTTTAGAATCCGGATGGTCTCGATCCAGTGTTAAGCAGGGAAGATGGTCCTGATGGATCAAGATGTGGAATCCCCAGGTCTCAGGCTTCCTGGATACCCAGGTGCAGCAAATGTTCCTTCAGGGTCAGATTGAGCTGTAAGCACTCCGGGGTATTTTTCGTTCATGGGCTCCAACGGAAAAGAAAAAGTGGAAAAAGAGGCTCCAAATGGTGCAGGTCAACCAAACAAATGGTTTTATTGAAACAAGTCAAATATCAAAATGACAAGATAAAAAAGTGATCACGAATCTTAAAAGAAAATAAAAAGCAATGTAGGGTGCAGTAAATGCTAGTGCGACACGTTTCGACACAAAGGGTCTTCAATTGGGGCTTACAGCTCAATCTGACCCTGAAGGGACATTTGCTGCACCTGCGGTATCCAGGAAGTCTGAGACCCGGGGATTCCAAATCTTGACCCATCTGGACCATCTTCCCTGCTTAACACTGGATCGAGACCATCTCGGATCCTAAAGCCCGTATTACCCACTGTCGGAAGACATGTTTGTCCATTTCAGTCGGTCTGGGGCCTAATAGTCCGGAGGTGGTCCTAGGTTGTCTTGCCTGCGTGGAAGAAGCCAAGCCAAGCTCAGGAGATCCAGGGGAGGACCCTTTGCTGGAGAGAGCCAGGATGAAGGCTGGTCCCTCAGAAAGGGCCTGGTGACTCATTTGGAGGACACATCTAAACTTATCTACCCTCACAGTACTGCCGGGTCGGCTTAAAGGTTCTGGTACTGTGAAGCTGTTCTACAATTAACTACCTACTGGCTACAAAGTCCTGTGAGAGAGGATTATCCAGGAGTTCCACTGGCTGCTAGGTCTGTGAGAGAGACTTATCCAGAAATCATACCGGCTGCTAGGTCTGTGTGAGAGGCCTATCCGGGTATTCAAGATCTTCTAAAGAACACTGTTTTGTCCTTTGGATCTAAGGAATCCATCAGTGATCTGCTAAAGGTATCTGAAACCTCCCCTAACCCTCTATCCTACTACTATTTCCAAGTTCCTATGAAAGCATTGGAAAATACTAAAGTGACTGGCGCCCGCATTTGTTCTACATTTCCCATCATAGCTATGGACTCAGCCCTGGTCTTTGGAGGTACCCTTTGTTCCCAGTAGACCAGTAGACCCAGGAAACCCCGCTACACCTACATTGATGGTCATTGGGGGAATTGCTCCTTTATGTTGATTATCAATGTATACAGGAGATCAATCCTGCATTGCTCACTTCTTGTCAAGGAAAAACCAGCAATCTCCAAAGGTACCTTAGGGTTCATCAGAATTATGGTTGAGAAAGGATGCTTTAAACCAGGGGTCTCCAAAACTTTCAAACAAAGGGCCAATTTACTGTCCTTCAGTCTTTAGGGGGGACTGGATTGTAGCCGGTGGGGGCAGAATATGTCTTGGGCCCAGCATCAGTGAGAATAAACATGGCTTCAGGCTTGGTGGTCAGTAGGAGGAGGAGTAGGTGTCCCATCATTGGTATTAGTGGGAGGAGTAGTGCCCCATCATTGGTATTAGTGGGAGGAATAGTGCCCCATCATTGATATTAGTGGGAGGAATATTTAGTGTCAGTGGCAAGAATTATGCCCCACTGTTGGTGTCAGTGGAAGGAATAGTGCTCCATTGTGGTGTGGTGGGAGCAATAGTGCCCCATTGTTGGTGTCAGTGAAGGGAATAGTTGCCCCTCATTGGTGTCAGTGGGAGGAATAGTGCCCCATCATTGGTGTCAGTGGAAGCAATAGTGCCCCATCATTGGTGTCAGTGGAAGGAATTATGCCCCACTGTTGGTGTCAGTGGGAGGAATGCTGCCTCATATCATTGGAAGGAATAGTGCTCCAAGGGCTGGATAAAGGCTAGCAAAGGGCCACATCTGGCCTTTGGGCCACAGTTTGGAGACCTATGCTTTAAACTGTTGCCTGATACAGCCAAATGTGGGAGACTGCCATCTTGCGTAGCTGCTCTGCTGCTCCTTCCTTGTCCAATCAAAAGGCTGGAGGAAGAGGCGTAATTAAGAAAGCAACCATTGTTTTTCTAAATATGCACAATGCAGCAAGGGTGGCACATCAGTGGTAATAGAGCCCAGAAGGATAGTTTATAATTAACAATAAAAAATATACAATTATAAAAAAAAATATACAATTTCAGCAATGCCTGGACTCAAAGACAGTTCTGAAATATTTAAAGATCTAAGAGGAGAAAATGTTAGCAGTAGAAACAAAATTGATGAGGACAGCCGCACTCCAATCCAATGTAGTTTTATTAAAAGGAAACAGGCACTACAAATAACAGCATGAACCTAGGAGAGTTGACGCGTTTCACACTCTATTCAGTGTTTACTCATAGAAAATGTTAGCAGGTTGTGTCATCATATAGTGCACTATGTTGTGAAGGGGGGTGTTAGAGCCCCCAAAATGTGTTGAATTTTTTTGCTAATCAGCTATCCTTCTGGGCTCTTTTACCACTGGTGTGGCACCCTTCCTTCGTTCTGCATATTTGGATCTCCCACAAACCCCCCTCTCCTGTTGGAGGTTGCACCTATTGCATAGGAGTAGCCTCACCAAAGCAATGCAGTAAATAATAAAGGAGATGGTCGTTCATGATTTTAGACATTAGTGATAGGAGATCTAGCCCCTCTTATTTACAGAATCTCTTATTTGGTTCAGATGGTGACAAGTGTGTGTGGCGGCAACCAGGTGAGGAGTACAAAGACAAGTGTGTCTTGCCTACAGTCAAGCATGGTGGTGGGAGTGTCATGGTCTGGGGCTGCATGAGTGCTGCCGACACTGGAGAGCTACAGATCATTGAGGGAACCATGAATGGCAACATGTACTGTGACATACTGAAGCAGAGCATGATCCCCTCCCTTCAGAGACTGGGCCGCAGGGCAGTATTCCAACATGATAACGACCCCAAACACACCTCCAAGATGACCACTTACTTGCTAAAGAAGCTGAGGGTAAAGGTGATGAACTGGCCAAGCATGTCTCCAGAGTGACCTAAACCCTATTGAGCATCTGTGGGGCATCCTCAAACGGGAGGTGGAGGAGCACAAGATCTCTAACATCCACCAGCTCTGTGATGTCATCATGGAGGAGGGGAAGAGGACTCCAGTGGCAACCTGTGAAGCTCTGGTGAACTCCATGCCCAAGAGGGTTAAGGCAGTGCTGGAAAATAATGGTGGCCACAGAAATTATTGACACTTTGGGCCCAATTTGGACATTTTCACTTAGGGGTGTACTCACTTTTGTTGCCAGCGGTTTAGACATTAATGGCTGTGTGTTGAGTTATTTTGAGGGGACAGCAAATTTACACTGTTATACAAGCTGTACACTCACTACTTTACATTGTAGCAAAGTGTCATTTCTTCAGTGTTGTCACATGAAAAGATAGAAGAAAATATTTACAAAAATGTGACTGAGGGGTGTACTCACTTTTGTGAGATACTGTATGTGGCATTTCTAAAGTCACCTATCAGATGGCCTCGTATGGTTACCATTTCATAGTATTCAACGGAGGAAAATGTCCATATTTGTTTGCCTTTAATTTAAATCTTCATATGCAGAAAGCCTAATGCCTTGTACACACGATCGGAATTTCCGGTAGGATTTTTTTCTATTTCCAAACTCCGACGGGGCCCAGACACGGTCGGAATATCCGATGAAAAAAATTCCGTCAGACTTTTTTCATTGGATATTCCGACCGTGTGTGGGCCCCCTCTGACTATTTTTCGTCGGAGTTTAGAAATAGAACATGTTTTATTTTTTTCCGATGGAAAAAAATCCTATGGGAAATTCAGATTTTCTGTGTGAAACTCCGACGGAGAAAAAAAACACGCATGCTCAGAATCAAGTCGACGCATGCTCGGAAAGCATTGAACTTCCTTTTTCTCGGCTCGTCGTAGTGTTGTACGTAGTGTTGTACGTCACCGTATTCTTGAAGATCGGAATTTGGTCTGACAGTGTGTATGCAAGACAGCTTGAACGGAATTCCGACGGGAAATTCCATCGGATTTTATCCCATCCGAAATTCCGATCGTGTGTACAGGGCACAGGGCCGCCATTAGGGGGGTACAGGCAGTACACCTGTAAGGGGCCTGGAGATCCCCAGGGGCCCGGATGGCAACCCCCCTTTTTTATTTTTATTTTTTTGTAAGGGGCCCAGAGGTCCCAGGGCCCCGGATGGTAACCCCCCTTTTTTATGTAAATGTTTTTTTTTTTTTTATTTTTTTTTTATTTTTTTTTTGTAAGGGGCCCAGAGGTCCCCAGGGCCCCAGATGGCAACCCCCCCTTATAACACGCACCCCAAGTTTAGGAGGGAATTTTAGGGAAAAAAACTTTTAGGAGGGAAGTTTAAGGAAAAAAAAAACTTACATTTAAATGCAGCCTTACCAGTGTCCGTTGCAGCCTTGTCAGTGCAGCCTTGCCAGCAGTGTCCATTGCAGCCTTGCCCCAGTGTCCAGTGCAGCCTTTGCCCAGTGCAGCCTTTGCCCAGTGTCCAGTGCAGCCTTTGCCCAGTGCAGCTTTACCAAGTGTCCAGTGCAGCCTTTGCCCAGTGCAGCCTTTGCCCAGAGTAGCTTTGCCCAGTGTCCAGTGCAGCTTTACCCAGTGTCCAGTGCAGCCTTTGCCCAGTGTAGCTTTGCCCAGTGTCCAGTGCAGCTTTACCCAGTGTCCAGTGCAGCCTTTGCCCAGTGCAGCCTTTGCCCAGTGTCCAGTGCAGCTTTGTCCAGTGCAGCCTTTGCCCAGTGTCCAGTGCAGCTTTGCCCAGTGTCCAGTGCAGCCTTTGCCCAGTGCAGCCTTTGCCCAGTGTCCAGTGCAGCTTTGTCCAGTGCAGCCTTTGCCCAGTGTCCAGTGCAGCTTTGTCCAGTGCAGCTTTGCCCAGTGTCCAGTGCAGCCTTTGCTAAGTGCAGCCTTTGCCCAGTGTCCAGTGCAGCTTTGTCCAGTGCAGCCTTTGCCCAGTGTCCAGTGCAGCTTTGTCCAGTGCAGCTTTGCCCAGTGTCCAGTGCAGCCTTTGCTAAGTGCAGCCTTTGCCCAGTGTCCAGTGCAGCCTTGCCCCAGTTTTCAAAATTGGCGCCGCCGAGATTGCCGCAGAGACTGGGCGGAGCGGGGCGAACGCCGCCGAGAACGCAGGGACTGGGCGGAGCCGAGATACACATAGCCGAGTGTACTCGGCTCTAGTCGGCTCTTCTCGGCTCCGCTCACAGTCACGCCGAGTCACGCCCTATGATGGACATAACACAGGTCCAATGGCGGGACTGGGCGTGACTGTGAGCAGAGCTGAGAAAAGCCGAGTACACTCGGCTATGTGTATCTCGGCGGCGATCGCTGCGCTCCGCTCAGTCAGCGGAGATCGCCGGGATCAGTGGGTATCGGCGTATAACACGCACCCACGATTTTCCCCTGATTTTAAGGGGAAAAAAGTGCGTGTTATACGCCGATAAATACGGTATTTTTATTTTATTTTTATTTATTTTTTGTAAGGGGCCCAGAGGTCCCCAGAGGCCCCGGATGGCAACCCCCCCCCCCTTTTTTAAAAATAAAAATATTTTTATTTTATTTTATTTTTTTATAAATTATTTTTTATTTTTTTGTAAGGGGCCCAGATGCCTCCAGGGCCCCGGATGGCAACCCCCCCAGTTCTCAATTCGGGGCTGCCCCCCCCCGCTTCTCAATTTGCGGCGGCAGCACCCCCCCCCTCCCGTCCCCCTGGTTCCCCGGTTCTCCTCTGCTCCAGGGGGCCCATGCCTGAAGCTGTGTAAGGGGCCCCAAAATTCCTGATGCGGCCCTGACACGGCATAATAGAAAAGATCTCAGCAACGTCCTGTGTCTTGGCATCGTGTAGAATTATTTATCAAGATAGAGATGGGACTATCTTGTCTTGGCACCTGAATAAGTATTGAATGCATTAATCCAAGTAGAAAATATGAATCTTTATTACAAGAGAGTTAAAGGAAATATTATACGCATATAAAAAAAAATTGGGATTCCGTATTACATATAAAATATTTTACACATCAGGATATTGATTATTTTCTTGGTAGAACGCTCTCTTTATTTCAGATGCACCGTTGGCAAGAACATTTATTATTACTTCTCTGAACAAAGACCTTTACAATTGTTCTTAAAAACATTTTGAACTGCTTTAAGATGAGAAAAAATATTTTTGAGGAAGGAAACAATTTTTTATTTTTTTTCTCAAGAAACCTGAAGATGATGATATCGAGGGTTGAAAGCGTAGCGATGTGTATAAATATTGAGCTGGGGAGGGCCCAGGTATTGCAGGCTTTGTGCCATGCACCGTACAGCCCAGAGGCACAGAGAATGAGAGGAATCAGTGAATTCTTCTTGTATGTCCCATTCATGGTCAGCTGAGCAGAACTAATGTAACAAAATGTCTTTGGCCCTTTGAGGCTCAAGTTACGTGTTTTGGGAGCGGCTAGAGGGGATCCTTTGCTGGCTTGGGCACATGGGGGGGGGGGGGGGGGGGCAGTGAAGTATCTGTTACTTCATTGTCAATTTCATCCCTTGACCTCTGCAACCTCATGTGATCTCTTTAACCCTTTCTGTGCAGCCGGCTTACCAGGAGTCAGGATTTCGCCAACGTCTTGGCTGATGAAGGCCAAAAAATGGGAACAGAGTGCATTTGTCTCTTTGTTTATTATACAATTACGCCACTAACTGGCCAGATCAGGACAAGGGATCAATGATGTCTGTGTTAAGCATTTACTGCCCAAGTAATTAAAGGGACAATCCATTTTAAATGACTATTTCAGTTTTCGGCTGGTGTCGGGAGTTAAAGCGGTTTTACAGGCTGATTTTTTTTTTTTTTTTTAAAGGTTCGGTTAAAAAAAAACAAAAACAAACATGTCGTACTTTCCTCCTCGGGGCAGTTGGTTTTGCGCAGAGTGGCCCCAATCCTCCTCTTCTGGGGTCCCTCAGTGGCGCTCCTGGCTCCTCCTATTCTCAAGTGCCCCGACAGAAAAGCACTCGGGTCAATCCTGCGGGGGCACTCCCGTTAGGATGACCACATTTCCAAACTGCCATTCAGGGACACCCGCCCCCCCCCCCCCCCCCACACACAAATATGATTTTTGATACTTTTTTTTCATTAAGCCCCATCAAATGCTGCCAGTGTGCCCATCAATTGACGCTACTGTGCCCCATCAGATGCTGCCAGTGTGCCCATCAATTGCCGCTACTGTGCCCCATCAGATGCTTCCAGTGTTCCCATCAATTGTCGCTACTGTGCCCCATCAGATGCTGCCAGTGTGCTGATCAATTGCCGCTACTGTGCCCCATCAGATGCTGCCAGTGTTCCCATCAATTGTCGCTACTGTGTCCCATCAGATGCTGCCACTGTGCCGATCAATTGTCGTTACTGTGCCCCATCAGATGCTGTCAGTGTTCCCATCAATTGTCGCTACTGTGTCCCATCAGATGCTGCCAGTGTGCCGATCAATTGTTGTTACTGTGCCCCATCAGATGCTGCCAGTGTGCCCATCAATTGTCGCTACTGTGCCCCATCAGATGCTGCCAGTGTGCCCATCAATTGTCGCTACTGTGCCCAATTAGATGCTGCCAGTGTGGCCATCAAGTGCCGCTACTGTGTCCCATCAGATGCTGCCAGTGTGCCCATCAATTGTCGCTACTGTGCCCCATCAGATGCTGCCAGTGTGCCCATCAATTGTTGCTACTGTGCCCCATCAGATGCTGCCAGTGTGCTTATCAATTGTTGCTACTGTGCCCTATCAGATGCTGCCAGTGTGCCAATCAATTGCTGCTACTGTGCCCCATGATCAAATGCTGCCAGTGTGGCCATCAATTGCCGCTACTGACACTGTGCCCCATCAGAAGCTGCCAGCCAGTGTCAATTGCCGCTATTGGTCACCTAATCATATGCTCCGGTTCCATTTGCTTTGCTCACCTTTTAATCTGGAGTCTGACTCTCTGTCTGGTGACTGGTCTGGTGGGGCAGTCTTCAGCCAGCGCCGGTCTTCTCTTCTGGTTCAGGCAGGCAGTCGGGCCGCTCGGGCGGGAGGAGGAGGAGCCTGGAGAAGGTCGGAGATGTTGCGGCCCGGGCTGATGATGCCTGAAATGCACTGCGGGCAGCGGGAGGTCGGGATGGATGGACCGGGAACACATGACCTGAGCCGAGCTGTGGAGGTCACTGGGCAGTGGCCTGGCGGTGGGAGGACTCGATTGGACGTGAGTGACTGTGATGCTGCTCTCTCTGCTGCTTCTGCCGCGGCCGGAGGAGGAGGAGAAGAGGAGGAGGTGGGTGGGGGGAGTCGAGTCGGAGTTTTGGAGAGCGCAGTGCAGGCAGCACTGGGTAAAGGCCTGTTCCCTCGGCTGGCCGCCTCTCTGAGTGAGTTTGGCAATCTTTAATTACAGGCTGGCAGACAGTCCTTATTTCATTCCGGGACACTGTATTGTCCCGGAATGAAGGCTCCCGGGACACAAATTAAAATTACGGGATAATCCCGGGCAATCCGGGACACGTGGTCACCCTAACTCCCGTGTCCTGCTGCTGCGTCCATTGACACAGACAGCAAGACTCGGCCCTGCCCCTGGCTTCTGCATCATTGGATTTGATTGACAGCAGTGGGAGCCACTGGTTCCTTCTGCTATCAATCTATCCAATCAGGACCCGATACATCGGCTTGAGCTGGTGTGCTCATCCCCGTCGCTGGAAAGACCGGGTTCAGATAAGTAAAAGGGGGGCAGGGGGGGCTGCTGCACTACAGAAGGTTTTTCAGTTTTTTTTGCTCAATAACTCATGAAGAGATGGATAGACACAGGATACCCAAAAAGCAACAAAATATCAAAGGCCTTTAAGTAACACCAAACTAATAGAGGCCAATAGACATGTGCGATTCGTTTCGTACGAAACGAAAATTCGTACGAATTTCTGAAAATTCGTACATTGGGAAGCATCCGAAATACGAATTTCTATTCTTACGAATTTTATACAAAATACGAAATTTCTTTGACGAATTTCGTTTCGGGAGTGGGAGAGACGGCTCAGACTGGTACTGGTAGTCGATGGGAGATTCAGAATTGGACAAAATAAGAATGTTTGTTAATATTGTCATATGAATTACGATTATTCGTTATGATGAAGTTAAAAACCCAGGAAGTCAGCACAGCACAGGGATGATGGGAGCCCCTCATAATGAGCACAGCACAGGGATGGTGGGAGCCCCTCATAATGAGCACAGCACAGGGATGATGGGAGCCCCTCATAATGAGCACAGCAGGGGTACAGCCCCAGGAGGAAGTCAGCACAGCACAGGAATGGTGGGAGTCCCTCATAATGAGCACAGCAGGGGTACAGCCCAGAGAGGAAGTCAGCACAGCACAGGGATGGTGGAAGCCCCTCATAACGAATGTTCACAATTGTTACGAAAAGTTAAGGAACCAAACAAACTTTTGTATTTCGTACAAATCCAAATTGAATTTCTGACACTAAATATGAATTAATGGGCTACTACAAACCCAGGAAGTCAGCACAGCACAGGGATGGTGGGAGCCCCTCATAATGAGCACAGCAGGGGTATGATGGGAGCCCCTCATAATGAGCACAGCAGGGGTACAGTCCCAGGAAGTCAGCATGGCACAGGGATGGTGGGAGCCCCTCATAATGAGCGCAGCACAGGGATGGTGGGAGCCCCTCATAATGAGCACAGCACAGGGATGGTGGGAGCCCCTCATAATGAGTGCAGCACAGGGATGGTGGGAGCCCCTCATAATGAGCACAGCACAGGGATGGTGGGAGCCCCTCATGATGAGCACAGCAGGGGTAGAGCACCAGGAAGTCAGCACAGCACAGGGATGGTGGGAGCCCCTCATAATGAGCACAGCAGGGGTACAGCCCCAGGAGGAAGTCAGCACAGCACAGGGATGGTGGGAGCCCCTCATAATGAGCACAGCAGGGGTACAGCCCCAGGAGGAAGTCAGCACAGCACAGGGATTGTGGGAGCCCCTCATAATGAGCATAATGAGTCGACGACTGCCATATTGAGAAAGGTATTTTTTGCTTTTTAAATTCATCATAACGAATGTTCGTAATTGTTACGAATTTTCGTTAGATTCGTTAACTTTTCTTATTTCGTACAAAACGAATCCAAATTGAATTTCGGACACGAATTACGAAATACGAATTTTGGTCTAAAGCAAAACAAATTTATTGACGGCGCACATATCTAGAGGCCAAAGGGGAGCGTTCTACTAACAGCAAAGTTGATGGTCCCTATGATATTTCAGTCAAAGCCTCCCAGTGATAATAGATCCTTTAAGTACTTCTATAGGTGGCCGTGCATTCTACAATAGCAGCCTTCCAGAAGTAATTATTCCTCTAATCATATGAAAATGGTCATAGGTATCTTAAAGACCAGGAAATGAGGTTCCCATGCAATGTCCATCCATCACCAGCTTCCCTCAAGCTGCCCAGGACATTCTTGAGTATACCAGACTCTTCTAGAAATGAGCAGCTGTCTCTTGGACCCGTTTTGTTGGACTCTGCCACAAGCTATCTTAGATGTCTTTGGCCTCTGCCAAAGACCAGCTTAGGTTCCTTAGGCCTCTGCTACGGGCCAACTTATGCCGCGTACACACGATCTGAATTTTCTGCCAGCAAAAGTCCGATGTGAACTTTTCTTCGGAAATTCCGACCGTGTGTATGCTCCATCGGACTTTTGCTGTTGGAATTTCCGCCAGCAAAAGATTGAGCGCTGGTTCTCAAATTTTTACGACTGAAAAAATTCCTGTCGGAAAATTTGATCGTCTGTAGCAATTTTGACGCGCATAATTCCGACGCATGCTCGGAAAAAATTTGACGCATGCTCGGAAGCATTGAACTTCATTTTCTCGGCTCGTCGTAGTGTTGTACGTCACCGCGTTCTTGGCGGTCGAAAGTTCAGAGAACTTTTGTGTGACTGTGTGCATGCAAGCCAAGCTTGAGCGGAATTCCGTCGGAAAAAACATCCAAGGTTTTTCCAATGGAAAATCCAATCATGTGTACGCGGCATTAGGTTTAGGTTCCATAGGCCCAGGTTCAGGCCCCCCAAGAGAACAAAACCCTTCTTCACTCTGACTTCCTTCCCAGGCAAAGGCCTTACAAGCAAAAACAAGACCCCACTTACACTATCATCCTCTCCAAGTAATGACCTGGGAGAGAAGAACAAGACTAAGGCCTCGTACACACGACCGATTTTCTCGTCGTAAAAAACACGTCGTTTTTTTCGACGAGATTCTTGTTAAGCTTGTCGATTTTCTCGTCAAGCTTTCTATGCGTACACACTGTCATTTTCCAATTTCCTCGTGGTTCTCTGCGCTCACGTCCAGCACGTACGACGGCACTATAAAGGGGAAGATCTTTTTTCTTGGCGCCACCCCTTGGGCTGCTTTTGCTGATCTCGTGTTACCGCGTGTGAAGTAAAAGTTTGGGAAGAGACGATTCGCGCTTTTCAGTCTTCGTGCTTTCAGTTCGTTTTAGCGTGACGAATGTGCTATTTCCATTACGAAGGCTTGTTTTACCAGAAGATGCGCTCCCGTCTCATACTTGATTCTGAGCATGCGCGCTTTTTGAAGAGTCGTAAAAGCATACACACGAACCATTTTCTCGTCACAAAACAGGCCGACGAGAAACACGACGAGGAAATCTGGAATCCTGACGAGAAAATAGAGAGCAGGTTCTCTATTTTCTCGTCGAGATTCTCGTCAAGTTTCTCGTCGTAAAACCATACACACGAACGTTTTTCTAGACAAAAAAACTCTCGCGGCACTTTTCTTGACTGTTTTGGACGAGAAAATCGGTCGTGTGTACGAGGCCTCACACTGGCATTCTCTACTGGCAAAGACCTTGGATGGAAGGACCTTTCTAGAAAGTTGCTCTGAGCATTTATCCTGTTTCCTTATTTCACATCATTGGAATAACATTCTACCCGATTGGCCAAAGTAGACAAATATCCTTAAAGTGGTTGTAAACCCACTTTGTAAACAAACACCTACAGGTAAGCCTAGATTAAGGCTTACCTGTAGGTGCAAGAAATATCTCCTAAACCTACACGGTTTAGGAGATATTTGCAAAAAAAGACATGCACCAATGTCTACGGCGCATGCGCGCCGTAGACAACGGTGCATTCACAGGGTTAATCCCATTCACAATTCCGGCTCTGCTGGAATAGACAGCTCCCGCGCGCATGCGCGGAGTGACGTCTTCGCCGCTCCGGCCAATCACAGCGCCGCAGCTGCGCTGTGATTGGCTGGAGCGGCAATACCCGGAAGTAACCTTCCGGGTATCTGAGGAGCGATGGCTGCGGACGGAGCGGGGGACGAGGATGGCTTCGGGGGTCCCGATCTAAGGTAAGTGATGCATAATGAGCTAGTATGCTAGTCATACTAGCTCATTATGGCTTTGTCTTGCAGGTGATTTAAAAAAAAAAAAAATTATCTGGGTTTACAACCGCTTTAACTCGATACATTGTTGCTTCTCAGAAATACTTCTTGAGACAACTCAATAGCAGCAGGCAGAAATAGTCACTGTCCTCAGCTTGGGAAAAACCCAGCAAATACAGATAACATAAAAAAAAGCTCAGGCTGGCTAAATCCTAGCTGCAAACAAACTAAATTTGGCTAGGGACATTGGCAGGGTCCCCACACATGTCACTTGCTATTTATTTATGGGCAATTGGAGGAAAGAGCAAGGTTGGGGACTCATCAGTGGTCTGGTATGAATGAACCAGAGTCGTTTTCTTTTTTGTAAACAGAATAAGAACTGACAGTATGCAGTGGCGGCTGGTGCTGAAAATTTTGGGGGGGCGCAAACAAACTGAAATTGTTTGAAAAAAATAAATCAATTGCTGCCACTGTGCCATCAAACGCAGCCACTGTGCCATCAAACGCTGCCACTGTGCCATCAAACGCTGCCACTGTGCCCATCAAACGCTGCCACTGTGCCCATCAAACGCAGCCACTGTGCCATCAAACGCAGCCACTGTACCCATCAAACGCTGCCACTGTACCCATCAAACGCTGCCACTGTGCCCATCAAACGCAGCCACAGTGCCATCAAACGCAGCCACTGTGCCATCAAACGCTGCCACTGTGCCCATCAAACGCTGCCACTGTGCCCATCAAACGCTGCCACTGTGCCCATCAAACGCAGCCACTGTGCCATCAAACGCTGCCACTGTACCCATCAAACGCTGCCACTGTGCCCATCAAACGCAGCCACTGTGCCCATCAAACGCAGCCACTGTGCCATCAAACGCAGCCACTGTGCCATCAAACGCAGCCACCGTGCCATCAAACGCAGCCACTGTGCACATCAAACGCAGCCACTGTGCCATCAAACGCAGCCACTGTACCCATCAAACGCTGCCACTGTGCCCGTGAAACGCAGCCACTGTGCCCATCAATAGCAGCCACTGTGCCCATCAAACGCAGCCACTGTGCCCATCAAACGCAGCCACTGTACCCATAAAACGCAGCCACTGTACCCATCAAACGCTGCCACTGTACCCATCAAACGCTGCCACTGTGCCCGTGAAACGCAGCCACTGTGCCCATCAATAGCAGCCACTGTGCCCATCAAACGCAGCCACTGTGCCCATCAAACGCAGCCACTGCTCAGTGTTAGGAAAGCGAATATTAATTTGCTTTTCTAAGACACCTGGGTGAAATGCGAGCGCAATGCTTTGCGCTTGCAGTTCATCTTTTTTGAAGCCTATTAGAGCCTATGGCTCTAATCAGCTGCTTCAAAAACACCCCCCCCCCCGCCACTGTAATTCAGGCACCCGGAGTCCAAAAAGGGGCCGAAAGCCTGAATAGGGGGTAGCAGCGGCCGCCATAGATAGATTCATGCTATGCATGAATCTATCCATTATACACAGAGGGCGGTAACCAGAGAGAGGGGGCGACATCCGTGCGCCCTTAATGGATGCACCGCCACTGACAGTATGCCAGATTCCTACATTCAAGGCTACCTTAAGCCCCATACACACTGTCGGACTTCCATCTGACTTTTCCCTGGATTTTTGTCCGAACGGAGTTGGCCGGGCACACCCATAGCATACACACCACAGGACTTTTCTGCAAACTTTCCCAAAACTTTTTGCAACATGACGTGTTTTTTCTGCTCTTTTCTGCTCTTTACTGCCACCATTTGGTCATATTCTGCTATTGTTGGTTGATTTTAACATTAGTTGTTTTGTCCATCGGACTAAAGTCCTATGGTTTTCTGTACACACGGTTGGACTTTGCTCCATCGGACTTTTGTTGGCCAAAAGTTTGTCCGTTTGCAGACCCAACTTTTGTCCAATGAAAACACAAAAAAAAAAAAAGTTTGTCCGATGGAGCGTACACACGGTCGGATTGTTGGTCCAACTTGCTCAAAATGAAGTTTGTTGGGCAAAAGTCCGACCGTGTGTACGGGGCTTTAGCCAAATCCTCGTTCAAATATTTTATTTTTATTGAAAATATCAATAGATCGCAGTACAGATAATACAGAGAGAAATAAGTACCATTGTGTTGAGTTCGGTATAATGCAATTTAGGAAAATACTAACTATACATGGTCTCTCTCTGCTTATAATCTGTGGAACTGAAATCAAAACAAAGCAATAAAAACTATAACTAATCGAGCTGTTCGAAGGTCAAATTTTTTAAACATAAATTGAGTACAGAAAAAATATACTTTCAGTAGTTCCTCAAAAGTAGGATAATGTGTTTATTCAACTACAGAGTTAGGCTTCTTTCACACGGGACGGATCAGTCATGATCCGCCCCGTGAACCTCCGCTTGCTCAGCGGGGATCGCTCCGTTGATCCCCGCTGAGCCGGCGGATGACTGGGCAGACCCCGCACACTGTGCAGGGACCGCCCTGTCAGATCTCCGCTCTCCCCTATGGGGGATCGGATGAACACGGACCGTCTGTCCGTGTTCATCCGATCCGCTCCGCAGACGGATTTTTTCTATCCTGAAAAACGGAGCGTAGCGGACACGGGTGAGATCGGGTGTCAGCGGATGTTCATCCGCTGACATCCGCTGTCCCATAGGGATACATGTATGTCCGTTTTTCATCCGAAAACGGATGGGTGAAAAACGGACATACGGTCCGCCCGTGTGAAAGGGGCCTTAGGGCCAGTCATATTACTAGTGATAAATAATGTTATCCAAACACAATGGAGGTTACCTGAGAGAAGAGGTAAGGGGGCGAAAGAAGCATAGAAAGGAGCAAGAAAAGATAGGAAGGAGAAGGAGGAGAGGAAAATGGGTCCCCGAAGGTTGAGCTAACCCCAACAGTATTCTGGTAAGGGCTTATAGTAGAATTCCTTCTACCAAGGTAAAAGTACCCAGTCTTCGAAGCCAGTATGTAATCCACGGTCTCCATAAATTGTCAAATACGACCTTAGCTAAATCCTATCATGTCTCCCTTGACCCAGATGGTAATCCAATCCTCCAATGTAAGCCTCGCCCTTGACCATTTTTTCTAACTTGAACAATGAGAACTACTACAGTGACGCAGATTCGGTTTCCCTCTCTGTTCTCACAGTGCCCACCCACCCTAGCACATGGTAGTAAGAAATCAAGGCCATCCTGAGGGTAAACCTTATCCTGATTCAAGGCAGAATGACCAGGGCAGGGTGGGATGATCTGGAAATCTTTCCAGTAAAAGCACTCGAGACTGCCGGATTTCACAAATTTGCCTTAAAGTGGTTGTAAACCCACTTATGCAACTTGCACCTACGGGTGAGCCTAGATTAACCTACACGGTTTAGGAGATATTTGCAAAAAAAGACATGCGCGCCGTAGACGATGGTGCATTCACAGGGTTAATCCCATTCACAAATATGGCCTTTGACGGCTCCCGCGCGCATGCGCAGAGTGACGTCTTTGCCGCTCCGGCCAATCACAGCGGCGCTGTGATTGGCTGGAGCGGCGGTACCCGAAAGTAACCTTCTGGGTATTGAAGGAGCGATGTCTGCGGCTGGAGGGGGAGACGAGGACGGCTTCGGGGGCCCCGATCTAAGCTAAGTGATGCATAATGAGCTAGTAGTCTAGTCCTACTAGCTCATTATTGCTTTGTCTTGCAGGTGTTTTTTTTTTTCAGGGTTTACTTCCACTTTAATTACTCCCTACCAAAATCAAAGTTGTCATCTTTGGGTGGAGTATCCCTTTAACACATTTCTTGCACCCAGACCTCTGCCTTGTATACGATAACAAGCCTATATTTAAAGCGGAATACATGAAGCAAATAATTTTCTCATTTGATGGTGTTAAAAGAACCAGCAAGCCATCTTAATTACGCTAGACTTCAGTTTTGTTCAATGAGACGATAAACCTATCCATGAACGTGGTGCACAAGCCTCGGCTGTGTGTAAGGAAGGGGGGGGGGGGGCATATAAATAAAAGGCCACACTCTCCCTCCCACCCCCACTCCGAGTCAGCGGCAGCAGGGAAAACACAAACATGACATTGGTATCTAGGAGAAAATAATTAGGGTCCTCATCAGTGTAATTCCCTCTAATAAAGGCCCTAGAGCTGACATATAAGTCGCTCCACTCAGCTTTAATGAATAGATGTGCTGCTTGTTTGCTAAAAAGGTTTTTAGCAGAAAATCGATAATGTTACTTCAGCATTCGTGATTGCAAATGCAATTACAGTGCCTGTGATTAGTTATAGTCTTCTCATTGTTTTGGTGATTATTATGATTATTTTTTAAAATGGGGGACTGCCATAGGATGTTTTAACCGGGAAAAGTCTGACAGCACACATAATTTTGCAGTATAATAACACTTAGCTTTTGTCGCTTTATCTTTAGCTTTTAGCGCGCCGATTAGCTCATTAACCCTTCGCTATATTTTAATATCTTCATTATAGACGAGGGAAGACCTTATTTATGAAAAAAAAAAAAAAAAAAAGATCTGTTCATCCTGCATACACTGTATGCTAAATGAACATTTATTCTAAGCTTTGCAATCTGTTATTTTAAGTTTAGTTACTTGTACCTGTTACCGTTTATGTTCCATTCCTATCGTACCTTACATCTTGGCTGAAATTAAAAATCAGCCTGACAGGGGGAGGGCCTGTACTGGCTGCTGAAATTACAAGAGAAGGGGGTGTGATCATAGGCGTGCGCACAGGGTGTGCCAGGTGTGCCCAGGCACACCCTAATCACTCCCTGCAGTGCAGATTCCCCCTGCTGCCCGGTGTCCCCTCCCACAGCATGGCTGGCTTCCCTCCTCTCCCATTGGCTACTGCAGTGGGCACACATAGATGATATTTCAGGATGAGTGGGGGGAGGGGTAATGTCATTTACCAGCCCCTTCCCTTTCTTAATGAACACAGTGAGAGATCGGTACCGTGTTTTTGAGCTTTCAGGTGCACACCCTAATGCAACAGGCTGCACACATCTATGGGCGTGATGTTGACACAGCATCATTTCTGTATCAAGGTTACTTTTATATAAACCCGGTTAAACCATTGGCAGTTTCTAAAAGTAGGTACCGCCAGATGTTGCCACATACAACTAGCATTGTTAACCACTTCAGTACCGGGCACTTTCACCCCCTTCCTGCCCAGGCCAATTTTCAGGTTTCAGAGCTGTCCATTTTTAATGACAATTGCGCGGCGGTCATGCAACACTGTACCCAACAGAAATTTTTATAATTTTTTGCCCACAAATAGAGCTTTCTTTTGGTAGTATTTGATCACCACTGGGGTTTTTTTTTTTTTTTTGCTCTACAAATAAAAAAAAGACAGAAAATTGTAAAGAAAAGAAAAGGTTTTCTTTGTTTCTTTTATAAAACTTTGTAAATAAGTACTTTTTCTCCTTCACCGATGAGCACTGATGAGGCTGCACTGACGAGGCGGTACTGATGGGCACTGATGATGAGGCACTTATATGCAGCACTGATGGGCACTGATAGGCTGCACTGATAAGCAGCACTGATGGGCACTGATAGGCTGCACTGATAAGCAGCACTGATGGGCACAGATAGGTGGCACTAATGGACACTCATAGGCGGCACTGATGGGCACTCATAGGCAGCACTGGTGGGCACTTATAGGCAGGACTTATGGGCACTGATAGGTGGCACTGATAGGCGGCAATGATGGGCACTGATGTGTGGCACTGATGGGCACTGATAGATGGCACTGATAGGCAGCACTAATTAGTAGGCACTGACAGGCAATCACTAATGGGCACAGATTGGCATTTCTAATGTGATGGAGTTTATAAAATTATTATTTTATATGAATGATCTTTCTCTCTATTATCTACTCAAATATGGGTTTAGAAATTTAGTATAGGTTAAATGACTCTATTATACAGCTGCACATATGGTTCACTGCCCACCTCAGGAATTTAGAGTAATTAGTATCCTTCTGAGAATGTGTTTGCCAGGAACAAGACACATCAAGAGACATCAAGATATGTTTGTACAATAAGAAACTTATTGATGTTCATATTGGGAACTAGAAAGTTAATGTATGCTAACTAAGGATATAAGTTAGAAATATTATCATGTGTGTGTTTGGGTAAACCATATAACCAGACAGTAGTATTTCTCCTTACATAAAAAGACAAAATAGATAAATGAGAAACAGATGTCCTGTGCAGTCCTTCAACTCCCTCTTTTTGGCCCAACCCACCGTGTAAAGCAATATGGCGCAGAGTCTATTACACTAATGGGCACTGATTGGCATCCCTGGTGGGCTCTAGTGCACAACTTTGATTGGTCTGCACTGATAATCAGCGTAGACCCCCACCCGTCAGAAGAGCAGCCGATCGGCTCTCCTCTACCCATGCCTTGTCAGCGCGAATAGAGGAAAACCGATAAAAGGCACTTCCTGGGGACCATGTGATCAGCTGTGAATGGACACAGCTGATCACATGGTAAAGAGCCTACGTCAGACTGACACACCACACCACCGATCGCGCGCATGCTAGCGTCTCGTTCTGCTGGACGTCATATGACGTCCAGTCAGGATAGTACAACCACTTTCCGGCCGTCATTCTGTGGTGGGCGGGAAGTGGTTAAAAGGGGATGTATAGAGGTTTTGTACAATTTTCCTTGTTTAAAATCTATCTAAACTCAAGAACAAAAATGTTATATATTGGAGCTTATCAGTCTGTTGTTGTTGATTACTGCATTTGTTTTCTTTTTTTTTGCCTTTTTTCTTTTAGGCTCTTTTTTCAGTTATTTTCATCCAGTGATCCTGCCAGTGACACACTTCCTGTCCTACTGTGATAACACTCTCTCACCGTCCTGTATCTATAGAGGAGCAATGTTGTCACCCTAGGGCAGGAATACAGAAGCCCTTCTTCGCTCTTATTCTCTATAACAAAGTAGGGAAATATGCTATCCTCTTGCAGCTCAGAACAATGTAAATAATTAGTCAGTAGTGGCAGATAGCACAGGAAGTTATTAGGAAGTTTACAGCATTTCACAGACCAAAAGGGAGCAAAAGGGAGCACTAGGGTTGCCACCTGTCCGGGATTCACCGGGACAGTCCAGGTTTTGAATCATGTGTCCGGGTTTCAGGCAGGCTGAAACCCGGACACATTATTCAGACCGCACTGTGGCTCCCCAAGTAACCAAGATAGTCACACACAAATCTGCTGCTGTTTGGGAACTGCGGGTGGTTGTTTGGGGGCAGGTTTGGCATCACTGGGGGGGGCAGGGCGATGATATCAACAAAAGCAATTTGGCCACACCCACTGTTCGCTGCGGCGCGCTATGCGCACTGCATTACTACTCTCCTTGGGGCACCCAAAGGTGTCCCAGGCCGCTAAAGTCTTCGGGTTTGGCTTGAAGAAAAGGTGGCAACCCTAGGGAGCACAGAAGCATAACTCCCAACTTTCTGAGATGGGAATGAGGGACACCTATCAGCAAAAGTATGCAGGCATAGGACACACCCCTTGCCACGCCCTCTTAAAGGAGAATTGTACAAAAAAACAAGATTGGTTAAACCCACAAGTGCTTTTTTTTTTTTACCACTACTATTCCTTTATATTGGCTTTTGGAATTTACAAATGCAGCAATTTAGAAATCAAATGAAAGGTTTAGCGCTGGGAAACACTTTTTGAAAGATAAAAAGTGCATTTTATATACAACTATATGGATCAGACCAAAATGAGGGACAAATGAGGAGAAAAGAGGGACAGAGGGACATTGCTCCAAATCAGGGACAGTCCCTCGAAATCAGGGACAGTTGGGAGCTATGGCACACCTCCCAACATTTTGAGATGGGAATGAGGGACACCTACTAACAAACGTATGTAGGCATAAGACACGCCCCCTGCCACACCCCCTTAAAGGAGAATTAACAAAAATAAAAGGTTAATTAAATCGACCAGGACTTTTTTTTACCACTACTATTCCTTTAGATTGGCTTTTAAAATGTACAAATGCAGCAATTTAGAAATTGGATGAAAGGTTTAGCGCTGGGAAAAACTTTCTGAAAGATAAAAAGTGCATTTTATATACAATTTATACAGATCAGACCAAAATGAGGGACAAATAAGGAGGAAAGAGGGACAGAGGGACATTGCTCCAAATCAGGGACAGTCCATCGAAATCAGTGACAGTTGGGTGCTATGCGAATGTGATTGTGTGTACAGTGCAGCCAATGAACAAAATTTGAAGGCTTTCCACTGGGTACAGCTTACAATTTAAAAACTTGTACAAGAATATAGGAACAAGTATATCTATGTTGTTTGCATTTTGTATTTAAAATATCATTGGATTAAATACATGATGGTAATATGTATTGTTATGTAAATGATTCCAGCTTACCCCTGGTTACATATATTTGAACACTATATATGGTGTCGCGTGATGCTTAGTGGACTCCTCAGTGAATTCTGCTGACAAGGTAGTTGCATTTGTGCTATGCATGTTACCCGGATATGTAGATGTTTCATGTTTTGTATGTTTTTTATATACCGTATATACTCGAGTATAAGCCGACCCGAATATAAGCCGAGGCACCTAATTTTACCACAAAAAAATAGGAAAACTTATTGACTCGAGTATAAGCCTAGGGTGTCCATCTGCATGCCTCACTGTGCCTCACTTTGCCTCACTGTGTCCAGGTGCATGCCTCACTGTGCCCATGCCTCACTGTGCCCATGCCTCACTGTGCCCATGCCTCACTGAGCCCATGCCTCACTGTGCCCATGACTAGACTGACGTTTAACATAGGAGTCTATGAAAGTGGTGCCCGGATTTGAAAAATTGCTGCTCCCTTTTTTTGAAAACTTGTAGAGGAGAAATGGAGCTACATGTGTACCAAGTTTCGGGTCCAGGGGACCTAGGACCGGCCGGTACTGGGTCCCCAAAGTCACCGGAGAAATTACAGTTTAACATGGGAGTCTATGGAAGGGGTGCCCGGCTTTGAAAAATCGGTGCTCCCCGGCCATAGGTCCCCTGGACAACAAACTTTGCACACTTGTAGAGGAAGAGTGGGGCTACATGTGCGCCAAGATTGGGGTCCAGGGGACCTACGGGTGGCCAGTACTGGGTCCCCAAATTCCGGGAGATCAGGCGCAAAAAGGTGACTCGCGTATAAGCCGAGGGGGGCATTTTCAGCAGAAAAAAATGTGCTGAAAAACTCGGCTTATACTCGAGTATATACAGTATGTGATTATTACACAAAGTCTTATTCATGTGTTTTATTTTAGATAGCGAGACCCACTTTTTCCAACAACCCCTGAATGTGTCCTGACGAAGCAAAACAGCGAAACGCGTTGTCGCACAGGGGCTCACTGTTGTTCATGTGGCGCAGATTTTCATTTGTTGCGCCATGTACTCTTGTCTATTATATGATATGTATTTATAACTTTTTTCTTCTCTTTTGTTCTATTGCCTTATGAATTGTTATCAATAAAAATATATATTTTTATACTTTAACTCTTGTCCAAAAGTGGCTTTAAAGTCCGACCTTGTGGCAGTTTTTGCCCTTTTCTTTCTCTTATCAATATAGGAACAAGATAAGTAAGTAATGAATACAACTCCCTAAGTTAATTATTTTTACTGCTCCTAATTATCTTATTTCATTTAGCAAAGAGGTGGCGTTACACTTTAAGATGCCTCGTATGCAGCACAATGGCTGTAAGCCAAAAAAGAATTAAAAAGGATGCGAACATGAATATGAACATGACAGACGGTTGATACTCTGGCCTCAATATTTTCTGGCATATTACAAATAATGGGATACGGTGAATTTAGTTTAGATAATCTCCATTTCATGTTTTGTTTCTGATCTGCAACCTGATATTGCTTTTAATAACTACACCTTGGAAGAATCTCCCTTGCAGATAATGTGCTGTTTTTTTATTTTTTTTTCAACTGTACGAATGAGAAAAAAAAAATACAGTATTTGTCCTAGAGGGGAAAAAACATAATCGCGGTCTTTTGCGTTATGTCAATGTTTTTTTTAAAAAAAACTTATATCGCCATAATATTTACACATCAGCTGACCTCTAGTGGCCAAAACCCTCCCATTGTTACTCAGTATTATTAATATATTTCTGGAGAAATTCTAGGCAAAAAGTTAAAGTATTAAATTCAATGCGCACTGCGCTTAGGACATTAAAATAAGTAAAATATATGCTGCTACTTAAAATATTAATATATCAACCATCAGGTGAAAAAAATCAATAAATGCAAAAACATATATATAACATGCTATATATATATGCTTTTGCAATTATTGATTTTTTTCACCTGATGGTTGAAGTTAAATTATTCAATGTGCTACTAATGGTTTCTAGTCAACACAGCAACTGTGCTACCATCAGAAAATTCCCTTTACCTAAATCTAAATTTTGTCTAATCTCCTGCAGAAGAAGCACATTTGCCGCTATCATAGGCGTGGGCACAGGGCGTGCCAGGTGTGCCTTGGCACATGCCTAATCACCCCGTGTGGCTCATATTCCCCTGGTTTAGACCAATGACATTTCACCAAAATAAAAACAAGGTTTCTCCTTTTTAATTTTTTCTATTTTAAAAAATAATATATAAAAAAATAAAATTGTCAAAAATAATAAAAAATAAAATAATAAAAATGAAAACTACTGACACCTTCCACTGCCCTACTGACACCAATCTCTGCCCTTATGACACCGTCCACTGCCCTACTGACACCGTCCACTGCCCTACTGACACCAATCTCTGCCCTTATGACACCATCCACTGCCCTACTAACACTGTCCACTGCCCTACTGACACCGTCCACTGCCCTACTGACACCGTCCTCTGCCCTACTGACACCGTCCTCTGCCCTACTGACACCGTCCTCTGCCCTTATGACACCGTCCTCTGCCCTTATGACACCGTCCACTGCTCTACTGACACCATCCACTGCTCTACTGACACCAATCTCTGCCCTAATGACACCGTCCACTGCTCTACTGGCACTGTCCACTGCCCTACTGACACTGTCCACTGCCCTACTGACACTGTCCACTGCCCTACTGACACTGTCCACTGCCCTGCTGACACCGTCCACTGCCCTGCTGACACCGTCCACTGCCCTTATGACACCGTCCTCTGCCCTTATGACACCGTCCACTGCTCTACTGACACCAATCTCTGCCCTAATGACACCGTCCACTGCTCTACTAACACTTTCCACTGCCCTACTGACACCGTCCACTGCCCTACTGACACCGTCCACTGCCCTACTGACACCGTCCTCTGCCCTACTGACACCGTCCTCTGCCCTTATGACACCGTCCTCTGCCCTTATGACACCGTCCACTGCTCTACTGACACCAATATCTGCCCTAATGACACCGTCCACTGCTCTACTGGCACTGTCCACTGCCCTACTGACACTGTCCACTGCCCTACTGACACCGTCCACTGCCCTACTGACACCGTCCACTGCTCTACTGACACCATCCACTGCTCTACTGACACCAATCTCTGCCCTAATGACACCGTCCACTGCTCTACTGGCACTGTCCACTGCCCTACTGACACCGTCCACTGCCCTGCTGACAACGTCCACTGCCCTACTGACACCGTCCACTGCCCTACTGACACCAATCTCTGCCCTAATGACACCATCCACTGCCTAACTGACACCGTCCACTGCCCTACTGACACCAATCTCTGCCCTAATGACACCGTCCACTGCCCTACTGATACCGTCCACCGCCTAATCACCCCATGTGGCTCATATTCCCCTTGTTTAGACCAATGATATTTTACCAAAATAAAAACATTGTTTCTCCTTTTTAAATTTTTTCTATTTAAAATATAATCTAAAAAATAAAATTGTAAAAAATAATAAAAAGTAAAATAATAAAAATTAAAACTCCTGACACCGTCCTCTGCCCTACTGACACCAATCTCTGTCCTTATGACCCCATCCACTGCCCTACTGACACCGTCCTCTGCCCTACTGACACCGTCTATTGCTCAACTGACACCGTCAGTATATATACACACATGCACACACACACATTGTGTAATAGGCTGTGCACACCTATGGCCGCTATACAAGATCAGTGCTATGAAACCATTTCTGCTTCCTGCGTCAGTCTTAAATCCAAGGCAGGTTTGAATCTGATTGGCTGTTAGTAAAATAATGGAGTCTTTTATTTTATTTACATACGTTATTTGTGAGCGTGAGATTCAGCAAGGAGGGTATTCCAGCATCACCAGCATATGTGTTCCAGCATCCCCATATTATCTGCTTAACCACTTAAGCCCCGGACCATTTGGTAGCTAAAGGACCAGAGGTGATTTCAGAATTTTGCACTGCGCTGCTTTAACTGTAAATTGTGCGGACATGCAATGTTGTACCCAAACAAAATTTGCGTCCTTTTCTTCCCACAAATAGAGCTTTCTTTTAATGGTATTTGATTGCCTCTGCGATTTTTATTTTTTGCGATATAAACGGAAAAAGACAGAAAATTTGGAAAAAAAATGATATTTTCTACTTTTTGTTATAAGAAAAATCGAATAAACTCAATTTTAGTCATACATTTAGGCCAAAATGTATTCAGCCACATGTCTTTAGTAAAAAAAATGTCAATAAGCGTATATTTATTGGTTTGCGCAAAAGTTATAGCGTTTACAAACTAGGGTACATTTTCTGGAATTTACACAGCTTTAAATTTATGACTGCCTATCTCATTTCTTGAGGTGCTAAAATGGCAGGGCAGTACAAAACCCCCCCAAATGACCCCATTTTAGAAAGTAGACACCCCAAGGAAATTGCTGAGAGGCATGTTGAGCCCATTGAATATTTTTTTTTTGTCCCAAGTGATTGAATAATGACAAAAAAAAAACAAATTACAAAAAGTTGTCACTAAATGATATATTGCTCACACATGCCATGGTTATATGTGGAATTGCACCCCAAAATACATTCTGCTGCTTCTCCTGAGTACGGGGATACCACATGTGTGGGACTTTTTAGGAGCCTAGCCGCGTACGGGACCCCAAAAAACCAAGCACCGCCTTCAGGATTTCTAAGGGCGCAAATTTTTGATTTCACTCCTCACTACCTATCACAGTTTTGAAAGCCATAAAATGCCAAAATAGCACAAAACCCCCCCAAATGACCCCATTTTAGAAAGTAGACACCCCAAGGAAATTGCTGAGAGGCCTGTTGAGCCCATTGAATATTTTTTTTTTGTCCCAAGTGATTGAATAATGACAAAAAAAAAAAAAATTAAAAAAATTACAAAAAGTTGTCACTAAATGATATATTGCTCACACATGCCATGGTTATATGTGGAATTGCACCCCAAAATACATTTTGCTGCTTCTCCTGAGTACGGGGATACCACATGTGTGGGACTTTTTAGGAGCCTAGCCGCATACGGGACCCCGGAAACCAATCACCGCCTTCAGGATTTCTAGGCACAAATTTTTGATTTCACTCCTCACTACCTATCACAGTTTCGAAGGCCATAAAATGCCAAAATAGCACAAAACCCCCCCAAATGACCCCATTTTGGAAAGTAGACACCCCAAGCTGTTTGCTGAGAGGCATGGTGAGTATTTTACAGCTCTCATTTGTTTTTGAAAATAAAGAAAGAACATTTTTTTTTTCTTTTTTTTTTTTCAATTTTCAAAACTTTGTGACAAAAAGCGAGATCTGCAAAATACTCACAATACCTCTCAGCAAATAGCTTGGGGTGTCTACTTTCCAAAATGGGGTCATTTGGGGGGGTTTTGTGCCATCTGGACATTCCATGGCCTCCGAAACTGTGATAGGCAGTGAGAAGTGAAATCAAAAATTTACACCCTTAGAAAGCCTGAAGGCGGTGATTGGTTTTTGGGGTCCCGTACGCGGCTAGGCTCCCAAAAAGTCTCACACATGTGGTATCCCCGTACTCAGGAGAAGCAACAGAATGTATTTTGGGGTGTAATTCCACATATGCCCATGGCATGTTTGAGCAATATATCATTTAGTGACAACTTTGTGCAAAAAAATAAAAAATTGTCTTTTTTCCGCAACTTGTGTCAACATATAAAATATTCCATGGACTCGACATGCCTCTCAGTATATAGCTTGGGGTGTCTATTTTCCAAAATGGGGTCATTTGGGGGGGTTTTGAACTGTTCTGGCATTTTATACACAACATTAGGAAGCTTACATCCACTCTTCTAACCACTTGAAGACAAAGCCCTTTTTGACACTTTTTGTTTACATGAAAGCATATTTTTTTTTGCAAGAAAATTATGTTGAACCCCCAAACATTATATATATTTTTAAAGCAAAGGCCCTACAGAATAAAATGGTGGGTGTTGCATTTTTTTTTCTACACAGTATTTGCGCAGCGATTTTTCAAACGCATTTTTTGGGGAAAAAATACACTTTTTTTCATTTTAATGCACTAAAACACACTATATTGCCCAAATGTTTGATGAAATAAAAAAGATGATCTTAGGCCGAGTACATACGGTAGATACCAAACACGACATGCTTTAAAATTTCGCACAAACGCGCATTGGCGACAAACTACATTCATTTTTAAAAGCCTTTAAAAGCCTTTACAGGTTACCCCGTTAGATTTACAGAGGAGGTCTACTGCTAAAATTACTGCCCTCGATCTGACCTTCGCGGTGATACCTCACATGCATGGTGCAATTGCTGTTTACATATGACGCCAGACTGACTCTTGCGTTCGCCATTGGGCAAGAGCAGGGCAGGACAGGGGTGCTTTTTTTTTTTTTTATTATTATTAATTTTGCTTTTTTCTTTTATTTTTAAACTGTTGCTTCCATATTTATTTATTTTTTATCATTTTTATTGTTATCTCAGGGAATGTAAATATCCCCTATGATAGCAATAGGTAATGACAAGTACTCTTTTTTGAAAAAACTGGGGTCTATTGGACCCTAGATCTTTCCTCTGCCCTCAAAGCATCTGACCACACCAAGATCGGTGTGATAAAATGCTTTCCCAATTTCCCAATGGCGCTTTTTATATCCGGGGGGGGGGGACATTCCCTCCCACTGCTTGTAAAAGCAGTCCAGAGGCTAGTTAGCCACTAGGATTGCTTTTACATGAAAGCCGGCCGCTGGCTGAAAAGAATGATACCAAGATGATACCTAAACCCACAGGCATCATTCTGGTATAAACATTCAAAGTCCAGACACATACCAGTACGTTGCTGGTCCTTGTTGGACATGTATTGTAATCTTTTTTTTCATGCAGCCTGTTGGCTGAACGAAAAAAAAAGATTGATCGGTGGGTATGCCCACCATTAGAATACCGCCCTTCATCCACCCACTTCTAATGATGGGCATACATGCACCATTTATATATGCCGAAGCATAGGGGCATCTTCCCGCAAAAGTTATGCCGCGTACACATGGTCAGACTTTTCCACGGGCAAGCCTCCGTCGGAATTTCGACCGTATGTACGCGGCATTAGGAGCAAAATCACTCCTCCGCTCCTGCTGCCCCAATGCTTCGGCATATTTGCTTTTTTTTTTTAACTGTGGTGGTGAAATCCTTTCTGCTAATTAAGGGGAGTGGTTAATTGTTCACAGGTGAGTATATAAGTGTCTGTACAAACTCCCTTAGGAGCTGGCTCCCTGCTGATGGTGGCTTGCATGTGGATTTTGTGAACATCAGTGGAATTTTGAACTACAGTGGAGAGTTAAAAACCAGGAGTTTTGCTTTTAACTGCTTCTGCTTGCAAGTGTTGATTTATATGTATTTTTTGTCCTTTATTTGATACGTTTATCAGTTTTAAAAATACTCCCCCCCCCCCCTTTCTCTGACACTTTTTAAACAGCTTTTTTTTCCCTTTCTGCTAATTAAGGGGAGTGGTTAATTGTTCACAGGTGAGTATATAAGTGTCTGTACAAACTCCCTTAGGAGCTGGCTCCCTGCTGATGGTGGCTTGCATGTGGATTTTGTGAACATCAGTGGAATTTTGAACTACAGTGGAGAGTTAAAAACAGGAGTTAAGACAGGAGTCTTCTAAACTGTGAGTAACATTATAAACTTCCTACAAGTAATTATATTGTAACTGGGAAATGAGTGCTAGCAGGGTTGAAGGTTTTGCTCAGTGCACAGTGTGCCACATGTATGCAAAATTGGTGCAACAGCTCCAGGATGGATACCGCTGTGACAGATGTGAGCAGGTTGCCCTTCTGGAAGCTCGCATTAGAGATCTGGAAGAGCAAGTTGCAACACTGGGCGGAAAGGACAACCTTGAAAGGGGTCCTCTGCTCGCTCAGCAGGTGGTCAATAGGGCTGATGTGGAGGGTGGAGTGGCAAGTCAGGATTATCAGATAGGAAGATGGGTTAATGTAGTTAGAGGGAGTGGAAGGGGCTTGCAGAAAAGGAAGGCCAGTCCTGTAGTTGTGCATCAAAACAAATTTTCCACGTTGGGTGAAGATGTGGAGGTGGCAAACACAGAGGTGGCAGCCCTAGATGTCACTGCTACCCCTAACAGCCGGGAGAGCAACCCATCTAGTAGAGGTGGTGAGGGGAGTGCAGGTAGGCCAAGACAGTTGGTGGTTATAGGGGATTCTATAATCAGAAGGACTGATAGAATAATTTGTCGCCAGGATCGCCTCAACCGAATGGTTTGCTGTCTCCCTGGTGCCAGGGTTCGGCATGTGGTGGACCGGGTGGATAAATTACTGGGAGGGGCTGGGCATGACCCAGCTGTCTTGGTCCACGTTGGAACCAATGACAGTATACATGCAAGGTGGAGGCTCCTTAAGAATCAATTTAAAGAACTAGGCTGCAAGATGAAGGCAAGGACCTCCAAGGTGATATTCTCTGAAATATTGCCTGTGCCATGCGCAACACAGGAAAGGCAGGGGGAGATTAGAGAGCTGAATGCATGGCTAAAGACCTGGTGTAGGGAGGAGGGATTTGGGTTTCTAGAGCACTGGGCTGACTTTTCATTGGGGTGCAACCTATATGCTAAAGACGGTTTGCACTTGAATGGAAGGGGGTCTGCGGTGCTGGGGGAGAGGTTTAGGGGAAGGCTGGAGGAGTATTTAAACTAGGTTTGAGGGGGGAGGGTGAACTAGAATTACATCGGGCACACAGGTCAGTTAGTGGTCAGACATTAATGGAGAGTGGAATGGGGATAGATGGGGGGAGGGTTATGGCAGGTGACAAGAAAGTTCCCATGTTGCAAACAGCCATTGGAACTATAGTGCCATTTGTACTACTAAAAATTATATGAAAAACACCAGAGAAAAATGTAATAATACATTAAAGTGTTTGTTCACCAATGCCAGAAGTCTGCCAAGCAAAATAGGTGAGTTGGAAGCTCTGGTGCATGAGGAGAGCTATGACGTAATCGGTATTGCTGAAACATGGCTTCAATCCTCACATGACTGGATTATTAATATTCCTGGCTATGCACTCTTTCGGAGAGACAGGGCAAAAAGGAAAGGTGGCGGGGTCTGTCTCTATGTGAGAAGTGATCTCAAAGCGAGTGTGAAAGAGGACCTGGTTGATGGAGAGTGTGATGAGGCTGAAGCATTATGGGTGGAACTGCATACAGATGTGCGTAGTTCAAAGTTAATCATTGGAGTTTGTTATAGACCACCCAATGTTAATGAGGAGGTGGAGACTCAGCTCCTTGCACAGATGGAAAGGGCTGCAAGGGCTGGGACGGTGATAATAATGGGGGATTTTAACTACCCAGAAATTGACTGGAGTAATGGCACTGCTGGGACAGTTAAAGGGCAAAAATTTATAAGCCTATTGCAGGACAATTTTATGGTCCAGTTTATTGAGGCCCCAACTAGGAATGATGCTCTGTTGGGCCTGGTAATCTCAAACCATGCAGAGCACATTACTAATGTTCAGATAAAGGAACACCTGGGTAGCAGTGACCATAACATGATTTCATTTGATGTTAGCTGTAAGCAAGAAATACATGCAGGAAGGATAAAAACACTTAATTTCAATAAAGCAAATTTTCCAAGGATGAGGGCTGCTCTCCAGGACTTAGACTGGGAGGGAATATTGGCATCAATGGGCACAGAACAGAAATGGGAATTCTTCAAAAAGTCTGTTTGTGAACTCACTGCAAAGTATATTCCCATGGGCAATAAGTTTAAAAGGCTAAAAATAAAACCTATGTGGCTCACAGTTAAAGTTAAAAAAGCTATAAACAATAAGAAAAGCGCTTTTAAAAAATATAAAAATGAAGGAACACTAGTGTCGTTTAAATGTTACAAAGAATATAACAGGATATGTAAAAAGGAAATCAAGGATGCAAAAATTCAAAACGAACGACAGATTGCAAAAGATAGTAGGACAAACCCCAAAAAATTATTCAAATATATTAATAGTAAAAAGGTCAAGTCTGAGCATGTAGGCCCTTTACAAAATAATCTAGAGTGGGTGACTGGGGACAAAGAGAAGGCTAATTTATTAAATACTTTCTTCAGTTCTGTGTATACAATGGAGCATGGGGGAGATCATGTCCATAATGGGGGTGGTAGTGACACAGCCCCAAATCCACAATGGCTCAAAAGTGATATGGTCCAGAAATATTTAGACAGAGTAAAGGTGGATAAAGCACCTGGACCAGATGGCATCCACCCACGGATCCTAAAAGAATTGAGCTCTGTAATTTCAAAGCCATTGTATCTAATTTTTAGGGACTCATTAATGACAGGAATAGTACCACTGGATTGGCGCAGGGCCAATGTGGTGCCTATATTTAAAAAGGGAACAAAGTCTTTACCAAGTAACTATAGACCTGTTAGTTTAACCTCCATAGTTGGGAAGATACTGGAGAGATTAATAAAAGACCACATAGATGAGTTCTTGCTGGAAAAAAACTATTTCAGCAACAGACAGCATGGATTCATGAAAGACAGAAGTTGTCAGACAAACCTGATTTCTTTTTATGAACAGGTAAGTAAAACCTTGGACAGAGGGGTGGCTGTGGACGTGGTATACTTGGATTTTGCAAAAGCGTTTGATACAGTTCCCCACACACGGCTCATGTGTAAGGTAAAGTCTACAGGATTGGAAATATCAGTTTGTAAATGGATAGAAAACTGGCTAAAAGACAGAATTCAGAGAGTAGTAGTTAATGATTCTTACTCTGAATGGTCTAAGGTTATCAGTGGTGTACCCCAAGGTTCAGTGTTGGGACCCTTACTTTTTAATATCTTTATAAATGATATTGGGTCTGAGATCAAAAGTAACATTTCAGTCTTTGCAGATGACACCAAGCTATGCAGTGGAATAACGTCCTTACAGGATGTCTCCAATTTACAAGCCGACCTCAATGCTCTGTCTAATTGGGCGACTATGTGGCAGATGAGGTTTAATGTTGATAAATGTAAAGTTATGCACTTGGGGGCTAAGAATATGAATGCATCATACTAGGGGGAATACAACTGGGGGGATCCATAGTGGAAAAGGATATGGGGGTTTTGGTAGATCATAAGCTCAATAATGGCATGCAATGCCAAGCTGCGGTTTCCAAAGCGAGCAAAGTCCTTTCTTGTATTAAGAGAGGTATGGTCTCCAGAGAGAGAGATATCATTTTGCCCCCCTGTACAAATCATTAGTAAGACCTCATCTGGAATATGCAGTTCAGTTTTGGGCACCAGTTCTCAAAAAGCATATCGGGGAACTGGAGAAAGTGCAGAGAAGGGCAACCAAACTGATAAGAGGCATGGAGGAGCTCAGCTATGAGGAAAGATTAGAGGAACTGAATTTATTCACTCTTGAGAAGAGGAGAATAAGGGGGGATATGATTAACATGCACAAATATATAAGGGGTCCATATATTGATCTTGGTGATGAGTTATTCACTTTACGGTCAACACAGAGAACAAGGGGGCACTCTTTACGTCTAGAAGAAAAAAGATTTCATCTCCAAATGCGGAAAGGTTTCTTCACAGTAAGAGCTGTGAAAATGTGGAACAGACTCCCTGCAGAGGTGGTTCTGGCCAGCTCAGTAGATTGCTTTAAGAAAGGCCTGGATACTTTCCTAAATGTACATAATATAACTGAGTACTAACAGTTCTAGGTAAAGTTGATCCAGGGTAAATCCGATTGCCTCTCGGGGGATCAGGAAGGAATTTTTTCCCCTGCTGTAGCAAATTGGATCATGCTCTGCTGGTTTTTTTTGCCTTCCTCTGGATCAACTGTGGGTATAGAATTGGGTATATGGGATTGCACGATATTTTTTTTATTTTTATGGTTGAACTGGATGGACTTTGTCTTTTTTCAACCTGACTAACTATGTAACTATGTAACTATGTAAATCACCTCCTACAGCACTGGAGTCGCAGGAATCAGGCCTGTCTCTGCAAACGCTGCAGTTATGTGTGTTGTGTTTTGTAAGTGACAGTGATCGATCGATACTGCACTTGGGTGGCCTGGGCTGCTAGCAGGTATCTGGGCTGATCCCGCTAACACTGCGTTTTTGGGAACCCTAAACTGCTGGGGACGCTAGTATAGATCTGATCAGATACTATACCACTAAGGGGGGTGTATGCTTAACGCGTGGGTGTTAGCGCTACTGGCACTAACCTGACGCTGCCTGGGGTGTGACGCAGACCCTCTCTGACGCTAAAACCTAATTGATATCACCCGCCGGGCGATCAGGGGGTTAAACCTTTATTGGGTTATATATACGGCGGGTGCCCTGACACTATAAAAAGCAAACTAACTAACCAGCGTCACCCGTAACACTTATATGATGATCACTGGTGAAAGAGTTAACTAGGGGCAATTAGGGGGTTAAAACCTTTATTAGGTAATATATGGGGGTACCTGACGCTATATAAAAACCTGACGGCGAACCTAAAAAAAAATTACTGGCTACCTATCGGCATCACTGACACTAAGACAACGATCATAAAAACGATCGCTTAGCGACAGTGGTGATAGGGGGTGAAAGGGTTACCTGGGGGGCGATCAGGGGGTTAAACCTTTATTAGATAATATATGGGGGTACCTGACGCTATAAAAACCTGCGGCGAACCTAAAAAAAATTACTGGCTACCGATCTGCATCACCGACGCTAAGACAGCGATCAGAAAAATGATCGCTTAGCGACAGTGGTGATAGGGGTGAAAGGGTTACCTGGGGGGCGATCAAGGGGGTTAAACCTTTATTAGGTAATATATTGGGGTACGTGACGCTATAAAAACCTGCGGCGAACCTAAAAAAAATTACTGGCTACCGATCTGCATCACCGACGCTAAGACAGCGATCAGAAAAATTATCGCTTAGTGACAGTGGTGATAGGGGGTGAAAGGGTTACCTGGGGGTGATCAAGGGGGTTAAACCTTTATTAGGTAATATATGGGGGTACCCGACGCTATAAAAACCTGCGGCGAACCTAAAAAAAATTACTGGCTACCGATCAGCATCACCGACGCTAAGACATCGATCAGAAAAATTATCGCTTAGTGACAGTGGTGATAGGGGGTGAAAGGGTTACCTGGGGGGTGATCAAGGGGGTTAAACATTTATTAGGTAATATATGGGGGTACCCGACGCTATAAAAACCTGCGGCGAACCTAAAAAAAATTACTGGCTACCGATCAGCATCGCCGACGCTAAGACATCGATCAGAAAAATTATCGCTTAGTGACAGTGGTGATAGGGGGTGAAAGGGTTATCTGGGGGGCGATCAAGGGGGTTAAACCTTTATTAGGTAATATATAGGGGTACCCGACGCTATAAAAACCTGCGGCGAACCTAAAAAAAATTACTGGCTACCGATCAGCATCACCGACGCTAAGACATCGATCAGAAAAATGATCGCTTAGCGACGGCGGTGCTAGGGGGTGAAAGGGTTATCTGGGGGGTGATGAGGGGGTTAAACCTTTATTAGGGGGGGGTTAGGGGGCTACACTGGACCTAAAACTAAATGTAGTGACACTTTTACAGTCACAAATGTCACTGATTGCAGTGATCACTAAATAAATGGTCACTGCAATCAGTGACACTGTGACTGGGGGCTGGGGGGTGATCTGGGGGGTGATCTGGGGGGGCCTGGGGGGGCGATTTATGTGCCTATGTGTCCTGGTGTCAGTGTGCTGTTTTGTGCACTAACCTGCATCTTCTCCTGTACGGCGCTCGGTATATGTGAGCGCCGCAGGAGAGATGACATCACTTCCTCCTGCCTGTGTAAACAGTACACAGGCAGGGGAAGCTCTCATTCGCCGGGAGCGATCGAGAGGGGGGGGGGCGGAATTGAACGGCCGTCCCCTCATGCCGGATCGATCCCGAAGGTAAAACGACCACCCACTGTAAAGAAGGGGGGTCCGATCGGACCCCCCAACTATACAAAGGCAATCACGTATATGTGCCATTCTGCCGACGTATATTTACAGTGGGCGGTCGTTAAGTGGTTAAAGCGGAGTTACACCCAAAAGTGGAAGCTCCACTTATCTGACTCCTCCCCCCCTCCGGTGCCACATTTGGGGGGAGCGGGTACCTGTTTTTGACAGGTACCTACTCCCACTTCAAAATCCAATTATCATTGGGACAGAAAGTGAGGTGAAATCTTCTGAACGGGGCACAGACAGCAAAACAAACGTTACAGGGGTGTTAATCTTTCCCGATGTTTTCCAAAAAACGTAAACATTTTTTTTTTGGCTGGAGTTACATTTAAAAAATGTACCTGTTTCGACTTACATATGAATTCAACTGAAAGCAGAGTTCCACCCGTTGTTTAGTTTATTAAAAGTCAGCAGCTACAAAAAGTATAGCTGCTGATTTTTAATAAACATACACTTACCTGTCCCAGGGTCCAGCGATGTGGCTTCCTGGAGCCTCGCTCCTCTCCCCCTCCTCTCCTCGGCGCCGTCATGACACCCGACCGTGACAGCTTACGGCTGCGCTCTGCTATTGGCCAGCTAATCTTCTGGGACCTGTGCTGTGTCCCAGAAGATCACTGGCAGGGTGGGGCCGCCTAGGGCAAGAGGAGGAGTCGCCTAGGCGGCCAAAAACAGGAAGCAGGAAGTGGGACAGGAAGTCCCACTAAAAAGAAGGTACACCCCCCCCCCAAATGTGGCATGTCAGGCGAGGAGTGCTTAAAGCGGAGTTCCGCCAAAATTTTATACTGCAGCTGCTGACTTTTAAAGTATGAACACTTACCTGTCCAGGGCGCCCGCAATGGCAGCACCCGAAGCCGATCTGTCCCTCGGCTCTCGGGTGCTGCCGCCGCCATCTTCGGTAAGGGAATCAGAAAGTGAAGCCTTGCGGCTTCACTTCCTGATACCCTATTGCGCATGCGTGAGTCTGAATGGTCCCTACTGTCTTCTGGGACCTGTGTGTCTCCCAGAAGACAGCAGGGGGGATGGGGATGGAGGAGGCGCTGGACATGGCATAGATATCCGTGAATATCTGTGCCCGGAAGTGGGAGAAAATACCTGGATTACACAGGTATCTGCTCCCCCCTCCCCCCTGAAAGGTGCCAAATGTGACAACGGAGGGGGGGGGGGGATTCCGAAAAGCGGAAGTTCCATTTTTGGATGGAACTCCGCTTTAAAGTGGACCTTCAGTCATTTTTTTCCTTTTTCCATGTTTTAAATCTTCTGCCCTTGTTCTTGTTTTAACTTTGGATAGTAAAACATTTTTTTTCTGCCAGTAAATCCCTTATACAGCCCACTTCCTGTTTCTTGTCTGGTCATTATCCTAGGCTTATGACATCATGCACAGCTCTCTCTCTCTCTCTCTCTCTCCTGAGCGTTTGCCAGTAAGTGGGGGGGATGAGTCATAAGAGGGCCAATGAGAGCTGCAGGGCTGGAGGTGTGCCTCTGTGTGTCTGTGTAAATCCAGGAAGTGAACAGGCAGCAGCTTCAGCTGCCCATAGTTAAAATGGCTGCAGCCAGACTCAGTGGAGGGAGATTTCTGCAGCATATTTGGGCAAGTACAGAATCACAGTATATATAAAATTATATGTGTAGCGCACAGACCCCTTTCTTTAACTGCATTAACTTTGGCTCCTCGCAGGAAGAGAGAGGCACACCACACCACAAGCCCGTACCCTCCTGTGTGAAGAGGTTGAGCGGTGTTGTTGATGGGTTTTCCACAGTTAGACAACCAGAGAATGTCTCTCACCTGAGTCACCTCTATTCTCAATAAAGACAAGTCCTTGTATCCCCACAGTAACTTGAATATCCGCACCAGCTGCACTCCAACGTAGAGGTTTATTTCTTATAAAACAGTCTTTAACAGAAAAGGTTGGAGGGAGAACAGGACAGCTTAAGAGGTGGATGAGGTCCCGGCACAAACGTAACACAATTCACTGCTCCGATTCTGAAGCAGACTCAGCCCAATCGGATAGTCTCCCTAGCTTGGGACTAGAAGCCGAAATGATGCTCAAACTTTACCCTTGGTCTCTGCCACAGACCTGGTGAACTTGGTCTCTATTCAAGGAGAAGACATCCCTCCAGAGAGTTACCGGGACCCTTCCTTCACTGTGACTTCCGCACTAGTCCTTCAGGAACGGTTCCTCCCCCGGCCTCCTCATCTAGGATGCGAGTCCCCTCTCAAGGCGGCACCCTCAGATTCCTCGATCCCCGATGGGCTCCAGCCGAAGGTGCTGGGCCCAGACCTTTGGCGCAGTCCCAGGGCTAAAGGTGCCTGCGACCTTTGACAACGAACCGCAGACCCGCCCCTGGGCCAAAGGTGCCCAGGGCGGACAGGAACGAGAACCCTTGGGCAGGACCCCCGACATCGAACCCTCAACAGGCAGCGTCTGCCCCTTTTATATGGTCTTCCAGCATGCCCAGAAGGTAGACCACACCCACTGTATGGTTGCCGAGATGGGACACACAAAGCACAGCACTGTATCAGCGGTTCAACCCTAGCCTACTATGGCAGAACCACATGCAGGCCACAGGGAACTGTACACCAATACTCCACCTGTGGACAAAAATGGTTTCAAGAACTCTATCAATTAGGGTGTTTGGGCACAACTACCACCCGAACACTTCCCCTAAATTTAGCACCCCGCTACATATGCAAAGAGGGAAGCTTCAGAATGGCAAAGATTCTTTTATTTCAAATTAGGTGAGCAGACTGCAGTTCCTCTTTAACATGTTATAGCTTACATGAAATTTTAGTGATTGGATTTACATGTACTTTAAGCTAAGCCTAGCCATTAGTCAGGGAACAGACATTAGCAAATAATATACAACCATCGATGGCTTTTTCTTTTATTCGCCGCTTACATAAATATGCCTGCTGTATTCAGTAATGGCTCTTTTATATAAACCAACTCACAGCTTATATTTGCTGCTTTTTAACTCTTACGTTGTTTTATGGCAAAGACGTTATTTTCTTATGTAAAAATTCACAAAGCAAAGCCGTCTGAATAAATAATATTTTACTTGGAAGCTCTGGGAAAGGCTTGTATAAATGGGAATGTGACCCTATAATTATGTCATTCATGGATTTTCCTTGTTTGGTAGCATGAGCTCATTTTTAACAATGGCAGATTGAGGCCTCGGTGTAAGGATAATTACAGCCCTGCCCTGCTATACGGCACTCGCCTGGTCGCAGCCACAGGAGCTGACAATCTGAATTGGCTCTTACCGCTGAGCGTCTCAATGCGAATTAGCAGGAAGGTCTCTTTGAAGTTCCTGCTAGTGGTCTTCCTATTACTGAGATTTGCTGCGCTTATAGCTTTGGCTATTGATAGAGAATTGTGGCGCGGGCCTTTATTGCACACGTAACAAGCATTCTCTCTAAGAAACAAATAGATTGCCTGAAAAGGTATGGTTAGATGGTGGCTGAAATTTACCAGCTAAGCACCGAGTAATGGTACACTTGAAAAATACTTGGTAGCTCTTTTGCTTTTGCAGGCCTCCTTCCACACACACTCACTTTGCCGTTTAGATACTATCATATAGAGCACATTATAAAAAAAGGGGCTCTTAAATCCAAATTCCAGCCATATTTTTCATTTTTTGGGATATAACGGGGATGAGTTACATCTTTGGTCAAATTTATATTTTGTCTCTGAAAACGAACCAGTCTTTTTCAAAGACTAACCCAGGTAACAAGCGTGGATTTATAATCTATGGTTGATAGAAGCAAAGAGCCCCCCAAAAGGGTTGGGACTTTTAAGGTAACTTAATATAAGATTCGAATTGTATATAGAAAGGTTAAAAAATGTTTTTATTAAATTGATTTAAAAAAGTCAGTACGTGCATACATCACCATAAATGAGTAATTACCGTATTTGCCGGCGTATAAGACGACCCCCTAATTTTCCAGCTAAAAGGTTGGTTTTGGGATATACTCGCCGTATAAGACGACCCCCCTTCCGACACACCTCACTGTGCCCATTGCCTACCTCACTGTGCCCATTGCATACCTCACTGCCCATTGCATACCTCACTGTGCTCATTGCCTACCTCACTGTGCCCATTGCCTACCTCACTGTGCTCATTGCCTACCTCACTGTGCCCATTGCCTACCTCACTGTGCCCATTGCCTACCTTACTGTGCTCATTGCCTACCTCACTGTGCCCATTGCCTACCTCACTGTGCTCATTGCCTACCTCACTGTGCTCATTGCCTACCTCACTGTGCCCATTGCCTACCTCACTGTGCTCATTGCCTACCTCACTGTGCCCATTGCCTACCTCACTGTGCTCATTGCCTACCTCACTGTGCTCATTGCCTATCACGGAACAGGACGAGGAGGAGGCGCGGCTTTTGAACAATGGACGCCCGCAGTCTGACTGACTGACTGCATACAGGTACCGGCGTATAAGACGACCCCCGACTTTTGGGGGATATTTTTAAGTACAAAAGGTCGTCTTATACGCCGGAAAATACGGAAATGAAAAAAAACAATACAGTTAATAAGATATAAAATCGTCAATCTCCCTGAGAACGTTTTCCAACGTGTTTCAGGATCTTATTGATATTCTCTTCATCAGGGGAACTTCTTTTGTGAGAAATCAATACACATCTATAACAAAGAAGACAAAATAACTTTGAGGATATGAAACCAGTAATTTATTTAATTAGTGAATTATGGTGATGTATGCACGTACTGACTTTTTAAAATCAATTTAATAAAAAAACTAAAAAAAATTGTTAACCTTTCTATATACAATTTGAATCTTATATTAAGTTGCCTTAAAAGTCACAATCCTTTTGGGGGGCTCTTTGCTTCTATCTACTTGTTAGCGGGATGTTGGCAACAACCTGGTCCTTTTTGGTGAAACGCTCCTACAAATTATATAAGCTATGGTCAAGTAGGTGTTTGAGCCATGCACACAGATCAACAAAAATAGACTTGGGGAGCACACCCTAAAAATGCATTACATTGAAGATGGTGCAGCTATCAGACCGATTAACAGAGGAAAAGATTACAAGGTACACTCCTCTTAATGGGAGAACTGAACGGACTCCTCCTCTAACACAGGTGGACACGAATAAGAGGTAATGGCGGAGGGTTGGGGTGCTCCAGCCCAAGGAATCTGGTCAGGACCCTTACAACAGACAAACAAAGACAGACTAGGGGGGGGTCACACCCTAAAAATGCATTACACTGAAGATGGTGCAGCTATAAGACCAACAAACAGAACAAAAGTTTACAACGCACACATACAAAAATTACTTTAAATCCTGCAAGGCTATTTAACCGGTTCCCGACCGGCTCACGCAAATATACTGCGGCAGAATGTCTCTCCTGGGTGAAATCCCGTGCATATACAGCGTCGCCCAGGAGAGCCACTGGAGGCGCGAGCCCCCTGCACGGCAGGGAACCTGATGCACGTGGCCGGCGGGTGCGATCGCCGCCGGCAACGCACAATCACGTGCACGAGCGGGAGCAGGGAGGTTTGTAAACACACAAATCCCCATGCTGTTTGAGGAGACAAGACAGGTGGTGTCTTTCTACAAAGTAGAAAACACGATCTGTCATCTTCTATAGTCAGTCCCCATCCCCCCACAGTTAGAACACACATTAGGGAACACAGTTAACTCCTTGATCGCTCCCTACTGTTAACCCTTTCCCTGCCAGTGACATTTACATAGTAATCAGTGCATATTTATAGCACTGATCGCTCTGTAAATGTCAATGGTCCCAAAAATGTGTCAAAAGTGTCCGACCTGTCCGCCGCAACGTCGCAATACTGCAAAAAAATCGCAGATCACCGCCATTACTAGTAAAAAAAAAACCATATAATTGCCATAAATCTTTCCCATAGTTTGTAGACGCTATAACTTTTGCGCAAACCAATCAATATACGCTTATTGCGACTTTTTACCAAAAATATGTAGAAGAATACATATCGGCCTAAACTGAGGAAAAAATTTGTTTTTGGTTTTTTTAAATTGGATATTTATTATAGCAAATAGTAAAAGATATTGTGTTTTTTTTCAAAATTGTCGCTCTTTTTTTGTTTATAGCGCAAAAAATAAAAACCGCAGAGGTGATCAAATACCACCAAAAGAAAGCTCTATTTGTGGGAAGAACAAACGTCAATTTTGTTTGGGAGCCACGTCGCACGACCGCGCAATTGTCAGTTAAAGTGACGCAGTGCCGTATCGCAAAAAATGGCCTGGTCATTGGGCAGCCAAATCCTCCGGGGCTGAAGCGGTTAAAACACCTGAATATATTCAGCAAATAAGCACACAATATGGGGATTTGGTCACACCATATGGCCATATAGTGCTTAAGCCCACTACTGCATCAAAGTACCCCATTATCAGATCATAGAATGAAAGATTCATATTCATAGAATGAAAGATCTCCTCTTTATGGGAGAACTAAAGGACTCCTCCTCTAACACAGATGGACACTAATAAGAGGTAATGGTAGAGGGATTTGGTCAGGACCCTTACAATAGACAAACAAAGATAGACTAGGGGGGCACACCCTAAAAATGAATTACATTGAAGATGGTGCAGCTATAAGACCGGCAAACAGAGGAAAAGGTTACAAAGAGGAGTGTATCTCTCCCATGGTTGATAAGCAGGATCTTTCATTCTATGAATAGTGTAGGACCCACTGATAATGGGGTACTTTGATGCAGAAGTGGGCTTAACCACTCCACGCAAATCGCCGTACCCGTACATCGGTACTTTGACGCTAAATACCGTTGTTATGGCAGCAGCTAGCTGCCATAACTACATTATTTTCAGGAACGGTGTGTATTTCTCTTTAAGGTGAAAGTGGTCTCTGCGGCGGATTCGCCGCAAGATCACTTTTATCGGTGGCGGGAGAGCAAGGGAAAGATGGCCCCCGCTGGGCTCCATAGCATTGGAGGGCGGAAGCGACGTCAAACGTCACTTTCACCCAATGCTCTTAACCCCCTTGGCGGTATTCCCGAGTCAGGCTCGGGGTGAGTTTTTAATGCTAAAAGCGGTAACCCCGAGCCAGACTCGGGCTGCATCGCAGTATCCAGGCGAAGTTACTTACCTTGTTCCCTGGATCCTGCGATGTCCTCCCGCAGTGTCTGCGATCCGTGTCTCGCTCGATCCACACTGCTGAGTGCCGAGCTCCATTCCCTGCGAAGTTGCGACGCACGGGGGCGTAATTCGGCCCCAAATTCAAAAAGTAAAAACACAATATACATACAGTATACTGTAATCTTACTGATTACAGTACTGTATAAAATAATGACACGCCCCCTTTGTCCCTAGTGGTCTGTCCAGTGTCCTGCATGCACTTTTATATAATAAAAACTGTTCTTTCTGCCTAGAAACTGGAGATTGTCCATAGCAACCAAAAAGTGTCCCTTTAGGTCAAAAGTGGTTTTAGACCAGCTAGAAAACAGCGATAATAAATGAGAATCACTCGTAGAATTGAGCGATTTGTGGGGAAATTCGTCATCAAACACTAAATCTAATGACAGCGACAATTCTGCAACTGAGCAAATTTCATTGTTTTTGATTTGAATACATTATTGAATAATTTTTATTATTATTATTATATTATAATTCCCGATTTTATGTTTCAAACGTTATCATACCCGGGATGTCTACTAGACTCTTGTTTGGTCAGGTTCAAGTGAGTAATTAATAAGAATTGCAGGCCTACAATACATAACACCAAATTTCCATGCAAAATAATTGTACCGCTCTTGGTACAAAATTCCAGACAGAATCATACCGCCAGGGAGGTTAAAGGGGAATTTTTTTTTTTTTTCTAAATTACATTTTATTATTATTATTTTTTTATTGCATTTTAGTGTAAATTTGAGATCTGAAGTCTTTTTGACCCCAGATCCCACATTAAAGAGGTCCTGTCATGCTTTTTTTCTATCACAAGGAATGTTTTCATTCCTTGTAATAGGAATAAAAGTGACCCACATTTTTTTTTTTTTTTAAAAGGACAATGTAAAAATAAAAAATAAAAGGTAAAATAAATAGGAAAAAGTGCCCCGTCCCGCCGAGCATTTGTGCGCAGGAGCGAACGCATACGTAAGTCGCACCCACATATGAAAACGGTGTTCAAACCACACATGTGAGGTATAGCCGCAATCGTTAGAGCGAGAGCAATAATTCTATCACTAGACCTCCTCTGTAACTCAGAACTGGTAACCTGTAGACATTTTTAAACGTCGCCAATGGAGATTTTTAAGTGCCAAAGTTTGTCGCCATTCCACGAGCGGGCGCAATTTTGAAGTGTGACGTGTTGGGTATCAATTTACTTGGCGTAACATTATCTTTTATAATATAGAAAAAAAAAATGGGATAACTTTACTGTTGTCTTATTTTTTAACTCAAAAAGTGTATTTTTTCCCAAAAAATTGCACTTGTAAGATGGCGCAAATACGGTAATTATTGCAATGACCGCCATTTTATTCTCTGTGGTGTCTGAAAAATATATATTTATAATGATTGGGGGTTCTAAATAATTTTCTAGCAAAAAAAACCCCTGATTTTAGCTTATAAACAACAAGTGTCAAAAAGAGGCTTGGTCCTTAAGTGGTTAACAGTGTTGTAACTAACGCTGTTTAAATAAACGGCGTTAGGTAACGTAGCTACTTTTTGGGGTAACAAGTAATCTAACTGATTACTCTTCCCCTCATGGCACCGCCGTTCCCATTACTTGGGCGGTGTTATCCCAATTACATCTACTCGCCGCAGCCGCCACGAGTAGATGTGTTGTAACACTAACTAACTGCAAGCCGCCGTCTGCCTACCTGATCAGCGTGTCATGCAGACAGACGGCGGCCATTGCAGTATTCAAAAGCCGCGCCTCCCGAATCCTCATCATCTGTGATAGGCAGAACACTCAATTTCACAGCAGGCAGTGTTCAGCCTATCACGGACATCCTTTCATCCTCGTCTGTGTTATGAGGATGAGTGGATGTCCGTGATAGGCGGAACACTGAATGCTGGGAAATTGAGTGTTCCGCCTATCACAGACGAGGAGGACTGGAGGAGGCGCAGCTTTTGAATAATGGAATGGCCGCCGGGAGTCGGGACACCGCCGATCTGAGGTACCGTACTGTACACGGGCACAGTGAGACACGGGCGCAGTGAAGCATGGGCACAGTGAAGCACGGGCACAGTGAGGCATGGGCACAGTGAGGCATTGGGCACAGTGAGGCATGGGCACAGTGAGGCATGGGCACAGTGAAGCACGGGCACAGTGAGACACGGGCACAGTGAGGCATTGGGCACAGTAAAGCATGGGCACAGTGAGGCATGGACACAGTGAGGCACAGTGAGGCATGGGCACAGTGAGACATTGGCACAGTACCAATATTATTTATTGTTATCCCTCCTATTATTTTTATACACTGAAAAAATTACATATATATCATCCTTCTACCGCCCGCCCCGCCCCGCCCCGTGTATATATAATATAACCAACATAGTTACTTTGCTGAGTAACTAATTACTTTTTCAATGTAGTAACTGAGTAACTAACTCCATTACTTTTTGGAAGAAGTAATTTGTAACTGTAACTAATTACTTTTTTAACGTAGGATGAACAACACTGCTGGTTAACCATGGGAGAAATGCACTTGGGAGAACTGAAAGAACTCCTCCTATAACACAGGTGGACACTGATAAGAGGTAATGGCGGAGGGTTGGGGTGCTTCAGCCCAAGGGATCTGGTCAGGACCCTTACAATAGACAAACAAAGATAGACTTGGGGGGAGGGCACACCCTAAAATGCATTACATTGAAGACGGTACAGCTATAAGACCAACAAACAGAGGAAAAGGTTACAGCACACATATACAATAATGATTATTAGTGTCCATCTGTTTTTTGATTGGACAGAACAATGTTTTCAAAGAAATGTGTGTTATTTCAATTGTAAACATACTGTTTTGTTTTTAGAAAGTGAGGCCTCGTACACACGGCCGAGATTCTCGTCGAAAAAAACATGTCGTTTTTTTCGACGAGATTCTTGGACAAGAAACTTGTCCCGGCCGAGTGTACACACGCTCGATTCAAAGAACCCGCGGTTCTTTGAATGGAGCGTACGCGGTGACGTCATCGACTACGACGAGCATGCGCTCGTCACATTCGATGCCGTCGTCGCCATCTTGGTATACCCTATCTATGCCTAGGAAGCTACCGCGCATGCGTCAAAGTCATTTTGAGCATGCGGGGGCTTCCCGGCGAAAAGGTAGGTGTACACACACACAATTTTCTCGTCGAGAAACAGACTGACGAGAATCTCGACGAGAAAATAGAGAGCAGGATCTCTATTTTCTCGTCGAGATTCTTGTCGCTTTTCTTGACGAGAAACCATACACACGAACGAATTTCTCTGCAAAAAATCTCTGCCAGCAAGTTTCTTGCTCATTTTTGCCGAGAAACTCGTTCGTGTGTACGAGGCTTGAGACCCGTTTTCCTTGCCCTTGCAACTAACGAATCCCAAATGCGTCCTGAAGAAGCCTAACGGCGAACGCGTTGAAGCACTTGGGCTCACATCATATTATGTAGTTTCATATATATGATTTTTAACATTTTTGTATGTCCTTTTGTATACCATGTATGTGTTTTTGTCTTATTAAAGATTTTTTTTTTCCATATCCTCATTGTTTACTGTGCCATTAAAGTCCAACCTCTGGCTACCCCTAGGGTTCCCCCCTCTTTTTGTATTTCCATTAGCTATGGATGTGGCAATGTGAGTGCTGTCCCTTCATATTTTCATAGTGTCCACCTGTGTTATAGGAGGAGTCTTTTTAGTTCTCCCATAAAGAGGAGTGTATTTCTCCCATGGTTGAGAAGCGAGATCTTTCATTCTATGAATAGTGTAGGACCCGCTGATAATGGGGTACTTTGACGCAGTGGTGGGCTTAAAGTGGAAGTAAACCCTCCTATCATTTTCAGGCAAGGAAGCTGCCATCTTGGCCTCTGTTTAATCTTCAACTGCCATGATGCTGCACATGTGATCAGTTATGACACCAGCCATTGGATGGTTTGACAGTTTGGTTGAGAGCACAACCAATGTGACAGTTGGCATTTCCGGCATGCCGGGAATGTAACTGCTTTTTGAAACTGTTAAATCGATGTGTTTACTTCCGCTTTAAGCACTATATGGCTATATAGTGTGACCAATTCCCCATATTGTTTGCTTATTTGCTGAATTTGTTCAGGTGTTTTAAATAGCCTTGCAGGATTTAAATGTCATTTTTGTCTGTGTGCGCTGTAATCTTTTCCTCCCTATGCACACAGATCAGACACATGCCCAGTGACAATCCTATATGAAAGGCCACACGTCACCTGTGCTCACATAAACTAGATCAGCCATTTTCAACCAGGGTTCATGGAACCATAGGGTAGAAAATAGAGAGAAAAATTGGAAATGTAATTGCCATCATCCCTCAGAAACAGAGAAAAATATGAAAAAAACTCTAATTTGGGATTTGTAAGGCAATAAAAAAAATATTCTTTTGACTTTTATATAAAAAAAAACTTTTATTTAACATATAAACATTATAGAAAAAAATTAATTGAATATTCAACATGTTGCATATATTGTACAAATTGTTAAAACATTACAAAAGGTAAAACAAAGTGGTAATTCAATTCAAATCAAATTACCACTTTGTTTTCTCAATATATGTAATGTTTTAACAATTTGTACAATATATGCAATGTGTTGAATTTTCAATGAACTTTTTTCTATAATGTTTGTATGTTAAATAAAATATTTTTTTTTATATAAAAGTCAAAATAATAATTTTTTATTGCCTTAAAAATCTCAAATTTGAGTTTTTTTTCATATTTTTCATGGAACCATAGGGTTCCTCCAGGGATTCCTCAAGCTGTGGTTGATTGACCTCCCACTTGATGGTGCCTGCAAAACTCTGGGGGCCAACACCATTTGGCAGGCTCAGTGGCATGATACCAAAGATCTTAATAGATATCTGTAAGGGTGGCATTCAATCCACCACTGTAATGCCTTGTACACACAATCGGAATTTCCGATGAAAAAAGTCAGACAGAGTTTTTTCATCGGAAATTCCGACCGTGTGTGGGCCCCATCTGACTTTTTTCCGTCGGAGTTTAGAAATTTAGAACGTTGAAAAAAGACCAACTCATGTGAGGAAACATGTGGTTGCCATCATCCCTTGTACATTCAAAACAGAAAAAACCTCTTATTTGATGGGATTTTACAGGCAAGAGTAATAAACAAAGTACGGTCATTTTATCAAAAATTATTTTTTACAAATATATAGAAAAGATTTTGTAGAAAAACAAGTCATGATATACAAATTTTAAAAAAACATGGAAAATTATTGAATCCTAGACACAGTGATACTATTCATCATCAAAATATGTCACCAGATCAACTGGCGACAAGCTGAGACGTGTATCCGACGCGTTTCAAATGCAGAGCATCCTTCTTCAAGGGATGAAGGATGGCAACAAATGACTTACAGTATCACAATCTACAACAATTCAAAATGCAAATTTCTGTTAAATATCAGACAAAATTGAAAAATCACCATCCCCCCCCCACCCAATAGGGTGCAGTCAAATGGCGACTCACTTGTGTTCAATAAGTATCACTGTGTCTAGGATTCAATCATTGTCCATGTTTTTTTTTAAAATTGGATATCATGACTTGTTTTTCTACAAAATCTTTTCTATATATTTGTAATAAATAATTTTTGATAAAATTACTTTGTTCTTAATCGTTGCCTGTAAAATCCCATCAAATAAGAGTTTTTTTTCTATTTAGAAATAGAACATGTTTTATTTTTTTCCGATGGAAAAAAAAATCCTATGGGAAATTCCGATCGTCTGTGTGGAACTCCATCGGAGAAAAATCCACGCATGCTCAGAATCAAGTCGACGCATGCTCGGAAGCATTGAACTTAATTTTTCTCAGCTCGTCGTAGTGTTGTACGTCACCGCGTTCTTGGCGGTCGGAATTTTATCTGAGAGCGTGTATGCAAGACTGATGGAAGACAGCTTGAACGAAATTCCGACGGAAAATTCCATCAGATTTTATCCCATCGGAAATTCCGATCGTGTGTACAGGGCATAAGATGTTTGGGGACCTTCTTTCTGCTGACCACCAATGTTAGGGAAATATTTCAAACTGACCCCCCCCCCCCTAGAAAATTGGTTTTATGAGGTGTACTATGAGACCTGAAAATTATTTAAAGGGATCCTCTGGGGTAAAAAATTTAAGAAAGGCTGGACTAGACTGGTCTTCCTGACAGCTTTACAATGGAAGTGCCTTTCTGTTCTACCTTTCACCGGAGGATATTGTTTATTGTGCACTTTAAACTGACATAATCTTTCAGGAGGGTCTGGTCATGGCTGGCCCCAATCATGGCTCCCAAGGTGGTCTTTTCACCACGTAAAGTAAATCTACCAAAGCTCAGAGCACACGTCTGGGTCCCAGCTATGACATTGGAGCTGTCTATGGTGCTGACGAAAAGGGCTGAAGCAACACACAATTACAGCTCGTCGGTGACTCAATTCATCCTTTTTTAGAATCCTAATCAAATGGAAGAAAGAAGGTTGTGCTGCATTCTATGAGCATGTAATAGATCTTGTTTTAGCCACCCACATAACAACAGTCTAATCTAATCGTCTTTAAAGCTATTAGGGGCTTCATGCAGCACAAGTGGCATCAGACAGAGAGGCATATATGCTGACGTCTCCCTCCAGGCACGTATGGCCACATGTACAAAGGGCTTGTTCCTGGAGGCACTCCAATCTCCCTCAAGATGATAAAATAAAATGGACTAGAGAATGCAGCTAAATGGCTTCTTAATGACCTTTTACTATACTTTCATTTACCTTAATAAGACAAAATGAAATCTCTTAATATTTGTAATTGAAATGATGGAAGTAGACATTGTTCAGCTGCACTCATCCAATTCAATGGCAGAGTTTGATATCCCATTTTTGTATTTAGTTCTTCTACCATAAAAAAGCAAACAGTTAATCTGAAACCAATATTATGACAGTTAGCTCAGTTCAGACTTTTTCATCCCACCTAAGTCTACTGGTCAGCAGACCCTGCTGGATGAGGCCAATGATGGACTTTGCATAAGTGCTTGATTTGTGATTATATTATTTTATTTTTAATAAATTCTCTGTGTTGCAAAGGTAATGGCCAAGGCTGGTGCGCCTTCTGTCCAGTGGCGGCTGGTGCTCAAATTTTTTGGGGGGGCGCAAACAAACTGAAAAAAAAAAATCATCAATTGCCGCCACTGTGCCCATTAAACGCAGCCACTGTGCCCAAATGCCACTAGTTTGTCCCCAAATGCAGCCAGTTTCCCCCCCATATGCAGCCAGTTTCTCCCCCCATAATACAGCCAGTTTCTCCCCCATAATACAGCCAGTTTCTCCCCCATAATACAGCCAGTTTCTCCCCCATAATGCAGCCAGTTTCTCCCCCATAATGCAGCCAGTTTCTCCCCCATAATGCAGCCAGTTAATCCCCCATAATGCAGCCAGTTTCTCCCCCATAATGCAGCCAGTTTCTCCCCATAATGCAGCCAGTTTCCCCCCATAATGCAGCCAGTTTCTCCCCCATAATGCAGCCAGTTTCTCCCCCATATGCAGCCAGTTTCCCCCCATAATGCAGCCAGTTTACCCCCCATAATGCAGCCAGTTTCTCCCCCATAATACAGCCAGTTTCTCCCCCATAATGCAGCCAGTTTCTCCCCCATAATGCAGCCAGTTTCTCCCCCATAATGCAGCCAGTTAATCCCCCATAATGCAGCCAGTTTCTCCCCCATAATGCAGCCAGTTTCTCCCCATAATGCAGCCAGTTTCTCCCCCATAATGCAGCCAGTTTCTCCCCCATAATGCAGCCAGTTTCTCCCCCATATGCAGCCAGTTTCCCCCCATAATGCAGCCAGTTTACCCCCCATAATGCAGCCAGTTTCTCCCCCATAATGCAGCCAGTTTCTCCCCCATAATGCAGCCAGTTTCTCCCCCCATAATGCAGCCAGTTTCTCCCCCATAATGCAGCCAGTTTGTCCTCATAATACAGCCAGTTTGTCCCCCAAATACAGGCAGCTTGTCCCCCCCCAGCCCTGCACTTACCTTCCTCGAGTCAGCGCCATCCTTCTTCCGTCCTCGATGTCTTCTCCCGCCCTCGATGTCACTTCAGCCAATCAGGTTACCGGTAACCAGACCCGGTGAACCTGATTGGCCAGGGAACGCACCCCTGTGCGTCCTCTCATTAGGTATTTAGAAGCCGATTACAGCCCTCAGGCTGTAATATTATGACAGTTAGCTCAGTTCAGACTTTTTCATCCCACCTAAGTCTACTGGTCTCTCTCCAAGCAAGCAAACACAAAAAGCTTCCTTCAACAAAAAAACATGAGGCAAACAGTCCATCATTCTGTTATAATAAAGACCACACTAAATTGATTGCTACCAGTATCTCAATCCAAATCCAGGGTTTAGGGTTCCCATCTCTTTTGGGGGGCAAGACAAGTCGCAAGAGTTCAGCAAACCAGAATCTCAGTCTCCGGATAGTCCACACAATCTCACAGCTGTGAACCACTCCAGACTACCTAACAGGTGCTCTACTTCCTTTCTACTGCTTTTCAAGACTCCCTTGCATGTGGCTTAACCCCTTAACCCCAATGCAGAAGAACTTCATCAGCACACAACGGATCTCCAATGTGGGTCCAAAGCTTTATTCAGCGATCACATTGTTTTCGCAAAAGCAGTGCTTTGGAGCCTGGTGAAGGGGCCCTGAGAGGCTCTGAAACGTTGCTTTTACTATAACAATGTGATCGCTGAATAAAGCTTTGGACCTACATTGGAGATCCATGGTGTGCTAGTGAGGTTCTTCTACCTTGATTATCTTCGATTCCAGCCGATGGTCACTACAGCACCTGTCTATATACACAGCCATTATCCAGGAATGTGTGCATTGGGATTGTGCATTGGTATCCCTTTAGGACCAATGTCCCTAAATTCAGGGTTTGAATTTCAAAGTCTCTCTGAACCTCCAAATTCCAGGTCCCAAATAACAACTTACCAATCCTGAGAACACTGGAAATCAGTCCTCTCCTCTCCAAGTGGAATACCCTTGAAACCCTCAGCCTGTATGGGTGGGAACCCCTGAGTACTAAAAAATGTCCCTTGAACACTCACTTTAAGGGACCCCAACTCAAATAGTGCAGAAATATACCTAATGTCCAGTACACACCCTCACTGTCCTGTACGATAGATAGATAGATAGATAGATAGATAGATAGATAGATAGATAGATAGATAGATCAGTCTAATATGGAGGGCCCAAGATCACAGAAAATTGCTTGTAAAAGTAAACCGTCTTTATTGGTCTCTCCAAGCAAGCAAACACAAAAAGCTTTTTTCAACAAAATTGAGGCAAACAGTCCATCGTCCTGTTATAATAAAGACCACAGAAAATGGATTGCTACCAGTATCTCAATCCAAATCCAGGGTTTAGGGTTCCCATCTCTTTTGGGGGGCAAGACAAGTCGCAAGAGTTCAGCAAACCAGAATCTCAGTCTCCGGATAGTCCACACAATCTCACAGCTGTGAACCACTCCAGACTACCTAACAGGTGCTCTACTTCCTTTCTGCTGCTTTTCAAGACTCCCTTGCATGTGGCTTAATCCCTTTAGGACCAATGCAGAAGAACGTTACCAGCACACCACGGATCTCCAATGTGGGTCCAAAGCTTTATTCAGCGTTCACATTGTTTTAGCAAAAGCAACGCTGAGGCTCTGAAACTTTGCTTTTGCTTTAACAATGTGATTGCTGAATAAAGCTTGGGACCTACATTGGAGATCAATAGTGTGCTAGTGAGGTTCTTCTGCCTTGACTATCTTCGATTCCAGTCGATGGTCACTACAGCACCTGTCTATGTACACAGCCATTATCCTGGAACGTGTGCGTTGGGATTGTGCATTGGTATCCCTTTAGGACCAATATCCTTAAATTTAGGGTTTGGAGGTTCTTTCCCACCCAAAGTCTCTCTGAACCTCCAAATTCCAGGCCCAAAATGAAAACTTACCAATCCTGAGAGCACTGGAAATCAGTCCTCTCCTCTCCTAATGGAATACCCCTTAAACCCTCAGCCTGTATGGGTGGGAACCCCTGAGTACTTAAAAATGTTACTTGAACGCTCACTTAAAGGGACCCCAACTCAAATAGTGCAGAAATATACCTGTTGTCCAGGAAAATAGATAGACAGACAGACAGACAGTCAGATAGATAGATACAGTAGATAGATAGATAGATAGATAGATAGATAGATAGATAGATAGATAGATAGATAGATAGATAGATAGATAGATAGATAGATAGATAGATAGATTAAATAGTTTAGATTGATAAGATTTCAGATTTCCCAAGATCTGTTCTTAGGAATGGACAGTACGATATGGGTTGGGCTGTCATTCATTTTATAAAGGCATCCTAGCGCACCTGCACAGTTGTTTCTATGTAAAGTAGATGAAGTATGTGCCTCAAAGCAACTACAGTAAAACCTTGGATTGCGACCATAATTCATTCCAGAAACAGGCTTGTAATCCAAAGCACTTGTATATCAAAGCGAATTTCCCCATAAGAAATAATGCAAACTCCGATGATTCATTCCATAACCATTTATTCATAAGTCCTTCAGTTTATAGTCCATATAAAAAGATTATAGCAATGTGATGGGTTGTGCAACCATAAAATATCCATTCACAAATGGAAGCCTCCACAAGGGGATTTGAAGCAAAATCCAGCAGAAGCTACAGTACAGAGTTTAAAAGAGAAGAGAGGCGCCTCTAAGTGTAGCAATATGGTTACATTTAATGAAGGTACAACCTGGTCCGAAGCTCCATGACCGTGCCTGCGGGACCCGCGGACCCGATCGCCGCCGGTGTCCCGCGATCGGGTCACAGAGCGGAAGAACGGGGAGAGGTAAGTGTAAACAAACCTTTCCCCATTCTTCACAGTGGCATGTCAGTGATCGTCTGTTCCCTGTCATAGGGAACGACGATCAGTGACGTCACACGCCAAGCCACGCCCCCCTACAGTTACAATCACTCATTAGGTCACACTTAACCCCTACAGCGCCACCTAGAGGTTAAACCCTTCACTGCCAGTGTCATTTTCACAGTAATCAGTGCATTTTTATAGCACTGATCGCTGTAAAAATTACAATGGTCCTTAAAATGTGTCAAAAGTGTCCGATGTGTCCGCCATAATGTCGCAGTCACAATAAAAATCTCTGATCGCTGCCATTACTAGTAAAAAAAAAAAAAATATTAATAAAAATGCCATAAAACTATTCCCTATTTTGTAGACGCTATAACTTTTGCACAAACCAATCAATAATCGCAGATTGTAATTTTTTGTTTACCAAAAATACGTAGATGAATACGTATCGGCCTAAACTGAGGAAATTTTTTTTTTTTTATATATATTTTTGGGGGATATTTATTATAGCAAAAAGTAAAAAATATTGCATTTTTTTTCAAAATTTTCGCTGTATTTTTGTTTATAGCGCAAAAAATAAAAACCGCAGAGGTGATCAAATACCACCAAAAGAAAGCTCTATTTGTGGGGAAAAAAGGATGTCAATTTTGTTTGGGAGACACGTCGCACGACCGCGCAATTGTCAGTTAAAGCGACGCAGTGCCGAATCGCAAAAAGGGGCCTGGTCCTTTAGCTGCAAAATGGTCCGGGGCTTAAGTGGTTAAAGGTGTAAAAATTATAATGAACAAGGTAAAAAAAAAAAGAAATTGTTTTAATTAATAATTTATAAACTAGAAGTGAAAAAAAAAAATCAGCAAAAAACTTAAAGCGGAGGTGCAGCTTTTTTTTTTTTTTTAAAGTCAGCAGCTACTAACAGTGTAGCTGCTGACTTTTAATAAGGACACTTACCTGTCCTACTCGCCCGCGATGTCGGTCCTGCCACGGCGATCGTTCGCTGCTGCCAGGCTCCCGGCTCCTCCATCCTGACTAAGGGAAACAGGCTGTGAAGCTTTACGGCTTCACTGCCCGTTTCCTACTGCGAATGGGCGGCTTGCCTCCTGAGATACACACAGTTCCCAGAAGGCAGCGCGCCCCATTCACAAGAAGAGGAAACGGAAGTTCTCAATCCAAGGACAAGGAAAAGGCACAGCATAAGGCAGATTAGGGGACTTCCGCATAGCAACAGGCATTTCGGGCGAGTATAATTTTTTATTTTTTTCTATTAATTTTTTTCTTTTTTTTTAGGATTTTTAATGTATTTTTTTTTTCTGGGTGGACCTCCGTTTAAGTGGTTAATGGAGTTTTTTTAAATATCTTTCCAGAGTTCAGCATTAAAGTAAGCCGGTTTCAAACCTGGAACTGACTACAAGAGCAAAAAGTATATGAGCAACTCAAACTTTGCACATGATATTTCTGCATGTGACAGGTTCTCTTCACTTGATGTTTAGACAGAGAAATCATTTTCTAATGTCAGAATAAAGCCATTTGATCACATCAGTCCCGTGTCTGTTGGATTTGGCTGTTTATATTTAGGCCTCTAATTTATGGTCTATTTGCTTTCGCTATGAAGCACTTAACAATGTATCGGCCTAATTAAAATTGTGCCTCGGATGTGACAAAGGTGCAGTAACCCGTGGTGATTAGATAGGTATTTGTGTTCATTGAAGCCACATTTACACTTCACTAATCAAATATCTAATTGGTTGCCACGGGTTACAGCAAAAATTGTCTTATAAACCAACTTCCCGTTCAGGGGGTCAGTAATTTCCGTGGAATAGAATTAACTCTTCCCATCGCCGCCTTGTTATTCAGCATCTTTGTATGGCGCGGTGTCTGCCTTTGCTTTATTTACATACATTACATCGATTGGTCTTTTATGTCTCTTATCTATTTTATTGATCTCTAATCCATGCTGACGGTATTGATGAATTCTAGGTGTTCAATATTCTTTACTTTACAAGGCGATGCATAACATTTGTATCTCGGCAAAGGGAGAACAGAATCAATACGTTTATTTAACAGGAACATCCTTTAGGAACTGTATCAAGAATGAAATCTTTCAAGGTATTGCTTTTTAGCCAATCAGATTTTCTTTTAATCTATTTCATTACTTTTTTGACACTTTCAACGTCGACAGAAATTTAAAGCAGAACTTCAGTCATTTTTTCATTTTTCCATCTATTAAATCTTCTGCCCTTGTTGTTGTTTTAACTTTGGATAGTAAAACTTTTTTTTTCTGCCAGTAAATACCTTATACAGCCCACTTCCTGTTTCCTCATACAGCCCACTTCCTGTTTCCTTATACAGCCCACTTCCTGTTTCCTCATACAGCCCACTTCCTCTTTCCTTATACAGCCCACTTCCTGTTTCCTTATACAGCCCACCTTCTGTTTCCTTATACAGCCCACTTCCTCTTTCCTTATACAGCCCACTTCCTGTTTCCTTATACAGCCCTCTTCCTCTTTCCTTATACAGCCCACTTCCTGTTTCTTTTCTGGTCATTAGCCTAGGCTTATGACATCATGCACAGCTCATTCTCTCTCACTCTTGTGAGCATTTGCCAGGAAGGGAGGGGGGATGAGTCATAAGAGGGTCAATAAAAGCTTCAGAGCTGGAGGTGTGCCTCTGTGTAAATCCAGGAAGTGAACAGGAAGCAGCTTCAGCTGCCCACAGTTAAAATGGCTGCAGCCAGACTCAGTGGAGGGAGATTTCTGCAGCATATTTGGCAAGTACAGAATCACAGTATACATAAAATAATATGCAAAGTGGTTGGAGGGACGCTTCAGAATGGCAAAGATGTTTTTATTACAAATGATGTGAGTAGACTGCAGTTCCTCTTTAAGACGCCAGTAGCTCTTTTAAAAGTACAAAGCATCATTTATTTTTTTTCACAAAATTGTATACGTTTTCTGACTGTTAACCCCCCTGGCGGTTTTCCCGAGTCTGGCTCGGGGTTAAATTTCAGTACCATTAGCGGTAACCCCGAGCCACACTCGGGGTTGCATTGCAGGATCCTCGTGCAGGTTACTTACCTTGACCCCAGAATCCTGCGATGTCCCCCCGCTGTGTCCGCGGGCTGTGTCCTCCGCCCGATGCCTCTGTGTGCCAGGCTCCGTTCCCTGCGAGCGTCGCGACGCACGGGGGCGGAGCCTGGCGGCAAATTCAAAAATGACAAAATTCATAGCACATACAGTACACTGTAATCTTACAGATTACATTACTATATGAAATTATTTCATATCCCATTTGTCCCCAGTGCTTTGTCCAGTGCCCTGCATGCAGTTTTATATTATCCCTTTCCCGCCGAGCGTACGCAGATATGCGGCCTGGGCTTTCGGGGGTTATACCGGGAAGATGCCTGCAGCTGTGGGCATCATCCCAGTATCATTTTTTAGAGCCGGCGATTAGCTTTCCAGGGATAACAACCGATGCGGATAAAAGCCGCTCGGTTGTTATCCCAGGGGAGTGGGAGGGGACACCCCCCCCCCGCCGCCTCTGCCACTCTTACCGGGCCTCCCGTCCCACCAGGAGACCCGATCCACGATGCTCCACCTCCCGCGCCTAGAGAGAGGCTGAAACAAAGCCGGGAACAGCTTTGATTCAGTCTCTTCAATGTAACCACGGAAGCAACGTCATGACGTCACGTCCGGTTTACTCGGCTGCCAATGGCGCCGGATTTAAAAAAGTACACAGTATTCAGAATCTCAGTTTTCAGCGATCTGAATACTTTGAAGTGCAAAGGAGGGATTGGGGGTCTTCATAAAGAGTACCTGTCACCACGTATTACTGTCACAAGGGATGTTTACATTTCTTTTTTTAAAACACAATTTTATATTCTAAAAATAAATAAAATAAATAAGAAAAAAAAGCGCCCCTGTGCTCGTGAGCTCGCGCAGCAAAGAAAACGCATACGGAAGTCGCGCCCACATATGTAAACGGTGTTCAAATCACACATGTGAGGTATCGCCGCGATCGTCAGAGCAAGAGCAATAATTCTAGCCATAGACCTCCTCTGTAACTCTAACCTGGTAACCGTAATTTTTTTTTAAAGCGTCGCCTATGGAGATTTTTAGGTACCGTAGTTTGCTGCCATTCCGCGACTGTGTGCAATTATAAAGCATGGCATGTTTGGCATCTATTTACTCTGCGTAACATCATCTTTCACATTATACAAAAAAATTGGGCTAACTTTACTTTTTAATTTTCTTAAAATTCATGAAAGTAAATTTTTCTAAAAAAGTTGAATTTAAAACACCGCTGCACAAATACCGTGTGACATAAAATATTGCAACAATCACCATTTTATTCTCTAGATTCTCTGCTAAAAATATATATATATATATAATGTTTGGGGGTTCTAAGTAATTTCTAGCAAAAAATACGGATTTTAACTTGTAAACACCAAATGTCAGCAATAGGCTTAGTCATGAAAGGGTTAAATATACTGTTCTTTCTGCCTGGAAACTGGAGATTGTCCATAGCAACCAAAAAGTGTCCCTTTACGTCAAAAGTGGTTTGAGACCAGCTAGAAAACAGCGATAATAAATTAGAATCACTTGCAGAATTGAGCGATAGTGAATAGTGGGGAAATTTATTTTATTATAATTATTATATTATTATTTTTTTTTATTATTTATAGTTATTATATTATAATTTATGATTTTGTGTTTCAAACTTTATCATACCCGGGATGTCTACTAAACCCTGGTTTGGACAGATTTAAGTGAGTTATTCCTAAGAATTGCAGGCCTACAATATAAAACGCCAAATTTCCATGCAAAATAATTGTACCCCTTTCAGCATCAAAAATCTGACAGAATCATACCGCCAGGGAGGCTACAATAGAAGAACTTGGTGAAAATTTGGTTTTCATGGCACAATATACAGAATACTTTCTTAATCCCAAAGGGAATTGGGAAATTATTTCGACACAGACACACTAACAAAGACAGCACAACAATAACTGAACAAATGATACAAAAACACAACAAAAAAACAATTGGCTTTAAATGGCTGTCAAGGATTACAGGAGCTAATTTCATCTATACTGGAACTGATCTTGTGGTCAAAAAAATTCCTTAGCCACATTTTACTTATATAGTAATAAAAATGTAACAGTATACAAACAACCATTGAAAATGCAAAAAAAAAAAAAAAAAAAGAAAAGGAAAATATACAAATAATACTAAATAAAAAAAGGAAACTACTCTACATATACCAAATTTAGCCATATTTTGTAGAGTTTTGTCACAGAAAGAGAAAAAATAGAGAACTAAAAAAGGAAAATAAAAATAATTTACATTTTTTAATAAAAAAAGCAACAGTATACAAACAACAATAAAATGCAAAAAATCAAAAAAGAAAATATACAATTAATACTAAATAAAAAGTAAACTACTCTAAATACACCCAATCTAGACACATTTTGTAGTGTTTTGTCATAGAAAAAGAAAAAATAGAGAACTAAAAAAGGAAAATAAAAATACTTGAAAGATTTTAATAAAAAAGTAACAGTATACAAACAACAATAAAATGCAAACCAAAAAAAAAAGGAAAATATACAAATAATACTAAATAAAAAAAGTAAACTACTCTATATACACCCAATTTAGCCATATTTTGTAGTGTTTTGTCACAGAAAGAGAAAAAATAGAGAACTAAAAAAGGAAAATAAAAATAATTGAAAAATTTAAATAAAAAAAAAGCAACAGTATACAAACAACAATAAAATGCAAAAAATAAAAAAGGAAAACATACAAATAATACTAAATAAAAAGTAAACTATTCTAAACACACAATCTAGCCACATTTTGTAGTGTTTTGTCACAGAAAAAAAAAATAGAGAGAACTAAAAAAGGAAAATAAAAATAATTGAAACATTTAAATAAAGAAAAGCAACAGTATACAAACAACAATAAAATGCAAAAAATAAAAAAGGAAAATATACAAATAATACTAAATAAAAAGTAAACTATTCTAAATACACCCAATCTAGCCACATTTTGTAGTGTTTTGTCACAGAAAAAAAAAATAGAGAACTAAAAAAGGAAAATAAAAATAATTGAAACATTTAAATAAAAAAAAGCAACAGTATACAAACAACAATAAAATGCAAAAAATAAAAAAGGAAAATATACAAATAATACTAAATAAAAAGTAAACTACTCTAAATACGGGTACCCAATCTAGCCACATTTTGTAGTGTTTTGTCACAGAAAGAGAAAAAATAGAGAACTAAAAAAGAAAAAAAAAATACTTGAAAATTGTTAATAAAAAAGTAATAGTATACAAACAACAATAAAATGCAAACCAAAAAAAAAAAAATAGGATTTTTATAACAGCTTACCTGTAAAATCCTTTTCTTGGAGTACATCACGGGACACAGAGCGACATAGTCATTACTAATGGGTTATATAGTTACCGTCAGGTGCTGGCACTGGCAACTTCCAAAACCGGAAGTACCCTCCCCTATATAAGCCCCTCCCATCCGGGAGCACCTCAGTTTTGTAGCAAAGCAATAAGTGTCCCCAAAGAGGGGCGGGAGCTCTGTGTCCCGTGATGTACTCCAAGAAAAGGATTTTACAGGTAAGCTGTTATAAAAATCCTATTTTCTTTCTCGTACATCACGGGACACAGAGCGACATAGTCATTACTAATGGGATGTCCTAAAGCAATGCCAAATGAGGGGGGGGATACACCATATATAAGCTGAGCGCTATCAGACATGGGGATCTTTTGCGGCCTGCAACACACTGCGCCCAAAGGCGACATCCTCCTGACTTCTAACGTCCACCTGGTAGAACCTAGTAAACGTGTGTACGGAAGACCATGTTGCGGCCTTACAGACTTGAGCCAGGGAGGCCTGGTGATGCACTGCCCATGAAGTTCCAACTGCTCTCGTGGAGTGCGCCCTAACTTTGAACGGAGGCGGTCTACTTCTCAAGCTATAGGCTTGTATTATGACCTGTCGAATCCACTTGGCTAAAGTAGATTTTGACGCTGCCTGACCCTTTCTGGGGCCTTCCGGCAGAATAAACAAAGTATCCGTTCTGCGAATCTGAGCAGTGGCTTTTAGATAAGCTTTAACTGCTCTTACTACATCCAAAGAATGCAATAACTTTTCCTCTACCGAAGTAGGCTTGGGGAAAAAAGAAGGAAGAACCACATCTTGGTTCAAATGAAAACTCGATACCACCTTAGGAAGAAAGGCTGGATGAGGACGTAACACTACTCTGTCCTTATGGATAACCAGATATGGCTCCTTACAGGACATAGCTGCTAATTCCGATACTCTTTTAGCCGAACAAATGGCTACTAGAAAAATCAATTTCCTGGTGAGAAGCACCAAGGAAATATGCTGTAATGGTTCAAATGGTTGTTTCTGTAGAACCGACAGAACCAAGTTTAGATCCCATGGACATATGGGAATATTAACCGGAGGACTAATACGCATCACTCCTTGTATAAAGGCTTTGACTAGTGAATGCGAAGCCAAGGGCCTTTGAAAAAATATTGACAAGGCCGAAATCTGACCCTTGATAGTACTCAAGGCAAGCTTCCTATCTACAGCCCATTGTAGGAAGTCCAGAATCCTACCTATTACGTATTTACGTGGATGCCATTTCTTGGCTTCACACCAGGCGATGTACGCCTTCCAGATTCTATAGTAGATCTGCCTGGATACCGGCTTCCTGGCATTGATCATGGTAGATACCACAGCATTAGAGAGCCCTCTCTTTTTTAGAATGTGGGCTTCAATAGCCAGGCCGTCAAACCTAGGGCTGGTAAGGAAGGGTGGTATATCGGTCCCTGCGAAAGCAGGTCCGGACGATGTGGGAGGGTCCAAGGACTCCCCACAGACATTTTTACAATCTCCGCGTACCATGCTCTTCGGGGCCACGCTGGAGCCACCAGAATCACTGGTTTCTTTTCTACCCTGATTCTGCGGAGTAATCGAGGTAACAATTGTGGCGGTGGGAATGCATATATCAGCTTGAACTGATCCCAAGGGAACACTAGGGCATCCGAGCCGCACGCTAGGGGATCCCTTGCCCAAGAGACAAACCTGTCCACTTTTGTGTTGAATCTGGATGCTAGCAGATCTACATCCGGTGTTCCCCACCGCTGACATATTGTCCGGAAAACCTCGGGATGAAGGGACCATTCCCCTGGGCATAATTGTTGGCGACTTAGAAAGTCCGCCTTCCAATTCTCCACCCCTGGAATGAATACCGCAGATATGGCTGGGACATATCTTTCTGCCCATCTCAGGATGTAATTTACTTCCCTTTGGGCTGCACGACTCCTGGTGCCCCCCTGACGATTGATATATGCCACTGCTGTGGCATTGTCTGACTGAACTCTGACAGGGGACCCTTGGAGTTTGGATGTCCATGCTACTAGGGCATACCGGGCTGCTCGTATCTCTAAGAGATTGATGGGCAGGGCCTTTTCCGCATCCGACCATCTGCCCTGGAGAGACCATTGCTCCAGTACTGCTCCCCAGCCTATAAGGCTGGCATCTGTAGTGACCACCTTCCAGGAAATCGGACTGAAGGATTTCCCTCTTTCCAGATTCTGGGGAACCAACCACCAGCGGAGGCTCCTGCGAACGGAAGGGGACAAGGACATTGGTAAGTCCAGAGCCTGAACTTTTTTGTTCCAGGCTGACAGTATGGCCCTTTGCAACTTCCTTGAATGGAATTGACCGTAGGGTACTGCTTCGAATGATGCCACCATTTTTCCCAGCAGCCTCATGCACAGGCGTATGGATGGCTGTCTTTTTGAACCCACTAAGTGGATCAAATCTCTCAAAGACGACCCCTTTTCTTGAGGCAAGAAAATCTTTCTCTGGTCTGAATCCAGCCTTAGCCCCAAGTATTCCAGACTTTTGACTGGTTTTAGGGCTGACTTGTCTCGGTTGATAATCCAACCGTGATATTCCAGATACTTGATTGTCTCGTGAACAACCACTTCTAGTTTTTCCACTGAGTGGTCTATCAGCAACAAGTCGTCTAGATATGCCATTATCGTTACACCTCGTGTTCTTAGATTGGCCAATAATGGGGCCAGAATTTTTGTGAACACTCTTGGTGCTGTGGCCAGACCGAAGGGTAAGGCTCTGAACTGAAAATGGCGCCCTTCTACCGCAAAGCGTAGAAATTTTTGGTGGGCTGGAAAGATGGGGATGTGCAAATAAGCATCTTTGATGTCGATCGAGGCTAACCATTCCTCCCCTTGTAGGGCAGTGGCTACCGATCGGATCGACTCCATCCGGAAAGTCCTGATATGTAGGAATTTGTTTAGCCCTTTTAGATTTAATATGGGCCTCACGTCCCCGTTTGGCTTCGGAACTGTAAAGAGGTTTGAGTAAAACCCGAACCCCCATTCTTCCAGGGGAACCTCTATAATTACTGCTTGAAGCAATAATTGTTCCAGTGCCAACAGGAGGGATCCTCTCTTCTGGGGATCCCTTGGCACGTTTGACCTTATAAAGCGCGAAGGAGGGGAGTTTTTTAACTCCAATTTGTATCCCAGATTTACTGCGGAGAGCACCCATCTGTCTCGGATCGTGTCCCGCCAGGTTTCTGTGAACAACTGAAGTCTTCCCCCCACCCGATTGGGTGGGGGCAACCCTTCATGCATTTGACTTTGGGGGAGGTTTTGTACCTCTCCTGCTCCAGGGCTTCTTGTTACCCTGCAACTGTCCCTGATTTTTACCTCCGGGATTTGACCGGGGAGGCCGTCGGAACTGTTTCACAGCCGATGTCCTAGGGACTGGAGAAGCCGGCCTCTTAAAGGAGGGACCTCTAACTCTATTTTTAACCGGCAAAAGTGTACTTTTACCGCTGGAAATTCTCTGGATATACTTGTCCAGGTCTTCCCCGAATAAGCGCTCCCCATGAAATGGGAAGCTGACCAGCAATTTTTTACAGGGAGCTTCAGCAGACCAGTTTTTGAGCCATAGAAGCCTGCGCATATGTACTACAGACAGCGTAAGGCGGGAGGCCTGATGGATTGAATCCTTTATAGCGTCCACCGCAAAGCATAAGGCTCTAGGTAGATCAGCTAGGGCAAGAGCCTGCTGATCCGGCAAGTCTCTTAAGACCTGTTTCAACTGATCCTTCACTGCTTGGCAGACCCCTATAGCTGCCACTGCTGGTTGTGTCACCAATCCTGCTGTAGAAAAAGCAGATTTCAATAATGACTCCAATTTTTTATCTATTGGGTCCTTGAACATTTGGACATTTTCCACCGGACATGTCAGTGATTTATTCACACAAGAGATGGCTGCGTCCACTGTAGGGACCTTCCATTTTCTGATGAACTTATCCTCCATGGGATAGACCACCGGAAATCTCTTGGGGGGAGTAAATATTTTGTCAGGATGCTCCCAATCCTGGTAAATGAGCCCCTCCAGTAAAGGATGGATCGGAAAGGAACAAACAGTCTGGGGAGCTTTTAGCGACCCCAACGAGGAGACAGAAGTGGAGGATGGCTCCGCAAGTGGCATTTTAAATGCTGATCGGACCATATTAGTCAGGGACTGAACCCATAACCTCTCAGCATGTGATGCTGAGAACGGCTCTTCCACTGTTGATTCCTCTACAACCGAATCAACCTCATCCTGATCCCCCTCAGGTAGGTCGACCTCTGTATGGGACTGTTGCTCTGTTAACAGGCACTCTGAGGGAGGAGACGGAGATCGAGCGCTTTTCTCCTGTGACAGGGAAGCAGCGATTAATGCTGACAATCTCTCTTCCAGTCCTCCCAGAGCTGAGGAAAAAACCTCCTCTGTTACATACACAGGAGCAGGTGAACTGGGGACAGCCACAGTACCAGGTACTCCTGGGGGTGCCCTACGGTCACTAACCTCTGATTCTTCAGGGGAGACTGGTGCAGCCAAAGCATGCCCAAGATCCTCAGAGCCCGATGGAGACCCCCTATTCCTCCTGGAATTTCTAGTCCCGGAGTTTTTAGACGGCATATTCCTAAGCCACAAAGCTGAGGTATTCCAGCCGAAATACACCAGTTACTGATAATAGTCTAGCATAAATGCTGCTATAATAAACAGTTGGTGTCTACTAATGTGCCTTTCTAGGGGATGCCTGTATCAACCGCTTGCTGTATGCCTTTAAATGTTGCCAGCTCTGTCTCTGTACTTCATAGCCAGCTTACTACAATATTGTGGCTTTTTAAAACCTGCTGGGACGCCCGCACATGCGCAGAAGCGCTGCGGCGCGCACAGAGCATCATCCCCCAGGCTCCGCCCCCTTTCCCGGCTCACCTCTATATATAGAGGCACGTGCACGCGCACGCGCGGCCACGTGCGCCCTCGGCGCTAATTTCAAACATGGAAACCAGGGACAGGAGCCAGGGCCCCTCTTTGCCGCAGGCCGGGGGATGGACGAGCACTGCAACATGGCAGAGGAAGCAGTTTCCTATAGGAGAACTCACCAACTGCCTGGACTTTGCTCTCTGAGAAGAAACTAGTCCACATGACAAGAAAACATTCCACAGCGGCCTCTAGTGGACAAACACAGGTACCGCAGTCTAATATACTAAATATATATAAAAAAAACATTTTTTTTTTTTTTTTTTTCTTGACCACCATTAAAAATTATTACATTTTTTTAGTAGTTACAGGCATGCACAGAATCTTGCGGGAATACCATTAGGTAACAGACAGAAAGACAAATTAGGCTTGGGGGTCCCCCAATAGAACCAAGTTCCTGGGGGCCCCCACTTACCTGTTCCTCGCCGCAGGACTTTGTTTGGTCCACAAAAGCCCAAACTTCACCTATCACGGCAGGCATTGTAATCAAACCTTCAGGGACCGGGTTCCCAAGGATTCCACTCCCCTGGACCTGTATAGCACCCTGCACAGAAAACATCTTGGTCGTGGGTATGACCAGAGCTCTGGATCCCAGGGTCCAGCTCTCCTAAGAGAAGCATTACAGGCAGAACCTTGCTCTTCTCTTTGCAAGGCCCGGGTACCGACCGTTTAGCTATGAAGCTTTTTTGGTCGGATCCGGAATAGCTTACTGAGGCCCAAAAGAACCTGTACGCAAGCTCAGTGAAAAACACATGTTTCTTCTTGGCCAACAACTTAGACACTGGCAAAAAACTGAGGTGCTCCCGGATGGGAGGGGCTTATATAGGGGAGGGTACTTCCGGTTTTGGAAGTTGCCAGTGCCAGCACCTGACGGTAACTATATAACCCATTAGTAATGACTATGTCGCTCTGTGTCCCGTGATGTACGAGAAAGAAAAGGAAAATATACAAATAATACTAAATAAAAAAAGGAGACTACTCTACATACACCCAATTTTGTAGTGTTTTGTCACAGAAAGAGAAAAAATAGAGAACTAAAAAAGGAAAATAAAAATAATTGAAAAATGTAAATAAAAAAAGCAACAGTATACAAACAACAATAAAATGCAAAAAATAAAAAAGGAAAATATACAAATAATACTAAATAAAAAGAGTAAACTACTCTAAATACACCCAAAAGAACACATCTTCTAAAGAAAGAAACAAAAAAGTAAAACTTTTTTTTTCAAGCCAATTTTGCCTAAGCAGCCCAATGAGCAAAACTGAGAATTCCTGGTTTGCTGAAAGTTCCAACTGTGAAATTGATAACTTTGATGTGAAATCATATTTGCCAAAATGACTCTGTTCATCCCTAAATGTCAGCTTTAACTTTACTTTTAGGCAGTAGAAGCATAACTTAAAGGGGTTGTAAAGGTTCGTTTTTTATTTTCTAAATAGGTTCCTTTAAGCTAGTGCATTGTTGGTTCACTTACCTTTTCCTTCGATTTCCCTTCTAAATGTTTTTTTTCTTTGTCTGAATTTCTCACTTCCTGTTCCTCCTCAGTAAGCTGTTCAGTAAGCTGTTCTGGCTGACTAACCACCACTGGGATGATGGTGTGAAGTTCAGTGGAGGAGAAACAGGAAGTGAGAAATTCAGACAAAGAAAAAATATTTAGAAGGCAAATGGAAGGAAAAGGTAAGTGAACCAACAATGCACGAGCTTAAAGGAACCTATTTAGAAAATAAAAAACGAACCTTTACAACCCCTTTAATGTGTACCTCCAGTCAATTTTTATTTATTTAGTCTGCATTCAGACCTGAGCAGAGCGATTTTAAGGCGTATTTTCGGAGAATTTTTTATGTGGTTTTGCTTGCATATATACGAGCATTTAGAAGTGTATTTCCAGCACTTTACATGTGTATTCAAGCCTCGGCATTTCTGTTTCAGGCATGAGAAAGCACTAATGGAAGGAGACCAGTTCTCATGGGCTAAATAAATGCCTGAAAAAAGATGTGAAAATGCTTGATTTGTGCATTTTCAGGTGAATCCAAAAACACCCAATTCTGTCTCAAAAGTAGCTAATGTCGCATTTGGAGCATTGGGCATCAAGCTACAGACACGTGAATGTTCATATGTGAACAACTAATATGAAATACCGTATATACTCGAGTATAAGCCGAGGCACCTAATTTTACCACAAAAAACTGGGAATACTTATAGACTCGAGTATAAGCCGAGGGTGAGAATGCAGCAGCTACTGTAAGCGGAAAAGAGGGTCAACAATGCCCATTTGCAGCCTCACTGTGCCCATTTGCAGCCTCACTGTGCCCATTGCAGTCTTACTGTGCCCATTGCAATCTTACTGTGCCCATTGTAACCTCACTGTGCCCATTGCAATCTTACTGTGCCCATCCTCACTGTGCCCATTGCAACCTCACTGTGCCCATTGCAATCTTACTGTGCCCATCCTCACTGTGCCCATTGCAACCTCACTGTGCCCATTGCAATCTTACTGTGCCCATCCTCACTGTGCCCATTGCAACCTCACTGTGCCCATTGCAATCTTACTGTGCCCATCCTCACTGTGCCCATTGCAACCTCACTGTGCCCGATCAGTGTACCTGAAATTCTTGACAGGCTGCGGGCGTCCATTCATTGTTTAAAAGTCACGGTCTCCTCCTGGTCCCGTTCTGTGATAGGCGTTTCCCAGCAGACACTGTGTTCAGTGTTCGGCCAATCACAGATGTTCTCTCATCCTCGGACTCAGTTTCCCAGCAGACAATGTGTTCAGTGTTCGGCCAATCACGGATGTTCTCTCATCCTCGGACTCAGTTTCCCAGCAGACAATGTGTTCAGTGTTCGGCCAATCACGGATGTTCTCTCATCCTCGGACTCAGTTTCCCAGCAGACAATGTGTTCAGTGTTCGGCCAATCACGGATGTTCTCTCATCCTCGGACTCAGTTTCCCAGCAGACAATGTGTTCAGTGTTCGGCCAATCACGGATGTTCTCTCATCCTCGGACTCAGTTTCCCAGCAGACACTGTGTTCAGTGTTCCGCCAATCACGGACGTCTTTTCATCCTCGGACAAGAGGACATCCATGATTGGTGGAACACTGAACACAGTGTCTTCTGGGAAGCGCCTATCACGGAAGGGACCAGGAGGAGACCGCGACTTTTAAACAATGAATGGACGCCTGCAGCTTGTCACCAATATCAGGTACACTGACTCGAGTATAAGCCGAGGGGGGTATTTTCAGCCTTAAAAAAAGGGCTGAAAAACTCGGCTTATACTCGAGTATATACGGTACATGGGATTTTGGATGTTGAGCATTTTGGAGCTTTGAGCTACAAAACACACTGGTATGAATGGAGCTTTATAGAGTGATAAGGCTTCAAACAAATGTTATCTTCTTTTTGCTCCCTGTGTCCTATTGAAAAAAGATTCACTATCGCCTCAATTGATTGATTGGCAAAAAAGAAAATGGATGATATGGACAGCCGCACTCCCAAAAAAACTTTTGGTGGCCTTTATTGTAAAAACAGATAGGTGCACTACAAATCACAGCAAAAAATAGGGATAAAAGCTGACGCGTTTCACACTGTAGTCTAGTGCTTACTCATGAGCACTAAATTGTATTTTTGCTGGCACACGATTGGATGATGGAAATCAGCAAAGCTTCACCGCTTTTACTAAGCTAAGGGGAAGTTCCCTTCCAAAGTGAACAGCCTATTTGCCTTTAGTAAATCAACTAAAAAAATTACAGAGGTTCTAGTCTCGTTCTACTAAAAAAGTCACTTTAGGGGAGATTTTCTCTTAAGCCTCGTACACACGACCGAGTTTCTCGGCAAGAACCAGCAAGAAACTTGCTGGTAGAGCTTTCTTGCCGAGTAAATCGGCCGTGTGTATGCGGCTTTCAGTTTTCTCGTCAAGAAAACCAACAAGAATCTCGACGAGAAAAATAGAGAACCTGCTCTCTATTTTCTCGTCGGGATTCACGTCTGCATGTTTCTCGACGAGAAACCCGAGTGTGTGTACACTTACCTGTCGCCGTGGAAACCCACGCATGCTCGAAATGACTTTGACGCATGCGCGGTAGCTTCCTAGGCATAGGTAGGGTGTAGCAAGATGGCGGCGACAGCATCGAAATGTGACGAGTGCACGTTCGTGGTAGTCGATGACGTCACCGCGTTCGCTCCATTCAAAGAACCGCGGGTTCTTTGAATGGAGCGTGTGTTCACTTGGCCGGGACAAGTTTCTTGTCCAAGAATCTCGTCAAGAAAAAAACGACAAGTTTTTTCCTGACGAGATTCTCGGCCGTGTGTACGAGGCTTCACTTCCTGTTCCGGTAACTATGTGGCCAAAGGGCCGGGAAGTGAACAGAAATCTTCCTAGCAGGAATACAGACGGCATTTCAAGACTGAAAGAGGTTCTAAGCCTTCTCCGTTCTACCGAAAACAATAAAGCTTTTGACTCAGCTTTAAGGAAAACTTTCATTTTAGAATTACGAGGCTGCCAGTGTTGACCTCTACTTCTGAAAGTGCTAGATGCCTGGCTGCTTTGGTGATCCCGCGGCAATAATTCTTTCTGAATGATGGACAAAACCATAATAAAGTTTTGCCTGAAGAGTGGACCTCTGGAAGAACATCTGTCAATTTTGGGCGTGCTGTCAAGGGTTCTCCTGGCTAATGACCAACCAATGAGGTGGCTTAATTGATGATGTAGATGTGTCTGTTGTGCAATAGGACTGGTGGACTGCCAAATATACTGCAGTTTTGCTTATTCTAATGCGTCAGCCAATAAAACCGTACAACAGTTTACTAACTTTACTTTAACCACTTCCATACTGGGCACTTATACACCTTCCTGCCCAGACCAATTTTCAGCTTTCTGCGCTGTTGCACTTTGAATGACAATTGCGCGGTCATGCTACACTGTACCCAAACTAAATTATTATCATTTTTTCCCCACAAATAAAGCTTTCTTTTGGTGGTATTTGCTCACCTCTGGGATTTTTATTTTCTGCTAAAAAAAATATAAAAAACCCGAAAATTTTGAAAAAAAAAGTATTTTTTTTTGTTTCAGTTACAAAACGTTTTAAATACGTTTTCTCCTTCACTGATGGGGCTGCACTGACGGGCACCGATCAGGTGGCACTGATGAGGTGGCATTGATGGGCACTGATGATGGGCACTAATATGTGGCACTGATAGGTGGCACGGATAGGTGGCATGGATGGGCACGGATAGGCGGCACAGATGGGCACGGATAGGCGGCACGGATGGGCACTGATAGGTGGCACGGATGGGCACTGATAGGTGGCACGAATGGGCACTGATAGGCGGCACGGATGGGCACTGATAGGCAGCACGGATGGGCACTGATAGGTGGCATGGATGGGCATGGATGGGCACTGATAGGTGGCACAGATGGGCACTGATAATGCCTGCCAATCAGTGATGCCCATTGTGGGCACTGATTGGCATCCATTGTGGTCACTGATTGGCATCCATTAGGGGGCACTAACTGGCATCCCTGGTGGTCTAGGGTGGCATACCTGGTGCTGGCATCCCTGGTGGTCTGGTGGCATCCCTGGTGGTCCAGTGTGGGCATCCTCGGCGGGGCTGCGCTGATAATCTATCAGCACAAACCCCCCCTGTCAGAGGAGCAGCCGATCGGCTCTCCTCTACTCGCGTCTGACAGACGCGAGTGAGGAAAAGCCGATGACCGGCTTTTCCTGTTTACACTGTGATCAGCCGTGATTGGACACGGCTGATCACGTGGTAAAGAGTCTCTTTACCTAGATCGGTGTTGCGGGGTGTCAGACTGACATCCCGCAGCAACGATCGCCGCGATGCGTGCCCCCAGGGGCGCGCAGCGGCTCAAAATCCTGAGGACGTCATATGACGTCCAGTCAGGATTTTGAAACCACTTTGCAGCCGTCAATCCGCTATAGGGCGGGCGGCAAGTGGTTAACTTTAGGTGGACCCACCTAAAAATATTTATTTTTTTATTTTTCCCCAATGCCAAGAATGGCGCTAGGCTATCAGCGCTCAACCACTCATGGGAAATGGGAATGATGCAGTTAAAAAATGATTAAACCATAAAATGAACAGAGACAAAATTGGGGGGGGGGGGCTTTATGAGCGGGTAGCCTTTCTAGCTAGACAAAAGGAACTATTGACCTAAGACCCCTTTCATACTGGGGCGTTTTTCAGGTGCTTTAGCGTTAAAAAAAGCGCCTGAAAGAAGCTGCATCTGCAATCCCAATGTGAAAGCCCGAGTGCTTTCATACTAAAGCACCTGAAAAACGCCCCAGTGTGAAAGGGGTCTTAGGCTACTTTCACACTGAAGTGCTGGATGCGCTGGCGGTATAGCGGCACTATACCGTAGTTTTTGCAGCGATTTGTGGGCGATAGCGGGGTGATTTTAACCCCCGCTTGCGGCCGAAAAAAGGGTTAAAAACGTCTGCAATAACGCCTCTTTGCTGCGTTTTGCGGACGTTTTGGAGGCGCTACCCCATTGATTTCAATGGGCAGGGGCGCTATTGGAGCAGTATTTCTACCGCTCCTATCGCGCCTCAAAGATGCGGCTTGCAGGAGTTTTTTTACCCTCCTGCAAGCGCAACGCTCCAGTATGAAAGCCCTCGGGCTTTCACACTGGATACAAAGTAGCGGCTTTTTTAGGGCGCTTTGCAGGCACTGTTTTTAGCGCAATAGCGCCTGCAAAGCGCCTCAGTGTGAAAGGGGCCTGAGCGTTAAAAAAAGCACCTGTAAAGCGCCTGAAAGAAGCCTCATCTGCAATCCCAATGTGAAAGCCTGAATGCTTTCACACTGAGGCGCTGCGCTGGCAGGGCGTCAAAAAAAAGTCCTGGAAGCAGCTTCTTTGCAGCGGTTTAGGCCCCTTTCACACTGGGGCGTTTTTCAGGCATTTTGGCACTAATTTTTCAGGCTTTCACACTGAAGCGGTGCGCTAGCAGGACCGATCCAAAAGTCCTGCCAGCCGCATCTTTGGAGCGGTGAAGGAGCGGTGTGTTTACCGCTCCTTTACCGCTGCTGCCTATTGAAAGCAATGGGACAGCGTGGCTATACTACCCGCAATTGCGGGTGGTTTTAACCCTTTCTCGGCCGCTACTGGGGGTTAAGACCGCACCGCTAGCGGCAAAAATCGTGGCAAAAACAACGGTATAACGGCGCTAAAAATAGCGCCGCTATACCGCCAGCCCACCTCCCCGCCCCAGTGTGAAAGGGGCCTTAGGAACGTTGAATACACTGCTCCTAAAGCGCCCCTTCCCATTGAGGCACTTTTTTTTACGCCAAAGCACCTGCAAAACGCCCCAGTGTGAAAGGGATCTCAGCGGAGCTTTACCAGCGTTTTTCGGGCACTGGCAGTATGAAAGGGCTCTGAAAGCACTCGGGCTTTAACATTAGGATTGCAGATGAGGCTTCTTTCAGGTGCTTTACAGGTGCTTTTTTTAACGCCAAAGCGCCTGAAAAACGCCACAGTGTGAAAGGGGTTTAAGAGGGTTCTGCTGTCAGAAGGGGGAAGGGAGGGAGACAGTGTGACCACTCTGGTGTAGTAAGTTCCAAGAAGGTTTAATTACAAAGCAAGGTTTCAAAATGGATTCTCACAAAAGTGTAAAAGCCACACATACTTTATATATATGGAAGTCCACAGGAGAATGTAAACCTGTTGTGGAGGAACAGTCCTAAAAGGGTGCAGTTGGATGAGGAAGATCCCTCGAAACATGTCCTGTGACCCTGGACTCTAGGTGGACATCACCATCCATTGACACCGGGAACAAGGAAGCTGCGGCACTACACATGTTTACTGGGCTGTCAGAGCCATTTCTCCATTAACAGCCAGTGGCACAGAGATCCGGACTTTGTGCCTGCAGCAGCCCGTCATCCATCCAGCTGCACCCTTTTAGGACTGTGCCTCCACCACAGGCTTACGTTCTCCCATGGACTTCCATATATAAATATATATATATATATATATATGTGGATTTTATACTTTTGTGAGTATCCATTTTTAACTTTTGTAATTAAACCTTCTTAGAACTTACTACACCAGAGTGGTTGCGCTGTCTCCCTCCCTTCCCTTCCCTAACTTCAGGTGGACCATGCTGTCCTAAAGGTGGAGCAGATCCATACAATTAATAAAGGTGTGTTTTCTTGGTGGTACATGGTTTTTGGAGTGAAATTTTTTTTGCTTTAAAATCAATTCTAAACCCAATGATTTTATTGGAGACCCTCCTTTTAACTTTCTATCTAAGGGTAGTTTATGAACTATACTTAGTCCAAGTAGAACAAAAAAGAAGAAATAGTACGGGACTTTGGAGGCACCAAAGGACACTTAGGAATAGAGACAATGGTATTGAGTTTAAGTACTCAACAAAGAACTCCCTGAAGAAGACTGTAATAGTTGAAACGCGTATGGGGGTATTGTTGTGTTGCAGTATTGCTTTATTGAGGAATTATATCATATGCAATTGCTTGACCTTGACATGTATTCTTGACATGTATACTTCCCTGTATGCATCATGTTTTAATTTTACATTGATTTTAAATATTTGTACCAATAAAATTCTTAAAATCAATACCATTGTCTCTATTCCTAAGTGTCCTTTGGTGCCTCCCGTCCTATTTCTTCTTTTTTGTTCCAATATTCATTGGGATGTGGCACCTCCTTGACACTTGGATATTTTAGGCAATTCTGATAGAACTTTTTCTCTTTTAGTCCTAGTAGAGTCCACGTTCAGGTAGAACTCATCTCTACATATATCAAAACCCATTTTGATCCAGAACGGTGGGGCTAATGTAGGTGGACTCACTGCCAATGCTGTTTAAGACTGAAATGGAATATCTATATCAGAGTCTCATTCAGATTTGGCGCTGTGGTTTTTGTGATGCCTTCAAATGTAGACTTGGCTGCAGATTTTCAGTTGTGGAACGATTCATCTGAGTTTCCATTATTTCTTATGGGGAAATTTGCTTCGATATACAAGTGCTTTGGATTACAAGCATGTTTCTGGGACGAATAATACTCGCAATCCAAGGTTTTACTGTATCAATATCAGAGTCTCATTCAGATTTGGCGCTGTTATTTTTGTGATGCCTTTAAATGTAGCCTTTGCTGCAGATTTTCAGTTGTGGAACGGATCATCTGAGTTTCCATTATTTCTTATGGGGAAATTTGCTTTGATATACAAGTGCTTTGGATTACAAGCATGTTTCTGGAACGAATTATGCTCGCAATCAAAGGTTTTACTGTAGAGTCTCATTCAGATTTGTCACTGTTGTTTTTTGTGATGCCTTTAAAGGTAGCCTTTGCTGCAGATTTTCAGTTGTGGAACGGATCATCTGAGTTTCCATTATTTCTTATGGGGAAATTTGCTTTGATATACAAGTGCTTTGGATTACAAACATGTTTCTGGAATGAATTATGCTCGCAATCCAAGGTTTTACTGTATCAATATTAGAGTCTCATTCAGATTTGGCACTGTGGTTTTCATGATGCCTTCAAATGTAGACTTGGTTGCAGATGTTCAGTTGTGGAACGGATCATCTGAGTTTCCATTATTTCTTATGGGGAAATTTGCTTTGAAATACAAGTGCTTTGGATTAGAAGCATGTTTCTGGAATGAATTATGTTCGCAATCCAATGTTTTACTGTATCAATATCAGAGTCTCATTCAGATTTGGCGCTGTGGTTTTCGTGATGCCTTCAAATGTAAACTTGGCTGCAGATTTTCAGTTGTGGAACGGATCATCTGAGTTTCCATTATTTCTTATGGGGAAATTTGCTTTGATATACAAGTGCTTTGGATTACAAGCATGTTTCTGGAACGAATTATGCTCACAATCAAAGATTTTACTGTAGCGTCTCATTCAGATTTGGTACTGTGGTTTTCATGATGCCTTCAAATGTAGACTTGGTTGCAGATTTTCAGTTGTGGAACGGATCATCTGAGTTTCCATTATTTCTTATGGGGAAATTTGCTTTGATATACAAGTGCTTTGGATTACAAACATGTTTCTGGAACAAATTATGCTCGCAATCCAATGTTTTACTGTATCAATATCAGAGTCTCATTCAGATTTGGCGCTGTTATTTTTGTGATGCCTTTAAATGTAGCCTTTGCTGCAGATTTTCAGTTGTGGAACGGATCATCTGAGTTTCCATTATTTCTCATGGGGAAATTTGCTTTGATATACACGTGCTTTGGATTAGAAGCACGTTTCTGGAACTAATTATGCTCGCAATCCAAGATTTTATTGTATCAATATCAGAGTCTCATTCAGATTTGGCGCTGTGGTTTTCGTGATGCCTTCAAATGTAGCCTTGGCTGCAGATTTTCCGCACACCTAAAAGCTTATTCCTAGCCTCCATGTTACCTTACTTTTGCTAACAATGTCTGTATACCAGTCACACCACAGAAATTAGGTTACATACGGCCGTGCTGATATTTGCATCAGCCTTGCTTTCTGTTGGGATGACTATATAACACAATACTAAGCGATGAAGTTCATTTATGCCATGTCTCACAAAAAGAGTTTGGTCGATAGAATAACCAGGCGGAAATGCATTAGCCCTCCTCATCTGGAGTTAATTTAATGTTTGATGTTACTCTTTTATATTCTGATTAAAACCAAAGTAGCAAAATATATATATGTAAAAAAAATAAAAAAAATAAAGAGCAAGAAGAGAGAAAGATATCAACAGCCCTCTGGCCCTGTGTGTGAATAGAGCGCGGGTACCGGCATAATTCGAGGGGGCAGCCATCTCATTCTCCGCTAAATAGGTCGTGAAAACAAGTCGAAGTGAACTAGCTCCTGGTTCATAGAATCCCCTTTTCTTACTGCCCCCCCCTCACCTCCCTTTCATTACATTCACCAGTCCCCCCCCCCCCCCCGCTCCCTCCTTCATTGCTCGTTTGCCGTCTCACTAATGTACTCAGTGAATAGCAAAAGTGGAGCTAGTGAGAGTAGATGGTGTAGCGTAAGGCCTAAGCTTACCGCCTGCCCCTCCTCCCCCTCCCCTTTGGAAGTAATTGACAGGGAAAGATGCTGTTCACTTCATGATTCCAGGCCCTTTTTACAGGTTTTAACAAGCCTGATGCTTTTAATAGCACTTTGAGCACCGTGTCTTTAGCAAGCGCACTCTCTTTCTAAAGCAGTTTTAACTCGGCTCTTTCTGCCACTAATGTCTGAAATCTGCCCTCCCTTTAATCATTGGCAGGTCAGCCAGCAAACAAGGGGAGAAAAAAAAAAAAAAAGCCACACTCAATTACAGGATTCGACGCAATCAGCCAGAGAAGAAAGGCCGAGAGTGGGAGCCGGAGAGGTGTAGAAAGCTGCCGCTGAAGAGTCTTACTTCTTTTTTTTTCTTTTCTATTTTTCTTGTAAGCACTAAAAAATTTACCTCGGAGATTCAAAGAAGAAGAAAAAAAAAAAAACGAAAAAGCCGAAGCAGAACAGAAAAGTCATAAAGATTTATAAATATTTTTTTTTATACCTTCAAACTGATTTTTAAAAGAAGGCTTTAATTTTTTTTATTTTATTCTGTATAAGTTACGGGGACCTGTTAGAGGATGTTTAACATAATATAGCCATAAAGGATATAGATAGTAGTGAAATGACTAGGAACTATTTGTTGGGTTGTTATTTTGAAGAGAACCAGAAATGGACGTTTGTAAGGATCTGACTTTTCATCTTTAAAGAGGAACTCCGGCTGTAATGATTTAATGATTTGCAAATCTTATAAACCCACATTTTATTTACAAAAGACAATAGAAAACAGATCAGATGTTTAACCGCTTGCCGCCCGCCCACCGTTAAATGACGGAGGGGTGGTGCGGCTTTCGTTCTAAGACGACGTCACAGGACGACATAGGGGGCGCGCAGCGCGGCGATCGTGGCCGCACCATGTTGCTAGGACATGGTGCGACCCCGATCTCTGTAAAGAGCCGCGGCCGTGGCTGTTTAACCATGTGTTAGGCTGTGTCCAATCACAGCCGGTAACACATGTAAACACAGAGATGCCGGTAATCAGCTCTCATCGCCTCACACTGACAGAGTGTGTGGCGAGGAGAGCCGATCAGCAGCATCTCCTTGCAGGGGACATCCAGACATGTAATCAGGGCACTGATGATCAGTGCCCTGATTACAATACAGCACCACCAGTGCCAGCAATCAGTGCCCACCAGTGACACCAATCAGTGTCCATTAGTGATGCCAGTCAGTGCTGGCCATCAGTGCTGCCCATCAATGCCCATCATTGTTGCCCATCAGTGCCAACCATCAGTGCCACCCATCAGTGCCCCCTATCCGTGCCGCCTATCAGTGCCCACTAGTGCCACCCATCAGTGCCGCCTATCAGTGCCCATAAGTGCGGCATATTAGTGCCTCTTCATTAGTGCCACTTAATCAGTGCCTATAAGATCTGCCTCATCAGTGCCCATCATGTGCCACCTCATCAGTGCCCATCAGTGAAGCCTATCAGTGCCGCCTCATCAGCGCACATCAGTGAAGGAGAAAAATTACTTATTTACAGAATTTACTGACAAAAACTAAGAAAAACTTATTTTTTTTCAAAATTTTAGGCCTTTTTTTTTTTTTGTAAAAAATAAAAAACCCAACAGTGATTAAATACCACCAAAAGAAATCTATTTGTGTGACGAAAATGATAAAAATTTCACATGGTTACAGTGTAGCATGACCGCGCGAATTGTCATTCAAAGTGTGACAACGCTGAAAGCTGAAAATTGGCCTGGTCAGGAAGTGGGTGAAAGGGCCCCGTAGGCAAGTGGTTAAAGCGTAACTCCACATTTGTTGAGAAAAAAAACATACCCCTCTGGGTGATCTATGTACATTGCAAGGATTATAAAAACCTTTGTTGAAGATTCCTACCTTTTGTTATTCTGAAGAAATCCATGTGTGTTCCTCTGTGCCCCTGAGCCCAGTGGGTCTAATGGGAGTGGTTTCATAATTATCTATCAGCTGTGTAACTGCAGAGCACTAATGAGGAAATCTGCTGGGCCTGCATCCCTTTAGACGTGGTCCTACAGGGAGTATTTTACAAAAACAAAAAAAATTTGTTGCAAGGGATGCCTGAAATCTGACTTGGCAGACTTCTGGGAAATTATGTATAATTGTTAAATCCGCGCTTAGGAAATATTCCTGGGCTGCTGCCTCCCCTAAAGATCCCTAAAAAGGGATCTGAATTGAGTAAAGGATGTGTGGTGTTGGGGTGAATGGCACTGCCCTCCAATTGGATAGTGGTGAGGGTAGACTTCTGGGAAAGGTGGTGAGCCAATCACACAAGCAGGAATATATGTTTCTGGGGGGCGTTCTGTACACACTCTGTGTACAGAACACCTTCAGGTTGCCATATTGCATTTACAGAAAATGACAGCGGCTGCAGATTGAAAAGGAAACATAATTTTTTAATAACATTCAATTAGAATATGGCTTGTGTTGCAATTGTATATGCTATATTATTATTTTTTTGCTATTGTATTTGCTATTCCCCCCCCCCACGAAAGTGGAGTTACCCTTTAACCACTTGCTTACTGGGCACTTAAACCCCCTTCCTGCCCAAACAAATTTTCAGCTTTCAGTGCTGTCACTCTTTGAATGACAATTGCGCGGTCATGCTACACTGTACCCAAATGACCTTTTTATCATTTATTTTCACACAGATAGAGCTTTCTTTTGGTGGTATTTAATGACAGCTGATCACGTGATCAGCCCAGTCTTTAAGGGGTTTAGATTTGTAAAATACAAATTTTTCTTGCAGTGTAGGGTAAATTAGTTAGATTCCTTTGGTGCCTGTATTATGTAGGAAGTAGTAATTCCATAATGTGGTGGGTAGGACACCTTCAATATGTGAGTGTGCTCTCAGGCAGTCTTTGAGTCTATATATGTTGAAGTAATCGGTACTGGGTGCATCATATGTAGTTTTTATTTGGTCAAAGGTTTTGTTTAGCATCATAGCCCTGAGTTCAGAGGTGTATTGAGCTTGTTCCAGTACCCACTTGGGTACAATGAGGTCTGGCGATATCAGTTGGAGGGTGCGAAGAGGAATTAGGAGTGGTTTGGTGGGAAGCTGCGACCATTTGAAAGAATGTAGTTTTCTCCATGCTTTTACCGATGCTTGTATGGTCGTTGAATATAGGTGGAGATGAGGTATATGAGTGATTGTTTTTAACGCATACTGTTAGACAGGTTAATTGGTTGTCTGCGAGCTGGTCAGTAAGTAGGCTTGGTTTTTTCTTAGGCATTCCCCAGGTCTTGTTGTTTCCTGTTTCAGCCTTCCAATGCTGCTTACTGCATAGGCCAGCTATAGATGGGGGCGTGGACAAGTTTGTTTTTCACCTTGGTGTTTGTATTGGTCCAGCAACGCACCAACACCTTGGCAGCCATTGTGCTACATGCTGGGTGTTTGGTGTGCTCCTGTACCTTTAAGGAGGGGTGGCTCCCCTTCAGTCTACCTGCCCTCATCTATCCATCAAAATGCATGTGCCTCCATTGTGGGGACACTCATAGGTTAGGGTAGGACCACAGATTACAGGGCAACGCTGTATCCTGGCCTAGGCCAACAAGGCCCAGGCCTAGGGCAGCACTTTGCAGGGGGGCAGTACGGAAAGAGCCCCCGCCGGCTTGAGCTACACTGTTAGTGTAACGCAAGCTGCTTCTAATTTTAACTGTCCTATTATCCTGGACCACAAACCTTCATCACTGTGCTATATGTTTTCTGCTGCACCATTGGCATGGTTATGTTTTCTTAGTCCTCTCCATAAAATGATCAGAAATTTGTGCTTAAAGTAGAACTATAGGCAACACTTTTTTTTTCCATTTTGGATAGAATAAGGGAGGGTTATAGCCCCTGTCAGTTTATATTTTTTACCATCCCTGTCCCATTGCAAAGATTTCCCTTCACTTCCTGCCCCATAGCCAAACAGGAAGTGAGAGGAAATCTATGAAAATTTAGATTAATCCATTGCCCCCCCCAGGCCCTAAGAACTAGTGTCCCCACTCAAACATTCCAGGGGGGATCTTAAACAGAAAGGGGTGTGGCCTTGACAGGAAGCGGTGGGTCATATTTAAATTGCGGGGTGCATGAGTTTAGTCAGGCCTAGGGCAGCACAAAACCTAAATACACTACTGTTACAGGGTGCCTTGACGTGGCTCTGTGGCTCACGCATGCGTTTGTAAATGCATGCGGACAAAACCCCTGTTTTTAATGCATACTGTTAGACAGGTTAATTGGTTGTCTGCGGGGTGGTCGGTAAGTAGGCTTGTTTTTTTCCTGGGCATTCCCTAGGCTTTGTTGTTATATGAGTGATTGTGCTGAATAGCCATTGTTGGAGGTTATTGCCTGGTATCATAGTGCTTTCAATGTTATGCCATAATGAAGTGATGTGTGTAGTTACCCATTCCTTTAGTTGGGATAGAATGGTGGCTAGGTAATAATCTTTTAAGTCAGTGTAGCCCATCCCACCTGCTAATCTGTGTTTTATAAGGTTTGCGTGACTAGTTCTTGTTTTTTTGTCCTGCCATACGTATTTGCTTACTATTGATTGGAGCGAGTCAATGTAGTGGTAAGCTTTTCTGATCAACAATGGCAATCAGCCTTTAAGTCAATATTCAAGGCCACTTGCTGCACCTCCTTATGGGAACTGTGAGACAAAATATATCTAAGATGGTACCTGACCCCACAGAAATGATCTAAATTCCAAACAACTACCTGCTGGAGAGGATGCCAACACACAGGCACTTTATTACACACCTTGTGGTCCTGCCCGGCAATAACTAACCTGTGGACAGACGTAGAACATATTCTACACGATATATTTCACTCAACTCTGACACTCACCCCACAACTAGCTATCCTAAACGTAAACATTGAATCGCTTCCTCCTTCCTGGAGAATAGTAACCACGCACATTCTCCTGGCAACTAGGCTTCTCCTAATAACTAGGTGCTGGAAATCACAAACATGCCCAAGAGTAACAGAAGTAATTACTCTAGTACAACTACATTACACTCATGAATACATCTTGTCTCGCGGCAAACCATCACACCTCAAAATAAGTAACTTATGGTCCCCCTGGGAACAATGGTATACAAAAAGACTAAACTGACAACCTTATGATAAAAAGTTTGATACTCTGAACTGGTATATTTCCACATATGTACCTACAGTGATGCTCCTACTTTATATCGCTACTTTCTCTTCCTCCTAGCTCTCTTTATTTTCTTACTGTATACGCTTGATTATCTTCCCTCTTCCCTATTACCCATTTGTTAACTATAAGTTCATAGCACTATTACTTGCTTTGTTCTGAAAGTGATCCGTTAGAACTATTTCTACAAATGTGATATTGCATAAGTTGTTTGAAGCTTGAACTTTTCAATGTCTCTACAGATTTAATTTTGGAAAACATTTAATAAAAATAAAAATTTGAGAAAAAAACTTTATTATGTCCAAAAAACTGTGGAGATATACTCACATTTGATCTGAATATGGCAAGCAAGTTTAAAAATGTAAAAATGCCGGGACGATACAGGATCCACAGCCCTGACCAGAAGTGACGCAAAGATGCTCAGTAACTCTTTCGAACGCATTTCGTCACTGAAGACGTCATCTGGAGGCTCCAGATGACGTCTTCAGTGACGTGTTAGCACCGTTCTGTGCAATTGCACTCTGAGCCCAGGCCAGCATGATAATGCAACCCCAGGGGGTGCATCTATGACAGCCTGGGATAAGAGGAAGCAGTGACAGCTGGTGGGTTCTCATTTTGGGGGGTGGCTAACAAAGAACACCCCCCCCCCCGGGGGCGTAGCATGGCACTGATATAGCACCCCCCTGGCGGTCCAGCATTTACCCGCGGGGCTGTGGTGTCCTCTCCTCCTCTCCTGGAGTGCGGGCAGCGGCCACGGCGTCTCCGGTGCCCGCTCCTGCGGCGGCTTTCTCCGTCGCATGTCTCCTCTTCCACCAAAGCGCTAGGCATCCAATAGATTTGCCTGATGATTTGCCCAGTGCCTCATGATTGGCAGGGAGGAACTTTAGTGTGAAAATAGTGAAAATTCATTCACTATGGTCACACAACTGGGTGGCCTCGAAATGCAATGCTCTGCGCTCCAAGGCCACCCTTTTTTGAGGGTCTAATTAGGTGCTTCAAAAAACACCCCGCATTGAAATCAATGGTCTGACGCCTATGATATGTAGATCAGGGGGCCGTACGCATGGATAGGGGAGGCAGTGCCCGTGTGCCCTTTATGGACGGGCCGCCACTGAGAGGAAGTAGGCTAGATGATGCTGCCCATCAGTTCAACCTGAAAGACTGGGGGAATCTAGTTGCAGAAATGAATTAAAGTGGTTGTAATGGTTCGCATTTTTTCGCATAGGATGCAATAAGGTGAAAAAACATGGACCTTTAAAACCCCTTTAATGTGGAGGACAGTTCCAGATTAAAAGTAAATATTGCAATAAAATCAGCTTCTTTTATTTTTACACTGCTTGCCTATGGATTTTTACTACAAAAGTTCTATTGTAAATAGTTATTTTTTTTCAATTTTGGATAGAGTAGTAAAGAGACATTAAAAGGAAGTAAAATAAATTTTTATTTTTATTTTTATATAATCTTTATTTTATAATTTTTTCCATTTTGGGCAACATATATATATATATATATATATATATATATATATATATATAACATCCGAAGGTCCCTAAATTGACCCGCTCTCTCATTCACTTCATCCTCTTGGGGGCCAAGATCACCCTAGCCCACGCTTGGAAGTCACCCTCGGTGTCCTTTCGTCAAGCTAAGCAAAAGATATCCTGGATAATGTTGCAGGAAAAAAATTCAAACACTATGCTGGACACCTCCGAAAAATTCCGTCTTATTTGGGAACCATGGGCTACGCACGTAGGCATCTCACTACTCCCCAAATAGGCAAGCACTTCAGCAATTCCTACTATTTCTTGTAACTCATCATTCCTCCCTCCTCTCTGCAAGGGTCCGTAATTTCCCCATCCCCTCCTTCCCTTCCTCTCTTACTCTATCTCGCTCTCCCCTTCCTTATCGCTCCCTCTTCCTCTTTTCCACTTCCTTCTTCTCTCAAGCTCTGACATAGACTGTCCCCAACCGCTAAGGGGTACAGTCTGAACAGCTCTGTTGACTGTTAGTCCAGTTAAGTAGTCTAACCCTTGCAAGATTAGGAAGCCATACCCCTGTTCGGGTACCTCATGCCTCTCTGACTAATAGGAGGTTGTCGAGCACAGACTCTCTACTGATTGCTCCCCCCCCCCCCCGGGGGGTCGGCAATCAGATCAGGAGGGCGGAACGTCCAGCTCTTCATATCTTTCCTTCCCTGGGTGTCCATTATCTGATCACTCCGCGCACAGCAGGATCCCATTTGGGGTGCGTGGACCGGTTGGGGGGAGGCTCTGGACCGGTGTCCCTCAGTGCCTCCCTTAAATCTTTTAGTACCCAAATTCTATGTACAGAGTCTGGTCAACCCGGTGTAATATACCATGGTTTCTTTTTGTTGTAGTGCACGCTTGCCTACTATTCTTTTGTAACTGTAGTATACCTTCTGTACCGACCTCAGCTTGGGTCTTTTCCTATCTTTATACATTTGTACTGTTCCTAATCACAATAAACTTTTTTTTTTGGAAAACAAAAAAAAAACATATACCGGTATATAAAACATTTTTGGGGATATCTTATAGATACAGCAATTTCCATTATATAAATAAACTCATCCTCTATTTCTATATCCTTTTACTTTTATTTCTCTTTTATCAAAACTAGTGTTTCTCTATCACATTATAAATCAATTTTCCAATTAATATAACAGTCCAAAATACTATCTACCTCCTAGAATTATTTTACCAAGACTCACACGAAACAAACAAACTCAACCCACACAAACCATACCCACTCTCAAAAAAAAAAGGGGGGGGGAGGAAAAAAGGGGGAGAGGGACAGGGGGGGTCATGTAAAGTTGCTCTATATATATTTAGATAATAGTAAAAGGAAATTTTGAGGGGAATTCCCAGGCTTCCAAAGCTCTATGGGACTTTAGCTGCAGCATGCCCCGCACAGAGGGCAGGGCTCGAGTCCTGGGGGAACGCGTGGGAACGGCGTCCCTGCACTTTTTTCACAGCAGGAACGCCGTTCCCTTTGCAGCCCCCGAGTGGCGAGCGCTGGGACCGATCTGATCCCGAGCGCCGCCGAATGTGGCCGAGTGTGGCCTAGTCCTGCCGACTCGCCGAGTGCCATAACAGCAGGTCCCGCCTTCTGGAGCCTGCGCAATGCCTAAGATGGACGTCCCACTGGTCCAATGCCGCGACCGAGGGAAGTGTGACGCCCATCATAGGCGCTGCAGACTCCAGAAGGCGGGAATTACAAATCGGCCGCCGTGCCACATCCCCACTCAGGCGGGCGGCTCTTCTCTCCTCTCCGGCTCTCCTCAGGCTCTCCTTCAGACTCCTCGGCTCTCCCCCCTCCAGGCTCCTCCTCTGATGGAATGACTGACTGCAGTAGTGCCTGCTGTAACACCGTTGAGCTGAGGTAGGTCAGACAGTGTAATGTGTATGTAAATGTCAGTGTATATAGGTCAGTGTAGGTAGGTCAGTGTAGGTCAGGTAGGTCAGTGTATATAGGTCACTACCGTCAGTGTAGGTTTTTTTTTTTTTTTTTTTTTTGGTGGGGGAGTGGATCTTGGGTGGGAGGGCACTGTGAGCTGAGGTCATTGGACATCTTCTCTCGCACATAAGAATAGTATATGGGGGTTGTTGTGGCTGAAAGCTTGCGCATCATATTTAGCTCCTTTTTAAATCCCATAACACATCAGTGCAGGAACTGTCAAATGTATGCAAGCTAAGTTATAGTGAAAAAAAAAAACACATGCACTGGAGAAAATCAAAGAGAAACAGAGAAATGTGGCCACATGACTTAAGCCGCGTACACACGATCGGTTTTACCGATGAAAACAGTCCGATGGATTTTTTTCAATCGGACAAACCGATCGTGTATGGGCCCCATCGGTCTTTTTTCCATCGGTGTCAAAAAATAGAACATGTTTTAAATTTTTCCGATGGATAAAAAAACGATAGCAAATTCCAATCGTCTATAGGCAAGTCCATCGGTTGAAAAAACCCATGCATGCTCAGAATTAAGTCGACGCATGCTCAGAAGCATTGAACTTCATTTTTCTCGGCTCATCTGAGTGTTTTACGTCACAGCGTTTGGAACGGTCGGTTTTTTGACTGATGGTGTGTAGGCAAGACTGATGGAAGTCAGCTTCATCGGTTTTACGATGGAAAAATCCATCGGTTTAAAAACCATAGGAAATCCGATCGTGTGTACAGGGCTTAACAGATTAGAAGAACTAACTCCATTGATTGATAAAACATTTCAGCAGCTAATTAAACTAACAAAAAAAAGGAATACAAAAATCCAACTAACAATGGGCATACAGATGAAGATTATTTTATATTGCATTCATATGTGAAAGTATTTTAAATGTACATTATCATTTGAAGTAACCGCCTCCTAAGGGCTTCCTTTGCTCTAAAATGTTTTATCAAACAAATATGATGGAAAAAGCACCATTAGAGAAAACGTTCATGACATCTATCTGGTGACAGTGAAATGTGACTTGTGCCAGGGAGTTTAGATTTAATATGGAGAACTTGACGTGTTTATAGACAAATATTGGTGCTCAGTCTGTCAATGAAACAAGGGCTTTGATTTCAAATCCATCACCAACTGCTCTCCAGTGGAGGAGGGAAGGAAAGTCTAGATGTTAATATCTGCTGGTCCATCTGACTTGCTGCACCACCTGGACATGAGACTTTGACCTCTTGTTCAGAACAGACAACAAGGGCCATGGCCTTCTTGTATCAGACAGCTCACTGTCCCATATGGTCAAAGCCCAGACGGCCTGAGGTGTGTTGGTTAGGCAGGGGACAGAGTTCAAGTCCTTGCTCCTGCCAGGGTCAGCCGGGACTGATGACTTTACAGCCTGACCAGAAGGTGCCTGGTGAACCTGGTGGAATGAGATACTAAGAGGTCATAACTCAAAGTTTTTAGATGGCATGTGGACTCAGATAAGAGGTGCCAAGGGAAAGGTCATGATCCCAAACTGCCCATAATGTTTACCATTTTACTGGTGACCGTATAGACACTGGACCTCTATTACGTCTCTAGTAACCTGGACAGAAATGCAGAGGTCTTCACCTTTCTTTCTTAAAGGGCCCCAGATGTCAAAATGACCATCTTTAAGGAACACAGAACACAATGTGTCTTTGTTCTGTGCCTCTAAAAAGATATAGCTCACATTATAATCCTTTTCATTGGAAACCATATTGGATCATTAAGAAAATCTAGGTGCCCAAATTTGGGACCCAGTGTAGGCTCCCAACTCAAGGGATGTGCACCTCTATACTAGACTGCAGTACCACGTTAGGAAAAGCTGCACCAAAAAAATGGACAGAAAACAGGCAGCTCAGTCATTGACTGTCCTTGTCTTTGAGTCTATTGTGCCCTCTAAAAAATCAGTCAGACACCAAATGAGTGTCCTATGATCCAGTCAAAAACATACTGTATTGAGTGTCCATCTTCTGTTTGTGGTCCTGGTAGATAGCACTAGACAACTGCGGGGGGTAGGTAGTTTGTCTGACAAGTTAGGTAACCTTGTCCAATCCATACTGTTCACCTATAGCTAAATTGGTCCCCTAGCTTTCTTATTTTGGATAAGCTTCACTATACAGTGCCTTGAAAAATTATTCATACCCCTTGAAATTTTTCCAATTTTTTCACGTTACAACCAACCGCGGGGCGATGACGTCAGACGTCGCCACGTCAGGGATGGATTTAAAAACGTCTCTTGTGAGCCGCAACCTTCTGTCATTCCCCCTGAGCTGGAGATAGAGATTACATCTCCTTTCCTGCTGTCGTTCCTCCGTGAGCTGGAGACAAGGACTACATCTCCGCTCACATTTGGAATCCTTTTATTCAGGTATGTTTATATTTTCCCTACACCTTTAATCTGGACTGCAGTTTTTTCCTTGCTGCATGAATCTTTACCCATTAAACATGTACTTTGGTTTATCCATATTAATTATAGGGTCTCCCCCCCTTCACCTTTGGGCCAGCCAGGGTTTTTTCCCTTGATTTCTTCGGGTCCCTTGCTCTGCCCGCTGTATGGACTGGGTCTGCAATTTTGGATTCACCGGTGCATCCAATGTCCTAGGCCAGTGTTTCTCAACTCCAGTCCTCAAGGCGCCCCAACAGGTCATGTTTTCAGGCTTTCCATTATTTTGCACAGGTGATTTGATCAGTTTCACTGCCTTAGTAATTACCACAGCCGTTTTATCTGAGGGAAATCCTGAAAATATGACCTGCTAGGGCGCCTTGAGGACTGGAGTTGAGAAACCCTGTCCTATGCAATTGATTCTATTTAAAGGTATTAACCCTTTTAATCTGTCTTTGATCCACTTCATTTCACTTTATCTCTGATTTATCTCTAATTTTATTTTGGGGTGTTTTCTCTTAGTGAAGACACCCGCTTCCTTTTCTTCCATCTGCAGGATTATATGAGATTCCCATTTCTCTTGGAGGGTCCCTGGTGGGCTTTGGACACTTTTCTTGGCACCTCCGTGTGTTTTTTAATGAATCAGATTGACAAGCTTTTTCTATATAGATGACGGGTAAGAGTTTGACCACATCGTTCATTTCCAATAAAATGCAGTGATATGCAACTATATATAGTATGCCCTTATTGTTTGATTTAATTGATTTATGGACTCCGTCTGTATGCTGCTTGCATCCAAATCCCTACATGGATGCCTATTAAATGTGTATTCATATAAATGTATTTCTTTTAATGCATTCACATGAGTGTTCATATTCTTCTCTTTGTTACTTTCAGTACATTAATACGCCGTAAATTCAGCTCCTGAAGAAGCTCTTTTAGGAGCGAAACATGTCGAGAGAAAACGGTTTTGTACATGTACTTCCTTAGAAACAATCAATCTGTTGGATATGTAATATCTCATGTTTTTATTATCTCTGTAATAAAATTATTTCTATTTTTTCTATATATTTTTGTGCTGATCATTTATTTGGTCACAAATATTTTTGACACCTTAAAAGTCCCGAGGCATGTGACCTCCTGTCCCTCCTTTCTTTTTTCAATTCACACTGGGACGTGGTGTCGTTATCTATACATGCTCACTCCTACCATTTCAAATCTACAACCAAAAACGTAAATGTATTTTATTGGGATTTTATGTAATAGGCCAACACAAAGTGGCACATAATTGTGAAGTGGAAGGAAAATTATAAATGGTTTTCAGAATTTTTTTACAAATAAATATGTGAAAAGTGCATTTGTATTCAGCCCCCCTGAGTCAATACTTTATAGAACCACCTTTCGGTGCAATTACAGCTTGAGCTTTGCACATCTAGAGAGTGAAATTTTTGCTTATTCTTCTTTGCAAAATAGCTCAAGCTCTGTCAGAATTTTCAAGTCTTACCACAGATTCTCAATGGGATTTAGGTTGATTGATTGATTCTCAATGGGATTCTCAATGGACTTTGACTGGGCCATTCTAACACGTGAATATGCTTTGATCTAAACCATTCCATTGTAGCTCTGGCTGTATGTTTAGGGTCGTTGTCCTTCTGGAAGGTGAACCTCCGCCCCAGTCTCAAGTCTTTTGCAGACTCTTATGCCTCGTACACACGACCGGTTTTCCCGTTGGAAAAAAACCACCAATGGTTTTCCAGATGGAATTCCTCTCAAGCCTGCCTTGCATACACACGGTCACACAAAAGTCCGGTGAACTTTTGACTGCCAAGATCACGGTGACGTAAAAGATTACGACGAGCCGACAAAATTAAGTTCTATGCTTCCGAGCATGCATTGAATTGTTTCCGAGCATTTGCGTTTTTTTCGTCGGAAAAGCATACAGATGAACGTTTTCCCGCTAGGATTTTTTCCTGATGGGAAAAAAGAGATCCTGCTCTCTTTTTTTTCCCAGCAGTTTTCCTGTGGGAAAAAGTCAGATGGAGCATACACACAGTTGGAATTCCCGGCCAAAAGCTCTCATCGCAGTTTTTCAGATGGAAAAAACATAGTGTGAAAAGAGGCATAACAGGTTTTCTTCTAAGATTGCCCTGTATTTGGCACCATCAAACTTCCCATCAACTCTGACCAGCTTCCCTGTCCTTGCTGAAGAAAAGCATCCCCACAACCTGATGCTGCCACCACCATGTTTCACGGTGGGGATGGTGTGTTCAGGGTGATGTGCAGTGTTACTTTTTAGCCACACATAGCGTTTTGCTTTTAGGCCAGAAAGTTACATTTTGGTCTCATCTGACCAGAGCACCTTCTTCCACATGTTTGCTGTGTCCCCCACATGGCTTCTCGCAATCTGCAAATCATGACTTCTTATGGTTTTCTTTCAACAATGTCTTTCTTCTTGCCACTCTTCCATAAAGGGCAGATTTGTGGAGAAGCACGACTAATAGTTGTCCTGTGGACAGATTCTCCCACCTGAGCTGTGGATCTCTGCAGCTCCTCCAGAGTTACCATGGGCCTCTTGGCTGCTTCTCTGATGAATGTTCTCCTTGCCCGGCCCGGTCAGTTTAGGTGGACGGCCATGTCTTGGTAGGTTTGCAGTTGTGCCATACTCTTTCCATTTTCGGATGATGGATTGAACAGAGCTCCGTGAGATGTTCAAAGCTTGGGATATTTTTTATAACCTAACCCTGCTTTATACTTCTCTACCACTTTATCCCTGACCTGTCTGGTGTGTTCCTTGGCCTTCATGGTGCTGATCGTTCACTAAGGTTCTCTAAAAAAACTCAGAGGTCTTCACAGAACAGCTGTATTTATACTGAGATTAAATTACACACAGGAGGACACTATTTACTAATCAGGTGACTTCTGAGGGCAATTGGTTCCATTAGATTTTGGTTAGGGGTGTCGGAGTAAAGGGGGCATACAAATGCACGCCACACTTTTCAGATATTTATTTGTAAACAATTTTGAAAAGCATTTATTATTTTCCTTCCACTTTACAATTAAGTGCCACTTTGTGTTGGTCTATCACATAAAATTCCAAAAAAATACTTTTACGTTTTTGGATGCAACATGCCGAAATGTGGAAAGTTTCAAGGGGTATGTATATTTTTTCAAGGCGCTGTAAATTGGGGGGGGGGGGGGTGGGTGCTACAAATAGATTAGCAGAGAGCTGGTCGGTCTATTCACAGCATAGCTTTGCATGTATCTTCGTTCTTCTGCCTATGTGGAGGGGAGTGTGTGCTTTTCTTCCAATCAGCTCTCACACAGTGTATGCCAAAAATCCAAACCCAGTGCTGGAACAGGAAGAAAACATTCTGACATGATATTTACTTTCTAAAGAATATAGACAGCATATATCCATGTAAAACTTATGTAGGGAGATTTGTTTCATCTCTGTGTATCATCTGAGGCTGTTCACTTCATTGGGTATATACCAGGGTTTACATCCACTTTCACTACTTGGAGCCCGGGCCATTGACAAATGACGGCCACAAGGTGGCTCTATTGACGGCCTCGGCTCCTCTGGTCACTGGGGGGGCGCGCGATCGGCCGTTACACAGCCAAGGACGTGGATCTCTGTGTGTAAACACAGAGATCAATGTCCTGTCAGGGAGAGAGGAGACCAATCCTGTGTCCCTTGTACATAGGGACACAGATCGGTCACCTCCCCCAGTCAGTCCCCTCCCCCCACAGTAAGAATCACTCCCAGGGAACACATTTAACCCCTTCCTCGCCCCCTAGTGTTAACCCCTTCCCTGCCAGTCACATTTATACAGTAATCAGTGCATATTTTATAGCACTGTTCGCTGTATAAATGTGAATGGTCCCAAAAATGTGTCAAAAGTGTCCGATGTGTCCGCCATAATGTCGCAGTCACGATAAAAATCGCAGATCGCCGCCATTACTAGTAAAAAGAAAATATTAATAAAAATGCAATTTCCTATTTTGTAGGCGCTATAACTTTTGCGCAAACCAATCAATATACGCTTATTGCAATTTTTTTACCAAAAATATGTAGAAGAATACGTATCGGCCTAAACTGATGAAGAAATTTGTTGTTTTTAAAAAAAAAAATGGGATATTTATTATAGCTAGGGATGAGCTTCGTGTTCGAGTCGAACATACGTTCGACTCGAACATCGGCTGTTCGATCGTTCGACGAAGATCGAACGATTTGGGCCGTTCGCGCCAAATTCGAGTGACGCGAACGGCCCACAATGCACTACGCCATCGCAGTGTCATCCAGGCGCTGTGATTGGCCAAGCATGCACTGTGACCCCGCATGCTTGGCCAATCACAGCGCCGGCAGCGAGGAGAGCAATGATTGGCCACAGGCAGGATGCCTGTGGCCAATTATTGCTGAGGGTGTTTAGTACACGCCCCACACTATAAAAGGCCGCCAGCACGGCGGCCTAGTGTAGTGTGTTCCGGAGCAGGGATAGAGCAGCATAGGCAGGGACAGTGACTGTTATTTCTTTCTTGCTTAACCTGGATTCCTTTAGTTTAGGGAAAGAGAAGGATAGGTAGGGAGAGTGTCAGTGTGTTTTGTGCTTGTGCTATAGTGTGCTTAAAAAAAACATTTATTCTAGGGACAGAAAACTGTAGGTAGGGACAGTGTCAGTTTCTTTCACTCTGCAAGTCCTTGTTTCCAGGGACCTGGAAGGACAGTGAGTGAATTGTCCTTGTGCTATATTGTGCTTAAAAAAACATTTATTCTAGGGACAGAAAACTGTAGGTAGGGAGAGTGTCAGTTTCTTTCACTCTGCAAGTCCTTGTTTCCAGGGACCTGTAAGGACAGTGAGTGAATTGTCCTTGTGCTATATTGTGCTTAAAAAAAACATTTATTCTAGGGACAGAAAACTGTAGGTAGGGAGAGTGTCAGTTTATTTCACTCTGCAAGTCCTTGTTTCCAGGGACCTGTAAGGACAGTGAGTGAATTGTCCTTGTGCTATATTGTGATTAAAAAAAACATTTTTTCTAGGGACAGAAAACTGTAGGTAGGGAGAGTGTTTTTTTTCTTTCACTCTGCAAGTCCTTGTTTCCAGGGACCTGGAAGGACAGTGAGTGAATTCTCCTTGTGCTATATTGTGCTTAAAAAAAACATTTATTCTAGGGACAGAAAACTGTAGGTAGGGAGAGTGTCAGTTTATTTCACTCTGCAAGTCCTTGTTTCCAGGGACCTGTAAGGACAGTGAGTGAATTGTCCTTGTGCTATATTGTGATTAAAAAAAACATTTTTTCTAGGGACAGAAAACTGTAGGTAGGGAGAGTGTTTTTTTTCTTTCACTCTGCAAGTCCTTGTTTCCAGGGACCTGGAAGGACAGTGAGTGAATTCTCCTTGTGCTATATTGTGCTTAAAAAAAACATTAATTCTAGGGACAGAAAACTGTAGGTAGGGAGAGTGTCAGTTTATTTCACTCTGCAAGTCCTTGTTTCCAGGGACCTGTAAGGACAGTGAGTGAATTGTCCTTGTGCTATATTGTGCTTAAAAAAAACATTTATTCTAGGGACAGAAAACTGTAGGTAGGGAGAGTGTTTATTTTCTTTCACTCTGCAAGTCCTTGTTTCCAGGGACCTGTAAGGACAGTGAGTGAATTGTCCTTGTGCTATATTGTGATTAAAAAAAAACATTTTTTCTAGGGACAGAAAACTGTAGGTAGGGAGAGTGTTTTTTTTCTTTCACTCTGAAAGTCCTTGTTTCCAGGGACCTGTAAGGACAGTGAGTGAATTGTCCTTGTGCTATATTGTGCTTAAAAAAAACATTTATTCTAGGGACAGAAAACTGTAGGTAGGGAGAGTGTCAGTTTATTTCACTCTGCAAGTCCTTGTTTCCATGGACCTGTAAGGACAGTGAGTGAATTGTCCTTGTGCTATATTGTGATTAAAAAAAACATTTTTTCTAGGGACAGAAAACTGTAGGTAGGGAGAGTGTTTTTTTTCTTTCACTCTGCAAGTCCTTGTTTCCAGGGACCTGGAAGGACAGTGAGTGAATTCTCCTTGTGCTATATTGTGCTTAAAAAAAACATTTATTCTAGGGACAGAAAACTGTAGGTAGGGAGAGTGTCAGTTTATTTCACTCTGCAAGTCCTTGTTTCCAGGGACCTGTAAGGACAGTGAGTGAATTGTCCTTGTGCTATATTGTGATTAAAAAAAACATTTTTTCTAGGGACAGAAAACTGTAGGTAGGGAGAGTGTTTTTTTTCTTTCACTCTGCAAGTCCTTGTTTCCAGGGACCTGTAAGGACAGTGAGTGAATTGTCCTTGTGCTATATTGTGCTTAAAAAAAACATTTATTCTAGGGACAGAAAACTGTAGGTAGGGAGAGTGTCAGTTTATTTCACTCTGCAAGTCCTTGTTTCCAGGGACCTGTAAGGACAGTGAGTGAATTGTCCTTGTGCTATATTGTGATTAAAAAAAACATTTTTTCTAGGGACAGAAAACTGTAGGTAGGGAGAGTGTTTTTTTTCTTTCACTCTGCAAGTCCTTGTTTCCAGGGACCTGGAAGGACAGTGAGTGAATTCTCCTTGTGCTATATTGTGCTTAAAAAAAACATTTATTCTAGGGACAGAAAACTGTAGGTAGGGAGAGTGTTTATTTTCTTTCACTCTGCAAGTCCTTGTTTCCAGGGACCTGTAAGGACAGTGAGTGAATTGTCCTTGTGCTATATTGTGATTAAAAAAAAACATTTTTTCTAGGGACAGAAAACTGTAGGTAGGGAGAGTGTTTTTTTTCTTTCACTCTGCAAGTCCTTGTTTCCAGGGACCTGTAAGGACAGTGAGTGAATTGTCCTTGTGCTATATTGTGCTTAAAAAAAACATTTATTCTAGGGACAGAAAACTGTAGGTAGGGAGAGTGTCAGTTTATTTCACTCTGCAAGTCCTTGTTTCCAGGGACCTGTAAGGACAGTGAGTGAATTGTCCTTGTGCTATATTGTGATTAAAAAAAACATTTTTTCTAGGGACAGAAAACTGTAGGTAGGGAGAGTGTTTTTTTTCTTTCACTCTGCAAGTCCTTGTTTCCAGGGACCTGGAAGGACAGTGAGTGAATTCTCCTTGTGCTATATTGTGCTTAAAAAAAACATTTATTCTAGGGACAGAAAACTGTAGGTAGGGAGAGTGTCAGTTTATTTCACTCTGCAAGTCCTTGTTTCCAGGGACCTGGAAGGACAGTGAGTGAATTGTCCTTGTGCTATATTGTGATTAAAAAAAACATTTTTTCTAGGGACAGAAAACTGTAGGTAGGGAGAGTGTTTTTTTTCTTTCACTCTGCAAGTCCTTGTTTCCAGGGACCTGTAAGGACAGTGAGTGAATTGTCCTTGTGCTATATTGTGCTTAAAAAAAACATTTATTCTAGGGACAGAAAACTGTAGGTAGGGAGAGTGTCAGTTTATTTCACTCTGCAAGTCCTTGTTTCCAGGGACCTGTAAGGACAGTGAGTGAATTGTCCTTGTGCTATATTGTGATTAAAAAAAACATTTTTTCTAGGGACAGAAAACTGTAGGTAGGGAGAGTGTTTTTTTTCTTTCACTCTGCAAGTCCTTGTTTCCAGGGACCTGGAAGGACAGTGAGTGAATTCTCCTTGTGCTATATTGTGCTTAAAAAAAACATTTATTCTAGGGACAGAAAACTGTAGGTAGGGAGAGTGTCAGTTTATTTCACTCTGCAAGTCCTTGTTTCCAGGGACCTGTAAGGACAGTGAGTGAATTGTCCTTGTGCTATATTGTGATTAAAAAAAACATTTTTTCTAGGGACAGAAAACTGTAGGTAGGGAGAGTGTTTTTTTTCTTTCACTCTGCAAGTCCTTGTTTCCAGGGACCTGTAAGGACAGTGAGTGAATTGTCCTTGTGCTATATTGTGCTTAAAAAAAACATTTATTCTAGGGACAGAAAACTGTAGGTAGGGAGAGTGTCAGTTTATTTCACTCTGCAAGTCCTTGTTTCCAGGGACCTGTAAGGACAGTGAGTGAATTGTCCTTGTGCTATATTGTGATTAAAAAAAACATTTTTTCTAGGGACAGAAAACTGTAGGTAGGGAGAGTGTTTTTTTTCTTTCACTCTGCAAGTCCTTGTTTCCAGGGACCTGGAAGGACAGTGAGTGAATTCTCCTTGTGCTATATTGTGCTTAAAAAAAACATTTATTCTAGGGACAGAAAACTGTAGGTAGGGAGAGTGTCAGTTTATTTCACTCTGCAAGTCCTTGTTTCCAGGGACCTGTAAGGACAGTGAGTGAATTGTCCTTGTGCTATATTGTGATTAAAAAAAACATTTTTTCTAGGGACAGAAAACTGTAGGTAGGGAGAGTGTTTTTTTTCTTTCACTCTGCAAGTCCTTGTTTCCAGGGACCTGTAAGGACAGTGAGTGAATTGTCCTTGTGCTATATTGTGCTTAAAAAAAACATTTATTCTAGGGACAGAAAACTGTAGGTAGGGAGAGTGTCAGTTTCTTTCACTGTGAAAGTCCTTGTTTCAAGGGACAGAGAAGGACACCTGAAGGTAGCCCTTATTGCTTTTTTCCCATCTCCCTGCAGGCCATCTATTAGAATGTCTGGAAGGCAAACAAGGAGAGGCAGACAGTCAGGAGGCAATAAAAGAGGGCAAGCAGGCTCTGTGTCTGGGGGCAACAGTGCTGGTCGTGGACGCGGTGCATTGTCATCAGCACATGGCCATGGGACACGCTTGTCCTTCTTTTCGGCAGCTGGACATGTTGAGCCACATCATGCCGAAGACTTGGTAGAGTGGATGACCAAGCCCTCCTCCTCCTCCTCATCCTCTCTCACCCAGGCTCAGGGTACTGGAAAAGCAGCTGCCAAAGCGTCGTCTTCCCTGGTATCAATGTCAGACAAATCATCAGTCACTCCTTCCCTAGACCCACCATGTCCTCCTCCTGAGGAGTCCCCCGAACTGTTTCAGCACAGTGTTGGGTACATGCTCCAGGAGGATGCCCAGCGTTTCGAAGGGTCTGATGATGAAACCCAGCTAGAGGAAGGCAGTAGCGTGAGAGCAGACAGAGGGGATGCTCAAGAAGGACACCAATCTGGCAGTCATGTTCCAGCAGCTGCAGCATACTGCCAGATTGGCTCCAGTGATGAGGAGGGAGGGGATGATGAGGTCACTGACTCCACGTGGGTGCCTAATAGGAGAGAGGAGGAGGAGGAGGATGAGGAGGAGGCACATCTCCAACGAGGCAGGATGCCCTTTGGTGGCCAGCGTAAGGGCAGTACACCGACGGAATCACACCGCAGAGCTCCGCCTGTGCAGGGCGCTGCCTCTGCCCGTCATTCAAAAAGTTCTTTGGTGTGGGCCTTTTTTGAGGCTAGTGCATCAGATCGCACAGCTGCTGTTTGCAACATATGTCTCAAGCGTATATCGCGTGGCCAAAACATCAGCCGCTTGGGTACCACATGCCTGACCAGACATATGTTGACCTGCCATGCAGCTCGTTGGCAAGCCTACCTCAAAGACCCACACCAAAGAACAAAGCGGACCTCTCCTTGCACCGCATCAGCTGGGATCTCCAACCCCACTATAACTTCAATCCTCTCTGAAACATGCACTGAGAGGAATGAAGGTGTAGAATTAGGTGTGTCACAGCCAAGTACTTGCGCCCACTCTGCTAGCAGTACACCGACGTCCGATTCTAGCAGGCAAATTTCCCTGCCCCAGCTGCTGGACCGTCAAAAGAAGTTCACTCCCAGCCATCCACATGCCCAGCGGTTGAATGCTAGCTTGGCTAAATTGCTTGCGCTTCAACTGCTGCCTTTTCAGTTGGTAGACTCGGCCCCCTTCCGTGAGTTTGTGCAATGTGCGGTTCCTCAGTGGCAGGTTCCCAAACGCCACTTTTTCTCACGGAAGGCTATTCCGGCTCTCTACCGGCATGTGGAAGGCAATGTCTTGGCCTCGCTGGACAGGGCGGTCAGCGGTAAGGTGCATATTACCGCTGACTCATGGTCCAGCAGGCATGGACAGGGACGTTACCTTTCTTTCACGGCCCATTGGGTCACTCTTTTGGCAGCTGGGAAGGATTCAGGACAAGGTGCAGTAGTGTTGGAGGTTGTCCCACCGCCACGCCTCCAAAATGCTACTACTGGTTGTGACACACCTCTCTCCTCCACCCCCTCCTCTTCTTCTTCCTCCATGGCCTCTTCCTGTGGTTTGTCCTATGAACCAGCGGTGCTCCGTAGCCGTTCACGGGGCTACGCAAGTACGCAGGCAAAAAGATGCCATGCCGTGCTTGCGCTGGTGTGTTTGGGGGACAGAAGCCACACTGGGGCAGAGGTCCTGTCTGCTCTGCAGGGCCAGGCCGAGAGGTGGTTGACGCCACGCCAGCTTAAGCCAGGAATGGTGGTTTGCGACAATGGCACCAACCTCCTCTCTGCCCTCCGACAGGGACAACTGACCCATGTGCCCTGTGTGGCTCACGTCCTTAACCTGGTGGTGCAGCGGTTCTTGGGCAGGTACCCGGGCTTACAGGATGTCCTGAGGCAGGCCAGGAAAGTCTGTGTGCATTTCCGCAGATCTTATAATGCCAGTGCTCGCCTGGCTGAGCTGCAAAAGGAGTTGAACCTGCCCAAGAACCGCCTTATATGTGACATGCCCACCAGGTGGAACTCAACGTTGGCCATGCTGCAGCGGCTGCACACGCAGCAGAGGGCCATCAATGAGTACCTGTGCGACTACGGCACCAGGACAGGGTCAGGGGAGCTTGGTTTTTTTTCTCCACGCCAGTGGGGCATGATCAGGGATGCATGCACTGTCCTGGCACCATTTGAGGAGGCCACGAGGATGGTGAGCAGTGACAGTGCATGCATCAGTGACACTGTACCTCTTGTCCACCTGTTGGAGCACACGCTGCGTGGAATAATGGACAGGGCACTTGAGGCAGAACAGAGGCAGGAAGAGGAGGACTTCCTTGCCTCTCAAGGCCCCCTTTACCCAGACAGTGTTCCTTCTGTCCCACCCATCGCACAGGAAGAGGAGGAGGAGGAGGAGGAGGAGGATTGTGTCAGCATGGAGGTGGAGGCTGGCACTCAGCATCATCAGCAGCAGTCTTTTAGGGATGATTTACAGTCCCAAGAAACCAGTGGACTTGTACGTGGCTGGGAGGAGGTGGCTGCGGATCATGTCGTCCTTAGTGACCCAGAGGACTCCGGAGCGAATGCCTCAGCAAACCTACGCTGCATGGCCTCCCTGATCCTGCAAAGTCTGCGGAAGGATCCTCGTATTCTTCGGATCAAGGAGAGGGACCATTACTGGCTGGCCACTCTCCTTGATCCACGGTACAAGGGTAAGGTTGCGGACCTTATGTTACCGTCGCAGAGGGAGCAGAGGATGAGACAACTCCGGGAGGCCTTGCAGAAAGGTCTGTGCAACGCGTTCCCAGAGACTGGGAGGTTGCAAACTCCTGGTCCTGGACAACGAGTTGCTGAGGCTTCGGCCAGTCAAAGAAGGAGCGGTGGGGAAGGTGGCCGTCTGACCGATGCGTTCAGACAATTCTTTAGTCCGCAGCCCCAAAGTATGATCGGTTCCAGCAACCATCGCCAGCGTCTGATAAACATGGTGCAGGAATATCTAGGGGCAAGGTCAGACTTGGACACCTTCCCCACCGAAAATCCTCTGGCTTACTGGGTCTTGAGGATGGATCACTGGCCAGAGCTTGCACAGTATGCAATTGAGCTACTGGCCTGTCCTGCATCCAGCGTTCTTTCGGAACGCACATTCAGTGCTGCTGGAGGATTTGTCACGGATCACAGGGTGCGCCTGTCCACCGACTCGGTTGATCGACTGACTTTCATCAAGATGAACCAGTCTTGGATCACCACCAGCTACCACACACCTGATGCTGATATAACAGACTAATTGATTTTAACATGTCACATCCCTTCAAGACTGATGCTGATGCTGAGTGCCTGTGCTGTTATGTTGACTGGCTATCCTCCTCCTCCGAGTCCTCAATGATACGATTGATGATGATAGCTTGGAAGATCATTTTTGTTTATGGGTGCCGCCACCAGTGCCTAACGCCCAATTTTTCAGCCCCTGTTTAACAGGGGCGTGTAATTAAAATTTTTGAAGCAATACTTTGCAACAGGGCTCATTGCTGTGCTCCAAGTACAGTATCTGTGAGGGGTTGCAGTGTTGTGCCACCAGTGCCTAAGGCCCAATTTTTCAGCCCCTGTTCAACAGGGGCATGTAATTACAATTCTTGATCTAATAATTCACAGCAGGGCCCATTGCTGCACCCACCAAGAGTAACTGTCAGGGCTTACAGTGTTGTGGCACCAGCACCACCATCAAAGGCCCAATTTTTACTACCACTGTTCAACAATTATATGTAATTAAAATTCCTGATATAATAGTTGACAGCAGGGCGTTCCAGCACCAACCAAGAGTAACTGTGAGTGCTTACAGTGTTGTGCCAACACCAACAACTAAGGGGCCTATTTCTGCAGAGTATATACGGCAGGTCCCTACTTTCAAACATCCAACTTACAAACGACTCCTACTTGCAAACGCAAGAAGACAACAGGAAGTGAGAGGAAATCTACCACTAGGAAGGAAAATTCTCTCCTGTAAGAATAAATATGGGAGAAAGGTGTCTCCTCTGTACTGATGCTTTATCAGCAATCCTTGTTTCAAGAAAAACACCACATTTCAAAAACAGTTGTCATTGGGACGGAAAGTGAGGTGAAATGTTCTGAACAGGGGCACAGACAGCAAAACAAATGTTACAGGGGTGATAACCCTTACCTATGTTTTCCAAAAAGTTTAAAAATAGATTTTTGGTCTGGAGCTACACTTCAACAATGTACCTGTTCAAAATTACAAACAGATTCTACATAAGAACAAACCTACAGTCCCTGTCTTGTATGCACCGCCTGTATAGGGCTGTTCAGAGTATATAGGGCCTTTTTTATTTTATGTGCGGGGTTCCCCTTAATATCCATACAAGACCCAAAGGGGCTGGTAATGGGCTGGGGTAGGGGGGGGGGGGTCATGGGGTAGCTATGCCATTTTTCTTAAAGAATTTCATCCATATTACCGGGACCAGACATTACATTAAAGCCGCAAGCAGTTTTAAATGGCTTTTTTTTCCTTTAGAAGTGTCATTTTGTGCAGGGACAGTTCTAAACACGGGAAACACGTGGCACTTCACAGGCATACTTTAGACACCCCCCAGGTACGATATTTAAAGGAATATTTGACTTTTTTTTTTTCACTTTATGCATCATTAAAATGACTGCTCCCGAAAAACGACCGTTTTTAAAACTTCTTTTTGCATTGATACATGTCCCCTGGTGCACAACCCGGGTTCCCAAACCCTTTTTAGGACAATAACATGCATAATAGTTGTTATAATTAGCACTTTAGAATTCGAACGTTCGCATCCATTGTATTTAATAGGGTTCTAATGTTCGTTCGAACTTTCGGTCCGTTCGCGGGTTCTGGTGCGAACCGAACCCGGGGGTGTTCGGCTCATCACTAATTATAGCTAAAAGTAAAAAATATTGTGTTTTTTTAAAAATTGTCGCTCTTCTTTTGTTTATACCGCAAAAAATAAAAACCACAGAAGTGATCAAATACCACCAAAAGAAAGCTCTATTTGTGGGAAAAAAAAGGACGTCAATTTTGTTTGGGAGCCACGTCGCACGACCGCGCAATTTTTATTCAAAGCGTGACAGTGCTGAAAGCTGAAATTTCGCCTGGGCAGGAAGCGGGTATATGTGCCCAGTAAGCAAGCGGTTAAATAGCCTGCAAAGACAATTTAAAAATAAAGCTCTCGTTAAAGAAAAGAAAACAAAAAAAAGAAAACCTTCCCTGGTTTTTGATGCTTCTTGCAGACCTAGGTGATGCCCCCATGCCTCCTGGGACAGTTGGGCCATTACAGGGGAATCCTCATGCATGATTTCAAGTGCCCAGCTATCCCAGGATACAGAAGTGAGGCACAATGACATCACCTGGGCCACTCAGAAGGGTCAGAAGCCGTTGACTTCAGGTCAGTATAAGATTTCAACAGAGCAGACCTTCCATTTCAATTGAAGGTCCACTTTAAATGATGACAATGATGGACTAAGCCTGGGCAATGTAATAGAGCGCAGCAGCCCAAGTTTCATTTGGGAGAGCATTCAATGCCCTTTACACACGATCGGAATTTCCAAAGAAAAAAGTCTGATGGAATTTTTTCATCAGCTATTCTGACCGTGTGTGGGCCCCATCGGACTTTTTTCCGTCGGAGTTTAGAAATAGAACATGTTTTATTTTTTCTCGATGGAAAAAAATCCTATTGGAAATTCCGATCGTCTGCATGGAACTCCGACAGAGAAAAAAACAGGCATGCTCAGAATCAAGTCAACGCATGCTCGGAAGCATTGAACTTAATTTTTCTCGGCTCGTCGTGGTGTTGTACGTCACCGTGTTCTTGATGGTCGGAATTTGGTGTGACAGTGTGTATGCAAGACAGCTTGAACGGAATTCCGACGGAAAATTCCATTGGATTTTATCCCATCGGAAATTCCGATCGTGTGTACAGGGCATTACAGTTATATAGAAGCAGGAGATTGTGAGAGACATGGCAGATCATTGTCATCCCGTATTACAAAGTGCCCAAACACTTTGGGCAGCTGTTCAAATAGGCTTTCCAAGTGATATTATCATTTTAAAGCGTATATGATATTTTGATTGGTTTGGGTTTACCTCTACTTTAACCCCTTCCATACCGGGCCATTGAAAAATGACGCCGGCAGGAACCCTCTCTTCCTCCGGGTGGACGTCATATGACGTCCTGGGTTTGAGGGGGGATATCTGAATGATGGGTGCAGCTAGAGGCATCATTCAGATATCCTTGTTTTCAGCCGGCAATCCTGCGCACCATAAAAACGATCATAGCGGCGATTCCGCCGCTTGATTGTTCTTATAGGCTGCGGGAGGGGACATCCCCCCCACCCCCCACCATCCGGTGCTTCTCCGGGCTCTCCCTGCCATCGGGGACCCGGAGAGAATCGTCCGGCGCCGGTGGTGGGTCACGTGATGAGCATAGAGATGACTGGTGAACAGATGGTCACCAGTCATCTCTATGACCGTCGGAGGCCTGGGCGCGATGTGATGACGTCACGCCCGGGTCCTCAAATGTAAACAAAGCTGCCATTGCGGCTGTAAGTATGAGATCGGTGACATTTTTTTCACTGATCTCATGCTTTCCAGCCTGGAGGAGAGATGTGGGGTCTTATTGACCCCGCATCTCTCCATAAAGAGGACCTGTCACACACATTCCTATTACAAGGGATGTTTACATTCCTTGTAATAGGAATAAAAGTGATAAAAAAAAAAGTGTAAAAAAAAAAAAAAAGTAAAAAAAATAAATAAATAAGTAAAATAAAAAAATAAAATATTTTTTTTTTAAAAAGCCCGCCCCCAATAGCTTGCGCTTAGAAGCAAACGCACACGTAAGTCCCGCCCGCATATGTAAACGCCGTTCAAACCACATATGTGAGGTATCGCCGCGTGCGTTAGAGCGTGTGCAACAATTCAAGCACTAGACCTCCTCTGTAACTCTGCTGATTGGTTGGTAAGTTGAGCTTGGATATTTTGTGTTTTTTGTCTACATGCGTCCGCCCATTCAGTGCTCCTTGCTGTGAAGACCTGTCATAGGTGGGGGCAGTGACAGTATTTTTTGTATTGATGTCATTGTGGTCAGGCAACGCACTAGCACCTTTGCTTCTATGTGCTTGGTGTCTAGTGTGCTCCTGCCCCTTTAAGGAGGGTGGGGCTCCCTCCAGTCATCTGCCCTTCATCTATCCATCAGCATACATGTGCTTCCACTGAGGAGACCTTAAATTTTAGAGTTAGGACTGCAGTACACAGGGAGCCTTGACGGGGCCTGCAGCTTACACATGTATTTGCAAATGCGTGCAACTAAACCCCTGATTTTAAACGCACTGTTAGACAGGTGAATTCGTTTGGTTGCTGATTGGTTGGTAAGTTGAGCTTGGATATTTTGTGTTTTTTGTCTACATGCATCCGCCCATCCAGTGCTCCTTGCTGTGAAGACCTGTCATAGGTGGGGGCAGTGACAGTATTTTTATTTTTTTTTCCTCTGTAACTCTAACCTGGTAACCTGTAAAAATTTTCAAACCGTCGCCTATGAAGATTTTTAAGTACCGAAGTTTGTCACCATTCCATGAGTGTGCGCAATTTTTAAGGCGTAACATAAGCTTTCATATTTTACAAAAAAATTGAGCTAACTTTACTGTTTTGTTATTTTTTAATTCATGAAACCATTTTTTTCCCCAAAAAAAGGCGTTTGAAAAATTATTGCGCAAATACCCTGCAAGATAAAGAGTTGCAACGACCGTCATTTTATTCCCTAGGGTGTCTGCTAAAAAAACTTATATAATGTTTGGGGATTCTGAGTAATTTTCTAGCAAAAGAATGATGATTTGTACATGTAGGAGAGAAGTGCCAGAATAGGCCCGGTATGGAAGTGGTATAAAAAGCCCTGTATGGAAAGGGTTAAAGTGGTATTAAAGGTTCAGCCTTTTAAAAAAAAAAAAAATGACGTTATACTTACACACTCTGTGCAGTGGTTTTGCACAGAGCAGTCCGATCCTCCTCTTCTCAGTGCTCCTGACTCCTCCCCCTTGACCCGTGCCCCCAATAGCAAGCCACCTGCTATGGGGGCACGGTTGTGTGCTCGCTCCCGAACCCTGCTCTTTGTATCAATAAAATACATAGAGATGTAGCTCAGCCCCGCCTCCCGCACTCTCCTCATTGGCTCACTGGCTGTGATTGACAGCTGTGGGAGCCAATGGCTCCCACTGCTGTCTCAGCCAATGAGGAGCCAATGAGGAGAGGGTGTTCCGGGACAGCTGAGGCTCTTGTGCACATCGCTGGATCGAGAGGGGGCTCAGGTGAGAATTAGGGGGGCTGTGGGGGGAGCAGCACAGTTAAGGTTTACCACCACTTTAACAAGTTATTCTTAACTGAGTACATTTTCTTACACCCACCAATCCTTTTTAAAAAGTTAATACATTTTTCTATTAATTGGGGGTTTTCCTTTTTTTCAAACAAAGCTTTGGATAATTAGAGTGCATCAGGCGGTTGTTGCTGAACTAAACCTAACTTTTAAAAAATGTGAGCAGGCAGCTCTTTATTGCAGAAAAGACATGCAATAATACACACTTACCTACCTGCCAGTGGCGGCTTGTGTTTTTTTCTTTTGGGGGGGGGTGGCAACCAACCCCCCCCCCCCGGTTGGTCGGCGGCAACCCCCTGCCCCGGAGGACAGTCGGGACATCAAAGCCCCGCATTTACCCCATCTAGGAGGTGGGCAGGTAGCGTGTCCGGCAAGCGGCAGCTTTCTTTCTTCCTCCTCCTGTGCATTACGCCATGCATCTCCCTCCTCCTCCTCCTAGGTGTCCAATAGGATCCCCTGTCCTTTCAGCCAATCGGGAAACGAGTATCACACCTGCGCTTTCTGATTGGCCAAGAGGCAATTCAGTGTTAAAATAGTTCGCTATTCTAACACACCTGTCTGGGCCATGAGCGCAATGCTCTGCGACCAGAGCCCACCCTATTTTAAAGTCTATTAGAGCCTTCGGCTCTAAAAAAAACTCCCCCGCCGCTGTAATTCATGCGCCCGGCACCCTGAAAGGGACCAGACACATGAATAGGGGGTGGCAGCAGGGACGGAAAGGGGAGGAGGCGCCCGTGCGCCCTTAATAGATAGGCCGCCCCTGCTACCTGCTCTCTTTTTCTATTAAATGTCCTCTGAGCTGCGCTTGCTATGCCAGAATGACTGACTACCCTGCGCATGTCCGGGATGATACCCATGATTTAGCTCAGAGGGACGGAGCATCGGCGGGCATCCAGGCATCCACAATCGGCTCTTCTCCTCCTCTCTACCGCTGTGCGTCTCCTCCCCTCCTCCTAGGCATCCAATAGGATCACCTGTTCTTCCAGTCAATTGGGTGACGGGTATAAAACCAGCTTACTGATTGGCTGGGAGGAGGATCAGTGTCGCAACAGCGAATATTCATTCGCTGTTGCAACACACCGTGATGGGCTCCGGTCTAACTCTCTGCGTCCCGAACCCACCCTACTTTGAAGCCTATTAGAGCCTCTGTCTTTAATCAGGTGCTTAAAAAAAAACCTGGCCGCTGTAATTCATGCGCCCGGTGCCCTGAAAGGGGAGAGATACATAAACAGGGGGTGGCCGCAGCGGCCATGGATAGATTCATGCTATGCATGAATCTATCCATTGCATATAGGGGGTGGCCTGGAGAGAGGGGGGCGGCGCCCAGGCGCCCCTAATGGATGGGCCACCCCTGCAGCTATGTCATTTCTACCAAATACATATTTGAAGTCCATTTTTTAAACATTTTAAGAATATTTGGGGGTTTTTGGAATGTGGGGTTTGAAGTTTTTTGCAGCCTCTTTTGACATTTACCTCTCAATTGAGATTTAGACAATGCAGTGTGAGTGTGGTACTGTAGAAAAAGAAGCTCACAAACTGTATTATGGAACTGTATGGCCAATTTATAAGAAGTTGAGGGCTTTAGCTTTATTTATTTATTTTGAGTAAACTTTCCTTTTTTTATTAATCTGTTGTGGCTGCTACTTCCTACTTTCGATTCAGGCCTATTACCTTTAGATATAAAAAAAAAACAGGTTTTGTAGCCAAAACTACATATAAGCTTTTGTTTTCAAGTTGTAATGAATTAGATTGGGATGCTACTGCTAAACTTACTTCAACCTAAATGAAAAAGTAAGGGTACGAACTGCTGTGCTCTCTCTCTCAGAAACACCCAGACATTTACTTTCCACCATGTATACACTACAACACGCTCTGATACATGATCAACCCCCCTCTTACACCCAGGGCCGCCATCAGGGGGTACAGGCAATACACCTGTAAGGCGCCCGGAGGTCCCCAGGGGCCCGGGTGGCAAACCCCCCCCCCCCCTTTTTTATATATATATTTTTTACTTTTTTTTCGTTTTTACTTTTTTTTTTGTAAGGGGTCCCGGATGGCAACCCCCTATTTTTTTATTTTTTTATTTAATAAAAAAAAATGTAAACATTTTTTTATTTTTTTTTTAATGTTATTTCTTTTTTTATTTTTATTTTTTGTAAGGTCCCCCGAGGCCCAGAGGTCCCCCAAGGGCCCGGATGGCAACCCCCCCGACCTCAATAATTTGCGTCGGCAGCACCCTCCCGCTTCTCAATTCGTGGCACCTCCCCCCCGCTTCTCAATTTGCAGCAGCAGCAGCACCCCCCCCCGGTTCCCTGCTCCAGGGGGCCCATGCCTGAAGCTGTGTAAGTAAGCACTTTCTGCTTACACCAGGAAGTGGTCCACGGATCTAGGAAAGGAACTCCATTTGGTGGACTGGCAAAAGTCATACCACTTTACGCACAAATCCTCCATATCCTGTTATACTTAGGCGAAGAACTTTAAACTCCTTTCTCGATGGTACAGGGACCCTCAATCTCTCTATAAAATATTTCCATCCGTATCTTCCTCTTGTTGGAGATGTGGTTCGGCAGATGGTAGCTACCTCCACGTATGGTGGGAATGTCAATCCATTCAGCCCCTTTGGTCGCAGGTTTTTGCCATATACAGCAGACTATACGATCGGCCACTGGCACAATCCCCAGAGATTGCCTTGTTATCCATGCTCCCTGGCTCCATAGCCTCCCAGAAATGCACGTTACTGCGCTTCTTCCTTCCAGGCCGCCCGGCAGCTTATCCCCCTGAAGCGGCCACCCACCACCCTCCTTCTCCACTCTTTGGCTTGTTCACTGGAGAGGAAGGAGCGTGTGGTCTCTTCCATGCCCGTACCCCCTGGGTTGCAGAGGTTAGGCACACTTATTTTCCTTACAGGTCTTTGCAGCGATCCCCTCAGTGTTTGTTTCTGTCCCTAGTGTATAAGGACAAAAGTCTCTATGCCCCAAGTAACTCCAAGGTCCACACCAGTATATCACTCCAACGTAGAGCTTTATTTTCTTATGCATGAAAGGAGAAAGGTGTTAGGAAGACAGATGGAATTCAGGCACTCCTGGCTTCGTCGCCACTTGATCCCAAGTGGGTACAGCTCACCCGGATAGTCACCCAATGGCACTAGCAGCCGGTGTGTAGCTCGAACAGTCAACTTAGTTCCCTAATGGATGCATCTAGGAGATCCTCTGCCACAGGATCTATAGTGTCCCAAACCTCCTGATGGTCCAGATGTTAGGCCCCTGGTTTCTGGATGGATGACATCCATCCGGAGAGTTACTGGGCCCCTTCCTTCACTGTGATTTTCTCACCAGTCCTTCGGAACGGTCCTCCCCCAGCCTCCTCTTCCAGAAATGGGTCCCCTCGAAAGGCGGCACCCTGGGATTCTTCCTCACGGAGTGGGCACCAGCTAAAGGTGCTGGGCCCAGGGCTGAAGTTGCAGTCCCAGGACTAAAGGTGCCTGGGACTGAGGCGCACGTGGCCCCATGACCTGGAGGGCCATGCACTCGAAACTGGACTCCAACTCTCCAACGAAACCCTGACCCTCTGGTGTCTGCCCCTTTTATATCCCCTCCCGGCATGCACAGCAGGTCCACCACACCCATCAGACCTCAAGATAATGGAGGTGAGCTAGCGCTTTACAGTGAGGGGAAAAAAGTATTTGATCCCCTGCTGATTTTGTACGTTTGCCCACTGACAAAGAAATGATCAGTCTATAATTTTAATAGTAGGCTAATTTTAACAGTGAGAGACAGAATAACAACAAAAAAATACAGAAAAACGCATTTAAAAAAAGTTATACATTGATTTGCATTTTAATGAGTGAAATAAGTATTTGACCCCTTCGCAAAACATGACTTAGTACTTGGTGGCAAAACCCTTGTTGGCGATCACAGAGGTCAGACGTTTCTTGTAGTTGGCCACCAGGTTTGCACTCATCTCAGAAGAGATTTTGTCCCATTGCTCTTTGCAGATCCTCTCCAAGTCATAAAGGTTTCGGGGCTGATGTTTAGTAACTCAAACCTTCAGCTCCCTTCACATATTTTCTATGGGATTAACGTCTGGAGACTGGCTAGGCCACTCCAGGACCTTAATGTGCTTCTTTTTGAGAAACTCCTTTGTTTCCTTGGCCGTGTGTTTTGGGTAATTGTCATGCTGGAATACTCATCCACGACCCATTTTCAATGCCCTGGCTGAGGGAAGGAGGTTCTCACCCAAGATTTGACAGTACATGGCCCTGTCCATCATCCCGTTGATGCGGTGAAGTTGTCCTGTCCCCTTAGCAGAAAAACACCCCCAAAGCATAATGTTTCCACCTCCATGTTTGACGGTGAGGATGGTGTTCTTGGGGTCATAGGCAGCATTCCTCCTCCTCCAAACACGGCGAGTTGAGTTGATGACAAAGAACTACGTTTTGGTCTCATCTGACCACAACACTTTCACCCAGTTCTCTAAAGCCGGCAATACACGGTTTGAATTTCGAAATAATTTTCTTTCGAACATTGTATCTAAGAATTTTCGTACGAATTTCGCACCGTTAGTGGGCTGCAGCAACAGCCGATTTTTGTGCGGAACTTAAATTTGAGGAATCGGACATGTTGGAAATTTTTTGAAAAAAGAACGATTTTCTAATCAATGATGGGAGAATCGTGTGAGAAATGTAATAGAAAAAAAAATGCGCATGTGCAGGAAAAGAATATTCCCGGAGAGAAAAGAAGATTCCCGGCCACGAAAATTATTTTCTGTAGCAACATGAAGGTTTGGTCGGCCGAATTTCGAAAATCAATGGTGGCATCATCGGATCATAAAAAAAAAAAAACTTTCTGATTTTGAAAAGAAAATTAGTTTGAAATTCGACCGTGTATGGCCTGCTTAAATCATTCAGATGTTCATTAGCAAACTTCAGATGGGCCTGTACATGTGCTTTCTTGAGCAGGGACTTTGCGGGCGCTGCAGGATTTCCTTCACGGTGTAGTGTGTTACCAATTGTTTTCTTGGTGACTATGGTCCCAGCTGCCTTGAGATCAGTGACAAGAATCTCCCGTGTAGTTCTGGGCGGATTCCTCACCGTCCTCATGATCATTGAAACTCCACAAGGTGAGATTTTGCATGGAGCCCCAGACTGAGGGAGATTGAAAGTTATTTTGTGTTTCTTCCATTTGCGAATAATCGCACCAACTGTTGTCACCCTCTCACCAAGCTGCTTGGCGATGGTCTTGTAGCCCATTCCAGCCTTGTGTAGGTCTACAATCTTGTCCCTGACATCCTTGGACAGCTCTTTTGTCTTGGCCATGATGGAGAGATTGGAATCTGATTGATTGATTGCGTCTGTGGACAGGTGACTTTTATACAGGTAACAAGCGGAGATTAGGAGCACTCCCTTTGAGGCTGGATTCACACCTATGCAGTTTTAGTGCTTTTTGCATTTTGCAGATTTGCACTACAGTCCACTTAACATGGTTTCCTATGGAACACGTTCTGTAGTGCAAATCTGCAAAATGCAAAAAGCACCAAAAATTCATAGGTGTGAATCCAGCCTAAGAGAGTGCTCCTAATCTCAGCTCTTTACCTGTATAGAAGACACCTGGGAGCCAGAAAACTTGCTGATTGATAGGGGATCAAATACATATTTCAATTGTTTTCTTGGATATTTTTGTTGTTATTCGGTCTCTCATTGTTAAAATAAACCGACCATTACAATTATAGACTGATCATTTCTTTGTCAGTGGGCAAACGTACAAAATCAGCAGGGGATCAAATACTTTTTACCCCCTCACTGTATCTCCCCAAATCATCAGACTGGCAGCTATGATCTACCTCTCCAATGCAGGCACTCCAGTTATACAAGCGTCATCAAATTAGCAAAGAAAAAAAAGAAGGTATCTACAGTATGGTGCTGTATCCTCAAGAACCATTTATTAAAAAGGCAAAAGGGGTACTCACAATTATACATAAAAGACAAGCATAAAAATGCAGCACCGATCAGACAAGCTGGCAGGTGTGATGACTTCACCACTAAAGCTCCACTTGCGCGTTTTGTCTAAACAAACGTCTTCAAGGGGCACTGAAGGAGTTGAGTAAAAATTCTGAACACTTTTAGTAAATCAGCCTCACTATCTCTGGAAAATCTCCAAAGTAGAACACAGATAGTAAAAAAAATGACAGTGTTTTTAACTATTACATATTCTATCCAACTTCAAAAAAGGTTTTGGCTTTGGAAACTGTATACTTTAAATTTCAGAGTTGCCCACAGAAATCAGACTCCTTTTATCTTCAGGGCTGCAGCAGAACGATGACAACTGAAATTCGGTAGCTTTGGGTAACACAGACTCTTTCCTTTCAGATATTTGATCCATGGTCTCTCCTCTTGTAGTTTTCTGTAATGAGCATGTAGTTAATAGTATGGTAACTGAGTATTTATTACTCTCTACTGTACTTTTTATTAGCAGGTGAGATTATTTTAGACAAACGGAAAGCTTAGCATCTGTCTAGGGCACTCTTGCTGTAATAGACTTTAAACATAAGTTCTGTTTGTGGCAGTTTTAAAACACATCATTAAATCCAGGATGGCTGAATTATCGCCTGACTTTCTTCCAAGGGGAATCGCACCTTGTGTTCTAAAATACAAAGATGGAATTATTGAACATTCTTCAGCCCGGCACTTAATGTCAGAACCTCGTAACACACAATCGGTATGTTCCCAGTCCAGACCTGTGGGGTAAGCTTTTATTTTTACCCAGCTGTCAGAAAATAGACAGGTGTTCCAAGATAGGCATCTGCATATAAATATCTACACATATTTCAATATACATTATCTCACAAAAGTGAGTACACCCCTCACATTTTTGTAAATATTTTATTCGATCTTTTCATGTGACAACACTGCAGAAATGACACTTTGCTACAATGTAAAGTAGTGAGTGTACAGCTTGTATAACAGTGTAAATTTGCTGTCCCCTCAAAATAACTCAACACACAGCCATTAATGTCAAAACCGCTGACAACAAAAGTAAGTACACCCCAAATTGGGCCCAATTAGCCATTTTCCCATCCAGGTGTCATGTGACTCGTTAGTGTTACAAGGTCTCAGGTGTAAATGGGGAGCAGATGTGGCAAATTTAGTGTTATAGCTCTCACTCTCTTATACTGGTCACTGGAAGATCAACATGGCACCTCATGGCAAACAACTCTCTGAGGATCTGAAAAAAATAATTGTTGCTCTACATGAAGATGGCCTAGGCTATAAGAAGATTGCCAAGACCTTGAAACTGAGCTGCAGCATGGTGGTCAAGACCATACAGCAGTCTAACAGGACAGGTTCTACTCAGAACAGGCCTTACCATGGTCGACCAAAGAAGTTGAGTGCACGTGCTTAGCGTCATCTACAGAGGTTGTCTTTGGGAAATAGACTTATGAGTTCTGCCAGCATTGCTGCAGAGGTTGAAGGGGTGGGGGGGGGGGTCAGTCTGTCAGTGCTCAGACCATTTGCCACACACTGCATCAAATTGGTCTCCATGGCTGTCGTCCCAGAAGGAAGCCTCTTCTAAAGATGATGCACAAGAAAGCCTGCAAACATTTTGCTGAAGACAAGCAGACTAAGGGCATGGATTACTGGAACCATGTCCTGTTGTCTGATGAGACCAAGATAAACGTATTTGGTTCAGATGGTGTCAGACGTGTGTGGCGGCAACCAGGTGAGGAGTACAAAGAAAAGTGTGTCTTGCCTACAGTCAAGCATGGAGTTGGGAGTGTCATGGTCTGGGGCTGCATGAGAGCTGCCGGCACTGGAGAGCTACAGATCATTGAGGGAACCATGAATGCCAACATGTTCTGTGACATACTGAAGCAGAGCATGATCCCCTTCCTTCAGAGACTGGGCCGCAGGGCAGTATTCCAACATGATAACGACCCCAAACACACCTCCAAGATGACCGCTGCCTTGCTAAAGAAGCTGAGGGTAAAGGTGATGGACTGGCCAAGCATGTCTCCAGACCTAAACTCTATTGAGCATCTGTGGGGCATCCTCAAACGGAAGGTGGAGGAGTGCAAGGTCTCTAACATCCACCAGCTCCGTGATGTGGTCATGGAGGAGGGGAAGAGGACTCCAGTGGCAACCTGTGAAGCTCTGGTGAACTCCATGCCCAAGAGGGTTAAGGCAGAGCTGGAAAAAAATGGTGGCCACACAAAATATTGACACTTTGGCCCCATTTTGGAAATTTTCACTTAGGGGTGTACTCACTTTTGTTGCCAGCGGTTTAGACATTAATGACTGTGTGTTGAGTTATTTTGAGGGGACAGCAAATTTACACTGTTATACAAGCTGTACACTCACTACTTTACATTGTAGCAAAGTGTCATTTCTTCAGTGTTGTCACATGAAAAGATATAATAAAATATTTACAAAAATGTGAGGGGTGTACTTACTTTTGTGAGATACTGTATATACAGTAAAACCTTGGATTGCGGTAACTTGTTTTACAAGATGAGCACATTTTTTTATAAATTTTAACTTGATAAATGAGTGAGGTCTTGCAATACGAGTAGCTTGGGATCTGACTTGTGAGACTCCAAGCCGGATGACATGTGAAATCCAATCTTAGTCGATGAGAGCTGTCTTGATTAGCACTATTGTAGTCGCTCCGACTTTAGAAAAGGTTTCTGTACTACTGTATTTCAAGTCGACTTCTATCCGACTTTTGCCCATAGACTTTAATGAGGGTTTGTGAAAAAAAAAAAACGCTTGTGCTCAAAAAAGTATCAAGAAGCTCAAAAGAGCTCAATAAAAATGTGCACAAGAGCACAAAAAAGCACAAGCTTCTTCAAGCTGAAATAAAAGCTCAAATACCTGTAAAAGCTGCTTTTGTTGAGCTGCAGTGTGCATAAGTCAGATCTCATCTTAATTGATGTGATTTGGATCCGACATTACAGGAAGATTACCCAGGCTTTCCCTGCAGTTGCCTCGAAGTTGCCTTGAAGTCACATTGCTATAATATCTTTATATGGACTATAGACTGAAGGATTGAATAAATTGTTGTGGAACGAATCATCTGAGTTTCCATTATTTTTATGGGGAAATTTTCTCGCAATCCAAGGTTTTACTGTATATACAATCAGGTCCATAAATATTGGGAGATCGACACAATTCTAATCTTTTTGGCTCTATACACCACCACAATGGATTTGAAATGAAACAAACAAGATGTGCTTTAACTGCAGAGTTTCAGCTTTAATTTGAGGGGATTTACATCCAAATCAGGTGAACGGTGTAGGAAGGAATTACAACAGTTTGTATATGTGCCACCCACTTTTTAAGGGACCAAAAGAAATGGGACAATTGGCTGCTCAGCTGTTCCATGGCCAGGTTTGTGTTATTCCCTCATTATCCCATTTACAAGGAGCAGATAAAAGGTCCAGAGTTCATTTCAAGTGTGCTATTTGCATTTAGAATCTGTTGCTGTCAACTTTCAATATGAGATCCAGAGAGCTGTCACTATCAGTGAAGCAAGCCATCATTAGGCTGAAAAAACAAAACAAACCCATCAGAGAGATAGCAAAAACATTAGGTGTGGCCAAATCAACTGTTTGGAACATCCTTAAAAAGAAAGAACGCACCGGTGAGCTCAGCAACACCAAAAGACCCGGAAGACCACGGAAAACAACTGTGGTGGATGACCGAAGAATTCTTTCCCTGGTGAAGAAAACACCCTTCACAACAGTTGGCCAGATGAAGAACACTCTCCGGGAGGTAGGTGTATGTGTGTCAGATGAAGAACACTCTCCAGGAGGTAGGGGTATGTGTGTCAGATGAAGAACACTCTCCAGGAGGTAGGTGTATGTGTGTCAGATGAAGAACACTCTCCAGGAGGTAGGTGTATGTGTGTCAGATGGAGAACACTCTCCAGGAGGTAGGTGTATGTGTGTCAGATGAAGAACACTCTCCAGGAGGTAGGTGTATGTGTGTCAGATGAAGAACACTCTCCAGGAGGTAGGTGTATGTGTGACAAAGTCACCAATCAAGAGAAGACTTCACCAGAGTGAATACAGAGGGTTCACCACAAGATGGAAACCATTGGTGAGCCTCAAAAACAGGAAGGCCAGATTAGAGTTTGCCAAACAACATCTAAAAAAGCCTTCACAGTTCTGGAACAACAACCTATGGACAGATGAGACCAAGATCAACTTGTACCAGAGTGATGGGAAGAGAAGAGTATGGAGAAGGAAAGGAACTGCTCATGATCCAAAGCATACCACCTCATCTGTGAAGCATGGTGGTGGTAGTGTCATGGCGTGGGCATGTATGGCTGCCAATGGAACTGGTTCTCTTGTATTTATTGATGATGTGACTGCTGACAAAAGCAGCAGGATGAATTCTGAAGTGTTTCGGACAATATTATTATCGGCTCATATTCAGCCAAATGCTTCAGAACTCATTGGACGGCGCTTCACAGTGCAGATGGACAATGACCCGAAGCATACTGCAAAAGCAACCAAAGAGTTTAAGGCAAAGAAGTGGAATGTTATGCAATGCCCAAGTCAATCCCCTGACCTGAATCCGCTTGAGCATGCATTTCACTTGCTGAAGACAAAACTGAAGGGAAAATGCCCCAAGAACAAGCAGGAACTGAAGACAGTTGCAGTAGAGGCCTGGCAGAGCGTCACCAGGGATGAAACCCAGCGTCTGGTGACGTCATCGCGTTCCAGACTTCAGGCTGTAATTGACTGCAAAGGATTTGCAACCAAGTATTAAAAAGTGAAAGTTTGATTGATGATTGTTAATCTGTCCCATTACTTTTGGTCCCTTAAAAAGTGGGAGGCACATATACAAACTGTTGTAATTCCTACACCGTTCACCTGATTTGGATGTAAATCCCCTCAAATTAAAGCTGAAAGTCTGCAGTTAAAGCACATCTTGTTCGTTTATTTCAAATCCATTGTGGTGGTGTATAGAGCCAAAAAGATTAGATTTGTGTTGATGTCCCAATATTTATGGACCTGACAGTATATATATATATATATTTATATGCATTATTGCCCCTGTCTATGAAGAAAAGGGATTGTCTGAACAGAATTACATCTCCTTTGACAGTTTAAACAATTGTCATATGTTTTAAATTCAAATGTGCATTTAGCAGTTTGATTAGAGTTCAGCTTTATGGCAGCCATACACACGTTAATAAATAATTTATTTCTCTCCGATCGAACTCTTACAATAGGAATAATCAATTTATAGTTGACAACCCATTCAATTGATATGCCACACACAGGGAAGTGTATTTTATTGATAGGTATAGCTGTAATAAACCCAAAACCAAAAACGTAATATATTGCAGCTTACCAATCATTAGATGTGGCGGCTGCCTTAGTTAGTTTGTTCGTCAAACTCCAGGTAATACTTTAGAAGCAGTTACAGCAAACACTTTTTTCCTTTTGGGGTAAAGGTTTTACATAAATAAACAAAATTTGATCATTGTAAGCATCCCTGTTAGCGCTAAATGGTTTGTCTCATCCCTGTAACTAAAACTGATCTGGAAGAGAGCTTGTTCTTTTGAAAAACAACAGACTTCCTGGCTGGATCACCAGATGAAAATAAAAGAAAGAAAGCCTAATAAAGAAAACGAATGCAGCCATCACATCTACAAATTGGTAAACTGCAATATAATATTGTATGTATTTCGGGGATGGAGGTGTGTCATTATAGAGGCAGCTTTGAGCCCATTTTTTCTTTGCAATATAATACATGTTTGCGTTTGGGTTTAATAGTGCTCTAAAGTGGTTGTAAAGCTTCATTTTAAAAATAAATAAAAATAACAAACATGTTACCCTTACTTGTGTAATGGTTTTGCACAGAGCAGCCCCAATCCTCTTCTTCTGTGATCTCCCCACCGGCGCTCCTGGCCCCTCCTCTTCATCGGACGGGTGGCCCCAGGGAAAGCGGCTTTCCCTGGGGGCACCCATGTGTGCTCACTCCCGAGTCCCACTGCTGTTTCCATTGACACAGACAGCGGAACCCGGCCCTGCCCCCCTGCTTTTGTGTCACTGGATTTGGTTGACAGCCAATCGCTCCCACTGCTATCAATCTGTCCAATGAGGAGAGAGACAGCGTCTGGAGCCTCTGTGCTTGTGCACATTGCTGGATTGGATGGGCTCAGGTAAAGAAAAGCAGGGGTTTGGTGGGCAGAAGCAGCACAGAAGGTTTTTTGCCTTAATGCATAGAATGCATTAAGATGAAAAACCTTAAGGCTTTAAAACCACTTAAGGATACAATGATAACTAGATAAAAAGTAGACATGTGCACTTAGTTTCATTCCGAATTCGTTTTTTTAACATATTTCGACAAATTCATTAATTTAGAAATATCAGAATTAACGAAAACCCGTTTAATGAATTTTTCTGAATATTTGGAAATTCGTAAATTCGTAAATTCGAAAATTCGAAATTCGAAAATCCGAAAACCAGAAAATTCTAAAATCTAAAATAATAGAAAACCCGAAAATTAAAAAATCTAAAATAATAGAAAACCCGAAAATTAAAAAATCTAAAATAATAGAAAACCCGAAAATTTAAAAATCTGAAATAATAACTAACTAATAATAACTTAACTATTACTAACTACTAAATTATAGGTATTGGAATTTCTGTTTAAATTTGGCTGATAGTGAATGTAACGAATACAAATGTATCCAAAGTTAACGAATGCAGTATCTAAACGAATGGAACGTAACAAATTAATAATAATAAAGAACAATAATAATAAAAAAATGTTTTTATTATTATTATTATTAATTTGTTCTGTTCCATTTGTTTAGATGCGACATTCGTTATTTCGGATAATTCGTAAATTCTGATAAATTCGTATTCGTTACGTTCACTAACAGCCAAATTTTAAAGGAAATTACAATACCTATCATTTTATAGTTAGTTATTATTAGTTAGTTAGTTATTCCTTTGAATTTTCGGATTTTCTTTCTTATTTTCGGATTTTCGAATCTATGAATTTACGTATTGCAATCATAACGAATGACCCGAAACCCCCCCCAAAAAAACGAATGAAGCGAAAGCAAAAGGGAACACATTTTTCGGCAGTGCTATTAAAAAGGGCATCTACTCAAGAGAAAAAAATACAATTCTACCACTTTACAAAACTCTGTTTTTTCCACATCTTGAATATGCCATCTAGTTTTGGTCAGGAACCCTCAGGAAGGATGTGCTGGAGCTGGAGAGAGTCCAGGAAAAGGCAACAAACTAAGGGGACTGGAGGAGCCCAGTTAGGAGAAACGGCTACAGGCAATAAATGTATTCTCCTTGGAAGAGAGACACTTAAGGGAAGAAATGATCACATATTACAAATTTCAAAATGGTGATTGTAGCATAGGGAGAAAACTATTCAGTTTCGGATCGCTTAAGACATGCAGTCGCTCAATGAATTTGGACAAGACGCAGTTTACCTTAAATTGTGTAATAGGTTCTTTACTGTCAGAATGGTAATAATGTGGAACTCCCTTCCACAACTGGTGGTGTCAGGGGGGAGTGTACCTTTTAGATGGGCATCTTAGCGAATATACAGGGATATGGGAATGGAAGTGACATAAGCACATACACACATACCGTAGGGAAGGGAAGTCCTAAAAGTCGCACATCACAGCAAAACCCTGTAAGGAGGTGCATGACAACCTCAGTCCAGGCTCCAGACAGGTCAGGCTCCAACGCATTTCACTCCGCACCAGGAGCTCAATCATGGGGATCCATTAACTACTTGCGGACCAGCCGCCGTCATTAAACTGCGGCAGGTTGGCTCGTTTCCGCAAATCAGGGTAGCTGTACGTAGGTTTGGGAACTCGCTTCTGTGGGCTCACGCACTTCCATTGGCCAGTGGGGAAGCCAATCAGCGGGTCCGGTGGACTCGATGTCCGTCAGCCACCTGCGATCGTTCCCCGCAGTGACAGAATGGGGATCTGTCTGTGTAAACAAGGCAAATCTCTGTCCTGACAGGGAAGATCACACAGATCCTCTCTTTCTGCTGGGCACTCCTGGATGTAAGGGGAGTACTCTTGGATGTAAGAGAGGACTCTTCTGGACGCTCCTGGATGTAAGGGGGGGACTCTACTGAGCACTCCTGGATTTAAGGGGGTCTCAACTGGGCACTCCTGGATGTAAGGGGGGACTCTATTGAGCACTCCTAGATGTAAGGGTGGTCTCTACTGGGCACTCCTAGATGTAAGAGGGGACTCTGCTGGGCACTCCTGGATGTAAGGGGGTCGCTACTGGGCACTCCTGGATGTAAGAGGGGACTCTGCTGGGCACTCCTGGATGTAGGGGGGTCTCTACTGGGCACTCCTGGATGTAAGAGGGGACTCTGCTGGGCACTCCTGGATGTAGGGGGGTCTCTACTGGGCACTCCTGGATGTAAGAGGGGACTCTGCTGGGCACTCCTGGATGTAGGGGGTCTCTATTGGGCACTCCTGGATGTAAGAGGGGACTCTGCTGGGCACTCCTGGAGGTAAGGGAGGACTCTTCTGGGCACTCCAGGATGTAAGGGAGGTCTCTACTGGGCACTCCTGGATGTAAGAGGGGACTTTGCTGGGCACTCCTGGATGTAGGGGGTCTCTATTGGGCACTCCTGGATGTAAGAGGGGACTCTGCTGGGCACTCCTGGAGGTAAGGGAGGACTCTTCTGGGCACTCCTGGATGTAAGGGAGGACTCTTCTGGGCACTCCTGGATGTAAGGGAGGTCTCTACTGGGCACTCCTGGATGTAAGAGGGGACTCTGCTGGGCACTCCTGGGTTTGACCTGGATGTAAGGGAGTTCTCTGTTAGGCACTATTGGATGTAAGAGAGGACTCTTCTGGGCACGCCTGGATGTAAGGTGGTCTCAACTGGGCACTCCTAGATGTAAGAAAGTACTCTGTTGGGCACTCCTAGATGTAAGGGAGGACTCTTCTGGGCACTCCTATATGTAAGGGAGGACTCTTCTGGGCACTCCTGGATGTAAGGTGGGTACTCTGCTGGGCACTCCTAGATGTAAGGGGGTACTCTGTTGGGCACTCTTGTATGTAAGGGAGCACATATAGGAGGAAGTTGGTGCTGGTACCAAAGACAATAAAACAACTACCGTATATACTCGAGTATAAGCCGACCCGAGTATAAGCCGAGGTACCTACTTTTACCACAAAAAAATGGGAAAACGTATTGACTCGAGTATAAGCTGAGGGGAGGAAATGTGCCCATTGCCCAACCTTACTGTGCCCATTGCCATCTCACTCTGCCACCTCACTGCCCATTGTCACCTCACTATGCCCATTGTCGCCTCACTGTGCCCCCTTACTGTGCCCATTGCCATCTCACTGCCCATTGTCACTTCACTGTGCCCCCTTACTGTGTCCATTGCAGCCTCCCTGTGCCCGAGTCAGTGTACCTCAAAATCTTGTAATTCTGCGGCCGGCGTCCATTGTTCAAATCTTGCGCCGTTCTCCCTGTCCCTTCCATGATAGGCGTTTCCAGCAAACACTGTGTTGAGTGTTTGCGCCTATTACGGAGATCCTCTCATTCTCCGACTCCGTTTCCCAGCAGGCACTGTGTTCAGTGCTCCGCCAATCACGGACGTCGGACAAGAGGACCTCCGTGATAGGCGCAAACACTCAACACAGTGTTTGCTGGAAATGCCTATCGCGGAAGGGACAGGGAGAACGGCGCGAGATTTGAACAATGGACGCCGGCCGCGGAATTTCGCGATTTTCAGGTACTGACTCGAGTATAAGCCGAGGGGTATACTTTCAGCCCTAAAAAAAGGGCTGAAAAACTCGGCTTATACTCGAGTATATACAGTAATAAGGTTGGGAATAAAAGCCAGGGAACTGAAATAAAAAAAAATATATATTAAAAATACAAATCAGTGGATACTATTAAAAATGTTCACATGAGGCTAAAAGAAAGTCTTTCTAGTCCATCCTAAACACTTAGAAGGCAGCCCAGTGAAGATGTGAAGCAAATCCAGGGAAGCTGAGGGGAAAAGCACAAAAGCGCCACTCTAAGTGCAGTAGTAACAGTAAATTTTAATGGATAAAATGGAGACCTGAGGTCTGATGAAGGAGCACATGCTCCGAAAGCGCTTACCCATTGGTTCTCCAGTCACCCGGAACACATTGATCTCCCAGCAACCCGGAAGTTCACCGCGAGTCACGGCTCACAGCACGGCCTTTACGCCCGCTGAGGATCTCTCCATCCCTGGCTCCGTTCCTCCCTGCATCGGTCAAATCGCCGCCCAGCAAGCGCTGGCTGCTACCGGCGCCATCGGTTACGCACCACCGTTCTGCCTGAGAAAGAATATGAACTCCTCCATCTTATATGTCCACTTTTAACTCCACGTTTGTGAGTACATACATGCTCCCTCTCCATTTTATCCATTAAAATTTACTGTTACTACTGCACTTAGAGTGGCGCTTTTGTGCTTCTCCCCTCAGCTCTTGTATGTAAGGGAGGACTCTTCTGGGCACTCCTGGATGTTGGGGGGTCTCAACTGGGCACTCCTGGATGAAAGGGAGTACTCTGTTGGGCAATCATAGATGTAAGAGAGGACTCTTCTGAGCACCCCTGGATGTAAGGGGGTACTCTGGCAATAATGGACTCTTCTAGGCACTCCTGGATGTAAGGGGGTCTCTACTGGGCACTCCTCGATGTATAGGGGGTACATTGTTGGGCACTCCTGGATGTAAGGAAGGACTTTTCTGGGCACTCCTGGCTGTAAGGGAGGACTCTAATGGACACTCCTGGATGTGAGCGGGAACCCTGTCCTGGCACTCCAGGACACTCTGGGATGTAAGTGAAGACACTGAAGACACTGGTCGTAAAGGGGGACTCTATAAAAACAATTATTTTCGGCCTGCGAATATTTGCAAAATGTACAATGTGGCCCTTGTACTGCAAATTTGGAGACCCCTGTCTATGGCTGGCCATAAACTATACAATTTTCTTATTCAATTTCCTTTAGATTTACCATCAACTATGTAGTGTAAGGGCCTGCCTGATTGCATATAAATTGAAGGTGTTTAGGTTTGACCTCAAATTATATAGTTTTGGTAAATCTAAAGGAAAATTGTACAAGAAAATCGTCTGATGCCTAGTACACACGACCGGGATTCCCGGCGTTAAACAGTCCGCCGGGAATCCCAGGGGGGAAAACCGAGAACCTGCTCGGTAACTTTCCCCTTGTAAACACCAGAGGTTTTCCCGTCGGGAAAACTGCGGTGAGAGCTTTGGCCGGGAATCCCGACCGTGTGTATGCTCCACCGCAGTGTTTCCCATAGGTTAAAAACCGCCGCGAATCACGGCGGGAAAATATAAAACATGTTCTCATTTTTACAGCCGGGATTCCTAGCAGTTTTCCTGTCGGGAAAATTGCGATGGAGCATAATCATGGCCGGTTTTCCCGGCCAAAAGCTCTCATGGCAGTTTTCCCGACGGGAAAACTGGTCGTGTGTATGAGGCATAAGGCTTTTTGTTAAGCGCTGCACAAACTGTTGGCGCTTTATAAGTCCGATATAAGGTATGACCAGCCTTAGAGCATGATACCGTCCAAATAATTTTTCAATAAAACAATCATTGAATTGCTCCTTTGATTTATAAAGTGTACACATTCTTGCGATAGAAGAAAAAGAACAGCCACCCTTGGAACCAGCCTTTTACTGGTGGAAACAATAGCAATATTCCAGCGTACGATCGCCCGGTTTCCACCGACACTGAAAAAGCCAAGCCCAACCACATAGGTGTCTATCATTCTATGTTTGTAGAAACCTTCAGCTGTTTCAATCTCCTGCATGATGTTTGTAGTTTGTCATGATGCCACAGAGATGCTTGTTGGCTTCTCGTCATGCACAGAAGTACAGTCTGGCTTGGTCCTGAATGGCGGTATAAATGGGCCTGGTAGCGGCGTGCCACAGCGCCCTGCAGAGCTGTATCGGTATCCTGCAGGCCTGCCGCTGAGAGCAGCATTAGTAGCAGCTGTGCTCTTTATGTTGCAAGTTCTGTTAATATAGAAGCCACAGATTCCGAAGAGCTCCCCAGAGGACCTCCAGATGTGTTTTATTCTAATAGGGACATTACACGCTAAATTAAAATGAGACAGTAAAACCACAATGACTCTCAGAGCACAGGCTTCTCAGCTTCAAGCTTCATGTGTGACGTCAGGTTCCCAATAAATGTGAATTAACTAGATGCAATAACTGTTCATCATCCCTATAATAAATAGTGATGAGCACAGAAAAAGAGAGCGAGGAGGCAGACAGCGAGAGATTGTGTGTGTGTGTGTATGAACAGGCAGACAGGGGAGAGATGGGGTGTGTGTGCGAGACAGATGAATAGCTGGCAATGCTGAAATGAAGAGCAGCTAAATGATTCAATATAGACCGATGGAAAGGAGAGAAAATAGAACACGTAAAAATATAAAACAAGAAATGGGAAGAGACAAAAGAAATCATTTAATGCTGCAGTCGAGGTTTAACACAGAGAGGAGTATTTTGTTCCTTTCAAAATGTCATTGGGGGGGTTTTAAGAAAATTGTTGATTTGATTTCTGACTTAGTGGTTAGCTCTGGTATCTTCGCATACATCTTTGTGTAAAATAAATGACATTTACAGTATATGTTTATTCATTTACTTCCTATGAAAAGTCCTATCAATTCTGCTTTGTTTGCTACAGTGCAGAAAGTTCTCCCTGTGCAGCTTTTTCTTGTCATCAGAATTTATAGCGTACCCAAACCCAAAAAGTAAAAATTAAATTTATTTCAGCTAACCAGTGGCGGCTGGTGTTTTTTTTTTGGGGGGGCAAACCCCCCCCCGTTGGTTGGTCGGCGGCACCCCCCCACCTCGGCACTTACTCCATCGGTTGCAGGCGGGTGGGCTCCTATGGGCGGGTTGCGGGCTCCTATGGGTGGCAGATTGTGGGCTCCTATGGGCAGGTTGCGGGCTCCTATGGGCGTTGCGTTGCAGGCTCCTATGGGCGAGTTGCGGGCTCCTACGGGCAGTGCGTTGCAGGCTCCTATGGCCGGGTTGTGGGCTCCTACGGGCGGTGGGTTGCAGGCTCCTATGGGTGGGTTGCGGGCTCCTACAGGTGGTGGGTTGCGGGCTCCTATGGGCGGGTTACGGGCTCTTACGGGCAGTGGGTTGCGGGCTCCTATGGGCGGGTTGCGGGCTCCTATGGGCGGTGCGTTGCGGGCTCCTATGGGCGGGTTGCGGGCTCCTATGGGCGGTGGGTTGCAGGCTCCTATGTGTGGGTTGTGGGCTCCTACGGGCGGTGGGTTGCAGGCTTCTATGGGTGGGTTGCGGGCTCCTAAAGGTGGTGGGTTGCAGGCTCTTACGGGCGGCGGGTTGCGGGCTCCTATGGGCTGGTTGCGGGCTCCTACAGGCGGCGGGTTGAAGGCTCCTATGGGCGGGTTGCGGGCTCCTACTAGCGGTTGGTTGTGGGCTCCTATAGGCGACGGGCAGTGGCTCCTGTGTCCTCTCTGCATCACGGCGGCTTCTGCCGTGCAGCTCCTCCCTCCTCCTCCTAGGCGTCCAATAGGACCAATTTATCATCTAGGGGCCATATATCCCCACAAAGCGCAAGTGACCACTCTAGCGATAGATGGTCAATACATAAGGGTGAGTGCACATCCATGTGGGGCACCTTTGTCTACACACTAAATTGGAGCACCTCTAACTTCTGAACTATGCACGAGCACTTTATTTCACATTGCAGTGGGACTGTTAATAAATTCATTTTGCCATTTTGATTCACATATTGTTGTTTTCATATTGGGAATGTATATTAGCTGAGCTTGGTGTTTAACCCTTTCACATTCACTGTGAAGCTAGCCAGCTCACATTTGCACTGCTGCTGGCAATTACATGATTCAATTTTTATTTGGCGCAATGTTTTTTTCCTTTTTGTCCAATAGGATCGCCTGTCCTTTCAGCCAATGAGGTGACCGGTGTCTAAACTCACTTCCTGATTGGCCGAGAGGGGGCTGAGTGTTACAAACAGCGAATACTGATTCGCTGTTTTAAGACACCTGGGTAGGCTCGGAGCGCACTCTCTGCGACCCGAGCCCACCCTATATTATAGCCTATTAGAGGCTCTGGCTTTAATCGGTGGTTCAATAAAACAGCCCCCCCCTTATTTTTCTTCTTTCAGACTTGCAGGGTAAAGCCATTATGTGAAACTTACCTGAAAACAAAGCATTCCAGCGAGGCGATGTCATCGCCTTGAGGCCACTTCCATCTTCCCCCGTATTTCTTCCGGGTCCGCAGACTCAGGCCATGTGACTGGCCGAAGCCGCGATAACGTCACTCCCGCTCATGCGTGGGGAGCCGCCATTTACGGCACAGGATTTTTCTCTTTTTTAACCAAATCTCTTTGTCCCTCTTATCTCCTGAGTTGTCCTTCGATTTGGTTTGATGTGTAGACCTCAATAAAAATGTACCATTTAACTACAAAAAGCATTATACTACACTTAGCCTTTCACCCAACTTCTATATTATTGAATTTGTTATTGTAAAACACTGATATAAAAGGAAAAGTAGCGGTAAAAAAGCACTTGTGGGTTTAAGTAATTCTTAATGGCCAGGTAATTGGGGGCCTGGCAGGGATGTGACTAGTGATGAGCCGAACACCCCCGGGTTCGGTTCACACCAGAACCCGCGAACGGACCGAAAGTTCGTACGAACATTAGAACCCTATTAAATACAATGGATGCGAACGTTCGAATTCTAAAGTGCTAATTATAACAACTATTATGCATGTTATTGTCCTAAAAAGGGTTTGGGAACCCGGGTTCTGCACCAGGGGACATGTATCAATGCAAAAAGAAGTTTTAAAAACGGTCGTTTTTCGGGAGCAGTCATTTTAATGATGCATAAAGTGAAAAAAAAAAAAGTCAAATATTCCTTTAAATATCGTACCTGGGGGGTGTCTAAAGTATGCCTGTGAAGTGCCACGTGTTTCCCGTGTTTAGAACTGTCCCTGCACAAAATGACACTTCTAAAGGAAAAAAAAGCCATTTAAAACTGCTTGCGGCTTTAATGTAATGTCTGGTCCCGGTAATATGGATGAAAATCTTTAAGAAAAATGGCATAGCTACCCCATGACCCCCCCCCCCTACCCCAGCCCATTACCAGCCCCTTTGGGTCTTGTATGGATATTAAGGGGAACCCCGCACATAAAATAAAAAAGGCCCTATATACTCTGAACAGCCGTATACAGGCGGTGCATACAAGACAGGGACTGTAGGTTTGTTCCTATGTAGAATGTGTTTGTAATTTTGAACAGGTACATTGTTGAAGTGTAGCTCCAGCCCAAAAATCTATTTTTTTTTTTTTGGAAAACATAGGTAAGGGTTATCACCCCTGTAACATTTGTTTTGCTGTCTGTGCCCCTGTTCAGAACATTTCACCTCACTTTCCGTCCCAATGACAACTGTTTTTGAAATGTGGTGTTTTTCTTGAAACAAGGATTGCTGATAAAGCATCAGTACAGAGGAGACACCTTTCTCCCATATTTATTCTTACAGGAGAGAATTTTCCTTCCTAGTGGTAGATTTCCTCTCACTTCCTGTTGTCTTCTTGCGTTTGCAAGTAGGAGTCGTTTGTAAGTTGGATGTTTGAAAGTAGGGACCTGCCGTATATACTCTGCAGAAATAGGCCCCTTAGTTGTTGGTGTTGGCACAACACTGTAAGCACTCACAGTTACTCTTGGTTGGTGCTGGAACGCCCTGCTGTCAACTATTATATCAGGAATTTTAATTACATATAATTGTTGAACAGTGGTAGTAAAAATTGGGCCTTTGATGGTGGTGCTGGTGCCACAACACTGTAAGCCCTGACAGTTACTCTTGGTGGGTGCAGCAATGGGCCCTGCTGTGAATTATTAGATCAAGAATTGTAATTGCATGCCCCTGTTGAACAGGGGCTGAAAAATTGGGCCTTAGGCACTGGTGGCACAACACTACAACCCCTCACAGATACTGTACTTGGAGCACAGCAATGAGCCCTGTTGCAAAGTATTGCTTCAAAAATTGTAATGACACGCCCCTTTTAAACAGGGGCTGAAAAATTGGGCCTTAGGCACTGGTGCCACAACACTCCAACCCCTCACAGATACTGTACTTGGAGCACAGCAATGAGCCCTATGGCAAATTATTGCTAAAAAAATTGTAATTACACGCCCCTGTAAAACAGGGGCTGAAAAATTGGGCCTTAGCCACTGGTGGCGGCACCCATAAACAAAAATGATCTTCCAAGCTATCATCATCAATCGTATCATTGAGGACTCGGAGGAGGAGGATAGCCAGTCAACATAACAGCACAGGCACTCAGCATCAGCATCAGTCTTGAAGGGATGTGACATGTTAAAATCAATTAGTCTGTTATATCAGCATCAGGTGTGTGGTAGCTGGTGGTGATCCAAGACTGGTTCATCTTGATGAAAGTCAGTCGATCAACCGAGTCGGTGGACAGGCGCACCCTGTGATCCGTGACAAATCCTCCAGCAGCACTGAATGTGCGTTCCGAAAGAACGCTGGATGCAGGACAGGCCAGTAGCTCAATTGCATACTGTGCAAGCTCTGGCCAGTGATCCATCCTCAAGACCCAGTAAGCCAGAGGATTTTCGGTGGGGAAGGTGTCCAAGTCTGACCTTGCTCCTAGATATTCCTGCACCATGTTTATCAGACGCTGGCGATGGTTGCTGGAACCGATCATACTTTGGGGCTGCGGACTAAAGAATTGTCTGAACGCATCGATCAGACGGCCACCTTCCCCACCGCTCCTTCTTTGACTGGCCGAAGCCTCAGCAACTCGTTGTCCAGGACCAGGAGTTTGTAACCTCCCAGTCTCTGGGAACGCGTTGCACAGACCTTTCTGCAAGGCCTCCCGGAGTTGTCTCATCCTCTGCTCCCTCTGCGACGGTAACATAAGGTCCGCAACCTTACCCTTGTACCGTGGATCAAGGAGAGTGGCCAGCCAGTAATGGTCCCTCTCCTTGATCCGAAGAATACGAGGATCCTTCCGCAGACTTTGCAGGATCAGGGAGGCCATGCAGCGTAGGTTTGCTGAGGCATTCGCTCCGGAGTCCTCTGGGTCACTAAGGACGACATGATCCGCAGCCACCTCCTCCCAGCCACGTACAAGTCCACTGGTTTCTTGGGACTGTAAATCATCCCTAAAAGACTGCTGCTGATGATGCTGAGTGCCAGCCTCCACCTCCATGCTGACACAATCCTCCTCCTCCTCCTCCTCCTCCTCCTCTTCCTGTGCGATGGGTGGGACAGAAGGAACACTGTCTGGGTAAAGGGGGCCTTGAGAGGCAAGGAAGTCCTCCTCTTCCTGCCTCTGTTCTGCCTCAAGTGCCCTGTCCATTATTCCACGCAGCGTGTGCTCCAACAGGTGGACAAGAGGTACAGTGTCACTGATGCATGCACTGTCACTGCTCACCATCCTCGTGGCCTCCTCAAATGGTGCCAGGACAGTGCATGCATCCCTGATCATGCCCCACTGGCGTGGAGAAAAAAAACCAAGCTCCCCTGACCCTGTCCTGGTGCCGTAGTCGCACAGGTACTCATTGATGGCCCTCTGCTGCGTGTGCAGCCGCTGCAGCATGGCCAACGTTGAGTTCCACCTGGTGGGCATGTCACATATAAGGCGGTTCTTGGGCAGGTTCAACTCCTTTTGCAGCTCAGCCAGGCGAGCACTGGCATTATAAGATCTGCGGAAATGCACACAGACTTTCCTGGCCTGCCTCAGGACATCCTGTAAGCCCGGGTACCTGCCCAAGAACCGCTGCACCACCACGTTAAGGACGTGAGCCACACAGGGCACATGGGTCAGTTGTCCCTGTCGGAGGGCGGAGAGGAGGTTGGTGCCATTGTCGCAAACCACCATTCCTGGCTTAAGCTGGCGTGGCGTCAACCACCTCTCGGCCTGGCCCTGCAGAGCAGACAGGACCTCTGCCCCAGTGTGGCTTCTGTCCCCCAAACACACCAGCGCAAGCACGGCATGGCATCTTTTTGCCTGCGTACTTGCGTAGCCCCGTGAACGGCTACGGAGCACCGCTGGTTCATAGGACAAACCACAGGAAGAGGCCATGGAGGAAGAAGAAGAGGAGGGGGTGGAGGAGAGAGGTGTGTCACAACCAGTAGTAGCATTTTGGAGGCGTGGCGGTGGAACAACCTCCAACACTACTGCACCTTGTCCTGCATCCTTCCCAGCTGCCAAAAGAGTGACCCAATGGGCCGTGAAAGAAAGGTAACGTCCCTGTCCATGCCTGCTGGACCATGAGTCAGCGGTAATATGCACCTTACCGCTGACCGCCCTGTCCAGCGAGGCCAAGACATTGCCTTCCACATGCCGGTAGAGAGCCGGAATAGCCTTCCGTGAGAAAAAGTGGCGTTTGGGAACCTGCCACTGAGGAACCGCACATTGCACAAACTCACGGAAGGGGGCCGAGTCTACCAACTGAAAAGGCAGCAGTTGAAGCGCTAGCAATTTAGCCAAGCTAGCATTCAACCGCTGGGCATGTGGATGGCTGGGAGTGAACTTCTTTCGACGGTCCAGCAGCTGGGGCAGGGAAATTTGCCTGCTAGAATCGGACGTCGGTGTACTGCTAGCAGAGTGGCCGCAAGTACTTGGCTGTGACACACCTAATTCTACACCTTCATTCCTCTCAGTGCATGTTTCAGAGAGGACTGAAGTTATAGTGGGGTTGGAGATCCCAGCTGATGCGGTGCAAGGAGAGGTCCGCTTTGTTCTTTGGTGTGGGTCTTTGAGGTAGGCTTGCCAACGAGCTGCATGGCAGGTCAACATATGTCTGGTCAGGCATGTGGTACCCAAGCGGCTGATGTTTTGGCCACGCGATATACGCTTGAGACATATGTTGCAAACAGCAGCTGTGCGATCTGATGCACTAGCCTCAAAAAAGGCCCACACCAAGGAACTTTTTGAATGACGGGCAGAGGCAGCGCCCTGCACAGGCGGAGCTCTGCGGTGTGATTCCGTCAGTGTACTGCCCTTACGCTGGCCACCAAAGGGCATCCTGCCTCGTTGGAGATGTGCCTCCTCCTCATCCTCCTCCTCCTCCTCTCTCCTATTAGGCACCCACGTGGAGTCAGTGACCTCATCATCCCCTCCCTCCTCATCACTGGAGCCAATCTGGCAGTATGCTGCAGCTGCTGGAACATGACTGCCAGATTGGTGTCCTTCTTGAGCATCCCCTCTGTCTGCTCTCACGCTACTGCCTTCCTGTAGCTGGGTTTCATCATCAGACCCTTCGAAACGCTGGGCATCCTCCTGGAGCATGTACCCAACACTGTGCTCAAACAGTTCGGGGGACTCCTCAGGAGGAGGACATGGTGGGTCTAGGGAAGGAGTGACTGATGATGAGTCTGACATTGATACCAGGGAAGAGGACGCTTTGGCAGCTGCTTTGCCAGTACCCTGAGCCTGGGTGAGAGAGGATGAGGAGGAGGAGGAGGGCTTGGTCATCCACTCTACCAAGTCTTCGGCATGATGTGGCTCAACATGTCCAGCTGCCGAAAAGAAGGACAAGCGTGTCCCATGGCCATGTGCTGATGACAATGCACCGCATCCACGACCAGCACTGTTGCCCCCAGACACAGAGCCTGCTTGCCCTCTTTTATTGCCTCCTGACTGTCTGCCTCTCCTTGTTTGCCTTCCAGACATTCTAATAGATGGCCTGCAGGGAGATGGGAAAAAAGCAATAAGGGCTACCTTCAGGTGTCCTTCTCTGTCCCTTTACTTAAGGATTTCTAAATATGGTTGAGGATGATTGCTTTTGCACAGAATAGCACAACGACAATTTCCCTGACTGTCCAAAAAACAAGGATTTCAAAGATGGTTGATGAGGAATGCTTTAGCACACTATAGCACAAGGAGAATTCCCCTCACTTTCCTTCTTTGTCCCTAGAAACAAGGACTCGCACAGTGAAAGAAACTGACACTCTCCCTACCTAGAATATTCTGTCCCTAGAAAAAATGTTTTTTTAAAGCACACTATAGCACAAGGAGAATTCCCCTCACTTTCCTTCTTTGTCCCTAGAAACAAGGACTCGCACAGTGAAAGAAACTGACACTCTCCCTACCTAGAGTTTTCTGTCCCTAGAAAAAATGTTTTTTTAAAGCACACTATAGCACAAGGAGAATTCCCCTCACTTTCCTTCTTTGTCCCTAGAAACAAGGACTCGCACAGTGAAAGAAACTGACACTCTCCCTACCTAGAGTTTTCTGTCCCTAGAAAAAATGTTTTTTTAAAGCACACTATAGCACAAGGAGAATTCCCCTCACTTTCCTTCTTTTTTCCTAGAAACAAGGACTCGCACAGTGAAAGAAACTGACACTCTCCCTACCTAGAGTTTTCTGTCCCTAGAAAAAATGTTTTTTTAAAGCACACTATAGCACAAGGAGAATTCCCCTCACTTTCCTTCTTTTTTCCTAGAAACAAGGACTCGCACAGTGAAAGAAACTGACACTCTCCCTACCTAGAGTTTTCTGTCCCTAGAAATTTTTTTTTTTTAAAGCACACTATAGCACAAGGAGAATTCCCCTCACTTTCCTTCTTTTTTCCTAGAAACAAGGACTCGCACAGTGAAAGAAACTGACACTCTCCCTACCTAGAGTTTTCTGTCCCTAGAAATTTTTTTTTTTTAAAGCACACTATAGCACAAGGAGAATTCCCCTCACTTTCCTTCTTTTTTCCTAGAAACAAGGACTCGCACAGTGAAAGAAACTGACACTCTCCCTACCTAGAGTTTTCTGTCCCTAGAAAAAATGTTTTTTTAAAGCACACTATAGCACAAGGAGAATTCCCCTCACTTTCCTTCTTTGTCCCTAGAAACAAGGACTCGCACAGTGAAAGAAACTGACACTCTCCCTACCTAGAGTTTTCTGTCCCTAGAAAAAAATGTTTTTTTAAAGCACACTATAGCACAAGGAGAATTCCCCTCACTTTCCTTCTTTTTTCCTAGAAACAAGGACTCGCACAGTGAAAGAAACTGACACTCTCCCTACCTAGAGTTTTCTGTCCCTAGAATTTTTTTTTTTTAAAGCACACTATAGCACAAGGAGAATTCCCCTCACTTTCCTTCTTTTTTCCTAGAAACAAGGACTCGCACAGTGAAAGAAACTGACACTCTCCCTACCTAGAGTTTTCTGTCCCTAGAATTTTTTTTTTTTTAAAGCACACTATAGCACAAGGAGAATTCCCCTCACTTTCCTTCTTTTTTCCTAGAAACAAGGACTCGCACAGTGAAAGAAACTGACACTCTCCCTACCTAGAGTTTTCTGTCCCTAGAAAAAATGTTTTTTTAAAGCACACTATAGCACAAGGAGAATTCCCCTCACTTTCCTTCTTTTTTCCTAGAAACAAGGACTCGCACAGTGAAAGAAACTGACACTCTCCCTACCTAGAGTTTTCTGTCCCTAGAAAAAATGTTTTTTTAAAGCACACTATAGCACAAGGAGAATTCCCCTCACTTTCCTTCTTTTTTCCTAGAAACAAGGACTCGCACAGTGAAAGAAACTGACACTCTCCCTACCTAGAGTTTTCTGTCCCTAGAAATTTTTTTTTTTTAAAGCACACTATAGCACAAGGAGAATTCCCCTCACTTTCCTTCTTTTTTCCTAGAAACAAGGACTCGCACAGTGAAAGAAACTGACACTCTCCCTACCTAGAGTTTTCTGTCCCTAGAATTTTTTTTTTATTAAAGCACACTATAGCACAAGGAGAATTCCCCTCACTTTCCTTCTTTTTTCCTAGAAACAAGGACTCGCACAGTGAAAGAAACTGACACTCTCCCTACCTAGAGTTTTCTGTCCCTAGAAAAAATGTTTTTTTAAAGCACACTATAGCACAAGGAGAATTCCCCTCACTTTCCTTCTTTTTTCCTAGAAACAAGGACTCGCACAGTGAAAGAAACTGACACTCTCCCTACCTAGAGTTTTCTGTCCCTAGAAAAAATGTTTTTTTAAAGCACACTATAGCACAAGGAGAATTCCCCTCACTTTCCTTCTTTTTTCCTAGAAACAAGGACTCGCACAGTGAAAGAAACTGACACTCTCCCTACCTAGAGTTTTCTGTCCCTAGAAAAAATTTTTTTTTAAAGCACACTATAGCACAAGGAGAATTCCCCTCACTTTCCTTCTTTTTTCCTAGAAACAAGGACTCGCACAGTGAAAGAAACTGACACTCTCCCTACCTAGAGTTTTCTGTCCCTAGAAATTTTTTTTTTTTAAAGCACACTATAGCACAAGGAGAATTCCCCTCACTTTCCTTCTTTGTCCCTAGAAACAAGGACTCGCACAGTGAAAGAAACTGACACTCTCCCTACCTAGAGTTTTCTGTCCCTAGAATTTTTTTTTTTTAAAGCACACTATAGCACAAGGAGAATTCCCCTCACTTTCCTTCTTTTTTCCTAGAAACAAGGACTCGCACAGTGAAAGAAACTGACACTCTCCCTACCTAGAGTTTTCTGTCCCTAGAAAAAATGTTTTTTTAAAGCACACTATAGCACAAGGAGAATTCCCCTCACTTTCCTTCTTTGTCCCTAGAAACAAGGACTCGCACAGTGAAAGAAACTGACACTCTCCCTACCTAGAGTTTTCTGTCCCTAGAAATTATTTTTTTTAAAGCACACTATAGCACAAGGAGAATTCCCCTCACTTTCCTTCTTTTTTCCTAGAAACAAGGACTCGCACAGTGAAAGAAACTGACACTCTCCCTACCTAGAGTTTTCTGTCCCTAGAAATTTTTTTTTTTTAAAGCACACTATAGCACAAGGAGAATTCCCCTCACTTTCCTTCTTTTTTCCTAGAAACAAGGACTCGCACAGTGAAAGAAACTGACACTCTCCCTACCTAGAGTTTTCTGTCCCTAGAAAAAATGTTTTTTTAAAGCACACTATAGCACAAGGAGAATTCCCCTCACTTTCCTTCTTTGTCCCTAGAAACAAGGACTCGCACAGTGAAAGAAACTGACACTCTCCCTACCTAGAGTTTTCTGTCCCTAGAAATTTTTTTTTTTTAAAGCACACTATAGCACAAGGAGAATTCCCCTCACTTTCCTTCTTTTTTCCTAGAAACAAGGACTCGCACAGTGAAAGAAACTGACACTCTCCCTACCTAGAGTTTTCTGTCCCTAGAATTTTTTTTTTATTAAAGCACACTATAGCACAAGGAGAATTCCCCTCACTTTCCTTCTTTTTTCCTAGAAACAAGGACTCGCACAGTGAAAGAAACTGACACTCTCCCTACCTAGAGTTTTCTGTCCCTAGAAAAAATGTTTTTTTAAAGCACACTATAGCACAAGGAGAATTCCCCTCACTTTCCTTCTTTTTTCCTAGAAACAAGGACTCGCACAGTGAAAGAAACTGACACTCTCCCTACCTAGAGTTTTCTGTCCCTAGAAAAAATGTTTTTTTAAAGCACACTATAGCACAAGGAGAATTCCCCTCACTTTCCTTCTTTTTTCCTAGAAACAAGGACTCGCACAGTGAAAGAAACTGACACTCTCCCTACCTAGAGTTTTCTGTCCCTAGAAAATTTTTTTTTTTAAAGCACACTATAGCACAAGGAGAATTCCCCTCACTTTCCTTCTTTTTTCCTAGAAACAAGGACTCGCACAGTGAAAGAAACTGACACTCTCCCTACCTAGAGTTTTCTGTCCCTAGAATTTTTTTTTTTTTAAAGCACACTATAGCACAAGGAGAATTCCCCTCACTTTCCTTCTTTTTTCCTAGAAACAAGGACTCGCACAGTGAAAGAAACTGACACTCTCCCTACCTAGAGTTTTCTGTCCCTAGAAAAAATGTTTTTTTAAAGCACACTATAGCACAAGGAGAATTCCCCTCACTTTCCTTCTTTTTTCCTAGAAACAAGGACTCGCACAGTGAAAGAAACTGACACTCTCCCTACCTAGAGTTTTCTGTCCCTAGAAAAAATGTTTTTTTAAAGCACACTATAGCACAAGGAGAATTCCCCTCACTTTCCTTCTTTGTCCCTAGAAACAAGGACTCGCACAGTGAAAGAAACTGACACTCTCCCTACCTAGAGTTTTCTGTCGCTAGAATTTTTTTTTTTAAAGCACACTATAGCACAAGGAGAATTCCCCTCACTTTCCTTCTTTTTTCTTAGAAACAAGGACTCGCACAGTGAAAGAAACTGACACTCTCCCTACCTAGAGTTTTCTGTCCCTAGAAAAAATGTTTTTTTAAAGCACACTATAGCACAAGGAGAATTCCCCTCACTTTCCTTCTTTGTCCCTAGAAACAAGGACTCGCACAGTGAAAGAAACTGACACTCTCCCTACCTAGAGTTTTCTGTCCCTAGAAATTTTTTTTTTTAAAGCACACTATAGCACAAGGAGAATTCCCCTCACTTTCCTTCTTTTTTCCTAGAAACAAGGACTCGCACAGTGAAAGAAACTGACACTCTCCCTACCTAGAGTTTTCTGTCCCTAGAAATTTTTTTTTTTTAAAGCACACTATAGCACAAGGAGAATTCCCCTCACTTTCCTTCTTTTTTCCTAGAAACAAGGACTCGCACAGTGAAAGAAACTGACACTCTCCCTACCTAGAGTTTTCTGTCCCTAGAAAAAATGTTTTTTTAAAGCACACTATAGCACAAGGAGAATTCCCCTCACTTTCCTTCTTTGTCCCTAGAAACAAGGACTCGCACAGTGAAAGAAACTGACACTCTCCCTACCTAGAGTTTTCTGTCCCTAGAAAAATTTTTTTTTTAAAGCACACTATAGCACAAGGAGAATTCCCCTCACTTTCCTTCTTTGTCCCTAGAAACAAGGACTCGCACAGTAAAACACACTGACACTCTCCCTACCTATCCTTCTCTTTCCCTAAACTAAAGGAATCCAGGTTAAGCAAGAAAGAAATAAATGTCACTGTCCCTGCCTATGCTTGTCTTTCCCTGCTCCGGAACACACTACACTAGGCCGCCGTGCTGGCGGCCTTTTATAGTGTGGGGCGTGTACTAAACACCCTCAGCAATAATTGGCCACAGGCATCCTGCCTGTGGCCAATCATTGCTCTCCTCGCTGCCGGCGCTGTGATTGGCCAAGCATGCGGGGTCACAGTGCATGCTTGGCCAATCACAGCGCCTGGATGACACTGCGATGGCGTAGTGCATTGTGGGCCGTTCGCGTCACTCGAATTTGGCGCGAACGGCCCAAATCGTTCGATCTTCGTCGAACGATTGAACAGCCGATGTTCGAGTCGAACGTATGTTCGACTCGAACACGAAGCTCATCCCTAGATGTGACCTTTGTCTACATACTTTGTGTTAAAAAGTGTCCCTCTTTCTCATCTCACAAAGTTGGGAGGTATGCATAGTGGTTACACAGTTTACCAAAGTGGAGATAAACTATGCTTAATACAGATATATTTTTTTACGAGGCTTGTGCAATTCGTTTTGTAACGAATCGAAATTCGTACGAATTTAAGCATTCTAATTTCCGAACAAAGCAATTACGAATAAAACCGAATCCAAAATAAATTATATCGCAAATAGCGAATGCCCGAATGCCTTCGGCATAATTTGTTACGAAAAAAGTTACGAATGTACGAATCCATTCGAAGCACAATAACACTCTGCTCTGCTCTCTGCTTCTCCCTCACCGTGCTGAACTCCCTCTCAAAATAGTGTACAGGGGCAGAGGCTATAGCCGCATGTCAAAAACGAAAGTAAAATACAAGATTACGAATCGTTACAAATAACCGCAATGTATTTAGAAAAGTGCAAATCCATTCGAAGCACATTAGGCATAATAGCCAGCACCATTGTGAGAGAGACACGGAAAATTACGAATCAACGAACCAAAAAAAGTTACGAAAGTAGGAGTTGTGTCCAGAAAAACAACGTACTCTACCGAAAGTACGAATTATAAATCAACTAAAAATAAGGCTTACATTAATACGAATCATTCTGATTCAACGAAAAATGTCGCTTGCGAAAATACGAATTAGTCTGAACACGAAAAATCCCGTCTAGCAAAATTACGAACTATTACGAATCAACAGGACCGAAAAGAAACAAACCGAAACTAAACAAATTTTTCCATTGTATACAAGTCTATTTTTTACCTGCCAAATGTTTTATGATTCTGTGCAGACAGTCATGTGATTTGCACACCTCCTCCACAATATACAGCATTGTACGAAGGAAATAATGTACGAAAATTCTTGCATGACAAAGTCTTTTTTTTTTTGCTGTTTATTATTTCTGATCATGCGCAGTCTTTCGTTTTTGATTTTTCTTGTATGAAAATTGTAGAAAATGGTACATATTTGTTCTATTCCCGTACAAGAAATTTTTTGGAGTTTGTCCCTTCAGAAATTTTCGTTTCGGAAAGGTCGGAATCGACTTTTGAAAGTTGTGTACACGCTATCAGAAAATCGTACGATCGTTCCTCGGACAAAAATGTTCGCCCGATTTTCTTATAGTGTGTATGAGCCTTTACTGTCTAGCCATGGTACAATGATGAACATCCCTAGCACACCTTTTAAACATCTGCACATACAGTATGTAAAAAACACAATGCATGCTATGGGGTTGATTTACTAAAACTGGAGAGTGCAAAATCTGGTGCAGAGTTCTGCATGGTAACAACCGAAAAGGAAAAGATGGCGCAAGAACCAACTGGGTAATGTTTGTGGGTAATGTTTGTGAGCATTACGCTCAATAGTCCCAAAGATGGTAACAAAAAAAGGGGTGGGGAGAAGGTCAGTTCAATATACACAAACGGCAGCAACCTTGAGAGTAGAAGCACAACTCTGAGAAGACAAAAGTAGAAAAGGAACAAAGTGCGCCAAACTAAGTGTAGCATTAAAAAGTTCATTTAATTCAACAGACAAGCCAAATGTCTACTCACTGAAAGGAAGTGATAATAAGGCATGTAGATAATGTAGGGTCCAGGGTCACTATGCAGTCCTCGGTCACGTAAGGAGCTGGGGCCCAGCGATAAGGTGAGAATCCGCGGGAGGAGGGAGCAGCGATGAAGCCTCTGTAGGCGTCCGAATGGCTGGCTGGGCTGCACACGATCTCGGCAGCATCCGGGAGCTGGAACCGGAAGTGCGTGTCGGCGTGGAACGCAAGCTCAGGAGGGTTCGTGACCCGGAAGTGACGATGCGACCAATCAGATGACGCGTTTCACAGCATCCGCTGTTTCTTCAGATCTATCTGACATTCCAAGAAGTTGAGTATTTATAGGATAACATACAGGGCAGAAATGGGACGCCCATGGGACGGGAACATTATATTTATAGACCAGGATAGTGGCATATACATACAAACCAGGGGATATAGAGTATCAAATGAAATAGCATAATAAATTAAGGAATAAATGCATATAAATATATATACACACAGACCAGTTCAAAATGTATTAATAATTAATGGTTAATACGCAAAATTTTAATAATATATATAATTGGGAATCAATATCAATAAAATTAATATCAATATCAATAAAATTAATATCAATAAAGTTAATGTCAATAAAATTAATAGAAAATCCCAAAAACCATCAATAATCAATTGTAAATCATTAGTTTAAATGAGTTGTTAAGTACAATAGTAAACCACATATGCTCTCTCACTGGGAAGAATTTGTAAATATGTATGGTAAGAGCCACAGCAGGAATGTACATGTGTAAGTACGCATATATTTACACATATACGCAAACACATGCACACATTGTAAGGTCCTAAATATATACTGAATGTTCAAGGTTGGAGCAAAAGAGCATAAAAATACAAATACAATTATGTGTGATATTTGGGCCACACCTAAAAAAAGAGAAAATGTAGGTAGAGACAACAAAGGAATATATATGGCCACATGTGCGTAGGGTACGGATATGATAAAATAAGTTTTATATAGTAAAAGGAGTTCTATGAGATCATTTATCTATATTACTTACCACCCCCAAAAATAAATATATGTGTGGGGCTTCAAAGGAAGCAAGGTAGATAGAAGGAATGCAGGGAAACAAAGAGCGAAGGAGGGTAAAGGAACCCGAAAACAATGCAGATAATGTATTAAGAATTTTTGCATACAGAAAAAACAATATTACAGTAGTAGTTATATGACTGTATTAATTTCAATCTCCTCGTTTAGGCCATGGGGGGTCATGGTATTTAAAGAATAAATCCAAAAAAGTCTCTTGTTTACATAGACGTTGGAATCTCTCTGCTGATGTGACTTTATTGGGTATGGATTCAATAATCCAGACCTGGAGATCTGCAATCTCTTTCTGATGGTAAGCAGCAAAAGTGGCGCACAACACTATATTTTGGGTTACCGGCCTGGACAGTTCGTCGGTGTTCTCCAAATCTGGCACATAAAGCCCTGATGGTTCTACCGACATATAGTAATCCACATGGGCAGGATAAACAGTAGACAACATATGTAGTGGAACAATTAAAAAAAAAAACTTAAAGTAAAAAAGTCTTGTTATTGGTCATAAAAGTTTTTCTGCCATGAGAACAAGTGAGGCATAAGGCTTTTTTACAACGAAACATCCCTATCAGTGGGATTAATGTAAGTTGTTTGAGCACTTATTTTTGCCCTGGGATTTAGTTATGCTAGGAGCAAACTTACTCTTGATACTTGGTGCCCTCACCCACTGATAGAGAAGAATATCCCTATCATTTAACTTGTTGGAGCCCGGGCCATGTACAAATGACGGCCACAAGGTGGCTCTAGAAATCCGGGAGGCCGTCAATAGACGGCCTCGGCTCCTCCGGACACTGGGGGGCGCGCGAGCGCCGCCGGCGCATCACTGAGATGCCGATACGTGTGCCTGGTGGCCGCGAAGTCCGCCATGTACCCGCGATCGGCCGGTACACAGACAAGGACGTGGATCTTTGTGTGTAAACACAGAGATCCACGTCCTATCAGGGAGAGGAGACCGATGCTGTGTCCCTTGTACATAGAGACACAGATCGGTCACCTCCCCCAGTCAGTCCCCTCCCCCCACAGTAACAATCACTCCTAGGGAACACACTTAACCCCTTCCTCGCCCCCTAGTGTTAACCCCTTCCCTTCCCCTTATACAGTAATCAGTGCATATTTATAGCACTAAACGCTGTATAAATGTGAATGGTCCCAAAAATGTGTCAAAAGTGTCCGATGTGTCCGCCATAATGTCGCAGTCCCAATAAAAATTGCAGATCGCTGACATTACTAATAAAAAGAAAATAATAAAAAAAAATGTCATAATTCTATCCTCTATTTTGTAGACGCTATAACTTTTGCGCAAACCAATCACTATACGTTTATTGCGATTTTTTTTTACCAAAAATATGTAGAAGAATACGTATTGGCCTAAACTGAGAATTTTTTTTTTTTTAAATTGGGATATTTATTATAGCAAAAAGTAAAAAATATTGTGTTTTTTTCAAAATTGTCGCTCTTTTTTTGTTTGTAGCGCAAAAAATAAAAACCGCAGATGTGATCAAATACCACCAAAAGAAAGCTCTATTTGTGGGAAAAAAGGACGTCAATTTTGTTTGGGAGCCACGTCGCACGACTGCACAATTGTCAGTTAAAGCGACGCAGTGCCGAAAGCTGAAATTTCGCCTGGGCAGGAAGAGGGTATATGTGCCCAGTAAGCAAGTGGTTAAAGAACAAGTATGATAAAAATGATAGACCCTTCATTTCTTTGCAAGTGGGCAAACTTACAAAATCTGCAGAGGATCAAATAATTATTTTCATCTATCTATCTATCTATCTATCTATCTATCTATATAGATATATATTTATTTATTTATTTAGAGTTAAAGCAGGTCTGTAGGTCTGGTGGTCTGGCTATTACGTACACGTTTGCACTGTACGATTACTGCAGAGTCATTCACTTTTATGCATAAATTGCAGCTTGAGCTATGTATTCCTGTAAACAAAGGTATTGTAAATAAACAGAGATATGTATGTGAAAAAGATCATGCAAGTCCACCTCCTGGCTCAATAAGAAGATAAAAAATATGAATAGGCAACATTTAATATTTGTCGAACAGAAAATCTTTTTCCTTCTTTTTTCCTTTTTCCTTTTTCTTTCTTTTCTTTTCTTTCCAGACCTTCATGGAAAAAATAAAGAAGCTCTAATATGAAACCAGTAAACATTCTATTTAGGAGTGAAAGAACAGAAAAATATGTCTAAGATGCCTTTTATCCAGCTTGGCATATGGAAAAGGGAAACAGAAGTAGTGAATAATGAGAACAACTGTCACATGGCAGAGTTTGAAGGGCACAGCGAGACATCTGGAAAAGGCAAGGAGAGTCATCAGACACATGCACTCAGCTAGATATAAAAACACATAGGGGGGTGCTGCTGTTTAAGGTTAAGGTGAACATTATTGGAGGGTCATTACCTTATAGCCATCAGTTCTAAATCTGTTAACTTTCTGTAGACTTAACCTTTAACCTGAGACAAGCTGCCGTGTGACCCCAGGCTGCAGTGATTAGCTGGACACGTTATAATGAAGGGATGGTATTCTATCATTGAGGTATACTGTGTGCCTTCTAACTTTTCGACATGAAAACAACGAACAATGTTTAGGGACATATTAAAGGTTATCTAAATCCAAGAGAATTTTTTTTTTACATATTGCAGATTACCAGTCCAGGCATTTTTTTTTCATCCAGTGATCCTGCCAGTAACACGCTTCCAAAGAGATAACTGGTAAAAATGCTAACTAAAAACAGTCAGCACTTGTACAGAGCACAGGAAATTATCAGCTCACAAGATTTCTGGTGGGATCAACAGAAACGCGTCAGTATAAGAGAAGATATCTTCACTGCAGCACTTATTTCCTTGTCAAATTTGTTTATTGAATTTTAACAATTAGCATACATAAATACATGTGGTAGCAGCAAAATAAAAGATTACATATATGATAATAATATTGAGTTGTATTTCCATATCAGCAGTTATCTTATCATGTGTGGTTATGTTTTAATATGGTGATGTATACACCAATTGTTTTATCCATATACTTAATACATTTTTAATTTTATATAATTTTTGTCCACTACATGCATTGCCCTTAAAGTCCCACTGTACCGAGGGGTACTCATTTGCAAATTTTCGTATTATTAGGGATGCTGGCAACAATCTATGGCTTTCTCTGGTGGTCTAACATTTTCAACAGATAATTTTTGTACCAAATGCACATAACAAAATACCTTTAATGGTACCTTTCAGAAACCAAAAGGGAGCAAAATGAGAGAAGATACCTGTCAAGCCCTGTACACACGATCGGTTTGTCCGATGAAAACAGTCCGATGGACTGTTTTCATCGGACAAACCGATCGTGTGTGTTTTCCATTTCCGGTGAAAAAAAATAGAACATGTTTTAAATTTTTCCGATGGAGAAAAAAACGATAGCAAATTCCGATCGTCTGTGTGGAACTCCATCGGAGAAAAAACCCACGCATGCTCAGACTGAATTAGGAGACGGGAGCGCTCGTTCTGGTAAAACTAGCGTTCGTAAGGGAGATAGCACATTTGTCATGCTGTAACGGACTGAAAAGCACGGAGACTGAAAAGCGCGAATCGGCTAACAGCAAACCTTTACTAACACGCGGTAACACAAAATCAGAAAAAGCAGCCCAAAGGGTGGCGCCATTGGATTTGAACTTCCCATTTATAGTGCCGTTGTACGTGTTGTACGTCACGGCGATTGGGACGGTCGGAATTTTGTCTGATGGTGTGCAGGCAAGACTGATGGAAGTCAGCTTCATCGGAATTCCGATGGAAAAAGCCATCGGATTTGATTCCATCGGAAATCCGATCGTGTGTACATGGCATTAGAGTTTGTTTGAAAGCTGCTGCCGAACATATGACTCCTATCAGTCATGATTTCCTAGACATATGGCTGGGCCCTACCTGTTTTATTGGAAAACAACAGGAACACAGAGACAGGACATTACATCATAACCATGTAGCTCTACTAGGAAGAACATTACATTATACAAAGATTAAACATAACATACATTGCCACCCACTGAAAGAATAATTAATCGCAGTATAATGAGAATGGTTATTGCACCAATGTATGTATAAAGAGGATGGTAACAGTGTTTACATACCTTGTACACTTTAAGGACAAGAAACTTCCTCACAATATCGTCTTGGGGTTGGAGACCTGAAGACAAGATCTGTGGTGATGAGGAGACCCTTCCAACCATTGTCCAACCAGCCTGGAATGCAGCTTTTCACCATCAGAATTATTAGTGTGTCACTGGAACTCAGAGTCAGTCTATGTGAGTGGTTCTCAACTGCTGTCCTCAGGACCCACTAACAGGCCAGGTTTGCAAGATAACTGAAATACATCACAGGTGAAATCATTTTCTGACCAGTGATTGCAGTATTCAAGTCTGTAGCTCCCCAAGGTACAGTAATACTTAAAATCTGGGTCCTGAGGACAGGAGTTGAGAACCACTGGTCTATGTGCTCTGCGGTTAGCCCCTAGTAACGTCTAATCTGTCATGCAACTGGAATTCTCACTAGCAGATTGGCAGTTGGATGACTAACCTGGCTCTAGCCTATACCGGTTATTGAGCCCTGAGCTAAAACTAGCTAAAGAATCCCAGACCAGAAGGGGCAGGTTTAGTAAAATAATATGAGCTGCATATGAACTCTATTGCAATAAATAGGTTCACTTACTAATATACAGCAAGGTGACCACTACATGCATACAGTAGCACAGACCTAGCTATCTGGCACTGTGACTGTAAGATAATAACAACAGGACATAGAAATACTTGCATTATAGTCTCCACTGGTCTGGGTGAAAAAAAATTGCTTTAATAGTATATTTCACCAAAGGGGAGCATAATAAGAGACGTTAACTGTTTTGTTTGTTGTAAAGCTGATGCAGAACATAACTTACCGATCAAGATGGTGCTGGACACATGGTTGGGGCCTACTTGTTTTATTGGAAAACAACAGGTACACGGAGATGGGACATTACATCATAACTATGTAGGTTCATTAGGAAAAGTTACAAACACCCAACTTACAAACGACTCGTAATTACAAATGGAGGGGGCAACAGGAAGTGAGAGGAAATCTACCCCTTGGAAGGGAAATTCACTCCTGTAAGAGTTATCACAGGAAAAAGGCGTCTCCACTGAAGCTTTATCATTGATCCTTGTTTCCACAACAACCCAAAATTTTTAAAACCCACTTGTCACAGGGACAGAAAGTGAGGGGAAATCTTCTGAACAGGGGCTCAGACAGCAAAACAAACGTTACAGGGGTGTTAACCCTTCCTTATGCTATCCAAAAAACTCAAACACTTTTATTTATTTTTGCCTGTATTTACACTTAAAAAAAACGTACCTGTTCCAACTTACATACAAATCCAACTTAAAGTGGAAGTAAACCCTCCTATCATTTTCAGGCAAGGAAGCTGCCATCTTGGCCTCTGTTTAATCTTTAACTGCCATGGTGCTGCACATGTGATCAGTTATGACACCAGCCATTGGATGGTTTGACAGTTTGGTTGAGAGCACAACCAATGTGACAGTTGGCATTCCCGACATGCCGGGAATTTAACTGCTTTTTGAAACTGTTAAGTCAATGGGTTTACTTCCGCTTTAAGAACAAAACCAAATCTTGTTTGTAACCTGCGGACTGCCTGTACTTTATACAAAGATTAAACATAACATACATTGCCACCCACTGGAAGAACCAATGGGTGGTAATGTATCACGCACTGTGAGCATACATCTCTGTTGCATGTCCACAGACACTGACATAATTGTGTTTCTGTGAGTGTAATGCTACAGAAAGATGTCAGTGTCTGTGGACATGCAACAAGAGATGGCCATAGACTGCAGTCATGCTATAGGAGTCCTAATAGGCTGGGGGCATTATTCAGGAGTCATGGAGGTTGATTTACTAAAGGTATAGACTGTGCAGGTTGCAAGTGCAGTTGTACTCTGCAAGGGAATTAGCTCCAGAGCTTAGTAAATGAGGTGAAAGTTCATTTTGCAAAGAATACCCAATCACATGCAATTTAAATGAAAAAAAAAATGCATTTTTGCTTGCACACTCACAAAGCTATAGGCAGCTACAGTTAAGCTATTAGGACATAAGAATACTTGCATAATAGTCTCTGCTGGTCTGGGTGAAATACATCAGCTCATGTGTGTGTGTAGGATCATGTGGCTCATTTCCTCTCTCTCTCTCTCTCCACTTCCTCCTTCTGGGGTTTCTGACCCAGGCACTCAGAGGCATGAAGTGATGTGCATAAAGAATATCTGTGAACATTCAGGCAGATCACTACCCAAACTATTTAAGTACTCAAACCCAGTCCTTAACCACTTAAGCCTCCGACCATTTTGTAGCTAAAGGACCGGGCCACTTTTTGCGATTCGGAACTGCGTCGCTTTGACTGACAATTGCGCGGTCGTGCGACGTGGCTCCCAAACAAAATTGGCGTCCTTTTTTTCCCACAAATAGAGCTTTCTTTTGGTTGTATTTGATCACCTCTGCGTTTTTTATTTTTTGCGCTATAATTAAAAATATAGCGACAATTTTGAAAAAAAAATGCTATATTTTTTACTTTTTGCTATAATAAATATCCCCCAAAAATATCTAAAAAAAAAATTTTTTCCTCAGTTTAAGCCGATATGTATTCTTCTACATATTTTTGGTAAAAAAAAATCGCAATAAGCGTTTATTGATTGGTTTGCGCAAAAGTTATAGCGTCTACAAAATAGGGGATAGTTTTATGGCATTTTTATTGATAATTTTTTTTTACTAGTAATGGCGGCGATCAGCGATTGTCATTTTTACAGCGATCAGCGCTATAAAAATGCACTGATTACTGTGAAAATGACACTGGCAGTGAAAGGTTTAACCTGTAGGGGGCGCTGAAGGGGTTAAGTGTGACCTAATGTGTGATTCTTACTGTGTGGGGGCGTGGCTTGGCGTGTGATGTCACTGATCGTCGCTCCCTATGACAGGGAACAGACGATCAGTGACAGTCTCACTAGGAAGAACGGGGAAAGATTTGTTTAAACTTACCTCTCCCCGTTCTTCAGCTCTGTGACCCGATCGTGGGACACCGGCGGCGATCGGGTCCGCGGGTCCCGCGGGCGCGGTCACGGAGCTCAGGACCGGGTCGCGAGCGCGACCCACGGCTGGGCATTTTAAAGAGGACCTACCTGTACGTTGATGTGCCCAGCCGTGCCATTCTGCCGACGTATATCGGCGTGAGGCGGTCCTCAAGTGGTTAAGAAAGTTTTTACAGAAACAAAAAATGTTTTTCTGGGTGTAGGTTGGACAGCTCTAGAGTGGCTTTATTGGATTTTACCACTGTAATGCCTTTGCTTCCGTAAGCTAAAGTGTGGCCAAAGCAAACCAAAGCCCTTCAGTGAGTCCAAATATTTATCTAAAGTTCTATCCCATCTAGCAGTTGGATGGACTTTTATGAGACCGCTAGAACTCACCGTGAGTGCCAAAGGGGGGATGCTATAGATAAGCTTGCAGTGTTATGCACTTTCACAGATGCTTCAGAGATAGACCAGAGGACCTCACCATCTATACTGCTGAGTTCTCTTCCTACAGTGACTGCTTCAGGATTTACAGACAACTTTGTCCTTGGAGGTAGGGATGAGCTTCGTGTTCGAGTCGAACATACGTTCGACTCGAACATCGGCTGTTCGATCGTTCGACGAAGATCGAACGATTTGGGCCGTTCGCGCCAAATTCGAGTGACGCGAACGGCCCACAATGCACTACGCCATCGCAGTGTCATCCAGGCGCTGTGATTGGCCAAGCATGCACTGTGACCCCGCATGCTTGGCCAATCACAGCGCCGGCAGCGAGGAGAGCAATGATTGGCCACAGGCAGGATGCCTGTGGCCAATTATTGCTGAGGGTGTTTAGTACACGCCCCACACTATAAAAGGCCGCCAGCACGGCGGCCTAGTGTAGTGTGTTCCGGAGCAGGGAAAGAGAAGCATAGGCAGGGACAGTGACATTTATTTTTTTCTTGCTTAACCTGGATTCCTTTAGTTTAGGGAAAGAGAAGGATAGGCAGGGAGAGTGTCAGTGTGTTTTACTGTGCGAATCCTTGTTTCTTGGGACAGGGAAGGACAGTGAGGGAATTCTCCTTGTGCTATAGTGTGCTTTAAAAAAACATTTTTTCTAGGGACAGAAAACTATAGGTAGGGAGAGTGTCAGTGTGTTTTACTGTGCGAATCCTTGTTTCTAGGGACAGGGAAGGACAGTGAGGGAATTCTCCTTGTGCTATAGTGTGCTTTAAAAAAACATTTTTTCTAGGGACAGAAAACTATAGGTAGGGAGAGTGTCAGTGTGTTTTACTGTGCGAATCCTTGTTTCTAGGGACAGGGAAGGACAGTGAGGGAATTCTCCTTGTGCTATAGTGTGCTTTAAAAAAACATTTTTTCTAGGGACAGAAAACTATAGGTAGGAAGAGTGTCAGTTTCTTTCACTGTGATAATCCTTGTTTCTAGGGACAAAGAAGGAAAGTGAGGGAAATTCTCCTTGTGCTATAGTGTGCTTTAAAAAAAAAAAATTCTAGGGACAGAAAACTATAGGTAGGGAGAGTGTCAGTGTGTTTTACTGTGCGAATCCTTGTTTCTAGGGACAGGGAAGGACAGTGAGGGAATTCTCCTTGTGCTATAGTGTGCTTTAAAAAAACATTTTTTCTAGGGACAGAAAACTATAGGTAGGAAGAGTGTCAGTTTCTTTCACTGTGATAATCCTTGTTTCTAGGGACAAAGAAGGAAAGTGAGGGAAATTCTCCTTGTGCTATAGTGTGCTTTAAAAAAAAAATTTTTCTAGGGACAGAAAACTATAGGTAGGGAGAGTGTCAGTGTCTTTTACTGTGCGAATCCTTGTTTCTAGGGACAGGGAAGGACAGTGAGGGAATTCTCCTTGTGCTATAGTGTGCTTTAAAAAAACATTTTTTCTAGGGACAGAAAACTATAGGAAGGAAGAGTGTCAGTTTCTTTCACTGTGATAATCCTTGTTTCTAGGGACAAAGAAGGAAAGTGAGGGAAATTCTCCTTGTGCTATAGTGTGCTTTAAAAAAACATTTTTTCTAGGGACAGAAAACTATAGGTAGGGAGAGTGTCAGTGTCTTTTACTGTGCAAATCCTTGTTTCTAGGGACAGGGAAGGACAGTGAGGGAATTCTCCTTGTGCTATAGTGTGCTTTAAAAAAACATTTTTTCTAGGGACAGAAAACTATAGGAAGGAAGAGTGTCAGTTTCTTTCACTGTGATAATCCTTGTTTCTAGGGACAAAGAAGGAAAGTGAGGGAAATTCTCCTTGTGCTATAGTGTGCTTTAAAAAAACATTTTTTCTAGGGACAGAAAACTATAGGTAGGGAGAGTGTCAGTGTGTTTTACTGTGCGAGTCCTTGTTTCTAGGGACAAAGAAGGAAAGTGAGGGAAATTCTCCTTGTGCTATAGTCTGCTTTAAAAAAACATTTTTTCTAGGGACAGAAAACTATAGGTAGGGAGAGTGTCAGTGTCTTTTACTGTGCAAATCCTTGTTTCTAGGGACAGGGAAGGACAGTGAGGGAATTCTCCTTGTGCTATAGTGTGCTTTAAAAAAACATTTTTTCTAGGGACAGAAAACTATAGGAAGGAAGAGTGTCAGTTTATTTCACTGTGATAATCCTTGTTTCTAGGGACAAAGAAGGAAAGTGAGGGAAATTCTCCTTGTGCTATAGTGTGCTTTAAAAAAACATTTTTTCTAGGGACAGAAAACTATAGGTAGGGAGAGTGTCAGTTTCTTTCACTGTGATAATCCTTGTTTCTAGGGACAGGGAAGGACAGTGAGGAAAATTCTCCTTGTGCTATAGTGTGCTTTAAAAAAACATTTTTTCTAGGGACAGAAAACTATAGGTAGGAAGAGTGTCAGTTTCTTTCACTGTGATAATCCTTGTTTCTAGGGACAGGGAAGGACAGTGAGGGAAATTCTCCTTGTGCTATAGTGTGCTAAAGCATTCCTCATCAACCATCTTTGAAATCCTTGTTTTTTTGGACAGTCAGGGAAATTGTCGTTGTGCTATTCTGTGCAAAAGCAATCATCCTCAACCATATTTAGAAATCCTTAAGTAAAGGGACAGAGAAGGACACCTGAAGGTAGCCCTTATTGCTTTTTTCCCATCTCCCTGCAGGCCATCTATTAGAATGTCTGGAAGGCAAACAAGGAGAGGCAGACAGTCAGGAGGCAATAAAAGAGGGCAAGCAGGCTCTGTGTCTGGGGGCAACAGTGCTGGTCGTGGACGCGGTGCATTGTCATCAGCACATGGCCATGGGACACGCTTGTCCTTCTTTTCGGCAGCTGGACATGTTGAGCCACATCATGCCGAAGACTTGGTAGAGTGGATGACCAAGCCCTCCTCCTCCTCCTCATCCTCTCTCACCCAGGCTCAGGGTACTGGCAAAGCAGCTGCCAAAGCGTCCTCTTCCCTGGTATCAATGTCAGACTCATCATCAGTCACTCCTTCCCTAGACCCACCATGTCCTCCTCCTGAGGAGTCCCCCGAACTGTTTGAGCACAGTGTTGGGTACATGCTCCAGGAGGATGCCCAGCGTTTCGAAGGGTCTGATGATGAAACCCAGCTACAGGAAGGCAGTAGCGTGAGAGCAGACAGAGGGGATGCTCAAGAAGGACACCAATCTGGCAGTCATGTTCCAGCAGCTGCAGCATACTGCCAGATTGGCTCCAGTGATGAGGAGGGAGGGGATGATGAGGTCACTGACTCCACGTGGGTGCCTAATAGGAGAGAGGAGGAGGAGGAGGATGAGGAGGAGGCACATCTCCAACGAGGCAGGATGCCCTTTGGTGGCCAGCGTAAGGGCAGTACACCGACGGAATCACACCGCAGAGCTCCGCCTGTGCAGGGCGCTGCCTCTGCCCGTCATTCAAAAAGTTCTTTGGTGTGGGCCTTTTTTGAGGCTAGTGCATCAGATCGCACAGCTGCTGTTTGCAACATATGTCTCAAGCGTATATCGCGTGGCCAAAACATCAGCCGCTTGGGTACCACATGCCTGACCAGACATATGTTGACCTGCCATGCAGCTCGTTGGCAAGCCTACCTCAAAGACCCACACCAAAGAACAAAGCGGACCTCTCCTTGCACCGCATCAGCTGGGATCTCCAACCCCACTATAACTTCAGTCCTCTCTGAAACATGCACTGAGAGGAATGAAGGTGTAGAATTAGGTGTGTCACAGCCAAGTACTTGCGGCCACTCTGCTAGCAGTACACCGACGTCCGATTCTAGCAGGCAAATTTCCCTGCCCCAGCTGCTGGACCGTCAAAAGAAGTTCACTCCCAGCCATCCACATGCCCAGCGGTTGAATGCTAGCTTGGCTAAATTGCTAGCGCTTCAACTGCTGCCTTTTCAGTTGGTAGACTCGGCCCCCTTCCGTGAGTTTGTGCAATGTGCGGTTCCTCAGTGGCAGGTTCCCAAACGCCACTTTTTCTCACGGAAGGCTATTCCGGCTCTCTACCGGCATGTGGAAGGCAATGTCTTGGCCTCGCTGGACAGGGCGGTCAGCGGTAAGGTGCATATTACCGCTGACTCATGGTCCAGCAGGCATGGACAGGGACGTTACCTTTCTTTCACGGCCCATTGGGTCACTCTTTTGGCAGCTGGGAAGGATGCAGGACAAGGTGCAGTAGTGTTGGAGGTTGTTCCACCGCCACGCCTCCAAAATGCTACTACTGGTTGTGACACACCTCTCTCCTCCACACCCCTCCTCTTCTTCTTCCTCCATGGCCTCTTCCTGTGGTTTGTCCTCGGAACCAGCGGTGCTCCGTAGGCGTTCAAGGGGCTACGCAAGTACGCAGGCAAAAAGATGCCATGCCGTGCTTGCGCTGGTGTGTTTGGGGGACAGAAGCCACACTGGGGCAGAGGTCCTGTCTGCTCTGCAGGGCCAGGCCGAGAGGTGGTTGACGCCACGCCAGCTTAAGCCAGGAATGGTGGTTTGCGACAATGGCACCAACCTCCTCTCCGCCCTCCGACAGGGACAACTGACCCATGTGCCCTGTGTGGCTCACGTCCTTAACCTGGTGGTGCAGCGGTTCTTGGGCAGGTACCCGGGCTTACAGGATGTCCTGAGGCAGGCCAGGAAAGTCTGTGTGCATTTCCGCAGATCTTATAATGCCAGTGCTCGCCTGGCTGAGCTGCAAAAGGAGTTGAACCTGCCCAAGAACCGCCTTATATGTGACATGCCCACCAGGTGGAACTCAACGTTGGCCATGCTGCAGCGGCTGCACACGCAGCAGAGGGCCATCAATGAGTACCTGTGCGACTACGGCACCAGGACAGGGTCAGGGGAGCTTGGTTTTTTTTCTCCACGCCAGTGGGGCATGATCAGGGATGCATGCACTGTCCTGGCACCATTTGAGGAGGCCACGAGGATGGTGAGCAGTGACAGTGCATGCATCAGTGACACTGTACCTCTTGTCCACCTGTTGGAGCACACGCTGCGTGGAATAATGGACAGGGCACTTGAGGCAGAACAGAGGCAGGAAGAGGAGGACTTCCTTGCCTCTCAAGGCCCCCTTTACCCAGACAGTGTTCCTTCTGTCCCACCCATCGCACAGGAAGAGGAGGAGGAGGAGGAGGAGGAGGATTGTGTCAGCATGGAGGTGGAGGCTGGCACTCAGCATCATCAGCAGCAGTCTTTTAGGGATGATTTACAGTCCCAAGAAACCAGTGGACTTGTACGTGGCTGGGAGGAGGTGGCTGCGGATCATGTCGTCCTTAGTGACCCAGAGGACTCCGGAGCGAATGCCTCAGCAAACCTACGCTGCATGGCCTCCCTGATCCTGCAAAGTCTGCGGAAGGATCCTCGTATTCTTCGGATCAAGGAGAGGGACCATTACTGGCTGGCCACTCTCCTTGATCCACGGTACAAGGGTAAGGTTGCGGACCTTATGTTACCGTCGCAGAGGGAGCAGAGGATGAGACAACTCCGGGAGGCCTTGCAGAAAGGTCTGTGCAACGCGTTCCCAGAGACTGGGAGGTTACAAACTCCTGGTCCTGGACAACGAGTTGCTGAGGCTTCGGCCAGTCAAAGAAGGAGCGGTGGGGAAGGTGGCCGTCTGACCGATGCGTTCAGACAATTCTTTAGTCCGCAGCCCCAAAGTATGATCGGTTCCAGCAACCATCGCCAGCGTCTGATAAACATGGTGCAGGAATATCTAGGGGCAAGGTCAGACTTGGACACCTTCCCCACCGAAAATCCTCTGGCTTACTGGGTCTTGAGGATGGATCACTGGCCAGAGCTTGCACAGTATGCAATTGAGCTACTGGCCTGTCCTGCATCCAGCGTTCTTTCGGAACGCACATTCAGTGCTGCTGGAGGATTTGTCACGGATCACAGGGTGCGCCTGTCCACCGACTCGGTTGATCGACTGACTTTCATCAAGATGAACCAGTCTTGGATCACCACCAGCTACCACACACCTGATGCTGATATAACAGACTAATTGATTTTAACATGTCACATCCCTTCAAGACTGATGCTGATGCTGAGTGCCTGTGCTGTTATGTTGACTGGCTATCCTCCTCCTCCGAGTCCTCAATGATACGATTGATGATGATAGCTTGGAAGATCATTTTTGTTTATGGGTGCCGCCACCAGTGGCTAAGGCCCAATTTTTCAGCCCCTGTTTTACAGGGGCGTGTAATTACAATTTTTTTAGCAATAATTTGCCATAGGGCTCATTGCTGTGCTCCAAGTACAGTATCTGTGAGGGGTTGGAGTGTTGTGGTACCAGTGCCTAAGGCCCAATTTTTCAGCCCCTGTTTAACAGGGGCGTGTCATTACAATTTTTGAAGCAATACTTTGCAACAGGGCTCATTGCTGTGCTCCAAGTACAGTATCTGTGAGGGGTTGTAGTGTTGTGCCACCAGTGCCTAAGGCCCAATTTTTCAGCCCCTGTTCAACAGGGGCATGCAATTACAATTCTTGGTCTAATAATTCACAGCAGGGCCCATTGCTGCACCCACCAAGAGTAACTCTGAGGGCTTACAGTGTTGTGGCAACGCCACCACCACCACCACCACGAAAGGCCCAATTTTTCAGCCCCTGTTCAAAAGGGGCATGTAATTACAATTCTTGATCTAATAATTCACAGCAGGGCCCATTGCTGCACCCACCAAGAGTAACTCTGAGGGCTTACAGTGTTGTGGCAACACCACCACCACCACCACCACCACGAAAGGCCCAATTTTTCAGCCCCTGTTCAACAGGGGCATGCAATTACAATTCTTGATCTAATAATTCACAGCAGGGCCCATTGCTGCACCCACCAAGAGTAACTCTGAGGGCTTACAGTGTTGTGGCAACGCCACCACCACCACCACCACGAAAGGCCCAATTTTTCAGCCCCTGTTCAAAAGGGGCATGTAATTACAATTCTTGATCTAATAATTCACAGCAGGGCCCATTGCTGCACCCACCAAGAGTAACTCTGAGGGCTTACAGTGTTGTGGCAACACCACCACCACCACCACCACCACGAAAGGCCCAATTTTTCAGCCCCTGTTCAACAGGGGCATGCAATTACAATTCTTGATCTAATAATTCACAGCAGGGCCCATTGCTGCACCCACCAAGAGTAACTCTGAGGGCTTACAGTGTTGTGGCAACGCCACCACCACCACCACCACCATGAAAGGCACAATTTTTCAGCCCCTGTTCAAAAGGGGCATGTAATTATAATTCTTGATCTAATAATTCACAGCAGGGCCCATTGCTGCACCCACCAAGAGTAACTCTGAGGGCTTACAGTGTTGTGGCAACGCCACCACCACCACCACCACGAAAGGCCCAATTTTTCAGCCCCTGTTCAAAAGGGGCATGTAATTACAATTCTTGATCTAATAATTCACAGCAGGGCCCATTGCTGCACCCACCAAGAGTAACTGTCAGGGCTTACAGTGTTGTGGCACCAGCACCACCATCAAAGGCCCAATTTTTACTACCACTGTTCAACAATTATATGTAATTAAAATTCCTGATATAATAGTTGACAGCAGGGCGTTCCAGCACCAACCAAGAGTAACTGTGAGTGCTTACAGTGTTGTGCCAACACCAACAACTAAGGGGCCTATTTCTGCAGAGTATATACGGCAGGTCCCTACTTTCAAACATCCAACTTACAAACGACTCCTACTTGCAAACGCAAGAAGACAACAGGAAGTGAGAGGAAATCTACCACTAGGAAGGAAAATTCTCTCCTGTAAGAATAAATATGGGAGAAAGGTGTCTCCTCTGTACTGATGCTTTATCAGCAATCCTTGTTTCAAGAAAAACACCACATTTCAAAAACAGTTGTCATTGGGACGGAAAGTGAGGTGAAATGTTCTGAACAGGGGCACAGACAGCAAAACAAATGTTACAGGGGTGATAACCCTTACCTATGTTTTCCAAAAAGTTTAAAAATAGATTTTTGGGCTGGAGCTACACTTCAACAATGTACCTGTTCAAAATTACAAACAGATTCTACATAAGAACAAACCTACAGTCCCTGTCTTGTATGCACCGCCTGTATACGGCTGTTCAGAGTATATAGAGCCTTTTTTATTTTATGTGCGGGGTTCCCCTTAATATCCATACAAGACCCAAAGGGGCTGGTAATGGGCTGGGGTGGGGGGGGGGGGGGTCATGGGGTAGCTATGCCATTTTTCTTAAAGATTTTCATCCATATTACCGGGACCAGACATTACATTAAAGCCGCAAGCAGCTTTAAATGGCTTTTTTTTCCTTTAGAAGTGTCATTTTGTGCAGGGACAGTTCTAAACACGGGAAACACGTGGCACTTCACAGGCATACTTTAGACACCCCCCAGGTACGATATTTAAAGGAATATTTGACTTTTTTTTTTTCACTTTATGCATCATTAAAATGACTGCTCCCGAAAAACGACCGTTTTTAAAACTTCTTTTTGCATTGATACATGTCCCCTGGTGCACAACCCGGGTTCCCAAACCCTTTTTAGGACAATAACATGCATAATAGTTGTTATAATTAGCACTTTAGAATTCGAACGTTCGCATCCATTGTATTTAATAGGGTTCTAATGTTCGTACGAACTTTCGGTCCGTTCGCGGGTTCTGGTGCGAACCGAACCCGGGGGTGTTCGGCTCATCACTACTTGGAGGGCTTAATAGTCAAGTAGAATGCCAGGAGGTAGTGCTATCCGAAACTACCATGGAAGAAATTCTGCTGAAGCCCATGTCCAGGATCCGTCTGTGTGTATTGGCTCTTGATGCACTGACTCCAGCCTCAGTCCACTCCTTATGAAAGTCCCCAACACTTTTGAATGGCCTTTTCCTGACAATACTCCCCAGGCTGCGCTCATCCCTGCTGCTTGTGCACCTCTTTCTTCCACACTTTTCCCTTCCACATAACTTTCTATTAATGTGCTTTGATACAGCACTTTGGGAACATCCAACTTCTTTTGAAATTACCTTTTGAGGCTTTCCCTCCTTATGGAGGGTGTCAATGATGGTTTTCTGCACAATTGTCAGGTCAGCAGTCTTTCCCATGATTGTGATTCCTACTGAACCAGACTAAGAGACCATTTAAAGGCCCAGGAACCCTTTGCAGATGTTATGGCTTAATTAGCTGATTAGAGTGGGACACTTTGAGCCTAGAATATTGCACCTTTTCACAATATTCTAATTTTCTGAGATTGTGGATTTGGGGTTTTCATGAGATGTAAGCCATAATCATCGCAATTATGACAAATCACGGCTTGAACTATCTTGCTTTGCATGTAATGAGTCTCTCTCATATATTAGTTTCACCTTTTAAGTTGCATTAGTGAAATAAATGAACTTTTGCACGATATTCAAATTTTTTGAGTTTCACCTGTAAAGCATAAAAACTTGGCATTGTTGGGTGCAAGGGAGACAGAGGTGCAGCATATAGCCCACTGCCAGTAGCCGGTCAATATCAATCACAGGCTGAAATACGCGATGGCCGGACAGTAATCTGAGCAGTTCTGAAATTTAGGGCCGTATGCATTTAGGGATTTATGACCCGAACCCAGGAATTCCCACATGTAGTACATTGTGCTGTGTTGCATTAAAAAAACGGTGATGTAAATTTTTTTAAGCATTAAGGTATATGCGTCTGAAGGCATGATAACACATTGGGGGGATTTACTAAATATAGTATATATTAGTATAGTATATATACATCATATAGTGGCTGTGCATGGCTGAAGGAATGATGACACATTGGGGAGGGGGGGATTTACTAAAACTGGAGCACAAAAAATATAGTGCAGCTGTGCTTAGTAACCAATCACCTTCTAGATTTTATTGTCAAAGCTGAGTTGAACAAGCTGAAGTTCGAAGCCGATTGGTTACTACACACAGCTGCACCAGATTCTGTGCACTCCAGTTTTTGTAACCCCCCCCCCCCCCCATTGCATTAACACAGTGCATAGTGTAAATGAGCCCTAAACTACAAAGTAAGTCGTAATGTGATCACCAGATCCAGAATTAACATTAGGTGCAGTAGGACTGTGACTATATGTGGCAGATACTAATGGCCCATACACATGATCAGAAAATCATACGAAAAATACCACTCTCAAAGCGAGCGTACGATAATCCGATCGTTAGTACACAGCTTTCGAGAGCCGATCACAACAATTCATGTGAAATTATCCGATGGGACAAATGTTTCTTGTACGATACCAGATCGTACGATTTTTGTTTAACCAGTACAATTGTCGTTCGTAAATACAATACACATTACATCACTTCCAAATTTTTATTCTGATGTAAGAGAATTTTCATAACTTTAGTAAATTCTTCATTTTCGATATAAGACTAGCATGCAAAAAGAAAAAAACGGTCGCTAATTCGCCCGATAATCTAATTGTGTGTACCAGGCATAAGAGGCTGCTCTTCCCTATATAGTCATCAGCCAAAATACCTTAATTTCATATAAGCTTATTTGCACATTGTCACACTATTCTAAAGCAAGTTACTATCAAGAAAATGCTCTGTGTACAAGAGGTGATCCTAGCAGAGAGTGGTTGCTTTTAATACCACAGGTTGTGTGCCTGCAGGGTCCAGCAATGAAAATCTAACCCTATTTATCATTGACAATAAAACTTCATGAATACCAGTGCCAATAACAGTATCATTTCAAACAATTCATGCACCTAAACAAGCCTATGCTATCATATACAGTACAAACAATGAAAATGTTGACTCTGGCAATAAAGTGGGGAAAATAATTATTTGATCCCCTGCTGATTTTGTAAATTCCCCCATTTACAAAGAAATGAAGGGTCTATAATTTTTTATCATAGGTGTATTTTAAATGATAGAGACAGAATATCCACCAAAAATCCAGAAAATACACACGATGCTATGTCCGCTGTTTCTACTATTCAAACCTCACAATCATGGGCAAGACCAAAGAGCAGTCAAAGGACGTCAGGGACAAGATTGTAGACCTGCACAAGGCTGGAATCAGCTACAAGAACATCAGAAAGAAGATTCGTAGGAAGAAAACTGTTGGAGCAATTATTCGCAAATGGAAGAAATACAAAATAACCATTAAGCAATCGCCCTCGGTTTGGAGCTCCATGCAAGATTTCGCCTCATTGGGTGAGGACAATCATGAGAAATGTGAGGGATCCGCCCAGAACTACACGGGAGGAGATTGTGAATGATCTAAAGGCAGTTGGGATCACAGTCACCAAACAAACCATTGGTAACACAATACCACGTCACCATGGATTGAAATCCTGAAGTGCCCCGCAAGGTCCCCCTCCTCAAGAAGGCACGTGTACAGGCCCGTCTGAAGTTTGCCAAGGAACATCTAAATGATTCAGAGAAGGATTAGGAGAAAGTGCTGTGGTCAGATGAGACCAAAATTGAGCTCTGTGTTATTAACTTGACTCGCCGAGTTCGGAGGTAGAAAAATGCTGACAATGACCCTAAGAACGCCATCCCTACAGTCAAACACGGAGTTGGAAACATTATGCTTTGGGGCTGTTTCTCTGCTAAACGTACAGGCCAACTTTGCTGCATTGAGGGGCCAATTGATGGGGCCATGTATTGTAAAATCTTGGATGAGAACCTTCTTCCCTCAGCCAGAACACTGAAGATGGGTCATGGATGGGTCCTCCAGCATGACAATGACCCAAAACATACCAGCAAGGCAACAAAGGAGTGTCTCAAGAAGAAGCACATTAAGGTCATGGAGTGGTCTAGCCAGTCTCCAGACCTTAATCCTATATGGAGGGAGCTGAAACTTCGAGTTGCCAAGCGACAGCCAAGAAACCTTAAGGATTTAGAGAAGATCTGTAAAAAAGAGCGGATCAAAATTCCTCCTGAGATGTGTGCAAACCTGGTCACCAACTACTAGACATGTGCATTCGTTTTCGTCCGAATGCATTTTCGTCCGAATTTCGGGGATTTTCACGTTCGTTTTAACAAACGATACCGAACGTGCAGAATCCGAAATCCGAAAGATCCGACATAAAAAATGCTTTATTTTTGTATCGTTGCAACAACAGTACGGTTGAATGTGCCTAACCTAACTCCATTAGTCCGAGATTATTCGACATAGAGAGAAAAGATTTGACAGAGAGAGAAAAGATTCGACATTATAGAGACATGAAGATTCGACGAAGCAGCTTAAAACATACGATCACCACGAGCAGACATTTATGGTCAAATACTCCGCCCATAGGCTATAGAAGAATTCTAATGTTGGTTGACCAGTAATAATAATTAATAAATATAATTATTACTAGTCATACAACATTAGAATTCTACTATAGCTTGTAGGCGGAGCATTCGACCGGAAAGGTACGATTGCGGCGTCGTACAGTTTAGCTGCTTCGTCGAATCTTCTTAGAACATCCGACAGACACCATAAGCCTTCAATTGAGAGATTCGACCTTAAAGCGGAGGTCCGTCAATTTTTTTTTTTTTAAAGTCAGCAGCTACATATACTGCAGCTGTTGACTTTTAAAATAAGGACACTTACCTGTCCAGGGCGTCCGCGATATTGGCACCCGAGGCCGATTCGTCCCTCGGTCCTCGGATGCTGCCGCCGCCATCTTCGGTAAAGGAATCAGGAAGTGAAGCCTTGCGGCTTCACTTCCTGGTTCCCTACTGAGCATGCAGGAGTCACGCTGCGCAATCCAAATGGTCCCTGCTGTCTTCTGGGACCCGTGTGTCTCCCAGAAGACAGTGGGGGAGGGAGACGGGAAGTGGCGTAGACTCTGCGGGGGTCTACGCCCGGAAGTGGTTGCAAAAACCTGTATTATACAGATATCTGCACCCCCCTCCCCCCTGAAAGGTGCCAAATGTGACACCAGAGGGGGGGGGGGGTTCTGAAAAGTGGAAGTTCCATTTTTGTGTGGACCTCCGCTTTAATTCGGATTTTCGGACGAATGCATTTTTCAACGAAATGAAATAAATAAAAACGAATTTCGGGAGTAACTAAATAAATACATTTTTCAAACGAAATCCTGAAACGAAATATTTCAGTGTGCACATGTCTACCAACTACAAGAAACGTCTTACCTCTGTGATTGCCAACAAGGGTTTCTCCACCAAGTACTATGTCATGTTTTGCTTGGGGGATCAAATCCTTTTTTTACTCACTGAACCAGTGGCGGTGCATCCATAGTGGGCGCAGGAGCGCCGCCCCCTCTCTCTCCTGCGCCCGTCACTCACGTCAACAATACATAGGTTCATGTACTGCATGAACCTATGTATTGTCGCTGGCGCCGCTGCCACTCACTATTCAGATGAATAACAGTGGCTGGTTGGTTTTTGGAAGTGCCGCTCTTATAGGCTTCCCGATTACAGCCTATGGGCTCTAATCGGGTTCCGAATAGTTAACCAGGGGACGCACATGGTGTGCGTTCCTTGGTTAACACTGACAAGCGTCTCAGCCAATCAGGTTCACCGGGTCTGGTTACCTGGTAACCTGATTGGCTGAAGTGACATCGAAGGCCGGAGAAGGCATTGAGGGAGCGTGAAGAGGAGGGTGCTGACCCGAGGAAGGTAAGTGCCAAGCTGGGGACAAACTGGCGGAATTTGGGGACAAACTGGCGGCATTTAAGGGGGGACTGGCTGTATTTGGGGGGAAACTGGTGGCATTTGCGGGGAAACTGGCGGCATTTGGGGGGAAACTGGCTGTATTTGGGAACAAACTGGCTGTATTTGGGAACAAACTGGCTGTATTTGGGAACAAACTTGCTGCATTTGGGGGGAAACTGGCTGTATTTGGGGGGAAACTGGCTGTATTTGGGAACAAACTGGCTGTATTTGGGAACAAACTGGCTGTATTTGGGAACAAACTTGCTGCATTTGGGGGGAAACTGGCTGTATTTGGGGGGAAACTGGCTGTATTTGGGAACAAACTTGCTGCATTTGGGGGGAAACTGGCTGCATTTGGGGGGAAACTGGCTGTATTTGGGAACAAACTGGCTGTATTTGGGAACAAACTGGCTGTATTTGGGAACAAACTTGCGGCATTTGGGGGGAAACTGGCTGTATTTGGGGGGAAACTGGCTGTATTTGGGAACAAACTGGCTGTATTTGGGAACAAACTGGCTGTATTTGGGAACAAACTTGCTGCATTTGGGGGGAAACTGGTGGCATTTGGGGGGAAACTGGCGGCATTTGGGGGGAAACTGGCTGTATTTGGGGGGAAACTGGCTGTATTTGGAGGGAAACTGGCTGTATTTGGGGAGAAACGGCTGCATTTGGGGGGAAACCGGCTGCATTTTGGGACAAACTGGTGGCATTTGAGGGGAAACTGGTGGCATTTGAGGGGGCAAACTGGTGGCGTTTGATGGGCACAGTGGCTGCGTTTAATGGGCACAGTGGTGGCAATTAATGTTTTTTTTTTTTTCTCAGTTTGTTTGCGCCCCCCTAAAAATTCTAAACACCAGCCACCCACCACTGCACTGAACTGCAACTCAATTTATAACATTTGTATCGTGTTTTTTTTGGTTGATATTTTGTCTCAAAACACCTATGATAAAAAATGACAGACCCTTCACTTCTCTGTAAGTGGACAAACGTACGAAATCTGCAGGGGATCAAATAATAATTTTCCCCACTGTATGGCAGATTAGAAATTCTTGTTTTAAAATGTCAGTTGATACGCAAGAGAGTGACAGAGCATAACATGGCTTTGTAATCACACCCTATATTTACTTTCAGTCAATCCTATAGGGACAGTCTTCTACCAAATTCCCCGCTTCCTCCTCATTATAATGGACTTTTTGGTTAAACAGACCTGCGCCAGGTTTCCGTATATTTCGCCAATCCCAGATCTCGATAATTAGACTGCGCAAAACAGAATAAATGGCCAATTTACTGGTGGCGCTTCCATTATGTTGATCAACACAGTTAAGACTATAGGCAGGTTAATGGGAATTGGTTAATTCAGTAAATTATCAGCACCACTAATCACTTTCATTCTACGGCTAAAATGCAGCAATTTCAATTGTGTGAAAAAAAAAAAAAAAAAAAAAACCCATCCTTTGCTTTCGCTGCCCTATTTTTTCTCTCCCTCTCGCTTTTTTCTCTAATCACAGAAACCTTTTAAAATGTTAATTGCCGTCGGCCTCTCACTCAGGTCCCTTTCATCCGAAAACACTTTTCTAAGCGTCCATCTCTTTTTCCGCTTTCACGTTCTCTTACTTTGTTTTTTATGCTTTTGCTCGTCTCGACTGATCTATTTATCTGGGTTTAGCGTTCCTTTCTCTCCACTTTGATCTCGCGCTCGGCACCCCCCCTCCCCCCCCCCCATCTAGTTCTTGTTTGTTTGTATTAACAATAAGTTTATTACCAGGTCCCGAGCCATGCGCTAACTTGGTCATTGCCTCTTTCAAAGCGAGAGTTTTTTTTTAATGGCATGTCATATTTTTCTAGCTTGCCGAAGATTAAAGTATATTACAATGTATTCTCGTCTCTATTTTCTACATTTTTAAAAGTGGTCAGTTTTTTTTTTTTTTTTTTTTTAAGTCTTCCCTCTCCTGTCTTTCATCTCCTGAAGGCGATAAATTGTCCAAGCCTTTCATAAGATGGTGCGAGCAAATTGAGATGTGTATTATAGCTCTGAGTATAGCTTAGCCCATTATCGAGGGGATAAAACCTGGTGGACTACATCAAAAGCACACGACTATCTCCCAAGTGGGGAAAAGTGGCACTGAGTCACGGATTCTGTGCTGTTAATTGTTAGTGATTAGGGTAATAGCCTCAGGTGGGCCACATTGATAGATATGGTGTTTCTTTACATCAGGATAAAAGTGATGGCTTATATTTTATGTAGCACCGGTGGAGAGGGTCCCCTCCCCATGTGTGTGAAGAAGAAGATGAGTTCTTACCATTTCTCTTGGTAAATTAGGCCGTACTTAAAGAACTACAGTGGAACCTTGGATTACGAGCATAATCCGTTCCAGGAGAATGCTCGTAATCCAAAGTACTCGCATATCAAAGCGAGTTTCCCCATTGCAGTCGATGGAAACGAAAATAATTAGTTCCGCACTGACTTCAATATGATGCAATACCGCATGCGGCCAGAGGCCGGAGCCTTGGAAACGGCCGGAAAGGGCCGAGGACAGTTTGGCTGACCTCGGCGAACTTCGGAAAGACTTCCCCTTTCTGAGGTTTGGCGGGGTCAGCCAAACTGTCCCCGGGCCTTTCCGGGCGTTTCCGAACGCCGCTGATCGGCGCCATTCGGCTCCGGCGCCCCCACTGCACCCGCTTTGGCCTGAATCCTGCTTGTTTTGCGAGATAACACTCGCAAACCGAGTTAGGATTTTAGCAAATACAGTGCTCGTATTGCGAAACGCTCGTTAATCGCGTTACTCGCAATCCGAGGTTCCACTGTACTCTGATTTAAACATAAAGGTTCTATCATTTAAATTGGTAGAGCTGTTAGGATCTCCAAATGAAGTCCATTGACAATGTTGTCTCTTTTTCAGGAGCGGGGGAGCACTGCCAATATGCAGATGAGTATTTCTCCTTGACCAGACTAATTTGTTGCTTATGCCCATCATCTTCAAAGTGTATCTGAACCCAAAACCCCCAATGTAATACATTGCAGCTTACCAATCCCTGGATGCGTCATTTTCTGTTTTTTGCCATTCTATTGTCACCTGGTAATCTTGCATATAAGGGTGGCTACGTTCAATCTTCCACTGTATCTATGGAGGGCAGTGCCTGGACAAGGTCATCTAGAACAGTGGTCTCCAAACTGTGGCCCCGGGGGCCAGATGCGGCCCTTTGTTTGCTTTTATCTGGCCCTTGGGGCACTTTTTCATCCACTGATACAAACAATGGAGCATAATCCCCCCCCCACACTGAAAGTAATGAAGGGGCACAATTCCTCCCAATGACACCAACAATGGGGCCCAATTCCTCCCAATGACACCAACAATGGGACACAACTCCTTCCAATGACACCAATGATGGGGCCCAATAACATCAATGATGGGGCACAAATTCTCCAAATGACAGCAACAATGGGGCACAATTTCTCCCAATGACACCAATGATGGGGCCCAATAACATCAATGATGGGGCACAAATCCTCCAAATGACAGCAACAATGGGGCACAATTTCTCCCAATGACATCAACAATGGGGCACAATTCCTCCCAATGACACCAACAATGAGGCCCAATTCCTTCCAGTGACACCAACAATGGGGCACAATTCCTTCCAGTGACACCAACAATGGGGCACAATTCCTCCCAATGACACCAATGATGGGGCCCAATAACATCAATGATGGGGCACAAATCCTCCAAATGACAGAAACAATGGGGAACAATTCCTCCCAATGACACCAACAATGGGGCACAATTCCTTCCAGTGACACCAACAATGGGGAACAATTCCTCCCAATGACACCAACAATGGGGCACAATTTCTCCCAATGACACCAATGAAGGGACCCAATAACATCAATGATGGGGCACAAATCCTCCAAATGACAGCAACAATGGGGCACAATTTCTCCCAATGACACCAATGATGGGGCCCAATAACATCAATGATGGGGCACAAATCCTCCAAATGACAGCAACAATGGGGCACAATTTCTCCCAATGACACCAACAATGGGGCACAATTCCTCCCAATGACACCAACAATGAGGCCCAATTCCTTCCAGTGACACCAACAATGGGGCACAATTCCTTCCAGTGACACCAACAATGGGGCACAATTCCTCCCAATGACACCAATGATGGGGCCCAATAACATCAATAACATCAATGATGGGGCACAAATCCTCCAAATGACAGAAACAATGGGGAACAATTCCTCCCAATGACACCAACAATGGGGCACAATTCCTTCCAGTGACACCAACAATGGGGAACAATTCCTCCCAATGACACCAACAATGGGGCACAATTTCTCCCAATGACACCAATGAAGGGACCCAATAACATCAATGATGGGGCACAAATCCTCCCAATGACATCAATGTTAGGGCACAATTACTCCCATTGAAACAAACGATGGGGCATTCTTTTTTCCCACTGACATCAGGAACATTTTCTACTCCCAATTGCCACAGTCCGGCCCCCATAACGTCTGAAGGACAGTAAACTGGCCCTTTGTTTTGAAAGTTTGGAGACCCCTGATCTAGAGCCCAGGGCGAACATGCCAAACTGAGTCCCCCCCCCTGCCCCCCAAAGATGTATAAGCATTATGTGTCAGCAAAAATCTCCCCACAAAAACACTGAGCATTAATCTGCATGCGTGCCCCAAAGCATAAATCCCCCCTCCCAGTACAAATCCACCCTCCTGCTGAAATCCCCCCATCTCAGCACAAATCTTTGCTCCCCCATCCCACAAATTCCCCCAGCTCTAACTCTCCCCCTCCCAAAAAAAAAAAAAAATTCACCGCTCTTAGCAGAAATTCTCTACTAGACATGTGCATGAAGAAAAATTTACCGTATATACTCGAGTATAAACCGACCCGAATATAAGCCGAGGAACCTATTTTTACCACAAAAAACTGGGAAAACGTATTGACTCGAGTATAAGCCTAGGGTGTCCATCTGCATGCCTCACTGTGCCTCACTGTGTCCATGTGCATGCCTCACTGTGCCCATGCCTCACTGTGTCCATGCCTCACTGTGTCCATGCCTCACTATGCCCATGACTAGACTGATGTTTAACATGGGAGTCTATGGAAGGGGTACCCAGTTTTGAAAAATCGGTGCTCCCCGGCCGTAGGTCCCCTGGACAACAAACTTTGCACACTTGAAGAGGAGAAATGGGGCTACTTGTGTGCCCAGTTCTGGGTCCAGGGGACCTACGATTGTCCGGTACCGGGTCCCCAAATTCACCTGAGAAATGACCATTTAACATGGGAGTCTATGGAAGAGGTGCCCGGCTTGGAAAAAGCGGTGCTCCCCGGCCGTAGGTCCCCCGAGCAACAAAATTTGCACACTTATAGAGGAAGACATGTCTACATGTGTGCCGAGTTTGGGGTCCAGGGGACCTACGGCCGGCCAGTACCTGGTCCCCAAAGTCCGAGAGATCAGGCGCAAAAAGGTGACTCGAGTATAAGCCGAGGGGGGCATTTTCAGCACAAAAAAATGTGCTGAAAAACTCGGCTTATACTCGAGTATATACGGTAGTTTCATTTCGTTTAGATTCGTTAATCTAGTTATTTAGTTTTGGTATATTTGGGTGATTCGTTCGATTCATATTCAGGATTCCTATTTGGAATTAGTTTTATGTCTTTTGTCAAATTTTCTTTGAATGTACCATTTTTTTTTATTCGAAACATTGGAATTGATAAATTTCGAATGGGTCAAATCTAAATTTTAGATTTTTTTTTCGATTTGAATGCATCAAATGATTACAATGACTCTTTAAATCACCTTTGGCTTAACAAAAACAGTACTAATAACACACACAGTCTTTGATTTCAGAAATATGTTTACAGTTTCGAATTTGAATGGAATTCAATGTAAAATTTGATTCCAATTTCAATTTAATTCCGGAAATTTGGACAAATTTTGTTTCGTTATTCAGAGCATTCAGTAAACTTTGTTTATACTGTAATTCGGGTATTTGGATATATCCGAATAATTAAAAATTTGTCAGAATATTTATTCAGAACAAAACGAACCGCACATGTCTATTCTCTACCACAAACATTTCCCCTCCTAGTACATATCTTTCCCCCCCACTTTAAATCTCCCCCTCCCAGCAAAAATTGCCTCCAAATCCCCCCACCTAGCACACATCTTCTTTCCCATCCTCCTCCCAACACAAATCCCCCTAAATCACCACTCTTAGCACCTACCCCAAATCCCCCCTCCTAGAAGAATACTTACCCCCTTCTAATATAAATCCTCTCTCCCCCAATCTCCTTGTGGCGCCCCCCCCCCACCTCCCATGATACTAAAGTGCCCAGGGCAGGCATCCCTCTTGCCCACCCCTTGTCCCAGGCCCTGAGGGTACGTTCACATTGGAAGCGGGTTTGAAATCGTGCAAGTTCATTGCGTGTTCTGAGCGATTTGAAAGACATCTGTGCAGGTTCTTGCACAGATGTCTATTGAAGTCGCCCCCCCCCCCCCCCAAGTTGCCAAAAGTAGTGCAGGAACTACTTTTGGAAATCAGTTGCGGCGCTGCAAAGTTGGGGTCGCACCAATTCGGACAGTGCCATTGCTGGCAATAGGCTGCAATTTGGCATGCGATTTGACATGTCAAATCTCCCCGATGTAAATGGGGGCTGATGGAGGGAGCCATAGTTGTCACCCGGACTCCAAACATGTCTTCTTCTTTTTATCTTTATTACAATGAGGACGGACAGATACCGTATATACTCGAGTATAAGCCGACCCGAATATAAGCCAAGGCACCTAATTTTACCACAAAAAACTGGGAAAACGTATTGACTCGAGTATAAGCCTAGGGTGTCCATCTGCATGCCTCACTGTGCCTCACTGTGTCCATGACTAGGCTGATGTTTAACATGGGAGTCTATGGAAGGAGTGCCCGGGTTTGAAAAATCGTTACTCCCCGGCCGTAGGTACCCCAGACAATAAACTTTGCACACTTATAGAGGAGAAAGGGGGCTACATGTGTGCCAAGTTTGGGGTCCAGGGGATCTACGGCCGGCTGGTACCGGGTCCCCAAATCCGGGAGTTCAGGTGCAAAATGGTGACTCGAGTATAAGCCGAGGGGGGCATTTTCAGCACAAAAGAATGTGCTGAAAAACTCGGCTTATACTCGAGTATATACGGTAAGTAGATTACAAAAGGAAGATAACATTGTTTTTGGTTTCAATTCAGCTGAAGCAAAGGAAATGGCATTTCTGGCAGGATTGAGGTTTTTTCAGTTTTTGCTAAAAAAAGAAACCTAAAGAAGCCACCACATCTAAGGACAGGTAAGCTGCAATAGAAAGGTTTGATTTCTTTTTCTGAAAGGCCTGCTATGCTTCTGAGACTTTGACAGTTTAAATTATATCAAATATTAGAAACATTTTACGGATGAGAGTAGTTTTGTGTTAATCATCAAAAAATCACACATGTTTTTTCCCATATACCTATAGATTAAAGGGTAACTCCACTTACATGGGGGAAAAAAATAACAATTAAAGAAAAAATAATATAGTGTATACAATTGCGACTCAAGTCATATTTTAATCGAATGTTATTAAAAATTACCTTTCCTTTTCTATCTGCAGCCGCTGTAATTTTCTGTAAATGCAATATATGGCAACCTGGATATGTTATGTACACAGAATGTGTACAGAACACCCCCCAGAAACATCATTTCCTGCTTGTGTGAATGGCTCACCAATTTTCCCAGAAGTCTGCCTAAGATACAAGTCAGATTTTAGGCATCCCCTGCGACAAAAAATTCTCTTTTAGTGAGATACTCCCAATAGGAAATCATGTCTAAAGGGATGCAGGCCCAGCAGCTTTCTTCATTAGTGCTCTGCAGGTGCACAGCTGATTGGTAATTATGAAACCACTCCCATTAGACTCACTTTCCCACATGGACACAGACAAACAAACAGGGATTTCTTCAGAATAACAAAAAGTAGGAGTCTACAACAAAGTTTGTTAAAATCCTTGAAATGTACATAGATCACCCAGAGGGGAATGTTTTTTTTTTTTTTTCTAAACAAAAGGGGAGTTAATCTTGTCTTAAATGTCTTAAAGTGGAACTTTAGTCAGAAAATTAGGTCCTGCTAGATCACTTCATGCTAGGCCCCTTTTGCAGGTATATCTATGTAAACCATTAAAAATAAGTGCCTCTACTGTTTAAATGCTAGTAACACACTGGGGTTGATTTACTAAAGGCAAATCCACTTTTCACTACAAGTGCATTGCAAGTGCAGTCGCTGAAATTCTGAGGGGAAGATCTGAAATGAGGGGAAGCTCTGCTGATTTTATCATTCAATCATGTGCTAGCTAAAATGCTGTTTTTTATTTTCCTTGCATGTCCCCCTCGGATCTACAGTGACTGCACTTCCAAGTGCACTTGTAGTGCTAAGTGGATTTGCCTTTAGTAAATAACCCCCACGGTCTCCCCCTGCTCTACACATGCTCATTTGCTCTCCATTTTTAGGCATCTTTAGGCAATGTCAAATTTGTAGAGGCCAAACTGCTTTCAGCCTTAAAGTGTAATTATACCCTCCTATCCTTTACAGCAAAGGAATCTGCTTCTTTTAGATCTGCAACTGCAATAGTGCTGTCCAGTTCTACACCCTCCAACCTCCAATCAGCTAGCAAAATACTTTCTTGGAGGCATGGACTCCAGAGAGAGAGATATAATTTTGCCCTTGTACAAATCATTAGTAAGACCTCATCTGGAATATGCAGTTCAATTTTGGGCCCCAGTTCTCAAAAAGGATATCGGGGAACTGGAGAAAGTGCAGAGAAGGGCAACCAAACTGATAAGAGGCATGGAGGAGCTCAGCTATGAAGAAAGATTAGAGGAACTGAATTTATTCTCTCCTGAGAAGAGGAGATTGAGGGGGGATATGATCAACATGTACAAATATATAAGGGGTTCATATAGTGAGCTTGGTGTTGAGTTATTCACTTTCAGGTCATCTCTTTACGTCTAGAAGAAAAGAGGTTTAACCTCCGCACATGGAAAGGATTCTTCACAGTAAGAGCTGCGGACATGTGGAATAGACTCCCTTAAGAATATAACTGGATACTAACATTTATAGGTAATACCACCAGGGGTAGTTGATCTAGGGAATATCTAATTGCCACCTGGGGGGAGCAGGAGGACACCCCACCCCCCCCCACTGGAGCAAATTGGATCAGGCTTTGGAGTTTTTTTTGCCTTCCTCTGGATCAACTGTGGTATAGGATTCTGTACAGTTATACCCCGCTTTAAGTACACTCACTTTACATACACTCGCGAGTAAGTACATACCCGCGAGTGTATGTAAAGTGCCTCAAGTACTGTACAGACGATTTGCAGCCGCAGTAGAAGGAGTTGAAGCTCCGAGAACATAGCCCGCCCTGTTCCAGTGTGCCCCTGACACCCCCACTACAGCCCCTGACCCCCCACTGCACCCTAGAAGTGAAAAAAGGTATTGTTTTACTTTAAGTACATTTCCGTTTTACATACATGCTCTGGTCCCATTGTGTACTTAAAAGTGGGGTATGCCTGTATATGGAGTTTTTCTATTAGTTTATTTTTTTTTCTGTTGGTTGAACTAGATGGACTTATATCTTCTTTCAACCTGACTGTGTATCAAATGAAGAAAATATGATAACTGACTACAATGAATTAGTTGCTCGTGGTGATTTGAAATCTGGCGGATCTTCCAGGAAACACCATAGAAGATAATGGCTGTTCTGGGTGTATGTGTCAAGCCGGAGATGCATATGGCCATAACTCTGTGGCGGGTTCTGGAGCATGTGCTTGAATGCAAAGTGTCTTCAGTAACTATCAGAACCTAATCACAGTCCCAGCCCTGGGAAGGTCAGGCATTGTAAACTATGGAATAAAGCTAAAGTAATTGATGGTAATTATTTATTTATAGAAATTGCTGCGGGGGGGGGGGGTCTCAGGACAGTGCACTTAAAAGGGAACGCTTTCACTTGCTCAGAACCTCACTTGCCTATACTCCTCCATCCTTTTGCTCCCTTTCCAATACATTTGCCTCTGGGAATTAAGAGAAATACCCAATACTTCTGGATATAGTAAATAATGTGACTCACTCCCCTTCCACCCACATTACAGTGTGGTTGTTTGGCAATGGGAACCAGCAGGGTTACAGGATGGTGGGGGGAGGCCCTAAAGTGGTATAAAACATTTTTTACTTTAACCGCTTGCCGACCAGTCGCCACAGCTATACGGCGGCAGGTTGACTTGGCTGCGTAAATCATCGTAGGTGTAAGTCGGTCCCTTAAACAGCTATAGCAGGTGCGCGCGTGCCCAAGGTGTATCGCCAGACCTGATGAGCGTGGCCGGTGGCCGCGATGTCTGCCGGCCACCCGCGATTGATCCACAGAGAGCCAGTGTAAACAAACAGATCCCCGTTCTGTCAGGGGAGTAGAACGGGGATCTGCCAGTGTAAACAAACAGATCCCCGTTCTGTCAGGGGAGTAGAACGGGGATCTGCCAGTGTAAACAAACAGATCACCGTTCTGTCAGGGGAGTAGAACGGGGATCTGCCAGTGTAAACAAACAGATCCCCGTTCTGTCAGGGGAGTAGAACGGGGATCTGCCAGTGTAAACAAACAGATCACCGTTCTGTCAGGGGAGTAGAACGGGGATCTGCCAGTGTAAACAAACAGATCCCCGTTCTGTCAGGGGAGTAGAACGGGGATCTGCCAGTGTAAACAAACAGATCCCCATTCTGTCAGGGCAGTAGAACGGGGATCTGCCAGTGTAAACAAACAGATCCCCGTTCTGTCAGGGGAGTAGAGTGAGATTGTCTGTTCCTAGTGATCAGGAACAGCGATCTCTCTCTCTCTACTCCCTGTCAGTCCCCTCCCCCCACAGTTATAAACACCTTCCTAGGGAACACTTAACCCCTTGATCTCCCCCTAGTGTTAACCCCTTCCCTGCCAGTGACATTTATACAGTAATCAGTGGCTATTTTTAGCTCTGATCACTGTAATAATATCACTGGTCTCAAAAAAGTGTCAAAAGTGTCTGATCTGTCCGCCGCAATGTCGCAGTCCCGCTAAAAATCGCTGATCACCGCTAATACTAGTAAAAAAATTAATAAATAATAAAAATGCCATAAATCTATCTTCTATTTTGTAGACACTATAACTTTTGCGCAAACCAATCAATAAACGCTTATTGCGTTTTTTTTACCAAAAATATGTAGAAGAATACGTATCGGCCTAAACTGATGAAGAAATTTGTTGTTTTTTTGGGGATATTTATTATAGCAAAAAGTAAAATATATATATATATACAGTAAAACCTTGGTTTGAGTGTGTTTTGCAAGACAAGCAAAATGTTTTAATATATTTTGACTTGATCTACAAGCGATGTCTTGATATACAAGTAGCGTCATGTCACAACTGAGTATAAAAAAGAAGAGAGGCGCCTCCAAGTGTAGCAATATGGTTACATTTATTGAAGGCACAACATTTAGCAAGTCACATGGTTGATGAATAAAACGGGCACATCTAAGTATGCAGGCATCCGGGGGTAAAGCTGTCCACATAAACCATCCCCCGCATCGCTATCAATGTCATCCCTTCCACGCTGCTCTCCACGAGTGGTTCAAGCCTCCCTTTCAGATCGCTCTACTGCAGGGTAGTCTTCCCGGTCACGATTGCAGACTGACAGCGGTGAGAGCCGGAGGTGCGGAGGATGGTCTATGTGGACAGCTTTACCCCGGATCCCTGCATACTTAAAGGAGTAGTAAAGTTACATGTTTTTTCACCTTAATGCATCCTATGCATTAAGGTGAAAAAACATTCGACAATACCGCCCCCCCCCCCCCGAGCCCCCGTTTTTCTTACCTGGCCCCTCGAAAGTCCCATGCTCGTCCCCGTCATCCTCTTCGTTTTTCAGCCTGGCCGCCGATTGGCTACACTGGATGGATTGAAAGCAGCGCAGCCATTGGCTGGCGCTGCTGTCAATCACATCCAATGACGCGGCGTGCGGGGGGCGGGGCCGAGTGATACAGTCGGCGGCTATGGCCGCCGCTGTATCACGGGAGCGCGCCCGCAATCACTCCACACCATGCGAGCTCACTCGCATTAAGGTGTGGAGTCCTTGCGGGGAGGAGCCAAGACAGCCGCCGAGAGACCCCAGAAGACCAGGATCGGGGTCACTGTGTGCAAAACGAGCTGCACAGTGGAGGTAAGTATAACATGTTTGTTATTTTTAAGCAAAAAAAAGGGAAGCTTTAGTGCTCCTTTAAGCCGTGTACACACGATCGGTTTTACCGATGAAAACAGTCCGATGGACTTTTCTCATCAGACAAACCGATCGTGTATGGGCCCCATCGGTCTTTTTTCCATCGGTGAGAAAAAATAGAACATGTTTTAAATTTATCCGATGGGAAAAAAACGATAGCAAATTCCGATCGTCTGTGTGGAATTCCATCGGAGAAAAAACTCACGCATGCTCAGAATCAAGTCGACGCATGCTCAGAAGCATTGAACTTAATTTTTCTCAGCTTGTCGGAGTGTTTTACGTCACGGCGTTTGGGACGGTCGGATTTTTGACTGATGGTGTGTAGGCAAGACTGATGGAAGTCTGTACAAATCCATCGGATTAGAATCCATAGGAAATCCGATCGTGTGTACAGGGCTTTAGATGTGCCTCTTTTAATCATTAAACATGTAAGTTGCTAAATGCTGTACCTTCATTAAATGTAACCATATTGCTACACTTAGAGGCGCCTCTCTTCTCTTTTATATTCTGTAGCTCCTGCTGGATTTTGCTTCTAATCCCCTTGTGGAGGCTTCTATATGTGGATGGACATTTTATGGTTACACAACCTATCACATTGCTATAATCTTTTTTTATGGACTATAAACTGAAGGATTTATGAATAAATGGTTGTGGAACAAATCATTTCAGTTTCCATTATTTCTTATGGGGAAATTCGCTTTGTAATACAAGTGCTTTGGATTACAAGCATGTTTCTGGAACAAATTATACTCGCAATCCAACGTTTTACTGTATATTTTTTTCAAAATTGTCAGTCTTTTTTTGTTTATAGCGCAAAAATTAAAAAACGCAGAGGTGATCAAATACCACCAAAAGAAAGCTCTATTTGCGGGGGGGAAAAAAACATCAATTTTGTTTGTATACAGCTGTAGCGGGTATTTAAATTTGGGGGGGAGCATCTGGGTTAGTTAACCCAGATGTACTAATTGTTAGGGAATCTGAGAATCCCTTTTGTGGTTCTTGGAGGACTCTGGTGGTGCAAGGTTCCCTGTGGCCTGCAGGTGGCGTTGTCGCCCTGGGTCGGAGTTGAACCTGCACCGCAAGACTGTACCTTTTTGTCCTTTCCTGGCGCTGGTACAGCAGGGCGGGGAACCCGCTGTGACGCAAAGGGAGAGGAGATAAAAGGGGCGGACGCCCTGACCTCGGGGTTCAGTGTTGGAGGATGCGGCCGCACCCAGGCACCTTCGGCCTGGGTGCTGGCGTTTCGGAGATCCGGGCCCAGGTGCCCTTGACCTGGCCGGAGCGAGCGATGGAGTCCATCCCAGGCACCTTAAGACTGGGGTGAGATACTATGGCCAAGGCCTGGGGCCCAGTAACTTCGACTGGGTTCCACGAGGGTGGAGGAGCCCGAGGGGCCCTAAGGTGTTGGGACCCGTATCTGAGGCGAGGAGGCCGGGGAGTGTAACCCCTCTGAATAGCCCGGTACAGCATTAATCCGGTGATGGTGGGGCCTCTAGTAACTCCCTTGGAGGGATGTCTTCCCCCTGACAGGGGCTGCAACGTAGCGAAGGTAACTCCAGTTCTTGTTCATTAGAGTCGCTGGAAGAGACTCTGTACCAAAAGTCCATTTAACAGCCACTGTGCTTAGCAACCGTTGGTGAAACCTCAACGGTTTAGTTTCTTTGAGGATTGTGCCTTGACCTTCTCCCCACCAATACTGAACTGTTCTATGGGTCTCAAACTGTCTGCTCGCAAAGGACTATTTGTTTGCCGTTATGGAATAAATAATTGTTGGACCTTTTCAGTGTGTGGTACTCCAATTACTGGGAGCAAAGGGGGTTATCAGCAGAACAGACTTGGCTCTAAGCGTATACACAGCCCGGGTGTAATTAGATGCTGGCCTTCACCTCTACATGCTGAAATCTAGAGGACATGGCCCGTGGCACACCTCACTCTCCCCTTCAAAGTACCCCTAGACCGGAGCCAAAGTATCCGCTAAAGAAGAGAGAGAGGGTGAGGCCGCTACACAGCACTGCATGACCGCGCATTTGCCATATCGCAAAAAATGTCCTGGTCATTAAGGAGGTAAATCCTTCCGGGGCTGAAGTGGTTAAAGTGGTATTAGAATAACCTGACTTTACCTTACAAGCAAGGCTATAAATATCTTACCTGTAAGGATCTTTCATACAGCCTAAACATAAGCCGTTTAGTAGATTAAGGCTTAAGATGATGACGTAATTGGCACATGCACAGTACTTTCTCCATCCATAGAACACTAATGCCTTGTACACACGATCGGACATTCCGACAACAAAACCGTGGATTTTTTTCCGACGGATGTTGGCTCAGACTTGTCTTGCATACACACGGTCACACAAATGTTGTCGAAAATTCCGAACGTCAAGAACGCGGTGACGTACAACACGTACGACAAGCCGAGAAAAATGAATTTCAATAGCCAGTGCGGCTCTTCTGCTTGATTCCGAACATGCGTGGACTTTTGTGCGTTCGGAATTTCCGACAACAAATTTTGTTGTCGGAAAATTTGAGAACCAGCTCTCAAATTTTTGTTGTCGGAAATTCCAACAGCAAATGTCCGATGGAGCCTACACACGGTCGGAATTTCCGACAGCAAGCTCCCATCGAACATTTGTTGTCGTAAATTCCGACTCTGTGTACGCGGCATAAGTGTGCCATGGATGCAGATAGCACTGTGCCACTATGGTTACTCCCATGCACATGCGCAGTAGTTGTGTCAGGGCTGCTGAAAGAAATCTTGGGGCCCGGTACAGACTACCTGACAGCCCCCCCCCCCCCCAAGAAAATATTAAAGCTATACTTTGCTAAAAATACAATAAAATCATTAAAATCTAAAATTAAGATGAGATGATCAAAATATACAGGCTGGGCAGTTGAAAGCTCCGGGATCACAGAGACAAAGGGAGAGAAACAAAGTTACAGAGATAACAAACTCAGGAGCAGAGCTAACATTAGAGCCAGCGCTGGGAGGGGGATTAGTGAGGGACGACTGTCTCTTTCTTAGCAGATAAAAGCTGGCAGCAGGGAGAGGGGAGAGACCAGCTTTCAGCTGCTGGAGGAAGAGTTCTGCAATTGTCGTCCATCACTAATCCCCCTCCCTGTGTGGGCCCCCCTGTGTACTCGGGCCCCTTACAAGAGGACCGGTGGTCCCCCCTATCGGCAGGCCCTGAGTGGCGTCATCGCAGCCAGTTCAGACAACTGGAGAACGCGAACCTGGATGGAAGACCAGACAAAGATGGAAACGCCTGCAGCAGTGACTGGAGGGCTTCATTTGTAAGGCAATTTGTCATAATGTACGGTGCATACTAGCATATTATGGCATTAACCTTTTTTTTTAAGTTTATTACTGCTCCACGCTTGAGTAATCTCTTATTTGGATCTGTGCTTTATATATTGTACATTCACATCAGTTCATGCCCTTTAAAAATCTTCTCTATATATCAAAAAGTCCCTATTTCACATGGATACCTACACTTACTAGGGCCAATAAACCTACTAGCATGTCTTTGGAGTGTTAGAGGAAGCAAGAGGGGGAGAACCCACACAAACGCAGGGATGCCATGCAAACTCCATGCAGGTAGTGTCCTGGTTGAGATTTCAACTAAGGACTCTAATGCTGCGGGGCAGAAGTCTACACCTAAGCACTAAGCTGATGATTAGCATAAAGCTGGCTGCAAATTCTTCCATTCATTCTATACAGCTTGATGGATAAATGTCACTGTCCCTAATGTATTTTGACAGCCAGTCCCAGCCAGCCACTTTTCTGTTGGCAATTTTTCTCCAGCTCCTTCAATTTTTCAGTTAAGGGATGAAGGTGGTCCCACTGAGCGAATTTTTCCGGATTCTACAGGAATCAGCTGAAGAACCGGGCAATGTATGGCCAGCTTTAGACGCTATAGGGCAGTGATGGCGAACCTTGGCACCCCAGATGTTTTGGAATTACATTTCCTATGATGCTCATGCACTGTGCAGTGTAGGTGGGCATCATGGAAAACGTAGTTCCAAAATATCACTGCTATAGGGGATTGTGAATTTGACTGGAAAAATATACTTACCGTATATACTCGTGTATAAGCCGAGTTTTTCAGCACATTTTTTGTGCTGAATATGCCCCCTCGGCTTATACTTGAGTCTGTGTTCATCTTCACTTTTGTGAGCCTGATCCCGGCCAGTCGTAGGTCCTCTGGACCTCAAACTTGGCACACATGTAGCCCCACTCTTCACTCTACAAATGTGCAAAGTTTGTTGTCCGGGGGATCTACGGCCGGGGAGCACCGATTTTTCAAAGCCGGGCACCCCTTCCATAGACTCCCATGTTAAACGGTAATTTCTCTGATGATTTTGGGAACACGGTACTTGAGTCTGTGTCCATCTTCACTTTTGTGAGCCTGATCCCGGCCAGCCGTAGGTCCCCTGGACCTCAAACTTGCCACACATGTAGCCCCACTCTTCATCTACAAGTGTGCAAAGTTTGTTGTCCAGGGGACCTATGGCCGGGGAGCACCGATTTTTCAAAGCCGGGCACCCCCTCCATAGACTCCCATGTTAAACGTCAGTCTAGTCACACAGCGCCGGAGATCAGGTAGGGAGATTGGGCACAGTGAGGCATGGACACAGTGAGGCATGGGCACAGTGACCGTGAGGCATGGGCACAGTGAGGCATGGGCACAGTGAGGCATGGGCACAGTGGGGCATGGACACAGTAAGATACAGTGAGGCATGCACATGGACACAGTGAGGCTTTACAGGGTATGACCAGCTTTGTAGACTTGCATTGTAAGGAAGTACAGTAAAGCACAACCCTTGTGCAGTACTGCAGAGCTTACCGTATATACTCGAGTATAAGCCGAGTTTTTCAGCACATTTTTTTGTGTGCTGATAATGCCCCCCTCAGCTTATACTCAAGTCTGTGTCCATCTTTAACTTTGTGTGCCTGATCCTGGCCAGCCGTAGGTCCCCTGGACCCCAATCCTGGCACACATGTAGCGCCACTCTTCCCCTACAAGTGTGCAAAGTTTGTTGGAGGACCTATGGCCGGGGAGCACCGATTTTTCAAAGCCGGGCACCCCTTCCATAGACTCCCATGTTAAACTGTAGTTTCTCTAGTGATTTTGGGGACCTGGTACTGGCCGGCCCTAGGTCCCCTGGACCCCACACTTGGCACACATATAGCCCCACTCTTCATCTACAAGTGTGCAAAGTTTGTTGTCCAGGGGACCTCTGGCCGGGGAGCACCGATTTTTCAAAGCCGGGCACCCCTTCTATAGACTCCCATGTTAAACGTCAGTCTAGTCACACAGCGCCGGAGATCAGGTAGGGAGATTGGGCACAGTGAGGCATGGACACAGTGAGGCATGGGCACAGTGACCATGAGGCATGGGCACAGTGAGGCATGGGCACAGTGAGGCATGGGCACAGTGACCGTGAGGCATTGGCACAGTGAGGCATGGGCACAGTGACCGTGTGGCATGGGCACAGTGAGGCATGGGCACAGTGAGGCATGGGCACAGTAAGATACAGTGAGGCATGCACATGGGCACAGTGAGGCATGGGCACAGTAAGATACAGTGAAGCATGCACATGGACACAGTGAGGCATGGGCACAGTGAGGCATGGGCACAGTAAGATACAGTGAGGTATGCACATGGGTACAGTAAGATACAGTGAGGCATGCACATGGGCACAGTAAGATACAGTGAGGCATGGACACAGAAAGGCACAGTGAGGCATGCACATGGGCACAGTAAGATACAGTGAGGCATGGACATAGTAAGGCACAGTGAGGCATGCACATGGACACAGTGAGGCAAAGTGAGGCACAGTGAGGCATGCAGATGGTCACCCTAGGCTTATACTCGAGTCAATGCGTTTTCCCATTTTTTTGTGGTAAATTTAGGTGCCTCGGCTTATATTCAGGTCAGCTTATACTCAAGTATATACTGTATCCTTTAAATTGGGCTAATTCCGAACCGGTATACACCAGCCCTTTTATACTTGCAGCTCTTCTGGCAAATGCTAGATTGCCCATCATGGCTCCAAAAAAAAAAAAAGAATTAGTTTTTACAGAAAAAGCTGTAAATTTTCTCAAGTTGGAACAATTCTGGAAGGTGGCAGAGAGTGATTTGTAGAGTTCCCTTTCTACCTGTTCATGTCACAAGACCTCCTTTGTCATTGGCCAAAGTCATGTGACTTCCTTTCTGATAAAAAGTGGATAAAAAGTGCAGCACTTGCTCCAAAATCTCAGTGGCATAAAAACTAGAATTAGGAAAGTTATAGGTCTCTGCAGGAACAACAATGGAACTAAAGCTTTTTAAGTAAGAAAACTCTGCTTTGGCCGGAGGGTTCTGTCAGAGCCTGCTAATGAATGGGGCTCCCTTCATACAAATACGCTATTTCTCTATGTTAGCTCTCAGGAAATAGAACCTTTTTTTTTGTTTTATGATTTATGAGTTGGGCTGGGGAGAGGGAGGGGGTGCGAATATATTCTTTTCCAAGCTCTGTATCGGTTCCATGTCAAGAAGAAAAATACAGACAACATATAACGGCGGTAGAAACACGAGCATGACGCTAAAAGTGGAGGAGAACCAACTGTAAAGAGCGACAATCATCACTGGACTGTGGACAATAATTGGAAACTGCGAGTGTAATGTGCTTCACTGGTGTCTAGGCCCGATCTCCTCTTCTATGCAGGCTCTGTATACAGTTGTGCTCATAAGTTTACATACCCTGGCAGAATTTATGATTTCTTGGCCATTTTTCTGAGAACATGAACGATAACACAAAAACATTTCTTTCACTCATCGTTAGTGTTTGGCTGAAGCCATTTATTATCAATCAACTGTGTTTACTCTTATTAACCACTTGCTTACAGGGCACTTAAACCCCCTTCCTGCACAGGCCAATTTTCCGCTTTCCGCGCTGTCACTCTTTGAATGAAAATTGCGCGGTCATGCTACAGTGTACCCAAATTATTTTTTTTCACACAAATAGAGCTTTCTTTTGGTGGTATTTAATTGCTGCTGGGTTTTTTATTTTTTTGCTAAATAAAACAAAAAAGGACTGAAAATGTGGAAAAAAACAAAAAAAAAACTGTTTCTTGGTTTGTTGTAAAATTTGGAAAATTTTTGTCCTTCACTAATTCTCGCTGATGAGGCTGCACTGATGGGCGCTGATACATATTTTTTTATACATACTCATATTTTTTGGTTCTAGATGTATGTTTTTCCACATCCCCTTTTAGTTTCATTGTATACATAAATTGTCTATCATGTCCGGTATACTAGTCAAGTGATTGGCCAGCTGATTTTCTGCCTTCGGGCGGAAGCTCTTTAAAATTCATCTCCTCTGTTCCTCTGCACACTTAAGAAAGGAGCGCGCATGCTCTATTCGAGAGCCGCGCATGCTCTGAAACGCGTTGTGTTTCCCCATACTATCTGATCCAGGTGACGTCACACGCTCCTCCACGAGTTCATTGTTGCCATCTCCACCAACGGACACAGCCGGTTTACACTCCGGCTCCTTGCGGCTGCTACAGCCAGGACTTGGGACACTCTTGGAGATGCTAACAGACCCTGGATCTAGCAAGGACACTGACCCCACTGGAACATGCCTGAGCTCACCGACATGTAAGTCCTTGATATGATCTTTTATACTTGTTAAAAAAACTATTTCTATTTTTGTTTTTCCTTATGTCATTACCTTGAATTGGCTTCACCTTGGAGAAGAGCTGCCCTGAGTACCTGTTTCCATTCAAAGACTTTCTCATCACCACCAACTGCCTTTGAAGATTTTCAAGACAAGGGGGGGCCCTCTCCCGCCGCCAATAAAAGTGATTTTGTGGCGAATCTGCCGCAGAGACCACTATTATCGGAAACCGGACCGTCGGCTGAAGAAGAGGATACCTGGGTTATGGTAGCTAGCTGCTGCCATAACAAAGATATCCCTCTTCAAACAGCTGACGTATATTGGCGTGCGGCGGTCCGGAAGTGGTTACAAAGGTGTTCAATGAGCCTCCATGCATATGTAGCGGGTATGTACTTTCCCGGGTGTAAATTTGAATTTGGAAGTGACACCAGTGATGTGTGATTCACCGCGGCCCATTGGGTGGCGCTGTCGCCCTGGGTTGGGTTGGATTATCGCTGTGTGGCGTCCTCCTTTTTGTCCTTCCTCAGCAGCGGTATGGTGGGGCGGGGAACCCGCCGTGCTTGCTGGGAGAGGGTATAAAGGGGGCCGGCCATCTTGGTCACGGGGTCGAAGTCCCAGGCACCTTCAGCTTGCGGACGGTGGGTCGTGTCGCTCCTCTGGGTGGCTTAGGCCCAGAGGACAGCGGAGGTTGAGTTCCATTCCAGGCACCTTTAGCCTGGGGTGAGGTACTCAGATGGAGGTCCGGAGCTCAGTGCCCAACACTGGGTTCCGCGAGGGAAGGAGATCCTAGGGTACCCAGGGATTGGGTACCCGAATCCGGAAGGCGCAATGGACCGGGGGGAGCTCCTCATTTGAAGACCCGGTGCAGCATATTGCCGGTGACAAGTGAGTCTCTCGTCGGAGACGGCCTGGAAGGAAATCTACCCTCGTGCGGAGACCAGGACACACTTCTAGGAAGGGAAGTGGCAACTTACATTGTGTCTGGGCCTGTTCGCATCCACACCTCCTTTTCTGTTCTGTTCTATCAAGGGAGTTCAACTGTTTGTGTTCAGACAAGGAGAATAAAGGAGTGTTGAACTTTAATGGTGTGGAGCTCATTTTCTAACGGACATGGTTCACGGTGACTCTTGGAGGGAGGATCCAGGTGCACAGCACTGACCCGAAGGTAATACAAAACCGTTGCTTATACCGCACTGTAGGGATGAGCTTCGTGTTCGAGTCGAACATACGTTCGACTCGAACATCGGCTGTTCGATCGTTCGACGAAGATCGAACGATTTGGGCCGTTCGCGCCAAATTCGAGTGACGTGAACGGCCCACAATGCACTACGCCATCGCAGTGTCATCCAGGCGCTGTGATTGGCCAAGCATGCACTGTGACCCCGCATGCTTGGCCAATCACAGCGCCGGCAGCGAGGAGAGCAATGATTGGCCACAGGCAGGATGCCTGTGGCCAATTATTGCTGAGGGTGTTTAGTACACGCCCCACACTATAAAAGGCCGCCAGCACGGCGGCCTAGTGTAGTGTGTTCGGGAGCAGGGAAAGAGAAGCATAGGCAGGGACAGTGACATTTATTTTTTTCTTGCTTAACCTGGATTCCTTTAGTTTAGGGAAAGAGAAGGATAGGTAGGGAGAGTGTCAGTGTGTTTTACTGTGCGAATCCTTGTTTCTTGGGACAGGGAAGGACAGTGAGGGAATTCTCCTTGTGCTATAGTGTGCTTTAAAAAAAACTTTTTTCTAGGGACAGAAAACTATAGGTAGGGAGAGTGTCAGTGTGTTTTACTGTGCGAATCCTTGTTTCTAGGGACAGGGAAGGACAGTGAGGGAAATTCTCCTTGTGCTATAGTGTGCTTTAAAAAAACATTTTTTCTAGGGACAGAAAACTATAGGTAGGAAGAGTGTCAGTGTGTTTTACTGTGCGAATCCTTGTTTCTAGGGACAAAGAAGGAAAGTGAGGGAAATTCTCCTTGTGCTATAGTGTGCTTTAAAAAAACATTTTTTCTAGGGACAGAAAACTATAGGTAGGAAGAGTGTCAGTTTCTTTCACTGTGATAATCCTTGTTTCTAGGGACAGGGAAGGAAAGTGAGGGAAATTCTCCTTGTGCTATAGTGTGCTTTAAAAAAACATTTTTTCTAGGGACAGAAAACTATAGGTAGGAAGAGTGTCAGTTTCTTTCACTGTGATAATCCTTGTTTCTAGGGACAAAGAAGGAAAGTGAGGGAAATTCTCCTTGTGCTATAGTGTGCTTTAAAAAAACATTTTTTCTAGGGACAGAAAACTATAGGTAGGAAGAGTGTCAGTTTCTTTCACTGTGATAATCCTTGTTTCTAGGGACAGGGAAGGAAAGTGAGGGAAATTCTCCTTGTGCTATAGTGTGCTTTAAAAAAACATTTTTTCTAGGGACAGAAAACTATAGGTAGGAAGAGTGTCAGTTTCTTTCACTGTGATAATCCTTGTTTCTAGGGACAAAGAAGGAAAGTGAGGGAAATTCTCCTTGTGCTATAGTGTGCTTTAAAAAAACATTTTTTCTAGGGACAGAAAACTATAGGTAGGAAGAGTGTCAGTTTCTTTCACTGTGATAATCCTTGTTTCTAGAGACAGGGAAGGAAAGTGAGGGAAATTCTCCTTGTGCTATAGTGTGCTTTAAAAAAACATTTTTTCTAGGGACAGAAAACTATAGGTAGGAAGAGTGTCAGTTTCTTTCACTGTGATAATCCTTGTTTCTAGGGACAAAGAAGGAAAGTGAGGGAAATTCTCCTTGTGCTATAGTGTGCTTTAAAAAAACATTTTTTCTAGGGACAGAAAACTATAGGTAGGGAGAGTGTCAGTGTGTTTTACTGTGCGAATCCTTGTTTCTAGGGACAGGAAAGGACAGTGAGGGAATTCTCCTTGTGCTATAGTGTGCTTTAAAAAAACATTTTTTCTAGGGACAGAAAACTATAGGAAGGAAGAGTGTCAGTTTCTTTCACTGTGATAATCCTTGTTTCTAGGGACAAAGAAGGAAAGTGAGGGAAATTCTCCTTGTGCTATAGTGTGCTTTAAAAAAACATTTTTTCTAGGGACAGAAAACTATAGGAAGGAAGAGTGTCAGTTTCTTTCACTGTGATAATCCTTGTTTCTAGGGACAAAGAAGGAAAGTGAGGGAAATTCTCCTTGTGCTATAGTGTGCTTTAAAAAAACATTTTTTCTAGTGACAGAAAACTATAGGAAGGAAGAGTGTCAGTTTCTTTCACTGTGATAATCCTTGTTTCTAGGGACAAAGAAGGAAAGTGAGGGAAATTCTCCTTGTGCTATAGTGTGCTTTAAAAAAACATTTTTTCTAGTGACAGAAAACTATAGGTAGGGAGAGTGTCAGTGTGTTTTACTGTGCGAATCCTTGTTTCTAGGGACAGGAAAGGACAGTGAGGGAATTCTCCTTGTGCTATAGTGTGCTTTAAAAAAACATTTTTTCTAGGGACAGAAAACTATAGGAAGGAAGAGTGTCAGTTTCTTTCACTGTGATAATCCTTGTTTCTAGGGACAAAGAAGGAAAGTGAGGGAAATTCTCCTTGTGCTATAGTGTGCTTTAAAAAAACATTTTTTCTAGGGACAGAAAACTATAGGTAGGAAGAGTGTCAGTTTCTTTCACTGTGATAATCCTTGTTTCTAGGGACAAAGAAGGAAAGTGAGGGAAATTCTCCTTGTGCTATAGTGTACTTTAAAAAAACATTTTTTCTAGGGACAGAAAACTATAGGTAGGGAGAGTGTCAGTATGTTTTACTGTGTGAATCCTTGTTTCTAGGACCAGGAAAGGACAGTGAGGGTATTCTCCTTGTGCTATAGTGTGCTTTAAAAAAACATTTTTTCTAGGGACAGAAAACTATAGGAAGGAAGAGTGTCAGTTTCTTTCACTGTGATAATCCTTGTTTCTAGGGACAAAGAAGGAAAGTGAGGGAAATTCTCCTTGTGCTATAGTGTGCTTTAAAAAAACATTTTTTCTAGGGTCAGAAAACTATAGGAAGGAAGAGTGTCAGTTTCTTTCACTGTGATAATCCTTGTTTCTAGGGACAGGGAAGGAAAGTGAGGGAAATTCTCCTTGTGCTATAGTGTGCTTTAAAAAAACATTTTTTTCTAGGGACAGAAAACTATAGGTAGGAAGAGTGTCAGTTTCTTTCACTGTGATAATCCTTGTTTCTAGGGACAAAGAAGGAAAGTGAGGGAAATTCTCCTTGTGCTATAGTGTGCTTTAAAAAAACATTTTTTCTAGGGACAGAAAACTATAGGAAGGAAGAGTGTCAGTTTCTTTCACTGTGATAATCCTTGTTTCTAGGGACAGGGAAGGAAAGTGAGGGAAATTCTCCTTGTGCTATAGTGTGCTTTAAAAAAACATTTTTTCTAGGGACAGAAAACTATAGGAAGGAAGAGTGTCAGTTTCTTTCACTGTGATAATCCTTGTTTCTAGGGACAAAGAAGGAAAGTGAGGGAAATTCTCCTTGTGCTATAGTGTGCTTTAAAAAAACATTTTTTCTAGGGACAGAAAACTATAGGAAGTAAGAGTGTCAGTTTCTTTCACTGTGATAATCCTTGTTTCTAGGGACAAAGAAGGAAAGTGAGGGAAATTCTCCTTGTGCTATAGTGTGCTTTAAAAAAACATTTTTTCTAGGGACAGAAAACTATAGGTAGTGTGACAGCAGGAAGGTAAAGTCACCTGGTTGCATCCAGGGGGGTAGATATATTTCGCCCAGATTCAGGCTTTACGCCGACTTATACAACTAGGTGGAGAGTTGTATAAGCCCAGCTGAGGCTAGTGGGCTCATGGATGACTCATACCTCTAGGGAGAGTGTGGGGCGTCGTGCAGACAGGGAGTTGATGAGACCAGCTGAAGCTTGTCAGCTCATTTAGGCCTCTATAAGAACTCCCAGATTCATTAGGTGTTAGCTCATGCCTGGAACCAGACCTGTGTGGACTGTCTAGGGAGAGTGAACCCCTGTGCGGTGAGACAAAGCCTGTGTGGCTATTTGCTTGGCCATTTAAAACCAGGGACTTAGGGACTAGGACAGCACTAGGCTGATCCGAGTTGTTAGTTAGGAAACCTGTATGTTTAGTCAGAGGTCAAGTTGACCAGGATTTATTTTGTTTATGTTTCTTTTGCTTTGCTGTGTTTTGTCACTGTAAATAGAAAATAAACCGCACCTTTTTGATTTTGAAAACCACAACCTCCGTTTGCTGGGCCTGTTTTGTGTGGGGAGCCCATCCCGGGGGTCACACACACCCGCTGCCGAGCTAACCCCCTCACAGTTGGTGGAGAATGCGGGCAGTTTTTTTTTAAGCCAGCATGGAGGAGATACTGAAGCAGCTGGCTCTAGCAAATGCCAATCAACAGCAGACAAATGCAGGTTTACAAAAGAACTTCGCAGCCCAGCAGCAAGCTCATCAACAGAGCCTTGCAGCCCAGCAGCAGACAAACGCAACTTTGCAACAGAGTCTGGAGGCTCAGCAACAAGCCCAGCAGCAATCTGAGGCCCGCTTCATAGACCTGTTGCAGAAGCAAGAGCAGAGACTACAACAACAGATGGAAGCAGTAATGCAGCAACGTCCGCAGACCAGTGAGGAAAGCCGTCCCACTAATACCGCGTCCTTTGGGGTGAGTCGTTTATTGACAAAAATGACTGGAGAGGATGATCCAGAGGTATTTTTGACCACATTTGAAAGGACCGCTGAAAGAGAAAAGTGGCCTGAGGAGCAGTGGGCTGGACTGGTGGCTCCTCTGTTAACTGGTGAATCGCAGAAAGCTTACTATGACCTAGAGCCTAACCAAGCAAAAGACTATGTGATGCTAAAAGCTGAAATATTGGCAAGGCTGGGTGTCACCCAGGCTGTCCGGGCTCAGCGTGTGCATAACTGGACTTTCCAGCTTGGAAAACCCCCCAGGTCTCAAATGTATGATCTCATTCATCTGAGCAGAAAGTGGCTACAGCCAGAGACTTTGTCCGCACCAAAGATTGTGGAACGTGTTGTAATGGATCGATTTTTGAGAGCTCTTCCTACTGCCATCCAAAAGTGGGTAAGCCATGGAGACCCAGAGACGGCCGATGGTCTTGTGGATCGTGTGGAGAAATACTTGGCTACAGAGAACCTGACGGCCTCTTCCAGAGACACTCGGACTTTCCACCCTAAGACCAGACCATCCCCAGGGGCGGATAAGAGGATTCCAAGGGGTGAGGGTGGAGAGAGTGAGAGGGTGGGAGCTCTACCCCAAGTTTGGCGAGAACAGCCTGGGAAATCAGCGGCTCAAGAGGCGGCAAGAAGGATCGTTTGCTACCGCTGCCGGCAAGCGGGACATATTGCAGCCAATTGCCCGGTTGTGGAGGTACCCATGCAGTGTGACTTTCTGACTTGCAGACGTCAGTCGCTGTGTGCGACAGTCGCATGCACTGCCATTCGAGGAACTGAGAAACATTTATGCAAAATGTGTGTTAATGGTAGAAATGTTGTGGTATTGCTGGATTCAGGTAGCCTTGTGACCCTGATAAAGGCTGAGTTAGTTAAAACAGAGGTCTCTGGGAATAGCAAGGTAGCTGTTATTTGTGTGCATGGGGACACCCGAGAGTATCCAGTGACTACAGTGTGTTTCGAGACCCCCAAAGGTACCCTCTCTCATCCAGTGGGCTTAGTATCTCAGTTACCGCATGACGCCATTGTGGGAAGGGATTTTCCGAAGTTCTGGGAACTGTGGGATGATCCTGAGCCCCCCACTGGTGCCCCTATGTACCAGGAATGTGATAGCCAGAACTCCCCTGAGAGTGGTGAGGACTCTCCGGAATTTTCTTATCAGTATTGGCAGGGGAGACTCAAGAAACTGGAGAGGAGCCCACCTCCTCAGACGAAAACCTACCGTCTGTGGAGTTTTCTGATCTTGAGGTTCACAGGGAAAACTTTGCCACAGAACAGTTGAGAGACCCCGCCCTAATAAAGGCACGGGAAAACGTAGTGAAAATAGATGGCGAGTTAGTGAACCCAGATAATACCTGCACTTACCCATACTTCAGCGTAGAGAAGGACCTACTGTATCGGGTGGCAAAAAGGGCAGAAGAAACCGTTGAGCAGCTTGTGGTGCCCAAACCTTACAGGAAGTTGGTGTTGGAGTTGGCCCATGGGCACATTCTTGGAGGTCATCTGGGGACAGAGAAAACCCGAGAGAGGGTATTACAGAGATTCTATTGGCCGGGGGTGATGAAGGACATAGAAAATTATTGTTCCTCCTGCCCTGTGTGTCAGAGGTTGGCCCCGATGCCACATTTCCGTAGCCCGCTGGTCCCTCTACCCATCATTGAGGTCCCGTTTGAGAGGATCGCCATGGATTTGGTAGGTCCTATAATCAAGTCCGCTAGGGGGCACCAGTACATATTAGTTATAATGGACTATGCCACCCGTTATCCAGAAGCGATCCCTCTCCGAAATACCTCGGCCAAAACCATAGCCAAAGAGCTATCTCTTGTGTTTAGCCGGGTGGGTATTTGTAAAGAACTGCTTACGGACCAAGGTACACCCTTTATGTCCCGGGTTATGAAGGAGCTGTGTAAATTGTTCAAAGTGACGCAATTACGTACATCTGTGTATCACCCCCAAACCGATGGGCTGGTTGAAAGATTCAACAAAACCCTAAAACAAATGTTGAAGAAAGTGGTGGATAGAGATGGAAAGGATTGGGACTGTCTACTTCCTTATCTGATGTTTGCTATTAGGGAGGTGCCCCAATCCTCTACGGGATTCTCCCCCTTTGAGTTACTGTATGGGAGACACCCAAGAGGGCTGTTGGATATTGCCAAGGAAACTTGGGAAAGTGAGAGTTCTCCCCACAGGAGTGTGATTGAGCATGTCGCCCTGATGCAAGACCGAATTGCACAGGTAATGCCCATCGTGAAGGAACATTTGGCCCAAGCGCAGTTAGCACAGCAGAGAGTGTACAACCGTGGAGCCAAGACCCGTACCTTTTCCCCGGGGGATAGGATACTGGTACTTGTCCCTACGGTTGAAAGTAAATTCCTTGCCAAATGGCAAGGCCCCTATGAGATAATGGAAAAAGTGAGCGAAGTGAATTACAAGGTCAGACAACCAGGAAGGCGAAAGCCCGAACAGATCTATCACGTTAATCTGTTGAAAGCCTGGAGGGATAGAGAGTCCCTAGTCGCAGACACTTGGTCACCAGCTCAAACTGGTTGCGTGATTCCTGAGGTTGGAATAGCAGCCACCTTGTCACAACCCCAACAACAGGAGGTTAAGGAGTTTGTGCTTCGCAACAAGGAGGTATTCTCTGAGCTGCCGGGACAAACATCTGGGGTAGAGCATGACATCATTACCCCACCCGGTGAAAGGGTGAAGTTAAAACCCTATCGGATCCCAGAGGCCCGACGGGAGGCAATACGGGAGGAAGTACAGAAAATGCTGAACTTAGGGGTGATAGAGGAGTCCCAAAGTGATTGGTCTAGTCCCATTGTGTTGGTGCCTAAACCGGATGGGAGCTGGCGATTTTGTAACGATTTTCGTCAGTTGAACAAAGTTACAAAATTTGACACCTACCCCATGCCACGTATAGATGAGTTGATCGACCGGCTGGGAACAGCCCGATACATGACGACTCTTGACCTCACAAAAGGGTATTGGCAAATCCCCCTGGCCAAGTCGGCCAAAGAGAAAACCGCATTTGTAACCCCAGACGGGGCGTTCCAATATAAAAGAATGCCGTTCGGGTTACAGAATGCGCCGGCCACATTCCAGCGGAAAATGGACCAGATGCTGAGGCCCCATCGGAAGTATGCTGCGGCTTACCTGGATGACGTAATTGTCCATAGCACAGATTGGGCCTCACATCTGCCAAAAGTGCAAGCAGTCCTGGACTCTGTTCGGGAAGCGGGGTTTACGGCTAACCCCAAGAAGTGTACCATTGGGCAGGAGGAGGCCAAATATCTTGGGTACACCATTGGGAGGGGAGTAATAAAACCCCAACTCAACAAAATCGAGGCCATCCAGAGTTGGCCACGTCCCAACAGCAAGAAGCAGGTACGAGCCTTTCTGGGAATCGCTGGGTATTATCGGCGATTCATTCCCCACTTTGCTTCTAAGGCTGTGCCCCTAACCAACCTGACGAAGGGGAAAGGGTCGGTCATGATTAAATGGACCCCCGAGGCTGAGGCAGCATTCCAATTCTTGAAACAAGCCTTATGTAGCCAGCCAGTGTTGTACTCACCCGACTTCTCTAAAGACTTTGTCGTACAAAGTGATGCGTCAGATGTGGGGTTAGGAGCAGTATTGTCCCAGGTCTGGAACGGGGAAGAGCACCCAGTCATTTACCTCAGCAGGAAGTTGAGGTCCCATGAGGTAAATTACGCCACCGTTGAAAAGGAGTGTTTAGCGGTGAAGTGGGCTCTAGATTCCCTTCGGTACTACCTGCTAGGTAGGCACTTTGACATGGTTACGGATCACGCTCCGTTAAAGTGGATGGCTCAAAACAAGGAAACAAATAGAAGAGTGAATAGGTGGTTCCTGGCCCTCCAGGAATTCAACTTCACAGTAAAGCATCGCCCTGGCGTTCAAATGGGGAATGTGGATGCTTTGTCTCGAGTACATGAATGCCTGATTGCTGGTGTTCCAACCCCGAGGTTAAAACAAGAGGGGGGGGGGTATGTGACAGCAGGAAGGTAAAGTCACCTGGTTGCATCCAGGGGGGTAGATATATTTCGCCCAGATTCAGGCTTTACGCCGACTTATACAACTAGGTGGAGAGTTGTATAAGCCCAGCTGAGGCTAGTGGGCTCATGGATGACTCATACCTCTAGGGAGAGTGTGGGGCGTCGTGCAGACAGGGAGTTGATGAGACCAGCTGAAGCTTGTCAGCTCATTTAGGCCTCTATAAGAACTCCCAGATTCATTAGGTGTTAGCTCATGCCTGGAACCAGACCTGTGTGGACTGTCTAGGGAGAGTGAACCCCTGTGCGGTGAGACAAAGCCTGTGTGGCTATTTGCTTGGCCATTTAAAACCAGGGACTTAGGGACTAGGACAGCACTAGGCTGATCCGAGTTGTTAGTTAGGAAACCTGTATGTTTAGTCAGAGGTCAAGTTGACCAGGATTTATTTTGTTTATGTTTCTTTTGCTTTGCTGTGTTTTGTCACTGTAAATAGAAAATAAACCGCACCTTTTTGATTTTGAAAACCACAACCTCCGTTTGCTGGGCCTGTTTTGTGTGGGGAGCCCATCCCGGGGGTCACACACACCCGCTGCCGAGCTAACCCCCTCACAGTAGGGAGAGTGTCAGTGTGTTTTACTGTGCGAATCCTTGTTTCTAGGGACAGGAAAGGACAGTGAGGGAATTCTCCTTGTGCTATAGTGTGCTTTAAAAAAACATTTTTTCTTGGGACAGAAAACTATAGGAAGGAAGAGTGTCAGTTTCTTTCACTGTGATAATCCTTGTTTCTAGGGACAAAGAAGGAAAGTGAGGGAAATTCTCCTTGTGCTATAGTGTGCTTTAAAAAAACATTTTTTCTAGGGACAGAAAACTATAGGTAGGAAGAGTGTCAGTTTCTTTCACTGTGATAATCCTTGTTTCTAGGGACAAAGAAGGAAAGTGAGGGAAATTCTCCTTGTGCTATAGTGTGCTTTAAAAAAACATTTTTTCTAGGGACAGAAAACTATAGGTAGGGAGAGTGTCAGTGTGTTTTACTGTGCGAATCCTTGTTTCTAGGGACAGGAAAGGACAGTGAGGGAATTCTCCTTGTGCTATAGTGTGCTTTAAAAAAACATTTTTTCTAGGGACAGAAAACTATAGGTAGGGAGAGTGTCAGTTTCTTTCACTGTGATAATCCTTGTTTCTAGGGACAGGGAAGGACAGTGAGGAAAATTCTCCTTGTGCTATAGTGTGCTTTAAAAAAACATTTTTTCTAGGGACAGAAAACTATAGGTAGGAAGAGTGTCAGTTTCTTTCACTGTGATAATCCTTGTTTCTAGGGACAGGGAAGGACAGTGAGGGAAATTCTCCTTGTGCTATAGTGTGCTAAAGCATTCCTCATCAACCATCTTTGAAATCCTTGTTTTTTTGGACAGTCAGGGAAATTGTCGTTGTGCTATTCTGTGCAAAAGCAATCATCCTCAACCATATTTAGAAATCCTTAAGTAAAGGGACAGAGAAGGACACCTGAAGGTAGCCCTTATTGCTTTTTTCCCATCTCCCTGCAGGCCATCTATTAGAATGTCTGGAAGGCAAACAAGGAGAGGCAGACAGTCAGGAGGCAATAAAAGAGGGCAAGCAGGCTCTGTGTCTGGGGGCAACAGTGCTGGTCGTGGACGCGGTGCATTGTCATCAGCACATGGCCATGGGACACGCTTGTCCTTCTTTTCGGCAGCTGGACATGTTGAGCCACATCATGCCGAAGACTTGGTAGAGTGGATGACCAAGCCCTCCTCCTCCTCCTCATCCTCTCTCACCCAGGCTCAGGGTACTGGAAAAGCAGCTGCCAAAGCGTCCTCTTCCCTGGTATCAATGTCAGACTCATCATCAGTCACTCCTTCCCTAGACCCACCATGTCCTCCTCCTGAGGAGTCCCCCGAACTGTTTGAGCACAGTGTTGGGTACATGCTCCAGGAGGATGCCCAGCGTTTCGAAGGGTCTGATGATGAAACCCAGCTACAGGAAGGCAGTAGCGTGAGAGCAGACAGAGGGGATGCTCAAGAAGGACACCAATCTGGCAGTCATGTTCCAGCAGCTGCAGCATACTGCCAGATTGGCTCCAGTGATGAGGAGGGAGGGGATGATGAGGTCACTGACTCCACATGGGTGCCTAATAGGAGAGAGGAGGAGGAGGAGGATGAGGAGGAGGCACATCTCCAACGAGGCAGGATGCCCTTTGGTGGCCAGCGTAAGGGCAGTACACCAACGGAATCACACCGCAGAGCTCCGCCTGTGCAGGGCGCTGCCTCTGCCCGTCCTTCAAAAAGTTATTTGGTGTGGGCCTTTTTTGAGGCTAGTGCATCAGATCGCACAGCTGCTGTTTGCAACATATGTCTCAAGCGTATATCGCGTGGCCAAAACATCAGCCGCTTGGGTACCACATGCCTGACCAGACATATGTTGACCTGCCATGCAGCTCGTTGGCAAGCCTACCTCAAAGACCCACACCAAAGAACAAAGCGGACCTCTCCTTGCACCGCATCAGCTGGGATCTCCAACCCCACTATAACTTCAGTCCTCTCTGAAACATGCACTGAGAGGAATGAAGGTGTAGAATTAGGTGTGTCACAGCCAAGTACTTGCGGCCACTCTGCTAGCAGTACACCGACGTCCGATTCTAGCAGGCAAATTTCCCTGCCCCAGCTGCTGGACCGTCGAAAGAAGTTCACTCCCAGCCATCCACATGCCCAGCGGTTGAATGCTAGCTTGGCTAAATTGCTAGCGCTTCAACTGCTGCCTTTTCAGTTGGTAGACTCGGCCCCCTTCCGTGAGTTTGTGCAATGTGCGGTTCCTCAGTGGCAGGTTCCCAAACGCCACTTTTTCTCACGGAAGGCTATTCCGGCTCTCTACCGGCATGTGGAAGGCAATGTCTTGGCCTCGCTGGACAGGGCGGTCAGCGGTAAGGTGCATATTACCGCTGACTCATGGTCCAGCAGGCATGGACAGGGACGTTACCTTTCTTTCACGGCCCATTGGGTCACTCTTTTGGCAGCTGGGAAGGATGCAGGACAAGGTGCAGTAGTGTTGGAGGTTGTTCCACCGCCACGCCTCCAAAATGCTACTACTGGTTGTGACACACCTCTCTCCTCCACCCCCTCCTCTTCTTCTTCCTCCATGGCCTCTTCCTGTGGTTTGTCCTCGGAACCAGCGGTGCTCCGTAGGCGTTCAAGGGGCTACGCAAGTACGCAGGCAAAAAGATGCCATGCCGTGCTTGCGCTGGTGTGTTTGGGGGACAGAAGCCACACTGGGGCAGAGGTCCTGTCTGCTCTGCAGGGCCAGGCCGAGAGGTGGTTGACGCCACGCCAGCTTAAGCCAGGAATGGTGGTTTGCGACAATGGCACCAACCTCCTCTCCGCCCTCCGACAGGGACAACTGACCCATGTGCCCTGTGTGGCTCACGTCCTTAACCTGGTGGTGCAGCGGTTCTTGGGCAGGTACCCGGGCTTACAGGATGTCCTGAGGCAGGCCAGGAAAGTCTGTGTGCATTTCCGCAGATCTTATAATGCCAGTGCTCGCCTGGCTGAGCTGCAAAAGGAGTTGAACCTGCCCAAGAACCGCCTTATATGTGACATGCCCACCAGGTGGAACTCAACGTTGGCCATGCTGCAGCGGCTGCACACGCAGCAGAGGGCCATCAATGAGTACCTGTGCGACTACGGCACCAGGACAGGGTCAGGGGAGCTTGGTTTTTTTTCTCCACGCCAGTGGGGCATGATCAGGGATGCATGCACTGTCCTGGCACCATTTGAGGAGGCCACGAGGATGGTGAGCAGTGACAGTGCATGCATCAGTGACACTGTACCTCTTGTCCACCTGTTGGAGCACACGCTGCGTGGAATAATGGACAGGGCACTTGAGGCAGAACAGAGGCAGGAAGAGGAGGACTTCATTGCCTCTCAAGGCCCCCTTTACCCAGACAGTGTTCCTTCTGTCCCACCCATCGCACAGGAAGAGGAGGAGGAGGAGGAGGAGGAGGATTGTGTCAGCATGGAGGTGGAGGCTGCCACTCAGCATCATCAGCAGCAGTCTTTTAGGGATGATTTACAGTCCCAAGAAACCAGTGGACTTGTACGTGGCTGGGAGGAGGTGGCTGCGGATCATGTCGTCCTTAGTGACCCAGAGGACTCCGGAGCGAATGCCTCAGCAAACCTACGCTGCATGGCCTCCCTGATCCTGCAAAGTCTGCGGAAGGATCCTCGTATTCTTCGGATCAAGGAGAGGGACCATTACTGGCTGGCCACTCTCCTTGATCCACGGTACAAGGGTAAGGTTGCGGACCTTATGTTACCGTCGCAGAGGGAGCAGAGGATGAGACAACTCCGGGAGGCCTTGCAGAAAGGTCTGTGCAACGCGTTCCCAGAGACTGGGAGGTTACAAACTCCTGGTCCTGGACAACGAGTTGCTGAGGCTTCGGCCAGTCAAAGAAGGAGCGGTGGGGAAGGTGGCCGTCTGACCGATGCGTTCAGACAATTCTTTAGTCCGCAGCCCCAAAGTATGATCGGTTCCAGCAACCATCGCCAGCGTCTGATAAACATGGTGCAGGAATATCTAGGGGCAAGGTCAGACTTGGACACCTTCCCCACCGAAAATCCTCTGGCTTACTGGGTCTTGAGGATGGATCACTGGCCAGAGCTTGCACAATATGCAATTGAGCTACTGGCCTGTCCTGCATCCAGCGTTCTTTCGGAACGCACATTCAGTGCTGCTGGAGGATTTGTCACGGATCACAGGGTGCGCCTGTCCACCGACTCGGTTGATCGACTGACTTTCATCAAGATGAACCAGTCTTGGATCACCACCAGCTACCACACACCTGATGCTGATATAACAGACTAATTGATTTTAACATGTCACATCCCTTCAAGACTGATGCTGATGCTGAGTGCCTGTGCTGTTATGTTGACTGGCTATCCTCCTCCTCCGAGTCCTCAATGATACGATTGATGATGATAGCTTGGAAGATCATTTTTGTTTATGGGTGCCGCCACCAGTGGCTAAGGCCCAATTTTTCAGCCCCTGTTTTACAGGGGCGTGTAATTACAATTTTTTTAGCAATAATTTGCCATAGGGCTCATTGCTGTGCTCCAAGTACAGTATCTGTGAGGGGTTGGAGTGTTGTGGCACCAGTGCCTAAGGCCCAATTTTTCAGCTCCTGTTTAACAGGGGCGTGTCATTACAATTTTTGAAGCAATACTTTGCAACAGGGCTCATTGCTGTGCTCCAAGTACAGTATCTGTGAGGGGTTGTAGTGTTGTGCCACCAGTGCCTAAGGCCCAATTTTTCAGCCCCTGTTCAACAGGGGCATGCAATTACAATTCTTGATCTAATAATTCACAGCAGGGCCCATTGCTGCACCCACCAAGAGTAACTCTGAGGGCTTACAGTGTTGTGGCAACGCCACCACCACCACCACCACGAAAGGCCCAATTTTTCAGCCCCTGTTCAAAAGGGGCATGTAATTACAATTCTTGATCTAATAATTCACAGCAGGGCCCATTGCTGCACCCACCAAGAGTAACTCTGAGGGCTTACAGTGTTGTGGCAACACCACCACCACCACCACCACCACGAAAGGCCCAATTTTTCAGCCCCTGTTCAACAGGGGCATGCAATTACAATTCTTGATCTAATAATTCACAGCAGGGCCCATTGCTGCACCCACCAAGAGTAACTCTGAGGGCTTACAGTGTTGTGGCAACGCCACCACCACCACCACCACCACCACGAAAGGCCCAATTTTTCAGCCCCTGTTCAAAAGGGGCATGTAATTACAATTCTTGATCTAATAATTCACAGCAGGGCCCATTGCTGCACCCACCAAGAGTAACTCTGAGGGCTTACAGTGTTGTGGCAACACCACCACCACCACCACGAAAGGCCCAATTTTTCAGCCCCTGTTCAACAGGGGCATGCAATTACAATTCTTGATCTAATAATTCACAGCAGGGCCCATTGCTGCACCCACCAAGAGTAACTCTGAGGGCTTACAGTGTTGTGGCAACGCCACCACCACCACCACGAAAGGCCCAATTTTTCAGCCCCTGTTCAACAGGGGCATGCAATTACAATTCTTGATCTAATAATTCACAGCAGGACCCATTGCTGCACCCACCAAGAGTAACTCTGAGGGCTTACAGTGTTGTGGCAACGCCACCACCACCACCACGAAAGGCCCAATTTTTCAGCCCCTGTTCACAAGGGGCATGTAATTACAATTCTTGATCTAATAATTCACAGCAGGGCCCATTGCTGCACCCACCAAGAGTAACTCTGAGGGCTTACAGTGTTGTGGCAATGCCACCACCACCACCACCACGAAAGGCCCAATTTTTCAGCCCCTGTTCAAAAGGGGCATGTAATTACAATTCTTGATCTAATAATTCACAGCAGGGCCCATTCCTGCACCCACCAAGAGTAACTCTGAGGGCTTACAGTGTTGTGGCAACACCACCACCACCACCACCACCACGAAAGGCCCAATTTTTCAGCCCCTGTTCAACAGGGGCATGCAATTACAATTCTTGATCTAATAATTCACAGCAGGGCCCATTGCTGCACCCACCAAGAGTAACTGTCAGGGCTTACAGTGTTGTGGCACCAGCACCACCATCAAAGGCCCAATTTTTACTACCACTGTTCAACAATTATATGTAATTACAATTCCTGATATAATAGTTGACAGCAGGGCGTTCCAGCACCCACCAAGAGTAACTGTGAGTGCTTACAGTGTTGTGCCAACACCAACAACTAAGGGGCCTATTTCTGCAGAGTATATACGGCAGGTCCCTACTTTCAAACATCCAACTTACAAACGACTCCTACTTGCAAACGCAAGAAGACAACAGGAAGTGAGAGGAAATCTACCACTAGGAAGGAAAATTCTCTCCTGTAAGAATTAATATGGGAGAAAGGTGTCTCCTCTGTACTGATGCTTTATCACCAATCCTTGTTTCAAGAAAAACACCACATTTCAAAAACAGTTGTCATTGGGACGGAAAGTGAGGTGAAATGTTCTGATCAGGAGCACAGACAGCAAAACAAATGTTACAGGGGTGATAACCCTTACCTATGTTTTCCAAAAAGTTTAAAAATAGATTTTTGGGCTGGAGCTACACTTAAACAATGTACCTGTTCAAAATTACAAACAGATTCTACATAAGAACAAACCTACAGTCCCTGTCTTGTATGCACCGCCTGTATACGGCTGTTCAGAGTATATAGGGCCTTTTTTATTTTATGTGCGGGGTTCCCCTTAATATCCATACAAGACCCAAAGGGGCTGGTAATGGGCTGGGGTAGGGGGGGGGGGGGGTCATGGGGTAGCTATGCCATTTTTCTTAAAGATTTTCATCCATATTACCGGGACCAGACATTACATTAAAGCCGCAAGCAGTTTTAAATGGCTTTTTTTTCCTTTAGAAGTGTCATTTTGTGCAGGGACAGTTCTAAACACGGGAAACACGTGGCACTTCACAGGCATACTTTAGACACCCCCCAGGTACGATATTTAAAGGAATATTTGACTTTTTTTTTTTCACTTTATGCATCATTAAAATGACTGCTCCCGAAAAACGACCGTTTTTAAAACTTCTTTTTGCATTGATACATGTCCCCTGGTGCAGAACCCGGGTTCCCAAACCCTTTTTAGGACAATAACATGCATAATAGTTGTTATAATTAGCACTTTAGAATTCGAACGTTCGCATCCATTGTATTTAATAGGGTTCTAATGTTCGTACGAACTTTCGGTCCGTTCGCGGGTTCTGGTGCGAACCGAACCCGGGGGTGTTCGGCTCATCACTACCGCACTGACACCTGTGGTGAAGGCCAGGCGTGGTGTCCCCGCTCCCTCCCCTCTAAGGTACCCCTAGACAAGAGAAAGACGAGACGAGACAAAGAGGGGAGTGGAGGTGGTCGCTACACATATGTCCAATGCAGCACACCACAGAGTATTCCCATTGATTGTGGTCTATAATAGCACAGGTGTTTTTTCGTACATTGAAGCGCCATTCAGAATAAATAGCAATGTTCCGTAGCACCCATATACGTGCGCATTACCACAATGCAAATTCATCCTCTTAACCTGCTTTTCCATGACATCAGAGAGTTTATTCCTGTCTGCTCAATATGTTCATAGATGAGCACTGCGATGATTACTCAACTTAACAGCCTGTGAGAGAATGCCGAGCACCCGCCGCCCTAATTGCCATCTTCAAATAACATTTTACAGACCAGGCGGACTATACGTGTGTACATTCTATCAATACACTGGGCGTACATTCATACTTACGTCTATGAAAGAACCTAGCGTCCCATCGATGGTTATTGTATGAGAACCGACACTGTCGAAGGCTGATAAAAGCCTACACATTTTTATATCCTAATGGCCCTGTAGAAAAAGCCTTCTGTATCCCAGAGTCATTTTATGAATCTATGTACCGCCTTTAGAAAAGGTTAATGTTCTAATCACACAACCAAAACTCTAGTGCTGTTACCGGGCATAATAGTTAATGGACAAGGCTGAAACATTCCAATAATTGTTGCTGGAACTCTGTCCACCCTGCGTAATACTGCAGAGAAAGTTGGCACAAAAGACATTTAATACATCCATTGACTGTAAAACACCATATTAAAGATCAGTGTTGGGATAGAGCATTTTAAAGGTTCGCCTCGCCTAAGTCACGGCTGTTGAAATAGTTGGCTTCACCGGCAGTCCTTTTCAGCCTCGTTTATCAAACTATCTACAAGTAGAAGTGTCTGCGTTGGCAAAATAGCCAGTCCAACTTTTATTTGGAAGAAAGGAGGGGTGAAATTGGCTTGTTACAAACAATATAGACAGGTATTGTTTGAGGCCATGGGGCTGGAAATAGCAGAGGTAGGCCTAGGGCTCTGGTTAGGCAACCATTATCATGGGCGTACTTATCCATACAGCCATGCAAAGGCTTGTCTTTACCTTCATGGGATGCACAGCTGCTGGTCCTAGTTTGAGAGCTGTGGGCAGATAGGTCCAAAAAAATATTCCCAACGCACACGTTCCTGAATGTGACTGAAGAGTAAGAGGGTGCTTACTGGATGCTTATTGGAAACCACAATGACTCAAGGCAAGCAAGATGTCACCAGCAAACCAGGGAGCTCCATAAAATGAGTCTAATACCTTATTGAACGATCACATCACGGTAGTAGATAGCAACATTTCAGAGCCACGCAGGACCCCTTCTTCATGTCACAAGCCTGATGAAGGGGTCCTGCGTGGCTAGAAAACATCACTATCTTCTGCTGTGATGTGATCATTCAATAAAGCGTTGGACCCTTTTTAAGGAGTTCCTCTGGATGCTTGTGACATATATCTTGCCTAGTGCAAATTCAGGGTCGCATGGCTGTCAAATCGGGACAGATGGCAGTGTCCGTACAGCCATTGCATCTTTTTTGTGTGATAGCGTTGGTAGGGTAACCTCATTCCTTTAAACCCGAGCACATATGAATTACATAGGTTCTGAGGCTAATTTAATGCAGATAAGGCCCCAAATTAGTTTATTTTAATTACCACCCTAATTAGCCACAGAACCTGTTTAATTCATATGTGCTCAGGCTTAAAGGGGTTGTAAAGGTTTGTTTTTTATTTTCTAAATAGGTTCCTTTAAGCTCGTGCATTGTTGGTTCACTTACCTTTTCCTTCCATTTCCCTTCTAAATGTTTTTTTTCTTTGTCTGAATTTCTCACTTCCTGTTCCTCCTCAGTAAGCTTGCCCCCATCATCCGAGCTGTTCTGGCTGGGGGTTAGTCAGCGTGCTCGCCCTCTCCCTTGGGACTACATCCCTGCGGGGAGACGCTGTGAAATGGAAGGAAATGGAAGGAAAAAGGTAAGTGGGCTGTTCCTGAAACCCGCACTGCTCTCCTAGCCTTTTCATGGCCGCCAAGAAGGGCTGTCCCTGGAGCAGTGGCCGCCCACTCAGCCTCTTCGCAGCCGCCCATTCAGTTCACGGCATGGGTGGGGGGCAGAGACTAGAGGTCAGCTGACTGGTGAGGAATGTGAAGTGGGAGGGGCTGGAGGAGACCCTATCTCCTGATTCTGGCATAGGTCTCACTGCTGCGAGACACCACAAAGCTGGAGACACAGTGAAGCCTGAGACACAATGAGTAACACTACCTGTGATTAGAATTGTCATTAAAAGTCCCCACTACAGTTTTCAGATCAGCAGATGATCTTGATTAAGAGCACCTAAGTTGGCTGAACAGAACTCCCACCAGCACTGCCACTCTCCAGGGAGAAGAAAAGAGGGGGGGGGGGGACAAAGAAAAAAGGAGAGAAAGAATAAGAGGAAGAACAAGAAAGGCGGCTATAGAGGGATGGGGGAAAAAAACAAGAAATTAGGATAGAGAGAGATAAAAAGGAAAGAAAAGAGAACAAAGAGAAAGAGTGGTACATCCTAAATGTACAATAAGGGGTTTTAATACTGTGCGAGCGAGGGAGCGCTAAATGTCCGTGGGTTGGGGGCACAAATTACTTGTCTTGCCTTGGGTGCTGACGACCCACGCTATGAAAATAATTTTACTGTTAGCGGTCCCCACAACTTGGGAAATTTTATCAAGGGATCACGGCACTAGAAAGGTTGGGAACCCCTGCTCTAGGGGAAATGATGGCTACAGCGTGGCACTAAAGTTCTGGGAGGGCGCCCATAGACGTCCTCCCAGAACCCTGCTCCTGTGCGCCCCTTGCGGCAATTCATAGCGGCCCTTTATCATGTGATCAGCTGTGTCCAATCACAGCTGATCACATGTAAATAGACTTGACGGTTAACGGCCGTCCATTACTCACATGCTGAGTCTTTGTGGGGAAAAGTGCAGATAACCGAGAAGGCTGTCAGCACACTATTTACACTGATAAACAGGGCACTGATCATCAGTATCTTGATTATCAGTGCAGCCCCATTTGTGCCAATCAGTGCCTATCATTGCAGCCCTATCTGTGCCAATCAGTGCCGCCCCATCAGTGCCCATCAATGTCATCTCATCAGTATTGCCTATCAGTGCCACCTAATCAGTGCCGTCCCAACAGTACCGCCTATCAGTGCCCATCAGTACTGCCTATCAGTGTCCGTCAGTGCCGTCTCATCAGTGCTTATCATTACCGTCTATTAGTGCCCATCAGTGCAGCCTCATCAGTGCCCATCAGTGTAGCATATCAGTGCCCATCAGTGATAAATTTTATGCAGCATTTTATAACAGAAACTAAGAAACAGAAACTATGCATTTTTTTCAAAATGTTCGGTCTTTATTCATTTGTTTAGCAAAAAAAAAAAAAAAGAAGCCCAGTGGTGATTTAATACCACCAAAAGAAAGCTGTAAATTTCAAAAAAAAAATGCTTAAAATTTCATATGGGTACAGTGTTGCATGCAGGGCTGCCATCAGGGGGGTACAGGCAGTACACCTGCATGGGGCCCGGATGGCCCCCCTTTTTTTTATATTTTTTTTGTAAGGGGCCCAAAGTTAAACCCCCTTTTTTATTTATTTTTTTATAATTTTTTTTTATTATTCATTTTTTTATTTAATTTGTTTTTTTATTCATTTATTTATTTATTTATTTGTAAGACGCCCGGAGGTCTCCAGGGCCCCGAATGTCAACCCCCCTTTTATATATATATATATATATATATATATATATATATATATATATATATTTATTATTCATTTTTATATTTAATTAGTTTTTTTTATTTTTTTTTTTTATTTTTTATTTTTTTTTTTTGTAAGGGGCCCAGAGGTCCCCAGAGGCCCGGAGGTCCCCAGGGCCCCGGATGGAAACCTCCCTTTTTTTAGTTATTTTTTTTATAATAAAAAAAATATTATTAATTTTTTTATTTAATTATTTTTTTATTTATTTTCTTTTATTAAATTTTTTAAACCTCCCTTTTTTTTATAATTTTTTTTTGTAAGGGGCCCAGAGGTCCCCAGGGCCCTGGATGGCAACCCCCCTTTCTTTTGTTTTTTTGTTCTTCTGTTTTTTTTTGTGTTCGTCAGCACCCAAACCCCCCCGCTTCTGAATTTGCGGAAGCCCGCCCCCGCTTCTCAATTCGTGGCGGCAGCACCCCCCCCCCCGGTTCTCCTCAGCTCCAGGGGGCCCATGCCTGAAGCTGTGTAAGGGGCCCCAAAATTCCTGATGGCTGCCCTGGTTGCATGACAGTGCAATTGTCCATCAAAGTGTGACAGCGCTGAAAGCTGAAAATTGACCTTGGCAGGAAGGGGGTAAAAGTGCCCGGTATTGAAATGGTTAAAGCATATCTATGGTCAAAATGTTAAATCATATATTCATTTCCACATTGTATTTCAATTATTTCTAGCCTACTCCTATTAATCTGAATGATCTCAAAGTTTGTAAACTTACTTTGTGAAGATCTCAACACATTTACTTCTTAGAATTCTGTGTCCCTCTATTCACTATGCTCTGTGAGAAAGCACTGCTGTGTCACGCATTTCTCAGAGCATGCCTTCTGAATTACAGAGGTGGAGAGGAGGAGTTTCAGGAGGCGGAGTCAATTCAGGAATCACTGCTTGCTGTAGGAATCACTGCAGGAATCAATTCAGGGTACCATGGGATATGTAGTCCTTAGAAATTGAGGAGGAGCTGCAAAGAATGCAGAGAATCCACAAAGTTGTGTAAAGAGATGGCCAGCAGACAAATAGCACCCACAACATGAAAGGACGTTTTCCAAGTAAGCTTATATTTGGATTGTCAAATATAACTATTGTTTGTATTGTTAATACAATGTTAATGTTATAAAATCAAAGCATACACTGTGACCATAGATTTTCCTCAATTTCTGAACTCCTATGACCTGTTCTCAGCAGACAGTGGGCTGAAGCCTGCTGTCGGCTGACATCACAGAGCCCGTCCAGGTTGGGGAAAGATCGTGACCACATGGTCAGGATCCACCCAGATGCTTGGACCGGCACCTGGCTCAGCCTCTCAGAGAGTCACTAAAAGCCCAGTGAGCACGGGGGGGGGGGGCAAAGTAAAGAGCCGGTGACTGACAGCCACCGGCTCTCTGCTCACGGAGTACTGAAAACCGAGTTATCATCAGTGTTTGATCGATTGGTTCTCAACCTAGAGCCAGTGGGGACAAGATGCAGCATCCACCTAGGTAAGTATGTTTCCCAAAAAAAAACATCTCAACTTCTCTTTGAGGCTGGGTTCACACCTAATGCCAATGCGGCTCCCAGCCGCTGATAGACCAGTACAACTGGCCCTGTTGTACCGGACCCGGCCAGCAGGGGGGCCCGGGCAATCTGCACAGAGACCGAATTGATGCAGAATAATAAAAAAAAAATCTTTCAGCAAGCACCCTATGACCCATCATCAACTGACCTCATCCCCCCACCCCCCTCCGACTTTTCAGTTTTTTTTTCTATTTTTTGCTACCTCCGTACTGATGTTCTTGTGTGTGGGACGGAGGGAGTATTTCTTCTGTTTCAGGTGCATATCACTTCCGCGCCCGCTCCTCATGTGACTCAAGTCCCGGCCTGCACATTGCCTTCCCTGGCAGAGTGATATCTCTCCCTCCGCTCATGGCGCTCTGCTCTGTTCTCGGCCAGAGACAGTGAGAGTGGAGAAGAAGAGGTAAGGACGAATGGCGGGGGTGGCAGAAGAAGGAAGCAACTGACATCTAAAATAGTTTGTGACTGACACTCCAGGCAGCAGCAGCAGGATCAGAGAGGAAGTGCCTCGTGGCACCCGGCTAATACAGGTGCGTGCTTGCTTGGGGGGTGATTCAAGATCTACTATATCACTGTAACTGTCTGCAGCAGCATTGGTGGCATTGGTGGCATGGGTGGCACTGTCTCTGCAGACAGCACATGCGTTATGGCCCATAACACATGTGCTGCCTGCAGCCAGTGCCACCCATGCCACCAATGCCATAATGTACTACAGACAGTGCCACCCATGCTGCAGATGCCACCCATGCCGCAAATGCCATAATGTTCTGCAGACAGTGCCACCCATGCCATAATGTGCTGCGGACAGTGCCACCCATGCCGCCAAAGCCATAATGTGCTGCAGACAGTGCCACCCATGCCGCCAAAGCCATAATGTGCTGCAGACAGTGCCACCTATGCCGCCAATGCCATAAAGTGCTGCAGACAGTGCCACCCATGCTGCCAATGCCATAACGCATGTGCTGCCTGCAGAGACAGTGCCACCCATGCTGTCAATGGCATTATGCCATGGGTGGCACTGTCTGCAGTACATTATGGCATTGGCGGCATGGGTGGCACTGTCTCTGCAGGCAGCACATGCGTTATGGCATTGGCAGCATGGGTGGCACTGTCTCTGCAGGCAGCACATGCATTATGGCATTGGCAGCATGGGTGGCACTTTCTGCAGCACTTTATGGCTTTGGCGGCATAGGTGGCACTGTCTGCAGTAGATTATGGCATTGGCGGCATGGGTGGCACTGTCTGTAGCACATTATGGCATTGGCGGCATGGGTGCCACTGTCTGCAGCACAATATGGCATTGACAGCATGGGTGGCACTGTCTGCAGCACATTATGGCGTTGGTGGCATGGGTGGCACTGTCTGCAGTGATAATTATCACTTGAAGACAAATCTGCACTTTGTTGCAAGGCGGGTCTAGGGATGGGGCCAGGGGTGGGGCTGAAGGAGGGGGCAGGACCAGGGGTGGGGCTGAAGGGGGCCCCGTCAGGTAGGCTGTACAGGGCCTCAAGATTTCTATCAGCAGTCCTGCCTGTGTGTCCTGGTGCACTGTTTCAGGTCCAATTTCAGCCCGAATTAATACAGGTAATGAGTGGAGGACAGAGGAGCCTCTTAAAGAAGAAGATACAGGTACAGGTATGTGAGAGACAGAAATCGTGCCTGTTTGTAGGGGACCAAATACTTATTTTCCACCATAATTTGCAAATAAATTCTTTCCAAATCAGACAATGTGATTGGATTTGTTTCCACATTTTGTCTCTCATAGTTGAGGTATACCTATGATGACAATTACAGGCCTCTCTCATCTTTTTAAGTGGGAGAACTTGCACAATTGGTGGGGGACTAAATACTTTTTTGCCCCACTGTATGAACATATTAGGACTGCCTTGTGAAATCCAGGACACCGGGCAATACAGAGGGAAGAGGGCAGAAGTCAGGTTTCTGGTGAATGAAAGAGAAAAAAGGGAGACGGGGTGGGAGGGGTTAGAGATGGTGTGAGGTGACTGGCCTCAGGATATACACAGAGATGAAACAAATCCTCCTACATAAGTTGTACCTGTTTATCTGTGCCAACCTCTCCTCTGCAGCTTCCTAAAGCACACAATGTACACAGCATATGTGAGCTCCAGCAGATAGGGGGCTGGGATGAGGTCTCACACTGTACAGCATAGACATAGCTCCCAACTGTCCCTGATTTGGAACAAAGTCCCTTTTTCCTCCTCATTTGTCCCTCATTTTGCTCTGATCTCTAGAGTTGTATATAAAATGCAGTATTTATCTTTCAAAAAGTGTTTCCCAGTGCTAAACCTTTCATCCGATTTTTAAATTGCTGCATACTGAAATTTCTAAAGCCAATATAAAAGGAATAGAAGTGGTAACAAAACACACTTATGGGGTAAACTAATCTTTTTTTTTTGTATAATTCTCCTTTAAGGGGGTGTGGCAGGGGGTGTGTCCTATGCCCACTATACATATGTTTTCTAATAGGTGTCCCTTGTTCCCATTTCTAAAAGTTTGGAGGTATGACAGGCAGGAAGCTCAGTGTAATCTGAGACCTGAATGGAGGGAAAGGATGCACCCATCTCTACAAAATCTCATGCACAACTAAGGCTGTTTTTTACCCTTTGTGTGCTGGAGGGGAGGGTGGCCAACCCCTGGGATCCTGTGGTGTCAGCTTAGGCTGTCTGAAGCTATTCATGCAGATAGCAGAGGGAAAAGAGTAGATAGGAACCACATTGGGGTTTGTATTTTTTATAATTGTATTGGGGCAAGTACACACTATAGAAGGATGTGCTTTGTTCATTTTTCATTGCAGAGCTTTACAGACACTTTAATTATCTCAATTTTTCCTATCTACAAACTGGGGGTAAATCATTTTGAATGTATCACAAATAGGACCTACCTGAATCTGTCAGACATGCAAGAACTGTTAAGCCTCGTACACACAATCAGGTTTTCTGACGGGAATAGTGTGACGACAGGCTGTTGTCGGAAAATCCGACCGTTTGTACGCTCCTTCGGACAATTGTTGTCGGATTTTCCGACAACAAATGTTGGATAGCATGCTTTAAAATTTTCCGACAACAAATGTGTGATGTCAGATTATCCGATCTTGTGTACAGAAGTCCTTCAGAAAAAAATCCAAAGTACAAACACGCATGCTCAGAAGCAATGCTCACCATAACACAACATTAGCAGAAGTTGCCCAAAGGGTGGTGCTAAAGAGCTGAAAAAACACGTCGTTTTGTGTTTGTTTGGCCAACAATTCTTTGCCGTTTGTATGCAAGACAAGTTCCTGGCCAACGCCCTTCGGACAAAAGTCCTAAGCTTTGTCCGTGGAAAACCCGATCGTGTGTATGAGGCTTAAGGCTACGTTCACATTAGAATGCAGTGTGGGGGAAAACCCACATTCCATGTGCATTTCCCACACTGCTTTCAAAACGCACTGCAGTTGCCGGTGTCAAAGTTAAGTTACCGGCACCCCAAACGCAGTGCGTGTGCTTGCTAGACATGTGCAATTTGTTTTGTTCCAAATTAGTTTTTTAATGAATTTTGACAAATTTGTTAATTCGAAAATATCTGAATTAATGAAAACCCGTTTAACGTATTTTTCCGAATATTCGTAAATTTGGAAGGTCGGAAAATGTGAAAATCGGAAATAATAACAAACTAATAATAACTTAAAGCGGAGTTCCACCCAAAAATGGAACTTCCACTTTTTGGAACCCTCCCCCCCTCCGGTGTCACATTTGGCACCTTTCAGGGGGGAGGAGGGAGCAGATTACTGTGTAATACAGGTATTTTCTCCCACTTACGGGCATAGGTCGCCTTGGCGATCGAGGTGACCTACGCCACTTCCGGCCACACCACTTCCGGCGCCTACTCTGTCCTTCCCCCGCTGTCTTCTGGGAGACACACAGGTCCCAGAAGACAGCAGGGACCAGTGAGGACGCGCAGAGCGACTCGCACATGCGCAGTAGGGAACCAGGAAGTGAAGCCGCAACGCTTCACTTCCTTATTCCCTTACTAAGGATGGCGGTGGCAGCAGCCGAGAGCCGAGCGACAGATCGGCTTCGGCTGCCGACATCGCGGGCGCCCTGGGCAGGTAAATGTCCTCAAAAGTCAGCAGCTGCAGTATTTGTAGCTGCTGACTTTATTTATTTTTTTTTAGGCGGACCTCCGCTTTAATTATTACTAACTATTAAATTATAGTTATTGGAATTTCCTTTCAAATTTGGCTGTTAGTGAACGTAAGGAAGTTACGAATTATCCGAAATAATGAATGCTGTATCTAAAAGAATGGAATGTAACGAATTAATAATATTAAAATAACAATAATAATAATAAAATCTTTGTATTATTATTTATTATTATTTAGTTCCGTTACATTTGTTTAGATGCGGCATTCGTTTTTTCAGATAATTTGTAACTTCGGATAAATTCGTATCGGATACGTTCACTAACAGCCAAATTTGAAAGGAAATTCCAATACCTATAATTTAATAGTTATTATTATTAGTTAGTTATTCTTTCAAATTTCTTTCTTATTTTCGGATTGCGATCATAATGAATGACCCGAAAAATGAAAAAAAAAACAAACAAATGTAACGAAAACGGAAACAAACAAATTTTTCGGCAGTGCACACGTCTAGTGCTTGCATTGGATCGCATGGTAGAAATCCAATTAATTTGCAGTGAGTTTCAAAAAGTAGCGCATGCACTACTTTTGCTGCAAAGCAGTACGATTCAAAGCTCACCACACTTTATCGCATGTGGATTGCCATATGTGTGTGCATGGCCTATTGCATTAGGGTGTGCACCCCAAAGCTCAAACACACGTGTGTGTGTGTGTGTGTGTGTGTGTGTGTGTATACAGTGGTGCTCAAAATTTTGCATACCCTGGCAGAAATTTTGGCATTAATATTGAAATATGACATTTCTTGGTCTACCTGACCTTGGCTTGGTATCAAAAGAGCCCCTAATTTTCCACTTCTTATTAAGTGATTGGACAGTACTGACTGGCATATTCAAGGCTTTTGGTATCTTTTTATACTCTTTTTCCATCTTTGTAAAGTTTCATTACCTTGTTACGCAGGTCTTTTGACTGTTCTTTTCTGCCTCCTCATGGCTCAGCGTCTAGCCTGCTTAGTACATCCATGTGAGAGCTAACAAACTCATCAACTATTTATACACAGACACTAATTGTGATTTAAAAAGCCACAAATGTGGGAAATTAACCTTTAATTGCCATTTTAACCTGCCTGTGCCACCTTCTGTGTCTGTACCGAGGCCAAAAATTCCAGGGTATGTCAACTTTTTATCAGGGCCATTTGGGTGATTTCTGTTATCATTATGATTTAAAAAGGATCCAAAAAACTATGTGATAATAAATGGCTCCATGTGATTGCTAACCCTAAATAAAAGACAGTTTTTTGGCATAATCAGTCATATTTTCAAAATTAATGCCAAAATCTCACAATTTCTGCCAGGGTATGCAAACTTTTGAGCACGACTGTATATATGAACTCGCACGATTTCACTCCCGCCTGTCAGTCCCGATTTCAGCCACGATTACGGAGACATCTGTGCAGGTTTCTGCACAGATGTCTATGTAAAGCGCGGCCCGAAATCGCAAAAAGTAGTACAGAACCTACTTTTTGAAATTGGTGCAGCGCCGCAGGTGCGGCGTCGCACCGATTAGGACGGTGTCATTGCCGGCAATTGCCGGAAAATGCCTCCGATTTGACATGCGATTTCACATGTCAAAACGCATGTCAAATCGCACCAGTGTGACCCAGGGCTTATACAAATATTTTTTAGAACCCCCACTGGGGGGCTTTGGTGAAATATTAGGGGTCTAAAGAGACCCTTGATGTTTCACTTTGAGACAGAGAAAGAGACTGAGGACAGAGATTCCCCAGTCCCTTTCTCTGCAGCCAAGCAGGGGGAATCTGCCCAGGCACAGGGGGATTAGGGTGTGCCTGGCACACCCGGCACACCCAGTGCGCACGCCTTTGTTTGGCTTTCATAACTTTAAGGCTTTTATAGGACATTCTAATGCATTAATAACACCATAAAAGGACGCCAAGTGTTGTACTAAACGGCGTCCTGTTTTTTTGTGATTCTAGTTGCTATGGTAACACATGTTCGCACATGATGCCCTGTCTGAGATATCTGCGTTAAACGTAGCAACCAATCAGAAGAAAGCGGGCACCTGCGGATGCGTGCGTTTTCTTTCCTTCAACTTTTACCCACACCGGCTCCGCGCCCATATAGCCCGATCCGGCCGCCGCACATCGCACTAAATTACGTTGCATTAAATTGAGAAAATTGCGGCTGCAGAATGACATAATTGCTTCCAGCTTTGTGTCATTACAGCCGAAAAAAATAAGATTTTTTTAGTCATCATAAAACATCTCTTTCCGATTTCCTTCTGTTCACGTTCAGAAAACGATGACGGCGCAAAGTAAAGGTAATATTGATTTTATCATTTTTTTTTTTTTATATGCAGTATATTATATGTACTTTTTTTTTTTCTTTCACACTGGGGTGGAGAGGAGTTGCACCATTTTCAGCTTTGCCACCTTTTCTACCCGCTCAATACCACTTCATGTGACCTCGCCGCCCGCCTCGCTGCCGTGCCAGAGCACACAGGAAGCCATTAGCGCAGCTGCAATTACATAGCACATCCATCCAGCAAGCGCTCCTATTTTACTTTAATCTGCTTAAGTGCATTTTCTGCACGAGGTTAAAATCCAACTCCCAGCAGCCCCTGAACTCGCGGCTGCGTCTCCGGCCGACAAGAGAGGGCCAATTTAGTGCTGATTCAATTTGTTCTTTACAAACATGTGTAAGGGCTCTGCCATCGCTCCCTGACCTGCCTCTTATCACATTAACTCCCAAATCTTGTTAAAGACCATATTGATGCGAGGCGTTATTAAGGGTGATTATGGGAACAACAGACAATGCGCCAAAGTGTTTACTAACTGGCTTATATATAATTTTAGTAATATCTCGTCCAGATGGGAGGGCTGCAGACAATAAATCCAGCTTTTCAGCCTTGCCATGAATTGGCATCCTGCACTGTATATATAGAAAGCCTCATAATAATGGGGACTGAATGGTCCTCATACAGCCTGTCAGTCTGACGCTTCGGCGCGGCGGGACTTACGCTTTTGTGTTCAAGCGTATTTTGCTCGGCTAGAGAGAGAGAGAGACAAAACACCTTTAAAGGGAAAGCTGTCACCATTCAGGATTCAAGAAGCATGCTACCTGTGTGTGTAGCTTCTGATGGAAGCTGCCCCCCCCCTCCTCCATGAGTAGTTCTGTGACAGTCTAGCATGCAAGTTTTAGAATGGCAGCTGCAGTCGCAAGATTCGCGGAGGGCAATTTGTCACCGCTCCCAACTGTCCCTGTTTCCGTGGGACTGTCCCTGATTTGGAACAAAGTCCCTCTGTCCCTCTTTCCTCCTGATTTGTCCCTCATTTTGGTCTGATCTATATACAGTGGAACCTTGGATTACGAGCATAATCCGTTCCAGGAGAATGCTTGTAATCCAAAGCACTCGCATATCAAAGCGCATTTCCCCATAGAAGTCAATGGAAACGAAGATAATTGGTTCCACATTGACTTCTATTGTATGCAGTGCCACATGTGGCCAGAGGTGGGGGGTGCCAGAGAGACTCGGAAATACTCGGAGACCGCTCAGATGCACTCGGAAACACTTGGGAACGGAGTATTTCCGTGTGTTTCCAAGTACTTCCGAGTGCATCCGAACGGGTCAGAGTGTCATCGGCGCCCCCGCACCTCTGGCCAAATGTGGTACTGCACACCACAGAGGCTTGAATCCTGCTAGTTTTACAAGACAACACTCGCAAATCGAGTCAGGATTTGAAAAAAAAAATTGCTCGTATTGCAAAACGCTCGTTAACCGCGTTACTCGCAATCTGAGGTATTACTGTAGTTGTATATAAATGACACTATTTATCTTTAAAAAAGATTTTCTCAGTGCTAAACCTTTCCAATTTCTATATTGCTGCATTTGTAAATGTCAAAAAACAATATAAAGGAATAATAGTGGTAAAGAAAAAAGCACTTAACTAATCTTTTTTTTTTTGTATAATTCTCCTTTAAGAGGGCGTGGTAGGAGGTGTGTCCTATGCCTACATACTTTTGCTAATAGGTATCCCTCGTTTAGATCTCAAAACGTTGGGAGGGGTGCAATTTGTTTTGCGAGAGAATTTCTTTAGGAACTTGTTTAAACTTACAGTTGGGAGGGAGGCAGGGAGGTGTTAAATAGTTGAGCTGTGTTTTAAGTGCCCCCATCTGCCCCCTCTTAAGCTGCAATGGCAGCAGATGGGAGCGTTCACATGCCATGGTCGCGATGCTTTGCGTCGTGCACATAGCAATAATTATCCGACGAGTTCCGCTCCGAACGTAATCCATACAAGTAAATAAGGAAGCGCGACAAACTCCCCACAACCACGTACAATGCATGCGGTTGGGGCACATTTGTGTGCCAATTATTGGGTTAAATAGGTGTTGAGGAGGCATCACATCGCCACCTCACCACCTGTCAAATGGGTGGCGCGCTCTGTGATCCTTCGCACTCAGCTGATCACAGATCAGGGTAAAGGGCCAATCACAGCGGCCCTTTTACCACATGATCAGCTGTGTCCAGTGACTGCCGATCATGATGTAAACACATGCTGGTTATTGTCTTTCCTTTCCTCACACTGACAGCATGAGGAAGGGAGAAGAGAGCCGATAACTGGCTTGTGTTAAAGGGACATCTACACTGATAATCGGGCACTGATTATTAGTGCAGTCCCAACAGTGCCCACCAGTGCTGCCAATCAGTGCCCAACACTGCTACCAATCAGTGCCCACAAGTGCTGCCTATTAGTGCCCACCCCTGCTGCCAATCAGTCCCCATCACTGCTGCTAATCAGTGCCACCTATCAGTGCCCATCAGTGCCACCTATTTGTGCCCATCAGTGTCACCTATCAGTGCCCATTAGTGCCACCTATTAGTGCCCATCAGTGTCACCTATCAGTGCCTATCAGTGCAGCCTCATCAGTGCCGCTTCATCAGAGCACACCAAAGCCGCCTCATCAGAGCCCAGCAGTGCCAATCAGTGCCACCTATCAGTGCTGCCAATCAGCTCCACCTACCAGTGTCTTTCATTGCCACCTATTACTGCCCATCAGTGTCACCTATCAGTGCCGTTTCATCAGTGCACACCAGTGCCACCTAACAGTGCCCATTAATTTGCTTCATCAGTGCTCATCAGTGCCTCCTCATCGGTGTCACCTATCAGTACCGTCTATCAGTGGCCATTAGTGCAACCTCATCAGCGCACATCAGTGAAGGAGAAAAATTACCTGTTCGCAAAAAAAATTAACAACTTTTTTTTTGTTTGTTTAACAAAAAATAAAAACCCTAGTGGTGATTAAATACCACCAAAAGAAAGCTCTATCTGTGTGAAAAAAAATGATAAAAATGTCATTTGGATACAGTGTAGGATGACCGTAAAATTGTCATTCAAAGTGTGACAGCGCTGAAAGCTGAACATTGACCTGGGCAGGAAGGGGGTAAAAGTGCCCAGTAGGCAAGCGGTTAAGTTAACTGTTTTCAGAAACATGCCGGGAATTTAATTGTCTTTTGAAACCATTCAATTGATGGATTTAGTCCCGCTTTACAGTCTAGAGTGTGGTCCCTTCAGCTGTTCATGACGAGTACACCGCCCAGATCACTATTATTCTGCATGTACAGTTACATATAACCACTCAGGCTGTACAAATCAATGACAGGCTGAGAGGCTCCGCAGCTGTCCGCATGTATCACACATTGAGCAACTACCAGTGGTCAGGGACAGATGAACAGCTCTGTACGCAGTCAGTGTCCAGAACCTCTCTCTGGTCCTTAGCTGCATGTAATCACTTCTTGTCAGTGGCGGTGCGTCCATAAAGGGCGCACGGGCGCCGCCCCCTCTCTCCTGCCGCCTCTCTCTCCATAGATAGATTTATGCATTGCATGAATCTATCTATGGTCGCCGCTGCCACCCCCTATTCAGGTGCCTGACCCCTTTTCGGGCGCCGGGCACCTGAATTACAGCGGTGGGGTATTTTTTGGAAGCACCTGATTAGAGCCATAGGCTCGAATAGATGTCCAAAAAGGTGAACAGTGGGCGCTATGCTGGGCGCTCGCTGTTCACTCAGCGTTGTGTTAGGAAAGCGAATGATATTCGCTTTCCTAACACTGGACTGCCTCTCAGCCAATCAGGTGCTCGGGTCTGTTACCTGTCACCTGATTGGATGAAACGACAGGCGCTGTGATTGGACCTATCAGGCATCCAATCATAGAAGAGGACGGGAAGAGAGGATGGAAGAAGACATCGAGGAGCGTGGAGGACACCGCCGCCGTGACCCGCTGCCCCACCGAGACACGGTAAGTGCCGGGCGTGCGGGGGATGCACACTGGTAGCATTTGATGGGCACAGTAGCAGCAATTGATGGGCACACTGGCAGCAATTGATGGGCACAGTGTCAGCAATTGATGGGCACACTGGCAGCAATTGATGGGCACAGTAGCGGCAATTGATGGGCACACTGGCAGCAATTGATGGGCACAGTGTCAGCAATTGATGGGCACAGTAGCTGCGTTTGATGGCACAGTGGCGGCAATTTATGGGTACAGTGGCTGCGTTTGATGGGCACAGTGGCTGCATTTGATGGCACAGTGGCGGCAATTGACGGCACAGTGGCTGCGTTTGATGGGCACAGTGGCTGCATTTGATGGCACAGTGGCTGCATTTGATGGCACAGTGGCTGCGTTTGATGGGCACAGTGGCTGCGTTTGATGGGCATAGTGGCTGCGTTTGATGGCACAGTGGCTGCATTTGATGGCACAGTGGCGGCAATTGATGGGGTTTCTTTTCAGTTTGTTTGCGCCACCCCAAAAATTTGGAGCACCAGCCGCCACTGCTTCTTGTGCAATTACATGTGAATAGCCGCGGGCAGTGTCAGCCTGTCATTAAACTCTATATGCTTCCTGTCTGCAGTTTAATGTAAACACCTGGCCAGACCTGCCGCAAAAAAATAAATAAGCTGTCCTAGATGGTAAATGGCCATGACTGGTCATGTGAATGAGCCCCAACTAAGTGCCAGCAGTACATCTTAGACAGGTGATTGTCATTTCATATTTATAATACCTTTTGCCCTGACAAATTGCATTGAAGTTAATGGAGAAGGTGAGATTAAGGGGGATTTTGGTGGGTTTTAAGGGTGCAAAAATCTTTAAAGAAGACCTGCATTCCAAACCTTCGGCCCTAATCGCCGATACAACTTGGTATAATGCTCAGTCTTGTCCAGTCACTCAGGTGTTCCATGCATCTGCTAGCAGACAGTCCCATTTACACTCACTGACAACTTTATTAGGTACAACTTGCTAGTTCCCGGGTAGGACCCGCTTTTGCCTTTATTGTTCATGGTATAGATTCAACATTCCTCAGAGATTTTGGTCCATATGGACATGATAGCATCACACAGTTGCTACAGATTTGTCGGTTGCAAATCTTCTGTTCCACCACATCCCAAAGACATACCTCCCAACCCGCACGGATTCTGCGGGTTTTTCCCAGTTTCCCGCGGTCCCGCGATACCCAGTGTATTCCCGCACAGCAGAGGAGACCAGGAGGCAGAGGAAGGAGGAGGAGGAGGTAAGACCTGATGTTCTTGTAGCGAAGCTTTGTCGCTCCGCCCCCCTCTCTCCCGTCGACAGCAACCCCCCCCAACTAACAATTAGCATGAGATGAGACAGTGTCCTGGAGGAAATAAGCCCGCGGACCCCCCCCCTGCTCAACAACTTACATCATTACATCATGTCAGGTGAAATATAAGTGACTGTCCCGCAGCACAAACCCCCCCCCCCCCCCCCCCCCGCTCAACAACTATAGTGACAGGCAGTGGAATGTCCCGCAGTGAGATTTTTAAATGTTGGGAGGTATGCCAAAGGTGCTCTATTGGATGAGATGTGGTGACTGTGGAGTCCATTGGAGAACAGTGACCTCATTGTCCAGTGGTGAGATGATTGGAGATTTGTGACATGGTACATTATCCTGCTGGAAGGAGCCATCAGAAGATGGGGACACTGTAGTCATAAAGGGATGGACATGGTCAGCAACAATACTCAGGTAGGCCGTGGTGTTTAAACAATGCTCAACTGGTACTAAGGGGCCCAAAGTGTGCCAAGAAAATATCCCCCCCCCCCACACCATTACACCACCACCACTAGGGATGAGCTTGATGTTTGGGTTGAACACTAACATTATTGAGGTTGGCGGCAAATTCGAGCGCTGCGGAACGCCCCATAATGCACTGCGAGATTGCAGTGCATTGCTGTATGATGATTGGCCAAAGCATGCACTATGACCTGCATGCTTTGGCCAATCCCAGCGCCCTCTGCTAAGAGAGCCATAATTGGTAGACATGTGCAATTTGTTTAGTTACGAATTCGTTATTCGTCAAAATTCGTTATATTCGTTGATTCGTAAACATACGAATAAATGAACGGTTTGATAAAATTACAAACGAACAACGAATTATCGAAAAGAACAAATATGGAAAACAACGAAAATACGAATTTAGTAAATTTGAAACAGCCAAAATACAAAAGACTAAAAAACTAAAACATAAAAACAACGAAAATACCGAACAAAGTTAAAAAAATAACGAAAATCAAAATGAACGAAAACGCGAAATTACGAATATTCGGAAAACGTAAAACAAAACAACGAAAATAACGAACAAAGATCCATATTAACGAAAATCAAAATGAACGGAAAAAAAATTGCGAATCTTCGGGAAAACGGAAATCAAAACAACCAAAATTCGAAAAAACGGAAATTCTATTTCGTTAGTTCTGAATTCGTTCTGGACGTTGGCCAATGGCCAATAAGCTTGTCCCTTCCCCTGAAGAGGTTGTCCCTTCCCCCAATGAGCTTGTTTCTTATTCCCTTGTGTGTTTTTCTGTGTTAGACTGCAGTGCATTCCATCCACAGTCCAGGTAGGTTGTGGTTGGGTAGGTTGCACTTTTCTGTTGGATTTGTGAGTAAAGTTGTGACTTGTGAGAGAGGAAATTCTTTGTTTCTTAAGCATACTCTGTCTAGATTCTAATTTCTATATTTGTATTTTGTAATATCTCTGACATATTTTTGTTTTCTCCTATTCTGACTCATTATGTAAAATTACGAATTATGCCCCGATTACTAATCTACGAAAACAATGATACGAAAGTACGAATAAATGAGCCAGTCAATCTCACGAAAGTACGAATTACAAAATTACGACGAGTAGCGTTTTGAATAAATGGAAAATGTATTCTAACGAAAGTACGAATGTAATTAAATCTACAAAAGTACGATTTCAACGGAAATTAGACACGAAAATACGAATCATTGCAAATCAACGAAAATATAGTTCTTACGAAAATACGAACGCGGCCGAATATAAAATATAACGTAAATACGAACTTCGAATCAACGAAAATGAGACTAACGGAAAAACGAATCAACAGAAAAATAACACTTACGGAAATACGAAAGAGTCCGAATACGATAACCCACGTCTTACAAAATTACGAATTGTTAAGAATCCACGGAAACGCACAGAAAAGAAACCAAACTAAACAAATTTTTATGTTGTGCACATGTCTAATAATTGGCCAAAGGCAGGGTGCTTTTGGCCAATCATGGCTCAGGAGGACTAAGTCCACGCCCACGTGATCGGCTGTCGAAAGCTGTGTACTAACGATCAGATTATCGAACGATCTATCCGAAAGCGATTTTTATCATCCGATAATCGGAACGTGTGTACGGGGCATTCGTGTGATTTTAGATTGAGCAGGCAGGTTATTTTGTTGGCTGCAGTGTATTTCATATATATATATATATATATATATATATATATATATACAGCTAGTCTAGTATATATATATATATACGGTATACTCTGCATACAGTGTAGCCTATATCTGACTGCAGGGCATTCCTGGTGTACTTCTTCTAATATACTTCAGGCGGTGTATTAACCACTTCAGCCCCGGACCATTTGGCTGCCCAAAGACCAGAGGACTTTTTACAATTTGGCACTGCGCTGCTTTAACTGGTAATTGCGCAGTCATGCAATGTTGTAGCCAAACAAAATTTGGGCCCTTTTTTTTCCCACATAGAGCTTTCTTTTGATGGTATTTGATTGCCTCTTTTAATTTTTTGCGATATAAACGGAAAAAGACTGAAAATTTTGAAAACTAATTATATTTTCTACCTTTTGTTATAAAAAAAATTGAATAAACTCAAAAAAAAAATGTCAATAAGCGTATATTTATTGGTTTGCGCAAAAGTTATAGCGTCTACAAACAAGGGTACATTTTCGGGAATTTACACAGCTTTTAGTTTATGACTGCCTATCTCATTTCTTGAAGTGCTAAAATGGCAGGGCAGGACAATATCCCCCCAAATGACCCCATTTTGGAAAGTAGACACCCCAAGGAAATTGCTGAGAGGCATGTTGAGCCCATTGAATATTTAATTTTTTTGTCCCAAGTGATTGAAAAAAAAAATATATATATTTTTACAAAAAGTTGTCACTAAATGATATATTGCTCACACATGGCATGGTTATATGTGGAATTACACCCCAAAATAAAATTTTCTGCTTCTCCTGAGTATGGGGATACCACATGTGTGGGACTTTTTAGGAGCCTAGCCGCGTACGGGACCCCGGAAACCAAGCACCGCCTTCAGGATTTCTAAGGGCGTAAATTTTTGATTTCACTCCTCACTACCTATCACAGTTTCGAAGGCCATCAATTGCCAAGATAGCACAAAACCCCCCCAAATGACCCCATTTTGGAAAGTAGACACCCCAAGCTATTTACTGAGAGGCATGTTGAGTCCATGGAATATTTTATATTTTTCCACAAGTTGCGGGAAAATGCCAATTTTATTTTTATTTTTTTATTGCACAAAGTTGTCACTAAATGATATATTGCTCACACATGCCATGGGCATATGTGGAATTACACCCCAAAATACATTCTGCTGCTTCTCCTGAGTACAGGGATACCACATGTGTGTGACTTTTTGATAGTCTAGACGTGTAAAGGACGCCAAAAAACAATCACAGAGTTCAGGCTTTCTAAGGGTGTAAAATAAAATATTCTATGGACTCGACATGCCTCTCAGCAAATAGCTTGGGGTGTCTACTTTCCAAAATGGGGTCAGTTGGGGGGGTTTTGAACTGTCCTGGCATTTTATGCACAACATTTAGAAGCTTATGTCACACATCATCCACTCTTCTAACTACCTGAAGACAAAGCCCTTTCTAACACTTTTTGTTTACATGAAAAAATATTATTTGTTTGCAAGAACATTACTTTTAACCCCCAAAAATTATATATATTTTTTAAAGCAGATTAAAATGGTGGGTTTTGCAGTTTTTTTTCACACAGTATTTGCGCAGCGATTTTTCAAATGCATTTTTTGGGGAAAAAACACACTTTTTAAAATTTTAATGCACTAAAACACACTATATTGCCCAAATGTTTGATGAAATAAAAAAGATGATCTTAGGCCGAGTACATGGATACCAAACACGACATGCTTTAAAATTGCACACAAACGTGCAGAGGCGACAAACTACATACATTTTTAAAAGCCTTTACAGGTTACCACTTTAGATTTACAGAGGAAGTCTACTGCTAAAATTACTGCCCTCTATCTGACCTTTGCGGTGATACCTCACATGCATGGTGTAATTGCTGTTTACATATGACGCCAGACCAACGCTTGCGTTCGCCTTTGCACGAGAGCAGGGGGGGACAGGGGTGCTTTTTTTTAATGAATTAATTTTAATTATTTATTTTTTTATTTTTATTTTATTTTTAAACTGTTCCTTTCATTTTTTTTTATTTTTTATAATTTTTATTGTTATCTCAGGGAATGTAAATATCCCCTATGATAGAAATCGGTAGTGACAGGTACTCTTTTTTGAAAAAAAAATGGGGTCTATCAGACCCCAGATCTCTCGTCTGCCCTCAAAGCATCTGACAACACCAAGATCGGTGTGATAAAATCCTTTCCCAATTTCCCAATGGCGCTGTTTATATCCGGCGAAATCTAAGTCATGAAATGCTCGTACCTTACGGTTTCTTAGGCCATAGAGATGATTGGAGCCATTCTGGTCTCTGATCAGCTCTATGGTCAGCTGGTGGAACCACCGGCTGCATTCTCGGGTTCCCTGTTGGGACAGGAGAGCCAGAGAAAACCATGGAAGACAGTGGGAGGGGGGGACATTCCCTCCCACTGCTTGTAAAAGCAGTCTAGAGGCTAATTAGCCACTAGGACTGCTTTTACATGAAAGCTGACCGCTGGCTGAAAAGAATGATACCAAGATGATACCTAAACCCGCAGGCATCATTCTGGTATAACCACTCAAATTCCAGCAACATACCAGTACATTGCTGATCCTTGTTGGGCATATATTGTAATCTTTTTTTTCATGCAGCCTATGGGCTGAATGAAAAAAAAAGGTTGATCGGTGGGTATGCCCACCATTAGAATACCTCCCTTCATCCACTCACTTCTAATGATGGGCATACATGCACCATTTTGTTTTTAACTGTGGTGGTGAAATCACCTCCTACAGCGCTGGAGGCGCTGATTTACATATCGTGGGAGCAAACGCTGTTGCTGTCAAGATAAATAAATCAGTGCTGCAGCTGAATGGCGTACCTGCTAAGCAAACGATGGTTAACAATAAAACAAAGTAACATTACAGTATAACAGTAAGACATACCATACCTGCAAAGCAAATACAAAAAAAAACATAGTAAAAAATAAAACAAAATCTGTGCCTAAAATATATATATGCCGAAGCATGGGGGCAATCCGCCCCACACGTTAGGAGCAAATCGCTCCTCCACCCCTGCTGCCCCCATGCTTTGGCATATATGCTCTTTTTTTTAACTGTAGTGGTGAAATCACCTCCTACAGCGCTGGAGTGACGGCTTTATGTATCGTGGGAGAAAACGCTGTTGCTGTCAAGATAAATAAATCCGCGCTGCAGCTGAATGGCGTACCTGAAAACAAAGAAATAGTTAACAATAAAACAGAGTTAACAGTAAAGTACAAAATAATTACATACCTGAAAAGCAAACATAATAACAATAAAGCATTGCAGTTAAGCATAGAATGCAGTAAAAAAAAGAGCAGAACAATAAAGAGAGAATAGAGAGAAAAAGTAAAATAAAACAACAACTTTTTTTTACACTTTTATTTGTAACTGTAAATGTATCGGTTCGGTTCCAGGTTCGGGTCTCTCAAAATGCAATCTTGGGAGACCCTGTGAAAGTGTGTCCTAGACTGTGCAGTGCTGTACCCTACTCTTAAACTCCACTAGTGTATGGTAGCGTTCAAAACATTCACCAATGCAAAGACCAGGATTGTCAGGACAGGAGGGACAAAAATACCGGGTTTCAGGCCTATATCCGCGCTTTCTACAGACACAACATTTTCTTTGGGGGGCTCGTTGGGTAGGGGTACTAGGGAGGACATACGGAAAATGCCTCCCATACAGCCGGCTTACTGCATTTGGATTGGGATGGTGAGGTGAAGCAACGTCTGGAAATAGAAGGGCTCTGACGATATCTCTTCCTGGAATTTAAGGAAGGATCCAGTCCGTCCTGAAACTCTGTATAGCACATGAGCGTTCATGCAAAGCCAATTGAAATAAGTATACAGACCCTTTTTTGTACCAGCGTTTTGCCTTACGGGCAACTAGGTACGGCGCCAACAACTGGTTGTTGAGGTCCACCATACCCATATTTTGGTTATATTCGTGGACACAGAGGGGTTTCTCCACAACACCAGTCGCCGTAGGAATTTGGACCGTCGTGTCTGTGTAAAGGGAGGACAGAACAAAAACATTCTTATATTTCTCCACTTCACAGCGAGCAAATTATTACACTTCAAGCAGGCTCTCTCCCCTAGCCTAAGACGGGAATCTACAAGCCGCCGGGGGAAGCCCCGGCGATAAGATCGCACAGGGCCACATGCGCCAATCTGATGATCAAACGAGTGACTAAAAAGTGGCATGCTCCTGTAAAAATTGTCCACATACAAATGGTACCCCTTTCCGAATAAGGGTGACACCAAGTCCCACACAATCTTGCCAGCGCTCCCTATGTAATCTGGACAGTTCTCCGGCTCTACGTAACTATCTTTTCCCTCGCAAACCATAAAACTATATGTATAGCCTGTTGCCTTGTCACAGAGCTTATACATCTTGACCCCATATCTGGCACGCTTGCTGGGAAGGTACTGTTTGAAAGACAAGCGGCCAGAAAATTTAATCAGGGACTCATCAATGCAGATAACTTGATCGGGAGTAAACAAGGCTGCAAAACGTTCGTTGAAGTGGTTTACGAGGGGCCGAATTTTGTAGAGCCGATCGTATCCAAGGTCTCCAAGAGGACGACAAAGTTCATTGTCGTTGAAGTGCATGAACCGCAAGATCTGCTCGTATCGTGCCCTGGTCATGGAGGCAGAGAACAGGGGCATATTGTAAATTGGGTCAATGTGAATTGTGAAATGAAACAATCAGCGCCAAAAATTTAAATAAACAGTGAAATTAAATGATACCATATAACTCAATGCTATAATAATAGCCTATTATAAACGTGCACAGCTGCTAAACATTCTAAGTGATACACCACACTGGTTACAAAATCGTTATAATGAATTAATGTAGCGCTATGTGTGTAAACAAAAATAAAATTACACATATAAACGTGCAAATATCTAAATATCTATAGTTGATGAATCAGTGATAAATAGTCCACTAAATGCAAAAACTCTTCTTATGGTCAGTGTTTCCACACAATTCCACCACAGTGATATTCGTCCTCAAAAGGAGCACACACCACCACCAGAAAAAATGCGCGCTCACCTCCCAGATGAGTTAAAACTCATAAACAGATCTCACTACGAGTTCTTCACGATCTCTTCCTCTTAATCATCAATGGCAGTCAATCCAGATTGCTCCTTTCAAATGGGAACTCAGCACACTTGCATCCAAGGAAACAATTCACCTCCCAGCTTTGCTCAAGATTCCATGAGTTCAGGACATAAAATAATAAGTATAGAGACCATAGTGTTCTCTGTATACAAATATGGGCACGACGGGCCTGTCTTTGTCTTCTTGGTGGCAGCGGGACACTACTTGTGCTTGCCACCTCGCCAGCTTGAACTGTACTTATGGGACTCAATGAGGATGGCAAATGTGATCAACTTCTCCAACTCAGTGTGTATATCTCGGGCTGCTATCTCATCCTTGATGTTATCCGAGAGACTATGAGAAAAAGCAGCCACGAGGGCCTCATTGTTCCAAGCAACCTCTGCTGCCAGAGTACGGAATTCAATGGCGTAATCGGCAACAGTTCTCATACTCTGTTTGATGGACATGAGGCTCTTGGCAGCAGAAGCGGAGCGTGCAGGAACGTCAAATACCCTTTTGAAGGAAGCCACAAATTCTGGGTAACTCAGGACCACGGGTTTTTGCGTTTTCCCATAGAGGGTTTGCCCAGGCCAAGGCTCTCTCAGAAAGCAAAGATATCATGAAACCTACTTTGCTTCTGTCCGTGGGAAACGCCTGGCGCAGCATCTCAAAATATATCTCAAATTGGTTGAGAAAACCTCTGCATTGGATTGGATCGCCCCCAAATTGCTGGGGAAGTGGGGCGGAACCAGACATACCTCTAATAGAGGTAATACTGGAGGCGGGTGTCTGCACAGGGACTACCGGAGCGGCCACAGTAGGAGACTCTAGATGAGCCATGCGACTCAGGGGCATCTGTATCGCCGTGGCAAACTGATCCATGCGGTGATCCAGGTCATCCAATCTGGAAAAAATATTATTAACAAGTGAATTGGCTGCATCTTCTGAATTCATGGCCTTCGCCTACTGTCAGAAACCATTAATCAGACTGAGACAGAAGTACAGTTAAATCACACTAGTTTAATAATAAATAATATAAAGGTAAACAGAGTAAGCGTAGTCAAAACATAGCCAGAGTTCAGTAACCGGATCGGGTAGTCGGCCAAGCCAAAGTCCAAGAGCCAGCGATAAAGGTAATAGAACAGCAAGCAGGATCCGTAGCCAGAGGGGACAACAATCAAGCAGGTCTTCAACTGGAACGCAGGAGAAAGTCTCTTGTGATGTTAACACAGGCGAAGGCGAAGAGCAAATGAACTGGAAGTCCTTAAGTAGGCAGAGCTGACGAGCAGATCATCAACAGGTGGATCACTGTGGAGACATGGAAGCTGGCAATTAGCTGACAGCTGAGCTGCCAGCACAGAGAAGGAAGGGCTGAACCCAGCCCTGACAATATTACACAGCAGGGCCCGTTCCTGCGCACAACAAGTGTATCTGTGAGGGGTTACAGTGTTGTGGCACCATCACCACCACCACCACCACCACCAAAGGCCCAATTTTTCTGCCCCTGTTTAACAGGGGCATGTAATAAAAATTTTTGATCTAATATTTCACAGCAGGGTCCGTTCCTGCGCTCAACAAGTGTATCTGTGAGGGGTTACAGTGTTGTGGCACCACCACCACCAAAGGCCCAATTTTTCTGCGGCATGTAATTACAATTTTTGATCTAATATTTCACAGCAGGGCCCGTTCCTGTGCTCAACAAGTGTATCTGTGAGGGGTTACAGTGTTGTGGCACCACCACCACCAAAGGCCCAATTTTTCTGCCCTTGTTTAACAGGGGCATGTAATTAAAATTTTTGATCCAATATTTCACAGCAGGGCCCGTTCCTGCGCTCAACAAGAGTATCTGTGAGGGGTTACAGTGTTCTGGTACCACCAACACCTAAGGCCCAAATTTCTGCAGAGTATATAGGGCAGGCCGTATAGTATATATACTGCTGTTCAGAGTATATAGGGCCTGGGGGATCCCCACGCCTTTTTTTTTTATTTGGGTGCGGGGTTCCCCTTAATTTTCATACCATGGGCCAATATCATACCAAAGGGCCTGGTAATGGACTGGGGGGGAGGACCCATGCCGTTTTTTTTCAATGAGTTTTATCTGTATTGCCAAAACCTGACAATTCATTACAGCCGCAATCAGTTTTACATTACTTTTTTTTCCTTTAGAAATGTAATTGTGCAGCGGGACTGTTCTAAACACGGGGAAAATGCGCCACTTCACAGGCATATTATAGACACTCCCCAGACACGAAATTTAAAGGAATATTTCATTTTTATTGTTTCACTTTAAGCATTATTAAAATCACTACTCCCGAAAAAACTGCAGTTTTTAAAACTTTTTTTGCATTGATGCCCCTGGGGCAGGACCCGGGCCCCCAAACACTTTTTATGGCAATAACTTGCATATAAGCCTTTAAAATTAGTACTTTTGATTTTTCATGTTCGTGTCCCATAGACTTTAACGGTGTTCGCATGTTCGAACAAACTTTGTGCCTGTTCGCATGTTCTGCTGCGAACCGAACCGGGGGGGGGGGGGGGGGTGTGTTCGGCTCATCCCTAACCACCACCAGCCTTAACCATTGATACAAGGCAGGATGGATCCATGCTTTCATGTTTACACCAAATTCTGACCCGACCATCTGAATGTCGCAGCTGAAATCCAGACTCATCAGACCAGGCAATGTTTTTCCAATCTTCTATTGTCCAATTTTGGTGAGCCTGTGCGAACTGTAGCCTCAGTTTCCTGTTCTTAGCTGACAGGATTGGCATCCGGTGTGGTCTTCTGCTGCTGTAGCCCATCTGCTTCAATGTTTGAGGTGTTGTGCGTTTAGAGATGGTATTCTGCATACCTTGGATGTAACGAGTGGTTATTTGAATTACTGTTGCCTTTCTATCATCTGGAACCTGTCTACCCATTCTCCTCTGACATCAACAAGGCATTTTCATCCACACAACTGCTGCTCACTAGATATTTAAAAAAAATTCCGGGGCTGAAGTTGTTTTTAAAGGATGTCTACATCCAGGAACTTAAATGTAATATATTGTAGCATTCCAGTCCTAATGGACTTTACCGAATGAAAACCAGATATGCTATTTGAAATTTGTTTGTTTGAGAATGATTTTACATCCTGCTCCTTCAAATTTTCTTGTCACTACAGACCAAAACAAACATCACTTTGACCCACTTATAAATAGACGGTGGCAGGTCGGCTCATTCCCGGGAATCACCATACATGTACGGCGGTCCCATTAACAGCTACAGCGGGCGTGCCGATGCGCATGTCCAGCAACCGCAATGTCCGCCGGCCACCCGCGATCGATCCACAGAGAGTCAGAACAGGGATCTGTTAATGTAAACAAAGAGATCCCTGTTCTGACAGGGGAGTTCAGAGTGATCGTCTGTTCCTAGTGATTAGGAACAGGATCTCTCTGTACTCCCAGTCAGTCCCCTCCCCCTACAGTTAGAAACACCTCCCAGGGAACACATTTAACCCCTTGATCGTGCCCTAGTGTTAACTGCTTCCCTGCCAGTGACATTTATAACCAAAAATGTGTCAAAAGTGTCCGATCTGTCTGCCACAATGTCGCAGTCCCGCTAAAAATCGCTCATCATCGCCATTACTAGTAAAAAAAATGGCAGCACTTGGCTGTGTTTGATGGGCACAGTGGCTGCGTTTGATGGGCACAGTGAGGCTGCAATTGATGGGGGGGGTTTTTTATAGAATTTTTCAGTTTGTTTGCGCCCACCCAAAAATTTTGAGCACCAGCCGCCACTGGTCCAGTGCATGACTATAGGCCAGGGGTCTCCAAGCTTTCTAAAGAAAGGGCCAGTTTGCTGTTCTTCAGACTTTAGGGGGGCCGGACTGTGCCCAATGGGAGTAAACAATGCCCGATCTTTGGTATTAGGGGGAGAATAGTGCCCCATTGTTGGTGTCAGTGGAAATAATAATGCCCCATTGTTGGTGTCAGTGGAAGTAATAGTGCACATTGTTGGTGTCAGGGTCCTGTTTTATGCCCTATTGTTGATGTTAGTGGCAGAAATAATGTCTGACGTCATCACGACCAATGCTGGGGTCTATAGCAGTGGTCTCCAAACTATGGCCCTGGGGCCGGATGTGGTCCCTGACTTTACCCGGCCTCAGGGCCATAGTTTGGAGACCACTGCTATAGACCCCAGCCTTGGTCTTGATGACGTCAGGATCTTAGACTGGTTGAACATGCACGGAGAGGATGCTGTGGTGACTGGTCTAGCAGCGCCAAGAATTGGAGGATTGGGTAAGTTATTCTCCTTCATGCCGTCTAGACGTAAAGAAGCAGTTAACCCTTGGAGGGTGCGCACAGCCATACTGCAAGGAAGAATTTTCAAGTCGGGCTTTGGGATTACATGAGAATTTTGGATGACATAAATCTTATCATGGCTCTGTATTGTAAATTGAGTATAGGCCTCCATAGCGCCAGGTGTTGAGTGCCTCCCTGGACACGCTTATATTTTTATTTCTACACCACAGTATTCTATATGCGCAAAAAATGTATAATTTATGGCTATTCTATCTTACAAAGGCCTGTCCATCAAGCAATGTGCCAGGTAACACGTAAGTTCCACACAAGTCTGTGGAATGTTTGAGGCTATACCAACATAATTAACCAAAAAAGCTGCAAATTATCTCATTGTGCCGCACTTCTGCGAGACCGAGGAAGACGAAGGAGAAAAGGTGAAAAAAAAAAGGCAGCGCCAGATTCTAAAGAAACTTTAATTAGAATGTGATAATAGACGCTATCTGATTCCTGGATAATTACCTCACCACATTCTGTGTGTGTGTCAGGACCTCACAAAGCTGGGCACATCTCAAGAGCAAACAGTGAAAGTGTAGCCAGAACAATGTGCGAGGACGGCTAGCCTCCCCGCCTCCTGCCCATTCATCGTCCTTTATTCTTTCCAATTTAAGCAAATGCTAGTGAAACTGTAATTAAGAAAGCGCTGTGACCCTGATCGCTGCAGCATTAATGAGGGACTATTGATTTTTCTATTATTCCTAATGACCGTACACAGAAATCGCCAGGAAACAAATGAAAAAGAGAAAAGTGTGCGTGAAGAAGGATCCAGAGAGGGAGAAGACAGGGAGCCGGCGGGATGGGACCCCGGAGAAATGGAAAACACGTGGAGAGGCTGGGGAAGAAACAAAATGAGACAGGAAAGAATAAAGAGAAACTAGAGATTATGAATGACTAACAAATAGGGATGAGCTTTATGTTCGGGTCGAATTGGCTGTTCGTCAAAAAACTAACATTATGGGGCGTTTGCGCCTAATTCGAGCGGTGCGGAAAGCCCCATAATGCACTGTCAGATCGCAGTGCATTTCTGTAGGATGATTAGCCAAAGCAACGACTATGGCCCGCATGCTTTGGCCAATCCCAGCGCCGTCAGCAAAGAGAGCCATAATTGGCCAAAGGCAGGGTGCCTTTGGCCAATTATGGCTCAGGGGGACTAAGAGAGAGAGAGTGTCATTTAGATTGAGCAGGCAGGTGGGTCATCATACAGTTAGCTGCAGTGTATTTAGTATATATATACATCTAGGCTTGTATATATATATATATATATACAGGTATATATACTCACTGCATTCAGTGTAGCTAGATCTGATTGCAGGCTGTTCCTGGTGTACTTTTTCTAATATACTTTCAGGCAGGCAGGTGATTCAGTGAGCTGCAGTGCATTAAATATATATACAGTCTCCTACATATATATATATATATATATCCACTGCATTCCAGTCTAGCCAAGCCTATATCTGACTGCAGGCCATTCCTGGTGTACATTTTCAAATATACTTTCAGGCAGGCAGGCAGGCAGGTGATTCAGTGAGCTGCAGTGCTTTAAATATATATATATATACAGTCTCCTACATTTATATATCCACTGCATTCCAGTCTAGCCTTGCCTATATCTGACTGCAGGCCATTCCTGGTGTTTGTTTTCAAATATACCTTCAGGCAGGCAGGTGATTCAGTGAGCTGCAGTGCATTAAATATATATATATACTGTCTCCTACATATATATATCCACTGCATTCCATTTTTCTGCCCCTGTTTAACAGGGGAGTGTAATTACAATTTTTACTGCAATATTTCACAGCAGGGCTCGTTCCTGCGCAAAACTAGAGTATCTGTGAGGGGTTGCAGTGTTGTGGCACCACCACCACTGCCTAAGGCAAAAAATGTCTGCCCCTGTTTAACAGGGGCGCATAATTAAAATTTTTGATCTTATGCCGCGTACACACGCTCGGAATTTCCGATGGAAAAAGTCAGAATTTTTTCATCAGATATTTCGACCGTGTGTATGCCCCATCATACTTTTTCCGTTGGAAAATCCGACGGACTTAGAAAGAGAACATGCTCGGTAGAATTTAACTTAATTTTTCTCGGCTCGTCGTAGTGTTGTACGTCACCGCGTTCTTGACGGTCAGAATTTGGTGTGACAGTGTGTATGCAAGACAGCTTGAACGTAATTCCGTCGGAAAAACCCGTTGAGTTTACGGAAAATCCGACCGTGTGTATGGGGCATAATATTTCTCAGCAGGGCCCGTTCCTGAGCTCAACAAGAGTATCTGTGAGGCTTTACAGTATTATGCCACCACCACCACCACCACCACCGCCTAAGGACCAATTTTTCCGCCTATGCCCATGCCACATGTAATTACAATATTTGCTCTAATATTTCACAGCAGGGCTCGTTTCTGCGCTCAACAAGAGAGAATCTATGAGGGGTTACAGTGTTGTGGCGCCACCACCACTGCCTAAGACCCAATTTGTCTGCCCCTGTTCAACAGGGGCATGTAATTACAATTCTTGACATAATATTTCACAGCAGGACCCGTTTCAGCGCACAACAAGAGTAACTGTGAGGGCTTACAGTGTTTTGGTACCACCAACACCTAAGGCCCAATTATGTGCAGAGTATATAGGGCAGGCCGTATAGTAGATACAGACGGTCCCCTACTTTCAAACATTCGACTTACAAACGACTCCTACTTGCAAACGAAGGGGGACAACAGAAAGTGAGAGGAAATCTACCCCTGGGAAGGGAAATTCACTCCTGTAAGAGTTAATACGGGAAACAGGTGTCTCTTCTCCACTGATGCTTTATCACCAATCCTTGTTTCCCTAAAAAACCCAAATTTTCAAAATTCAATTGTCATTGGGACGGAAAGTGAGGTGAAATGTTCTGAACAGGGGCACAGACAGCAAAACAAATGTTACAGGGGTGATAACCCTTCCCTATGTTATCCAAAAAGCTTAAAAATAGATTTTTTGGCTAGAGCTACACTTAAAAAAATGTACCTGTTCCAAATTAAAAACAGATTCAACTTAAGAACAAACCTACAGTCCCTGTCTTGTTTGTAACCCGTTTGCTCTCCTGCGCGATTTGCCGTAGCTGTACGTCGGCTCGCGCCCGCTGCACGCCCACGTTTCGAGCGGACTCCATGTCCGCCGGCGACCCGCGATCGCCTAGTACAGAGGCAGAACGGGGAGCTGCCTTTGTAAACAAGGCAGATCCCCGTTCTGACAGGGGACATGACAGCGATCTACTGTTCCCAGTCATCGGGAGCAGCGATCTCTGTTATGTCCCAGGCAGCCCATCCCCCCTACAGTTAGAACACACCAAGGGAACACAGTTAAAGTGGTTGTAAACCTTTTACAACCACTTTATGCTACAGGTATATTAAGGCTTACCTGTAGCTACCCAGGATATCTCCTAAACCTCCACGGTTTAGGAGATATCAATAGGTAGAAAAGAATGGCTGCACACCACAGGAACGTTCCAACGATATTATTCCAAAAATAGCAAATCAATTGCTATTTTTGGAATAAAATCGTTGGAACGTTCCTGTGGTGTGCAGCCGTTCTTTTCTTCCTATAGTGACATAGTAGGTGAGGTGGAAAAAAGACACAAGTCCATCAAGTCCAACCTATGTGTGTGATTTTATGTCAGTATTACATTGTATATCCCTGTATGTTGTGGTCGTTCCTAGTGTTAACCCCTTCCCTGCCAGTGTCATTTTTACATCGATCAGTGCATTTTTATAGCACTTGATCAATGTAATAATATCACTGGTCCCCAAAAAGTGTCATTTGGGGTCAGATTTGTCCGCCACAATGTTGCAGTCCCGCTAAAAATCACAGATCGCCGCCAATCAGCCGTTACTGTCGCTTTTTGTTTGTTTATAGCGCAAAAAATAAAAACCGCAGAGGTGATCAAATATCACCAAAAGAAAGCTCTATTTGTGGGGGGGGGGGGGGGGGAAGGACATCAATTTTGTTTTGGTACAGCGTCGCACGACTGTGCAATTGTCAGTTAAAATAAACCAGTGCCGTATCGCAAAAAATGGCCTGGTCATTAAGGCGGGTAAATCCTTCCGTGGCTGAAGTGGTTAAGGTAAAAAACCTTCAGTGCTGCAGCTGCCCCTTTTACTTACCTGAACCCGATCTTTCCAGCAACGAGAACAAGCCCAGCAGCTCCAGCCGCTGTCTCGGGTCCTCTTTGGATAGATTGATAGCAGTAGGACCCATTGGCTCCCACTGCTGTCAATCAAATCCAGTGACACGGGAGTTGGGAGCGGGGCCGAGTCCTGCTGTCTATATACTGTATATATGAATGGACGCAGCAGCAGGACTCGGTGTGCCTGCACGGGTGCCACCATGGAATGCGGCTCTCCGTGGGGGCACTCGATGCGGAGGAGGAGCCAGGAGTGCCACCAGGGGACCCCAGAAGAGGAGAATCGGGGCTGCTCTGTGCAAAACCCTAGCACAGAGGAGGTAAGTGTGACATGTTTGTTATTTTTTATTTTGTTTAAACAAACCTTTACAATCACTTTAACCACTTCAGCCCTGGACCATTTTGCTGGTCAAAGACCCGGCCACTTTTTGCAATTCGGCACTGCGTCGCTTTAACTGACAATTGCGCGGTCGTGCGACGTGGCTCCCAAACAAAATTGACGTCCTTTTTTTTCCACAAATAGAGCTTTCTTTTGGTGGAATTTGATCACCTCTGTGTTTTTTATTTTTGGCACTATAAACAAAAATATTGCGACAATTTTGAAAAAAATTCAATATTTTTTACTTTTTACTATAATAAATATCCCCCAAAAATATATTTTAAAAAATATTTTTTGACAGTTTAGGCCGATACGTATTCTTCTACATATTTTTGGTAAAAAAAACCCGCAATAAACGTTTATTGATTGGTTTGTGCAAAAGTTATAGCGTCTACAATATAGGGGGTAGTTTTATGGCATTTTTATTAATAATATTTTTTTTACTAGTAATGGCATCGATCAGCGATTTTTATCGTGACTGCAACATTATGGTGGACACATCGGACACTTTTGACTCATTTTTGGGACCATTGTCATTTTTACAGCGATCAGTGCTATAAAAATGCACTGATTACTGTGAAAATGACACTGGCAGTGAAAGGGTTAACCACTAGGTGGCGCTGAAGGGGTTAAGTGTGACCTAGGGAGTGCTTCTTACTGTAGGGGGGTGGGCTGTGTGTGACATGACACTGGACACTGCTCCGATTACACAGAGCGGTGATCAGTGTCATTGTCACTAGGCAGAGCGGGGAGATGCTCGTTTACATTAGCATCTCCCTGCTCCATCTCTCCGTGAGATGATCGCGGATATCCCCGCGGCGATCGAGTCCATGGGACCCACGGAGAAAGCGGCAGGGTCGCGAGCGTGCCACCGGCGGCGCGTGCGTGACCACACGGCGGCATCTTAAAGGGGACGACCTGTACGTACTTATGCCTGTCCGTGCCACTCTGCCGGCGTAAATATACAGGCGGGGGTCCTTAAGTGGTTAAAGTGGTGCTGAAGTCACAAGGATTTTGAACTTATGGCCCCTATCACACTGATGTGGTGCGGTTCGACCGCACCGGCGGTGAAGCGCAGTGTGCCCGCGGGTTTGGTGCAGGTTAGCTGCACTTTTACATAGAGTTCTATTGTCCATTGGTTTTGGTGTACTTTCTGATTTGCAATGATTAGTATTTCCGTGTCTAATTTCCGTTGATTGGAAAATTTTACTTTTGTAGATTTAATTACATTTGTACTTTCATTAGAATACATTTTCCGTTTATTCGAAACACTACTTGTCGTAATTTTGTAATTCGTACTTTCGTGAGATTGACCGGCTCATTTATTCGTACTTTCGTAACATTGTTTTCGTAGATTCGTAATCGGGGCATAATTCGTAATATAGAAACTAGAATCTAGACAGAGTATGCTTAAGAAACAAAGAATTTCTCTCTCACAAGTCACAACTTAACTCACTTATCGACCAAAACAGTGCCACCTACCCAACCATACCCTATCTGGACTGTGGATGAAATGCACTGCAGTCTAACACAGAAAAACCCACAAGGGAATAAGAAACAAGCTCATTGGGGGAAGGGACAACCTCTTCAGGGGAAGGGACAAGCTTATTGGCCAACGTCCAGAAATATTTCAGAACTAACAAATTCGTTGTTTTGATTTCCGTTTTCCGAATATTTGTAATTTATTTTATTTATTTTTTTCGTTCATTTTGATTTTCGTTTTTTTGAATCTTTGTTCGGTATTTTCGTTGTTTTGATTTCCATTTTCCGAATATTCGTAATTTCGAGTTTTCGTTCATTTTGATATTCGTTATTTTGAATCTTTGTTCGGTATTTTCGTTGTTTCTATGTTTTCATTTTTTCACTCTTTCGTATTTTCGCTGTTTCTAATTTAATAAATCCGTATTTTCGTTGTTTTCCATATTCGTTGTTTTCGATAATTTGTTGTTCGTTGTTAATTTTAGTAAACCGTTTGTTCATTCGTATGTTTACGAATGAACGAATATAACGAATTTTGACGAATAACGAATTCGTAACTAAACGAATTGCACATGTCTAGCAGAGGCATCAACTTGCTTTGGCTGAAGTGACAAAGACCAGTTAGACTACCAGAGATCCCATTCAAGGAGACTGGCAAGTATTTGTGGGGTTGTGGGGTTTGAGGCAGTTGAACTGCCATATTTATTTTTTATTAAACAATACAATTTTTGTTTTTTACTTGTAAGGTTGCTTTAAAGACGCATTCAACGGAGGACTGGTCCAGGGAGTGCTGCCGTGTGGCCATGCTCCGGCGGGACTTTAAAACCGCCCACACACCTCCTATTCCTGTGGTAGTAGTTTTATTTTGCATACTCTCATGTAGTGTATTATCCTTTGTTTCTCCAGGGGCCTCTCCCCTGGTGCCTTGTATTTCGCTATAGTCATATGATATATATATATGCTTGTTATCCATAATAATAAAAATTAATTGAAAGTAAAGACGCATCCAAGTGTAATGGTCGTTTAACCACAAAGGGGTTAATATGGATTCTACTACTGTTCCGAATTGTAAAGGTTAGATAACATTGCATGCATGCTGAAAGAAAAACTCTGACACATCCGTGCAGATCCGTTACTTCCGTATCTAATGATTTATTCCAGGCAGTACTACACTTTTTACACATAGCATGATACATCACTATTATGTTAATGTAAGACTGCAAACCACATCTGATGGGCTGCAATACAAAAAGAGTACAGAAACGTGATGATTAAGCTGGGCTGTCCTCTGGTCCTATCTTCATATCCGCATTCCAAAGATGTGTGGGAGAAGGGGGTATCCGCCATTTTCTGTCTTCTCCAGTCTTTTCGGTGTGAGGGGGTGTTCTTAGAAATTGATTTGAGTAAGGAAGAATTTACAGCAGTGGTGTACATGAAAAAGCAATCTAGACTTTATAGTATAGTGAAGATGCATAGAGAATAGACATTTTCTAGTTTAACATTATGCTCATCACATTCCTTCACAGAACCCCCCTAAAATGACTATTTTCTATCTGTTCCTCAAACTAAAGGACCTGACCACCACCTGGACCATTCCCCAGGACCTTTTTTCAGGCTAAGTATAGAGAAGGGCAGTAACTAGTTCATTACCCCCCTCGACGAAGCCGGGAAGGACAGTCAGGCGGTTCCCTATTCTATCCCTATAGGACTGTGAAATTATGGACGGGGAGTGACTGTAAAGGAGTGAAAGGTTTATCCTCTTCCTTCATAAGTGGATCCTCTTCTTCTTGGTGGAGAAATGTAGGTGTACTGTTATCTACAGCCTTGCTCATTAACTTCTTTACAAAGGGCAGAATACAGCATACAACCAGGGCTAAAAGAACTAGAATTATTAATACTGTAACCCCTATCTGGGCGAGCATCTTTTGCCACCCACCCATCCAGCTGAAATATTAATCCCACGGGTCTGTAATACCTGAGTTCTTCTTCAACTCCAATGATAGATCTTCTAATTTCTTTATAGCTAGAGTAACCTTAACATTTGGGCCAGTATTGTCAGGAATGTAGGTGCAACAGGTTCCCGTTTTCTTTATCATCTTACAGACACCTCCTTTCTCAGCCAACACCATGTCTAAGGCCATCCGGTTCTTAAATGTCATATAGGAAGTGGGGGCTAACTGGTCAGCAATTCCCTGGAGGGCATCTCTAGTGTAATTTACAAATCTCTGTTGGTTGTAGTATATGTAATTAATCCAATCTACATTCTTGTTGACAGTTATTATGGGGATCAAAGACTCAAAACCAGCTTTTACCTGGTCCCTGGCCTTGAATTGATCAGGGACCCCCTTGGACCCCCTATGGCATCTATGTACACATGAGGGTCAAAGCTTCCGGAGGGAGCTGCTCGCTTCCTCCTGTAACTGGGTGTGTCACGGTATAAGTTACATTGCCAGGGAACTGGAGGACAGGAGACTATGTTACAGTAATCAAAGATAAAGGTGGCCACATGTGTGTTTGAAGAGTTATACTAGATTGTGGTGAATAACTTGTCATTTTGTGTAATGGCTACCTGCTGAGCCCCCACTAACCCCAACAGGAAAAGGATATACAACACCATCATTGTGGTGTTGGCAGGATCTTGTCTTCAGGAGATTGAGCTTTCTTGCAGTGGGAGGCGTGTATCCAGGTGCTTTTCCCTTCTAGCTTTACTGATGTAGCTGTGGTCAGCAAGACTTGAAATGGACCATCATATCTTGGCTCAAGGGAGTGCTTCCTCACAAACTTCTTTACTAGCACCCAATCTCCTGGCAGTAGTTGGTGTGTTTCTGTATCTACTTTAGGATCTGGAATGGAAGAAAACACTTGAGAATGGATATTAGTTAATGCTCTAGACAAATGTGTGACATAGCTAGGTAACACATCAGATTGTAACTGCAACTACTGTGGGAACTGACAGCCAGGTCTGGGGGCTGAACCAAACAAAATTTCATAAGGGGACAAAGCATGTTTCCCTAGAGTCCCATTCATCCTTTCCACCTTTCTGCTGCTTTGAGGGTGGTATGGGGTGTGTAGAGCTAACTGATCTCCCAGTGCTGCCCAAATCTCTTTTCTAAGGGTTGCTGTGAAGGCCGGGCCCTGATCGCTCTCTATCACCTCTGGAACCCCAAATCTACATACTAGCTCGCTCTGTAGTTTCTTAGCCGTGGTCTTGGCTGTCATGTTTGTAACAGCGTAGGCTTCTGGCCAGCCGGATAACATGTCCACCATCACTAGGGCATATTCATATCGGCCACTTCTTGGCATCTGTATATGATCAATCTGTATCCTCTGGAATGGATAGAGAGGTTTTGCCAAATGTTTCTGTGGTGTCTTCTCTGTTCTCCCCGGGTTGCATTTTGCACATACTGCACATGAGGCGCAGTAATTATTAACTCCTTGATGGCTGGGCCGTGTTTCACCGGCATTCCCGGCCGCTGTCAGAAATCCTCTAGCCCTTCAGATGACACCAAAGTCATGAGCCACTCCCAGGGCGTACCTTGAGTCTGTGTAAATGTTGGCTCTTTTACCTTCTGCTATCTTACATGCTGTAGTGAGGGCTTGGAGCTCCGCTTCCCGAACAGAGGAGTTTCACTCACTGTAGGTAAGTGTGTGGTTTCCATGCGCATCATTTCAAGGCAGTCATGTGGAGCAGTACAGGGGTCTTTTTCTTCACCATCTCCTTCTTCTTCTTGTCCCCCCTCGAAAAATGGCAGAAGAGTGGCCGGGTTGAGAGTGAGACACCTTTGGAGGGTCAGATTGTCTGGAAGGCGGAGGGAGATATGTAACCGAAGATATCTGGCGGTGGACAGGTGGCGGGGTTGCACCTGATTCAGGATGGCAGCAATGTCATGCGGTGCCAAAAGAAGCAGGGGGTGTGCTAGAACGAGGTCAGAAGTTTTGTCCAGCAGTGCTTGGGCAGCAAAGACAGCTCTTAAACAGGAAGGGCCACCCCTAGCCACGGGGTCGAAACGGCATGAATAGTACCCAATGGGTCTAGTTCGGCCTCCATGTGATTGAGCTAGGACCCCTGTGGCGTGGCCATTTATTTCCGACACAAACAGTTTAAAGGGTATTCCATAATCTGGGAGGCCCAAAGCAGGAGCTGTGGATATTGCTTGCTTCAGCAGAAATAAATTGTCCAGGGCCTCGCTTGACAGGGTAAATGGCACAGACTTGAGAGCATCATAGAGTGGTTGCATGAGGATTGATGCATCAGGGATCCACGCGTGCAGTAAGCCAGGTCCACTACAGTGAAGTACTCAGCCGTTGGAGGTATACCTGATAATAAGTTATGTGGATTTGGAACAATTGGGGTGTCCAACACTGTGGCTTCGTTTACTGCTCGGAGGTCTTGGACCATTCTGTCATTTTCTGGTTCTCCTCTTGGGGTCCGTTTCTTCACTGGGAACAAGGGTGTATTGTAGACATGTGCACAACCAAAAAATTAGTTTCCTATCGTTTCGTTTCGTCTCGTTCCGTATGTTCGTAAAGATTCGTAATTTCGTAAGACGCGAGTTTTCCTATTCAGGCTCGTTCGTATGTTCGTAACAGTTTAATTTTCGTTGATACTGAATGATTCATAGTTCTGTCTAAGTTATTTTCGTTGATTTGAAATTCGTAATTTTGTTGATATTGAATGATTCGTATTTCTGTTTAAGTTATTTTCGTACTTTCGTAACAGTTTGATTTTCGTTGATACTGAACGATTCGTAATTCGTAATTTTGTTAGATAATAATTTTCGTTTTTCTGTACACTACTCTGCCGTTTCTGTTGATTCGTAACATTGTTTTGTTTTCCTTGATTCATGTCTACTACCGTGCTTCGAATGGATTCGTAATTTTTTTATACTTTCGTAAATACATCTCGGCGCGGTCATTCGCAATCTCGCGTTACTAGTTATTTTTATTTTCAACACGCGGCTATAGCCGCGTGTTGAAAATGAAACTAAAATACGTCCACGTGCTTCGAATGCATTCGTACTCCCGTAAATACATCGCGGCCATTCGCAATCTCGTATTTTAGTTTCGTTTTCAACAAGCGGCTATAGCCTCCGCCCCTGTACGCCATTTTGAGAGGGTGTAAGTGGTGTGGTGAGGGAGGAGCAGAGAGCAGTGCAGAGAGCATAGTTGCCAACATTGCAAAAAAAAAATCCGTGACACTTTTTCGCATGTAGGCGGAGCCTTGGTATAATTAGGGGGTGGGGCATTCATTTGAAGGTGTGTTATACTTTAGGAGAAAAAAGTGGCGCACGAAGCGTGGGCGTGGTTTACACGGGTAGTGGGAGTGGCTTAAATGAGCGTGGCTCAAAGGGGGTGTGGTTAAAGTCTGAGATGAATGAGGGATGAAGGGAGAAAGAAAGAGGGAGGGAAGGAAAGAGAAGGAAGGATGGAAGGACAGCAGGCCCAGATCCTACACCATAATAGAAATATGTGTATTCCAGAGTTTAACAATCAACAGATAAAGATAATCCAAACATCTGGTGTTAGCTCTTTAATCATCCCGGCACCATGGTTGTTAGGGTGTCAGGATGACTGAAGTGCATTATTTCTCTTATTACATTTTAATATAAAATGAAATCATTCAACTCACCAAAATGCCGAATCAGTGTTAGCCCCGAGTGTGTCACCTGCCACGTCGCCTGCCACCAGATGCCATCAGGTGTCCCCAGGGGAGTCCCTCCTTACATCAGGCGTCCCCAGAGGAGTCCCTCCTTACATCAGGCGTCCCCAGAGGAGTCCCTCCTTACATCAGGCGTACCCAGCGGAGTCCTTCCTTACATCAGGTGTACCCAGAGGAGTCCCCCCTTACATCAGGCGTCCCCAGCGGAGTCCCCCCTTACATCAGGCGTCCCCAGCGGAGTCCCCTCTTACATCAGGCGTCCCCAGTGGAGTCCCCCCTTACATCAGGCGTCCCCAGAGGAGTCCCTCCTTACATCAGGCGTCCCCAGCGGAGTCCCTCCTTACATCAGGCGTCCCCAGCGGAGTCCCCCCTTACATCAGGCGTCCCCAGCGGAGTCCCCCCTTACATCAGGCGTCCCCAGTGGAGTCCCCCTTACATCAAGTGTCCCCAGCGGAGTCCCCCCTTACCTCAGGCGTCCCCAGCGGAGTCCCCCCTTACATCAGGCGTCCCCAGCGGAGTCCCCCCTTACATCAGGCGTCCCCAGCGGAGTCCCCCCTTACATCAGGCGTCCCCAGCGGAGTCCCCCCTTACATCAGGCGTCCCCAGCGGAGTCCCCCCTTACATCAGGCATTCCCCAGCGGAGTCCCCCCTTACATCAGGCGTCCCCAGTGGAGTCCCCCCTTACATCAAGTGTCCCCAGAGGAGTCCCTCCTTACATCAGGCGTCCCCAGCGGAGTCCCCCCTTACATCAGGCGTCCCCAGCGGAGTCCCCCCTTACATCAGGCGTCCCCAGTGGAGTCCCCCTTACATCAAGTGTCCCCAGCGGAGTCCCCCCTTACCTCAGGCGTCCCCAGCGGAGTCCCCCCTTACATCAGGCGTCCCCAGCGGAGTCCCCCCTTACATCAGGCGTCCCCATCGGAGTCCCCCCTTACATCAGGCGTCCCCATCGGAGTCCCCCCTTACATCAGGCGTCCCCATCGGAGTCCCCCTTACATCAGGCGTCCCCAGCGGTGTCCCCCCTTACCTCAGCCGTCCCCATCGGAGTCCCCCCTTACATCAGGCGTCCCCAGCGGTGTCCCCCCTTACCTCAGCCGTCCCCAGCGGAGTCCTCCCTTACCACAGGCGTTCCCAGCGGAGTCCCCCCTTACCACAGGCATCCCCAGCGGAGTCCCCCCTTAACCACAGGCGTCTCCTGTCTCGGTCGCCATTATTGTTTCCCCTTTCCCGAAGGGGAACCAAATAGAGGAGGAGCCGACAGTGTGGCTGCAAAAAAATAAAAAATTAAGCTGTGGCGCTGCCGACCCCCGCCCCTTTCCATTACAGACAGACCTGCAGCGGGGCGGGGCGGGGCGGGGGGGTGGACGGCCGGCCAGCCAAAACACAGATGTAGTACAATAGAAGATAAAGCTGCTGCGGCGCCGCCCACCCCTGGGGAGGTGCGGGGTGTGGGCGGCGCCTTTATTTTCTATTGTACTACATCCGTGTTTTGGACTTCTTGAACATGGCGGCCGGCCGAGACATTGTCTCCGCCAGCCGTGGACCTCTAGCGGCGGCGGCCTGCGGCATCCAAATTCGGGGAAAACGGGAAAAATCGGATTGGCCGGGACAAAATAAATCCGGGAAAAGGGTTTGAATCCCGGGAACGTCCCGGCCAATCCGTGACTGTTGGCAACTATGAGAGAGTGATATTGTGGTTTTTGTAGTTGTTTTTGTGTGGTTTGGTGGTTTTATTGCAATTAGAATGTCTGGGAGTGAGAATGGACGTGTGAGTCTTGTAAGTGAGAATGTTGGTGTTAGTGAGTGTGTTGGTATGAGAGTTGGTGTTGGTGTGACTGAGAGTGGAGGGATTGAGGACTGGAGTATTCTTATTTTACCGGTCCATGCAAAAAAAAAAATATACTAATCTACTTCTCCTACCATGAATACGTAGTATATGCTGCCTGGGCTGGCCTAGTAGTGGCACTGGCTAACACAACAAAAAAAATAGGTAGGGGCAGACAGACAGCAATATAATAAAACACAGTCCCAGAAAAGGGAAAAAAACTAACTTTAGAAAATCCTAGGAGTAATAGAAATAGTAAGAAATTTATAATTTCTATATCAATCTCTTTGAATGACTCACAAATCAAACACCACCCAAACCCTGTCTAGAATGTAGTCTGACAAAGAAGAAAAATACAATATGTCAGAGATATTACATAAATAAAATTATAAATTAGAATGTAGACTCTAGAATCTCAATCTAATATCCTTAAGAAACAAAGAATTTCTCTCTCCCAAGTAAAAAATTTACTCACAAAATCCAACAGAACAGTGCAACCTACCCAACCACACCCTATCTGGACTCTGGATGGAATGCACTGCAGTCTAACACAGAAAAACACACATACACACACATTATAGCACATGTCTATAAGAAACAAGCTCATTGGGGGAAGAGACAACCTCTTCAGGGGAAGGGACAAGCTTATTGGCCATTGGCCAAAGTCCAGAACTAATTCAGAACTAACAAAATAGAATTTAAGTTTTTACGAATTGTCGTTGTTTTCATTTCCGTTTTCCGAAGATTCGTAATTTTTTTTCCGTTCATTTTGATATTCGTTAATATGGATCTTTGTTCGTTATTCGTTGTTTTGTTTTTCGAATATTCGTAATATCTCGTTTTCGTTCATTTTTATTTTCGTTATTTTTTATCTTTTTTCTGTGTTTTCGTTGTTTTTATGTTTTCGTTTTTCACTTTTTCGTTTTTTGTTTGTTTCAAATTTACTAAATTCGTATTTTATTTGTTTTCCATATTCGTTCGTTTAGATTATTCGTTGTTCGTTTGTAATGTTATCGAACCGTTCGTTCATTCGTATGTTTACGAATCAACGAATATAACGAATTTTGACGGATAACGAATTCGTAACTAAACGAATTGCACATGTCTAGTGTATTGCATTCCGAAGTACAGGGTATCAGAGCTCCATTGGACACAAGTGTCGCGACCTGTCTTGAGATGGCTGCGGATTGAGCAGGCTTCAAGGGGTATTGTGGTTTCCGGGGCAATAATGCTCCCTCTTTGAGCTTGACTAAAACTGGTGGCACTTTCAGGTGACCGATGTCTTCTGGTCCCGTGGACAATAGGCATGCAGGAATTCTGTCAAGTACTTCCTGTGGAATGTAACTTGGAGTTATCGCTTCATGAAGTATCATCATTTGCTACCATGAGGGGCGTTGGTTTTTTCACTTTTTGGTTTTCTATACCCCTGGCCACCAGCAGTAGATCGGACATTTTCATAGAGCGGTATTCGGGGCGAGCCACCATCAGGCCTTTTCTGATATCTTCTCTGAGCCCTGAGACAAAATCAGTTGATAACATATGAGTATGTGCCTTTTCATAGTGAGAGAAGCCCAGATCCTCAAAGGCCTGGGTGAGTCTGGCATGATACTTCTCCACAGACTCCCCTTTATCTTGGATTGTATCTTGGATTGTGGTTGTCTGATCCGCCATTTTCTCCTTTGCCCATTCGTGGAGTTGGGCGCAGAACTCCACACCCGAGGAATAGGAAGTGGCACTTGTCAAGCAGGCATCATTGAAGGCCGCCTGCATGACCGGCCAAAAGACATGTCCTGCTTTAATTTGGCATAAGCTGATCAAATCTCTCCAAGCAGCTGAATAAGTTTCTTGTATCTGCACCATCCTGCGGTAGAAGGGCATTGGTTGTTTCTCTGGGTCAGGCAGACTTGTCACTAAGGCCGCTGCTTGTGATGGGGTAAAAGCGACATACATCACCGGTGCCCATTCTGGCAACGGAGATTGTTGTTGGGGCGGGGGCTGACAAGGGGCACTGTTCTTTATGGTTGCCAGCATACGTTCGAGATTCATTTGGAACTGTGAGTCTGAAGCTGGATTGGGGGTTACATCAGCGGGGGGCCTTGCTGCTTGCTGGTGGTCTTCACACTCGGACGCTTCTTCATCATTAATATATGGCACTTCCGTATGGGGGAAGACAGGAGTGTGGTAGGAACCATCCTGGTTTAAAAACAGGGAGAACTGGATATAGGCCTTGGTTGGGCCTTCTGGGTGTACCAAGATGGCTACTTGCAGGAAGTGAGGGCATGGGTACACTAAGATGGCTGCCGGGAGGAAGTGCACAGGGCTGGGCAGGAAATGAGGGCATGGGTGCACTAAGATGGCTGCCGGGAGGAAGTGCACAGTGGGTTGTTCTCGAGCCGGGAAGGGCAGGAATGTCCCTCCCCTCCTTTGTTCCAAATCCCATAAGGGGGGGTTTCGGACACACACATTATCAGTTCTGTAGTACACATATACAATACAATCGCCATCTTTCTTCGCTTCTTCATGCAATGTTTTAGCAGCACAAAACCAAGATTCTGACACTTGCAATAAGCTTTTATCACATAGAATTACTTTCTGTTCCGTCTTATCAACATGTGCCATTTATCTGGCAGTCTTCCAATTCACAAACTTTCGCTACAACAATGCTTGAGTAACTTCTGTCCTCTTCACAATGTTCTTGTTTCACATCCAACAAACCTTATTAATATTTCTAATCTTCTGTCCACTTCTAGTGCATTTCACTTTCAAGTTCTTTAACCATTTCCTTGCTGATTCCTTACATCTCATCACATGCTACACTAGTGATTTCATATCTAGTCAAGGGTTAACATTTATTAAACACTGCTTCTCACACAGGAATCTGTCCATGAGATATCCTAACCCATCCTCCCCCTCCCTTTCTCTTTCTAAAACAAGAACGCAAGGGTGGGGGCTCGTATCGTTGCTTGGGGATACTAACAAGCTTTTTTTCTATCTCCTCTTTCACTGGGTAATGAACATTTAATCTCAAAACTAACACATCAGGGGTGAAGGGGAACAACGGCTTGTGACCCAATTGTTCCTTCAGGTAGCCGCCTTCTTTTACTTTAACCAGTCCCCAACCCCGTTGATTTATGCCAAACAGTAATCCACAAACACACTGAGAACAGGACATAACCACCCCTGCAGCCCCTGGCACTACAAAACCTCAGCAGCTGAACCACGCCCTCAGGTTAACCATTTCTGCAGGCGCAGACAGCTCACCTGTACCAGAACATGGTACACCGTAACCCCTGAGTGAGCTTTGTTGCAAACCTCACCGTCCTTTAGAGGGGCAGACAGCTCACCTCCGGAAACGACCCATCTTCTCAGCGGCAAACAGCTCACCTGAGTCAGAGTACTCTATTGCAACAACCTTTCAGTCTACCAAGGAGCTGTCATGCCTAGGACAACAGACACTGAACAAATACAAACACCAAACAAATACAGTCAGTAGAGATCCAATAGCAGGTTCGTTAAAACAGCCCCAAGCGAGATATAAAAATTACCTGCCTCTTAGTTTGCCTCTAGAAGCCGACAAAGCCAGCTGCCAACCCAGACAGAACAAATTTGTACAGTGGTAAGTATATAAGTACTCACCGTACCCCAGGGGTGCGCAAGTCCCTGTATTTGGTCAGTCCTGATTGGCAACTCAGCCCTGAGGTTGCGGTCTTCCTTCGGTCAAAAACCTGGAGCCCCACGTTGGGCGCCATTTGTAATGGTCGTTTAACCACAAAGGGGTTAATATGGATTCTACTACTGTTCCGAATTGTAAAGGTTAGATAACATTGCATGCATGCTGAAAGCAAAACTCTGACACATCCGTGCAGATCCGTTACTTCCGTATCTAATGATTTATTCCAGGCAGTACTAAACTTTTACACATAGCATGATACGTCACTATTATGTTAATGTGAGACTGCAAACCACATCTGATTGGCTGCAATACAAAAAGAGTACAGAAACATGATGATTAAGCTGGGCTGTCCTCTGGTCCTATCTTCATATCCACATTCCAAAGATGTGTGGGAGAAGGGAGTATCCGCCATTTTCTGTCTTCTCCAGTCTTTTCGGTGGGAGGGGGTGTTGTTAGAAATTGATTTGAGTAAGGAAGAATTTACAGCAGTGGTGTACATGAAAAAGCAATCTAGACTTTATAGTATAGTGAAGATGCATAGAGAACAGACATTTTCTAGTTTAACATTATGCTCATCACATTCCTTCACACAAGTTCAAAGGGACAGTATCTTTTAAAAGGGGTCACCCTACTAACACCTTGCCAGTGAGAGTGCATGGGTCTAGCAGCCAATTTGCTAGACCTGAGAAACAGTGGCTGCCCGATGGTAATTTTTTGGGGGGGAGGCAAACAGTACCACCCCCCCGGTCGCTCGGGTGGGTCTGGTGCACTTACCCCATCTATGGTGGGCAGTGCTTCTCCCAGGCTTCACCGGTGGCTTCCCTTGCTCGCCGGCAATGGCTTTCCCTTCCCCTGCTCTTCACGGGCATCTTGGCGACTTCTGTTTCCTCCCTCCTCCTCTACGGCCAATTGGGACTCTTTTGGGCCAATTGGAAAACAGGTCTCAGGTTTGATTGGCCGGATTGAGGAACAGTGTTTGAATAGCGAATATTCATTCGTTGTTGTAACACCTGGGTGGGCTCCTGGTGCAATGCTCTACGCCACGAGCCCACCCTATTTTAAAGCCTATTAGAGCCTTTGGCTCTAATCAGGTGCTTCAAAAAAACACCCCCACCGCTGTAATTCACGCGTCCGGCGTCCTGAAAGGGGCCGGACGCATGAATAGGGTGTGGCAGTTTCCTGTGAAAATAGTGGCCGTGGATAGAGCATGGGGGCGGCGGCCCTGAATAGAGGGGGCGGCGCTCCGTCGTCCCTAATGGACGGGCCGCCAGTGCTGGGAACTGTTAGGGGACAGAGGAACTGGTATCAGTGCTCAACATTTGACACCAGTCGACACTGGGGAACTGGGGACTTTAGGTCTGGCTACGATGGAGGAAGAAGTGGTAAGGGAGCACTGGCAAGGTGTGTATCAGTGAAGGGTATAAAGCCAGCATCATCAATAGTTTATTTTTTAGGACATATGACAATGGCAGTATATATTAAACAAGTTGTGAAATATAAAGAATGTGCCCTGGGGGTATGGGGAGGAGGGGATCAGCAGAGAAGTACATGTGAAATCTTTTCTCATTTCCGGCAAAGTGGGCCAGGATGAGTCAAAATGCTGAATTCTTGTCAGTCTGGATCGTATGAAGGTCTAAAAGCCTTAAACAACCAAGCCTGTCAAGAACTGAGCATTCCCCATAATGTGGTAGTAGACAGGTGATGGAGTATTTTATGAATACAGAAGTAGTGAATCCAATGGTTTTTGTCCTGCTGTGACACCTTTGTTAAAGTGGTTGTAAACCCGAAAAAAAAAAACGAAAAAAAAAAAAAAAAAAACCCTGTAAGACAAAGGCATAGTGAGCTTGTATGCATCGCAAACGAGCTCATTATGAAAAACTTACCTTAGATCGAAGCTGTTGCAGTGGTCTCCACACACCGCTGTGACTAGCGACATGTCTCCCAGAGTTATTTCTGTGTTCGCGGGCTCCGGCATTGTGATTGGTCGGAGCCGTGATGACGTTACTCCCGATGACGTCGGCACACGTGTATATGGTAAATATCTCCTAAACCGTACAGGTTTAGGAGATATTTGCAGTACCTACAGGTAAGCCTTATTATAAGCTTACCTGTAGGTACAAGTGGTGTAACAGGATTTACAACCACTTCCAGAATAAGCACCTTAGTTTAAAAGATTAAAGGGGTTGTAAACCCTCTTGTTTTTTCACCTTAATGTATCCTATGCATTAAGGTGAAAAAACTTCTGGCAGTGACCGCCCCCCAGCCCCCCCCCCCCCTCGTTTTACTCGCCTGAGCCTTAGAATGTCCCACGGCGAGGACGCGCTGTCTCTCTGCCCGGGGTTCCCGGCTCTTGATTGGATAGATTGATAGCAGCGCAGCCATTGGCTCCCACTGCTGTCAATCAAATCCAATGACGCGGGCGCTGGGGGGCGGGGCCGAGTCTTGCATTCGGCGGCTATGTACGCCGAATGCTGGACTCTGGAGCGCGCCCACAAGGTAACCCCCCGGGAGAGTGCTTCTCCTAGGGGGGTTATCTGATGTGGGGAGGAGCCGTGAGAGCCGCCGGGGGACCCCAGAAGACGGCGTTCGGGGCCACTCTATGCAAAACAAGCTGCACAGTCGAGGTAAGTATTATATGTTTGTTATTTAAAAAAAAAAAATGAGCCTTTACAATCACTTTAATAGCCCGTACACACGATCCGAATATCGTACGAAAAATGACGTCCGAGGAAGTATCGTACGATAATCGGATCGTTAGTACAGGGCTTCCGTGAGCCGATCGTGACAGTTCATCCAATATTATCTTATTGGACATGCATGAAAATCTTCCTCGTACGATACCTAATCGTACGATTTTCGTTACAACACAAATACATTACAACACATGACATCACTTCCGATTTTTTTTTCTGTCGTACGAGAATTTTCGGGACTTTAGTAACCTATTCAGTTTCTACTTACGACTAGTAAACGAAAAAAGACGGATGATCTGTCGTCTGATTTTCGGATCGTATGTACGGGGCATAAGCTAACAAGGTATAAAGCAGATGACAGTTGAAGTTACTTTCAGCCTCAGTAGAGAAAAGGTGATGTGGATGGGTAGTTATCATGACGTAGCAGTTTGGAGAACCTATGTGTTTGCGTTTTAAAACTGTAAAAAAATCTTGTTTGAAATAAATATACCATTTAACTAAATAAAAGGTAACTCCTTGCTTTATTCCTAGCTCTGTTCCCCTCTTTCATGCAGTAGATCCGATTCCTAACCCTAAGTAAGTTGATGACATTAGTTTCCAGAAGCATAGTGTACCAGATTTTTTTTCCTTTGAGAAAATACCGTTAACACCTTTATTGCGATAGCTTTTTGTAATTGTTACCTTTGATCTTCTGGCTGTTGAGAAGCTACAAGTGATATTGTTTCATGTTGTGTTTACATAAATGTTTCCATTAATTCTTCATAGCATTTACTTTCGCTACTTTCAGCAATTACTGTTTTCAGTCACTCAGCTTTTATAAATTGAGTTCATATTTTCTTTTTGAAGAATTTTTTATCTCTGAAATTTGCGCTCACTTGTCCTGCACTAATGAAGTCTAATTTAAAATACAGCACAAAGACAAATCTTATTTTTTTTAGTTCTGGATAAAGCGGTGAAAGGTTATTTATTCTCAAAAGGGCCGGAGAGCAGTACAATAATGAGTGTCTGCAGGCAACTGTGAAGCATGGTGGAGGTTCTTTGCGAGTTGGAGATTTGGATCAATGGTGTCCTCATTGCTGAGAAGAACAGGCAGATACTTATCTATTAGGATTGCACCAATACCACTTTTTTAAGACCAAGTACAAGTACTGATACTTTTTTTCAAGTACTAGCTCATTATGTATTACTTACCTCAGATCGAAGCCCCCACAGCGGTCCTCGTCTCCCCCTCTGGCCGCCGGCATCTCTCCCGGAGTGACTTCCGGGTATCGCGGCTCCAGCGCTGTGATTGCCCGGAGCCGCGATGATGTCACTCCCGCGTATGCGCGCGGGAGCCGCCGGTTACGGCACACGGACTGAAGCAACGGCACATAGATGCCATTGCTTCAGTTTGCCCCAGTGCGCATGTGCCGATGACTTTGGCACATGCAAGGGACAGGGGATATCTCCTAAACCGTGCAGGTTTAGGAGATATCCTTGGTAGCTACAGGTAAGCCTTAACATAGGCTTACCTGTAGCATAAAGTGGTTGTAAAGGGTTTAGAACCACTTTAACTATACTTTTTTTAGTGTCACGTGACAGTGGCACTAATATGCAGCACTGATGAGGCATGGACTGTGTCAGTTGTTTTTTTATTTCTTAATATATTTTTTTTACAATTACATTTTTTACAATTTTTTTTAAATAATTTTTTACAATATATATATATATATATATATATATATATATATATATATATATATATATATATATTTTTACAATGCTTTATTTTTTTTGTGGGGGGGGGGGGGGAGGGGGAGTGGATGGTGTCAGTGTTTTTTTTTTTTTATTATTATTATTTATTACAATTCTTTCTTCTTTGTCTTATCAGCCCTGTTGGGGGCTTTGGTGAGATATCAAGGGTCTGAACAGACCCCTGACATCTCCCCTTTGACACAGAGAAAGGGAATGAGGACTAGGGATGAGCTTCGTGTTCGAGTCGAACATACGTTCGACTCGAACATCGGCTGTTCGATCGTTCGACGAAGATCGAACGATTTGGGCCGTTCGCGCCAAATTCGAGTGACGCGAACGGCCCACAATGCACTACGCCATCGCAGTGTCATCCAGGCGCTGTGATTGGCCAAGCATGCACTGTGACCCCGCATGCTTGGCCAATCACAGCGCCGGCAGCGAGGAGAGCAATGATTGGCCACAGGCAGGATGCCTGTGGCCAATTATTGCTGATGGGGTTTAGTACACGCCCCACACTATAAAAGGCCGCCAGCGCGGCGGCCTTGTGTAGTGTGTTCCGGAGCAGGGAAAGAAAAGCATAGGCAGGGACAGTGTCATTTTTTTTCCTTTACATAATCCTGGATTCCTTGTGTTTAGGGACAAATAAGGATAGGTAGGGAGAGTGTCAGTGACAGTGTGCTATTCTGTGCTAATCCTTGTTTGTAGGGACAGAGAGGTACAGTGAGGGAAACTGACAGTGTGCTATTCTGTTCTAAATCAATTTTGCTGTTCCATATTTTCAATCCTTGAGTTGAGGGACAGAGAGCTACAGTGAGGGAAACTGACAGTGTGCTATTGTGTTCTAAAACTATTTTGCTGAACCATATTTTCAATCCTTGAGTTGAGGGACAGAGAGCTACAGTGAGGGAAAGTGTCAGTGTGCTATTGTGTTCTAAAACTATTTTGCTGAACCATATTTTCAATCCTTGAGTTGAGGGACAGAGAGCTACAGTGAGGGAAACTGACAGTGTGCTATTCTGTTCTAAAACTATTTTGCTGTTCCATATTTTCAATCCTTGAGTTGAGGGACAGAGAAGGACACTCGTAGAAATTATCAGTGTGCTATTCTGTGCTAAATCTTGTTTGTAGGGAGGGACAGAGTAGGACAGTGAGGGAAAGTGTCAGTGTGCTATTCTGTTCTAAAACTTTTTTGCTGAACCATATTTTCAATCCTTGTGTTTAGGGACAGAGAAGGATAGGCAGGGGACAGTGTCAGTGTCATTGTTGCTAAGCCTCCTGCACAATATACACCTGAAGGTAGCCCTTATTGCTGTTTTTCCCATCTCCCTGCAGGCCATCCATTAAAATGTCTGGAAGGCAACCAAGGAGAGGCAGACAGTCAGGAGGCAAAAAAAGAGGGCAAGCAGGCTCTGTGTCTGGGGGCAACAGTGCTGGTCGTGTACGCGGTGCATTGTCATCAGCACATGGCCATGGGACATGCTTGTCCTTGTTTTCGGCAGCTGGACATGTTGAGCCACATCATGCCGAAGACTTGGTAGAGTGGATGACCAAGCCCACCTCATCCTCTCTCACCCAGGCTCAGGGTAGTGGCAAAGCAGCTGCCAAAGCGTCCTCTTCTCTGGTATCATTATCTTCATTAGTCAATCCTTCCCTAGACCCACCATGCCCTCCTCCTGAGGAGTCCCCCGAACTGTTTGAGCACAGTGTTGGGTACATGCTCCAGGAGGATGCCCAGCGTTTGGAAGGATCTGATGATGATACCCAGCTAGAGGAAGGCAGCAGCGTGAGAGCAGAGAGAGGGGATGCTCAAGAAGGACACCAATCTGGCAGTCATGTTCCAGCAGCTGCAGCATACTGCCAGATTGGCTCCAGTGATGAGGAGGGAGGGGATGATGAGGCCACTGACTCCACGTGGGTGCCTAATAGGAGAGAGGAGGAGGAGGAGGATGAGGAGGAGGCACATCTCCAACGAGGCAGGATGCCCTTGAGTGGCCAGCGTATGGGCAGCACACGACGGAATCACACCGCAGAGCTCCGCCTGTGCAGGGCGCTGCCTCTGCCCGTCATTCAAAAAGTTCTTTGGTGTGGGCCTTTTTTGAGGCGAGTGCATCAGATCGCACAGCTGCTGTTTGCAACATATGTCTCAAGCGTATATCGCGTGGCCAAAACATCAGCCGCTTGGGCACCACATGCTTGATCAGACATATGTTGACCTGCCATGCAGCTCGTTGGCAATCCTACCTTAAAGACCCACACCAAAGAACAAAGCTGACCTCTTCTTGCACCGCATCAGCTGGGATCTCCAACCCCACTATACCTTCACTCCTCTCTGAAACCTGCTCTGAGAGGAATGAAGGTGTAGAATTAGGTGTGTCACAGGCAAGTACTTGCGGGCACTCTGCTAGCAGTACACCAACGTCCGATTGTAGCAGGCAAATTTCCCTGCCCCAGCTGCTGGACCGTCGAAAGAAGTTCACTCCCAGCCATCCACATGCCCAGCGGTTGAATGCTAGCTTGGCTAAATTGCTTGCGCTTCAACTGCTGCCTTTTCAGTTGGTAGACTCGGCCCCCTTCCGTGAGTTTGTGCAATGTGCGGTTCCTCAGTGGCAGGTTCCCAAACGACACTTTTTCGCACGGAAGGCTATTCCGGCTCTCTACAGGCATGTGGAAGGCAATGTCTTGGCCTCAGTGGACAGGGCGGTCAGCGGTAAGGTGCATATTACCGCTGACTCATGGTCCAGCAGGCATGGACAGGGACGTTACCTTTCTTTCACGGCCCATTGGGTCACTCTTTTGGCAGCTGGGAAGGATGCAGGACAAGGTGCAGTAGTGTTGGAGGTTGTTCCACCCCCACGCCTCCAAAATGCTACTACTGGTTGTGACACACCTCTCTCCTCCACCCCCTCCTCTTCTTCTTCCTCCATGGCCTCTTCCTGTGGTTTGTCCTCGGACCCAGCGGTGCTCCGTAGGCGTTCAAGGGGCTACGCAAGTACGCAGGCAAAAAGATGCCATGCCGTGCTTGCGCTGGTGTGTTTGGGGGACAGGAGCCACACTGGGGCAGAGGTCCTGTCTGCTCTGCAGGGGCAGGCCGAGAGGTGGTTGACGCCACGCCAGCTTAAGCCAGGAATGGTGGTTTGCGACAATGGCACCAACCTCCTCTCCGCCCTCCGACAGGGACAACTGACCCCTGTGCCCTGTATGGCTCACGTCCTTAACCTGGTGGTGCAGCGGTTCTTGGGCAGGTACCCGGGCTTACAGGATGTCCTGAGGCAGGCCAGGAAAGTCTGTGTGCATTTCCGCAGATCTTATAATGCCAGTGCTCGCCTGGCTGAGCTTCAAAAGGAGTTGAACCTGCCCAAGAACCGCCTTATATGTGACATGCCCACCAGGTGGAACTCAACGTTGGCCATGCTGCAGCGGCTGCACACGCAGCAGAGGGCCATCAATGAGTACCTGTGCGACTACGGCACCAGGACAGGGTCAGGGGAGCTCGGGTTTTTTTCACCACGCCAGTGGGGCATGATCAGGGATGCATGCACTGTCCTGGCACCATTTGAGGAGGCCACGAGGATGGTGAGCAGTGACAGTGCATGCAACAGTGACACTGTACCTCTTGTCCACCTGTTGGAGCACATGCTGCGTGGAATAATGGACAGGGCACTTGAGGCAGAACAGAGGCAGGAAGAGGAGGACTTCCTTGCCTCTCAAGGCCCCCTTTACCCAGACAGTGTTCCTTCTGTCCCACCCATCACACAGGAAGAGGAGGAGGAGGAGGAGGAGGAGGTGGAGGAGGATTGTGTCAGCATGGAGGTGGAGGCTGGCACTCAGCATCATCAGCAGCAGTCTTTTAGGGATGATTTACAGTCCCAAGAAACCAGTGGACTTGTACGTGGCTGGGAGGAGGTGGCTGCGGATCATGTCGTCCTTAGTGACCCAGAGGACTCCGGACTGAATGCCTCAGCTAACCTACGCTGCATGGCCTCCCTGATCCTGCAAAGTCTGCGGAAGGATCCTCGTATTCTTCGGATCAAGGAGAGGGACCATTACTGGCTGGCCACTCTCCTTGATCCACGGTACAAGGGTAAGGTTGCAGACCTTATCGTACCGTCGCAGAGGGAGCAGAGGATGAGACAACTCCGGGAGGCCTTGCAGAAAGGTCTGTGCAACGCGTTCCCAGAGACTGGGAGGTTACAAACTCCTGGTCCTGGACAACGAGTTGCTGAGGCTTCGGGCAGTCAAAGAAGGAGCGGTGGGGAAAGTGGCCGTCTGACCGATGCGTTCAGACAATTCTTTAGTCCGCAGCCCCAAAGTATGATCGGTTCCAGCAACCATCGCCAGCGTCTGATATACATGGTGCAGGAATACCTAGGGGCAAGGTCAGACTTGGACACCTTCCCCACCGAAAATCCTCTGGCTTACTGGGTCTTGAGGATGGATCACTGGCCAGAGCTTGCACAGTATGCAATTGAGCTACTGGCCTGTCCTGCATCCAGCGTTCTTTCAGAACGCGCATTCAGTGCTGCTGGAGGATTTGTCACGGATCACAGGGTGCGCCTGTCCACCGACTCGGTTGATCGACTGACTTTCATCAAGATGAACCAGTCTTGGATCACCATCAGCTACCACACACCAGATGCTGATATAACAGACTAATTGATTTTAAAATGTCACATCCCTTCAAGACTGATGCTGATGCTGCGTGCCTGTGCTGTTATGTTGTCTGGCTATCCTCCTCCTCCTCCTCAATGATACGATTAACGATGATAGCTTGGAAGATCATTTTGGTTTATGGGTGACGCCACCAGTGGCTAAGGCCCAATTTTTCAGCCCCTGTTTAACAGGGGCGTGTAATTAAAATTTTTGATGCAATACTTTGCAACAGGCCTCATTGCTGTGCTCCAAGTACAGTATCTGTGAGGGGTTGCAGTGTTGTGCCACCAGTGCCTAAGGCCCAATTTTTCAGCCCCTGTTCAACAGGGGCATGCAATTATAATTATTGATCTAATAATTCACAGCAGGGCCCATTGCTGCGCCCACCAAGAGTAACTGTCAGGCCTTACAGTGTTGTGGCACCAGCAACACCATCACCACCACCACCAAAGGCCCAGTTTTTCAGCCCCTGTTCAACAGGGGCATGCAATTATAATTATTGATCTAATAATTCACAGCAGGGACCATTGCTGCGCCCACCAAGAGTAACTGTCAGGCCTTACAGTGTTGTGGCACCAGCACCACCATCAAAGGCCCAATTTTTACTACCACTGATCAACAATTATATGTTATTACAATTCCTGATATTATACTTGACAGCAGGGCGTTCCAGCACCCACCAAGAATAACTGTGAGTGCTTTCAGTGTTGTGCCAACACCTAAGGGGCCAATTTCTGCAGAGTATATACGGAAGGTCCCTACTTTCAAACATCCAACTTACAAACTACTACTACTTGCAAACGGAAGAAGACAACAGGAAGTGAGAGGAAATCTACCCCTTGGAAGGAAAATTCTCTCCTGTAAGAATTAATATGGGAGAAAGGTGTCTCCTCTCTACTGATGCTTTATCACCAATCCTTGTTTCAATACAAACACCACATTTCAAAAACAGTTGTCATTGGGACGCAAAGTGAGGTGAAATGTTCTGAACAGGGGCACAGACAGAAAAAAAAATGTGACAGGGGTGATAACCGTTCCCTATGTTTTCCAAAAAGCGAAAAAAAAGGAATTTGGCATGGAGCTACACTTAAACAATGCAGCTGTTCAAAATTACAAACAGATTCTACATAAGAACAAACCTACAGTCCCTGTCTTGTATGCACCGCCTGTATACGGCTGTTCAGAGTATATAGGGGCTTTTTTATTTTGTGTGCGGGGTTCCCCTTAATATCCATACAAGACCCAAAGGGGCTGGTAAGGGGCTGGGGTGGGGGGGGTTGATGGGGTAGCTATGCCATTTTTCCTAAAGATTTTCATCCATATTACCGGGACCACACATTGCATTAAAGCCGCAATCAGTTTTAAATGGCTTTTTTTCCTTTAGAAATGTTATTTTGTGCAGGGACAGTTCTAAACACGGGAAACACGTGGCACTTCACAGGCATACTTTAGACACCCCCCAGGTACAATATTTAAAGGAATATTTGCCTTTTTTTTTTCACTTTATGCATCATTAAAATGACTGCTCCCGGAAAACGTCCGTTTTTAAAACTTCTTTTTGCATTGATACATGTCCCCTGGTGCAGAACCCGGGTTCCCAAACTCTGTTTCGGACAATAACATGGATAATAGTCGTTATAATTAGCACTTTAGAATCCGAACGTTCGCATCCATTGTATTTAATAGGGTTCTAATGTTTGCGCGAACTTTCGGTCCGTTCGCGGGTTCTGGTGCGAACCGAACCCGGGGGTGTTCGGCTCATCACTAATGAGGACACAGATTCCCCAGTCCCTTTCTCAGCAGCTTCAGCATTGAATATGAATGGACAGGAGACAGAGGCTCCTGTCCATTCATAAACGGAAGCAGCGTAAGCACAGTTTACGATGCTCAGTTATGAATGGACAGAGTCAGTGATCACTGACTCTGTCCATTCAGAAAAGCAAGAAGCCGGTAAATGACATATTTACCGGCTCCTTCCTCCACTCTCCATCCTGACAGATCCAGAACGAGGGGGGGGGGGGAGCGGAGGAGAACACAGAGGACCCAGGGAGCCAAAGGAGGACCCAGGTAGCCGGAGGAGGACCCAGGTAGCCGGAGGAGGACACCAGGAGACAAAGGAGGACCCGGGGAGCCGGAGGAGGAAACGGGGGACAGTTGGGGGTGATCGGTGCTGTGGTGGGGGCAATTACAAGCACCGATCTCCCTGTATAGCTTTCAATAAAGATGAAGATCGGTGCTTGTAACTGCCCCCACCGTCGCACCGATCACCCTAGACTTCCCCCCGTTTCCTCCTCCGGCTTCCAGTGTCCTCCTTTGGCTCCTGGTGTCCTCCTCCGGCTACCTGGGTCCTCCTCCGGCTCCCTGGGACCTCTGTGTCCTCCTCCGCTCCCCCCCTCGTTCTGGATCTGTCAGGATGGAGAGTGGATCAAGATGATCCGACTTGCGGGGCGACTCGTGTGCGGAGAATCTTTAAGGGGAACCCAGCGAAAATGTAAAAAAAAATTTGCATGAGGTTGCCCCCCAGGACGATACCAGACCCATCCGTCTGGTATGGATCTTGAGGGGAACCCCAACACCAAAAAAAAAAATGGCGTGGGGTTTCCCCCAGGATCTATACCAGACCCTTATCCGAGCATGCAGCCCGGCAGGTCAGGAAAGGGGGGCGAGCGCCCCCCCCCCAGACCATACCAACGCACATGCCCTCAACATGGGGGGGGTTGGTACTTTGGGGCAGGGGGGGCACTGCGCCCCCCACCCTAAAGCACCTTGTCCCCATGTTGATGAGGACAAGGGCCTCTTCCTGACAACCCTGACCATTGGTTGCCGGGGTCTGCGGGAGAGGGGCTTATTGGAATCTGGGAGCCCCCTTTAATAAGGATGCCCCCATTTCCGGCCCCACACCTCATGTGAATGAGTATGGGGTACATCGTACCCTTACACATTCACCTGGAGGAAAAAAGTGTCAATAAAAAAAACACACTAGACAGGTTTTTAAAGTAATTTATTAGGCAGCTCCGGGGGTCTTCTTCCGACTTCGGGGGTCTCTTCCGACTTCTCCGCTCTCTTCTCCCGCTCTCCGGTTCATCTGCCGGGCTCCTCCGCTATATTCTTCCGCTCTTTTGCTAGCGTTGGCCCGGCCTTCTCCGCCGCGTTCTTCCCTCTTCTCTTCTTCGATGTTAACACAACGCTCTCCCCCGCTGTAATGCTGTGTGCGCGGTTCGCAATGACTTATATAGGCATGGGGCGTGGTCACCGGGTGATGTCACCCAGTTACCCCGCCCCCTTATGGTGTCACAGTCCAGGGGCATGATGGGACTGTGAAGCCATAAGGGGTGGGGTCACCAGGTGACATCACCCGGTGACCACGCCCCATGCCTATATAAGTCATTGCGAACTGCGCACACGGCATTACAGCGGGGGGAGAGCGTCATGTTAACATCGAAGAAGAGAAGAGGGAAGAACGCGGCGGAGAAGGCCCGGCCAACGCTAGCAGAAGATAGCGGAGGAGCCCGGCAGAAGAACCGGAGAGCGGGAGAAGAGAGCGGAGAAGTCGGAAGAGACCCCTGAAGTCGGAAGAAGACCCCCGAAGTCGGAAGAAGACCCCCGGAGCTGCCTAATAAATTACTTTAAAAACCTGTCTAGTGTGTTTTTTTTATTGACACTTTTTTCCCCCAGGTGAATGGGTAGGGGTACGATGTACCCCATACTCATTCACATAGGGTGGGGGCCGGGATCTGGGGCCCCCTTATTAAAGGAGGCTCCCAGATTACGATAAGCCCTGCGCCCTTGTCCTCATAAACATGGGGACAAGGTGCTTTGGTGTGGGAGGCGCAGTGCCCCCCGCCCCAAAGCACTAACCCCCCCATGTTGAGGGCATGTGGCTTGGTATGGTCTAGGAGGGGGTGGGCGCTTGCTCGCCCCCCTTTCCTGACCAGCCGGGTTGCTTGCTCGGATAAGGGTCTGGTATGGATCCTGGGGGAACCCCCACGCCATTTTTTTTTGGTGTGGGGGTTCCCCTCAAGATCCATATCAGACCGAAGGGTCTGGTATCGTCCTGGGGGGAACCTCACGCAAATTTTTTTTTACATTTTCGTGGGGTTCCCCTTCAAGATTCTCCGTACACGAGTCGCCCCGCAAGTCGGATCATCTTGATCCGACTTCTGGTGCGACTTCTATTCAAATCAATGGGCTCCCATAGGGAACCATTGATTTTGAATAGAGAAAGAAACGCCGGACGAGGCTTAGCACAGCGTTAAACCTCGTTAAATCGCATTTAACACCCTTTGCCGGCGTCTGACGTCTTTACAGCTCTAACACTGGAGCTTCAGAACGCACTGGTCCTGGTTTTTTTTTTTGCAGCTTAAAAACGCCTATGCCATTTACAGCTCAAAAACGTCATGGTGGGCATGAGGCCATAGGCTAACCTGGAGAGCTGTTTTTAAGCTGCAAAAAACGCTCATAAAAGTGGCTGTAAAAACGTCCCTGGGCATGAGGCCTGAGAGACGTTTTTCAGCTATAAAAACGCTCTAACGCTGATAAACGTCGATAAACGTTGATAAACGCTAAAAAACTTCGCTCACCAGCAGTTTTTGAAGTTTTTGATCCATTGAAATAAAAAAAAATAAAAAAATGTTTCTTCAAAAAAAAAAACGCTGAAAAACGCTAACGCAGAAAAACGCTAATGAACGCTACAAAACGCTATTGCAAAAAAGTTGAAAAACTCACTACAAAGCTACTGGTATTTTTATAACGTTATTTTAACGTCCAGTGTGCATGAGGCCTTAAAACAGTTGAATGGCGAGCGTTTTTTTTTTTGCAGACGACAGATTTTCTTTAACCACTTGTCTACCCTCCACCGTCAAATGATGGTGGGCGGAAGACTCTCTTGTTCTGACTGGACGTCATATGACGTCGCGGCTTTAAAAGCAGCTAGGGGGAGCGCGCGAGCCGCGACGCTGGTGACCCGATGCGCGTGCCTGGTGGCCGTGATGGCCGCCGGGCACCCGCGATTGCCCAGTAATCGAGCAGGACCGTGGATCTGTGTGGTGTGTGTAAACACACAGATCCACGTCCTGGTAGGGAAAGGAGACGATGGTCTGTCCCTTGTACATAGGGACAACCATCGGTCACCTCCCCTAGACAGTCCCCTCCCCCCACAGTTAGAACACATCTAGGAAACACATTTAACCCCTTCCTCGCCCCCTAGTGTTAACCCCTTCCCTGCCAGTCACATTTATACAGTAATCAATGCATTTTTATAGCACGGATCGCTGTATAAATGTGAATGGTCCCAAAAATGTGTCAAAAGTGTCCGATGTGTCCGCTGCAATATCGCAGTCACGATAAAAATCGCAGATCGCCGCCATTACTAGTAAAAAAAAAAAAATGCTATAAATCTATCCCCTATTTCAGGGATATGCAATTAGTGGACCTCCAGCTGTTGCAAAACTACAAGTCCCACCATGCCTCTGCCTTTGGGTGTCATGCTTGTGGCTGTCAGATTCTTGCTATGCCTCATGGGACTTGTAGTTCTGCAAGAGCTGGAGGTCCGCTAATTGCTTTTCCCTGCCCTATTTTGTATCTGCTATAACTTTTGCGCAAACCAATCAATATACGCTTATTGCGATTTTTTTTTTAACCAAAAATATGTAGAAGAATACGTATTGGCCTAAACTGAGGAAAATTAAAACATTTTTTTTTTTTAAATGGATATTTATTATAGCAAAAGTAAAAAATATTGTGTTTTTTTTTTCAAACTTGACACTCTTCTTTTGTTTATAGCGCAAAAAATAAAAACCGCAGAGGTGATCAAATACCACCAAAAGAAAGCTCTATTTGAGGGGAAAAAAGGACGCAAATTTCATTTGGGAGCCACATCGCACGACCGCGCAATTGTCATTCAAAATGTGACAGCGCTGAAAGCTGAAAAATGGCCTGGGCAGGAAGGGGGTTTTCGTGCCCGGTAGACAGGTGGTTAAAAAAACAAACCCGCTGACCGATCCTTCTGACTGTATATCCGCTACAGTTCTTCCAAGGCGAGAATATCATATTGACATATTGGTGAAATTTTATCATTCAGTTGGGAAAAGAGCAAAGCACAGAGGCACCAGAGCATGCGGAGGACGGGTGTCCGCGGGTTATGCCCCACGGATTCAGTGCTGAATTAAAATCCCATTTCCAGGTCCGCCAGCAGCCAGAGCAGTTAAATGCAGATTTTAAGAAAATTGAAGTCGTATTAGAGCGAGACCTGCAGGTTGCGGAATCGAGCCGGAGCTGAAATGTGTGCGCAAATACACCAAAATTGCCTTCTAATCAGCTATTGAATAATATTGTCATCTAATGGATTATAATAAAATAAAAGCTGTTATTAGAGGAAAACATTATCTATAAAAAAAAAAAAAAAAAGGAGCAAAAGGGAAAAAAAAAGAGCAAAAGAAAAAAAAAAAAGAAGCTGTTTTTATTCGCTTCTCCCTCCCCCTAATGTAAGTGTGTGTGTGGGGGGGGGGGGGGGGAGTAGATTTAAACAGGTACATTGTGTGCTTATGTGCAAGTGATTCATAGTAGAGGCTGCTGAAAATGGCTTTAAACAACGAGGCGAACAAAAGCTTCCTAATAAAAGAACAAAAAGAGTGACCGTCCCCCGAATATGAAGAGGAAAGGAACTGGAGGAGAGGAGACAGTAAAAGGCGCCCCCCCCCCCTTTATCCTTTCCCTCTCTATTGGAGTAATTAGGTATATGCTGCAGTTAATGTATTTGCGGCAGAGAATGCCTGGGTGTCCCATTCTCTCACTGTTACCTTTGCACCCATAGCAATGCAATGAGTAGAGCGCAAGAGATTAGCCCGCCGCTGCCACCGCCATCGCGCTCTCGCTTTTTTACCTCCTGTTAGTCTGTGCCAACTTTTAATTCTTTTCTGTTTCCAGCCTAATCATATTCCGCTCTTTAGGGGTATATTCTCCTAATGCTTCATTTGAAAAACACGTTCAGATGTGCGCAGAAATGTGATCAAAGCGGCTTTGTTGAATAGGCAGAATTGTGGAAATGTTTTTAAAATCACAATGGTGCCCAATGCCAAGTAAATGCCACATTGTATATTTTTAGTCAGCTATAGCTAGTAAGCTATATTTTAATTAGTAGGGTCATGTTATATTAAGGGGCAAAAAAGGGTGTTTATATTAGTAGGGCCATGTTTTATTAAGGGGCAAAAGAGGGTGTTTATAGTAGTAGGGCCATGTTTTATTAAGGGGCAAAAGAGGGTGTTTATAGTAGTAGGACCATGTTTTATTAAGGGGCAAAAGAGGGTATTTATATTAGTAGGGCCATGTTTTATTAAGGGGCCAAAGAGGGTATTTATATTAGTAGGGCCATGTTTTATTAAGGGGCAAAAGAGGGTATTTATATTATTAAGGCCATGTTTTAATAAGGGGCAAAAGAGGGTATTTATATTAGTAGGGCCATGTTTTATTAAGGGGCAAAAGAGGGTATTTATATTAGTAGGGCCATGTTTTATTAAGGGGCAAAAGAGAGTATTTATATTAGTAGGGCAGTGTTTTTTTAAGGGGCAAAAGAGGGTATTTATAGTAGTAGGCCATGTTTTAAGGGGCAAAAGAGAGTATTTATTTTCCTCGGACTCTCAAAAAGAAAGAGCAATGGAGGTTGTATTATGAGGCTGTAAAGTATTTATAGTTTATGAGATCACCATGTTCCTAAATGTCTTTGGACTAATTAAAATTGTCGTGTTAATGTTTTTAGCTATACATAGGATCAGCTCAAAAGGAATCTGAAAAGTGTGTAAGGCAGCATTTCTCAACCTTTCTCAGCTGCGGCGCCCTTTAAAAGTAGCACAAAATGAGACATAGGTTGTTAAAGTGGCACCACGTCCAATGATAATTGATTCAAAAAAGGAAGGACTTTAAAGGTTGCCACTAGTAACCCCTAAATAAAGGAAACGAGTACTAGAATTGTGGGTACAAAAATGAACAACGTTTATTTAGAATCCAAACATTAAAAAAAAAAACAATAAAAAAAGAGCTGTATTCATCCTTGATGGTTGTCATTCGGTTCCCAAATGGGATGACAGTGCATATAGTCCATACAAATCTAGCTCATTGGTGTAAACAGCATAACTAGCTACATATAGGCAACAAATTACAAACAAGTTATACTGGGCCAGATGAAATGAAGAATCCAATATTTAGTCTTGAACTCTACGCGTTTCACCAAAAATTGCTTTTCAGGAGATCCTACTTATGTTAAAGAACAAATCAGAATTATTTGCAGAATGTCAGAAGCATCTAATACTCCTGCTCCTCATTCCAGCATCTGGGGTTTTGGCTATGTCACTCTCCTTGTAAAAAAGAAAAAATTGTGCATAGAAAGCAAAATAAGCAGCCAACACGTCACTAGACATACAAAATGGAAATAAAAAACAAAAGTGTGGTGCTAAGTGAGCAAGTGAATAGCGTGTGAACCTGGAAAGGTAAAATAGGCAATGCAAAATTGAATGTGAACAAAACCAAAACATAAAAGTCCAAAGTGAATAACAAACATCTATGGAAGGTCCATTAGAGTTCAGAGTAAAGTGAAAAGTCTTTCTTGGATAATCGGGGATGAATCTTGAAAATACAGACAAAGTGTTCATGCTTTGCAGATTCGATGGACACACGTACCATATAGCACATGGGTCAAACAGGCACTCTGGAGGGAATGACCTCAAACAGGAACTACCACCACTGGGAAAAATGGTAAAAAGGGTTCCACCCAATGTTGAATGAGGACTGTCAGGTATCCAGGATGGACTCCAAAACATGCGCATGAAAAACGAATGATCCACACATAGTGTGATACTGTTTGACAATAAATGGAAAAAAAAAAAATTGGGTTTATACTTATAGCACCTCTGATAAAACAAGCTTGTAAATAAAATGGAGTATAGGCAACGATTCCAAGAGTATTATCCGACACGTTTCGTCCATTGGACATCATCTGGGGTGACTGCCTGTCTGTCCACCTGCAAGGTGATTAATGTGATCAGTCTCTGGGTGGGAAGCAAACCTGTTATAAGCCAGCCAAACCCTCACTCGCATGCTTGTGATAGAGTGTGATACATGTGTTATATAAAATAATTTGTTCTGTATTGACTTATATTGCATGCAATACCGCATGTGGCCAGAGGTGGGGGGCACCGGAGAGCCTCAGAAATACTCGGGGACAGCTCGGCTGAACTCGGAAACCCTCAGAAAGGCTTGGAAACACTCAGGAACTGAGTATTTCCGAGTGTTTCTGAGTATTTACGAGTTATACCGAGTATTTACGAACGGCTCCGAGCGGTTTCGAACCGTTCCGAGTGTCATCTGCGCCCCACGCACCTCTGGCCAAATGCGGTACTGCACACCCCATTGGCTTGAATCCTGCTTGTTTTGCGAGACAACACTTTTTTTTTAAAGTTGCTCGTCTTTCAAAACCCTTTTTAACTGCGTTACTCAATAACCAAGGTTCCACTGTATATATATATATATATATATATATATATATATATATATATATCAGAAGAAAAATGAAGAAGGCTGTTTAAAGACTCAGGGTCTTACTTGGATATATAGGGTTACTTCAAGCAGATATGCATTAATATTTGGTCACTCATTATTTCTTGAAGTGGCTAATGAGATTGTTATGGTGCAAGAAATACTGTAAAGATATACATGTGGGGGCATACAAATAATTAATTGGTCACCTCCTGTATAGCAGTTCTCAAAAAATAATAATAATTAGCTATGGGGTTCCTCTGACCTTGAAAGACCACCAACAGAAGGCCCGAGCGCCGGCCTGCATATATTCGTAACCGCACTGGCCCCTTGGCACCACTCCTGCAGCTGCTCATTCTCGGGCTGCGCATGTTTGGAAATGGCGGGGCGGGGCTAAACATGGCTCGCGGCCACATATCCGGATCACCGGATAGAACCGGAGGTGACGCACATGAAGAGCATCCCTTTAAAAGTAGAATTTTTTTGAGGCTCATTAATGAGAAACCCAAGTTTGGGATGGTACACACAACCATTTTGATGGAACCAGCTTCACAACAGAGGCCCTCCTTTCCATCAGAGGTCCCCATATCATATCAGAGCCCCCCTTCACTTAGGAGTCCCCTCTTCATGTCAGAGGCCCCCTATTACATCAATCCTCCCCTATATATCAGAGGCCCCCTCATCACCACAGAGTCCCCCCTATTACAGAGTCAGCGGCCCCCATCACATCAAAATCCCCTCATTACATCAGATTACCCCCATAACAGAGTTCCCCCATCACATCAGAGTATCCCTATTACATCAGAGTTCTTAATGACCACAGAGTCCTCTCACCCACCAATCCAGGGCCTGGGTCCCGTGCTTGAGGCATCCTGGGGGAATTCAAAATGGCACCCTAGCTGTGAAACAATGGCCTAAGGCAGGGATATGCAATTAGCGGACCTCCAGCTGTTGCAAAACTACAAGTCCCATTATGCCTCTGCTTCTGGCTGTCATGCTTGTGGCTGTCAGAGTCTTGCTAGGCCTCATGGGAATTGTAGTTCTGCAACAGCTGGAGGTCCGCTAATTGCATATCCCTGGCCTAAGGTAACAAGAGTAATGAAGTGCAGTATCTGTTTTGGTCTTCAGGCTCATCCTTGTTTCCCTGCTAGGCCCTTTGCATCTTCAAGTACAAAAAGTGATAAAGATATCAAATAACAGTGAGTCTGTGAGAAAATTCTCCAATCACTGTGCCTTAAAGTGATATTGTGAAGTGTCCCTTTCCATTAGAGTGCTCCAATGTAAGAGTGTCCTTCTCCCACCAACCATTAATATAAGGGGTCCTTCTCCCACCAACCATTAATATAAAGAGTCCTTCTCCCACCAACCATTAATATAAAGAGTCCTTCTCCCACCAACCATTAATATAAAGAGTCCTTCTCCCACCAACCATTAATATAAAGAGTCCTTCTCCCACCAACCATTAATATAAAGAGTCCTTCTCCCACCAACCATTAATATAAGGGGACCTTCTCCCACCAACCATTAATATAAAGAGTCCTTCTCCCACCAACCATTAATATAAAGAGTCCTTCTCCCACCAACCATTAATATAAAGAGTCCTTCTCCCACCAACCATTAATATAAAGAGTCCTTCTCCCACCAACCATTAATATAAAGAGTCCTTCTCCCACCAACCATTAATATAAAGAGTCCTTCTCCCACCAACCTTTAATATAAGGGGACCTTCTCCCACCAACCATTAATATAAAGAGTCCTTCTCCCACCAACCATTAATATAAAGAGTCCTTCTCCCACCAACCATTAATATAAAGAGTCCTTCTCCCACCAACCATTAATATAAAGAGTCCTTCTCCCACCAACCATTAATATAAGGGGTCCTTCTCCCACCAACGTATGAGACCACTACACCAATTACCATTATAAGAAGATATTGTTCCACTGACTACCAATGTAAAGGGGCACTACAATTTTCACCATTATTGTTTCTTTTCTGGCCATTATTTGTTCCAATTCATGATTGTTAGTGAAATATTTTTTTTCATATAGAGCAGGGGAGCGTAAAAAAAAAAAAAATTATGTGTCTGCTCTAGTTGTCAGTAATGCTAAATACCCAACATACTTTATTTTTTTATGCATTACTATTTACAACTTGCTGACCACGCAAATGTGCTGTGAGCTAGAGATATGATCATTTTGTAGGGGTTCCCTGTGACATGAAAATTATTTCAAGTGTTTCTCTGTATTAAAAAGGTTGAGAAAAGCTGCCTAAGGCCCCTTTCACATGGGCGCCTCTGTCGTGCAGATTCCGCTTGCTCAGCACAGGGATGATCGCTCTGATGATCCCCCCTGAGCAGACGGATAACAGGTCCTGTCCACTCCGCTGTGCAGAGCGGACACAGTCAAGTGGGGAAATCAAGTGGAAATGGACGACCTGTCCGTTTTCATCGGACCCTATTCAATCCGCCAGATGGTTGCTAAATAGGACCTCCATCCATCTGGATTTTGCAGGCAGGATCGGATGGGATGGCAGCCGGAGTCGGCGGACATGGGTCCGCTGACATCCGCTGCTCCATAGGGGAGACTGGAGGGTCTGATCACGTCCCCTGAAAAACTGACAGGCGGACCTGATCGGAAAGCCTGTGTGAAAGGACCCTTAAAGTATGAAAAAAAGCATTTTTTTTAAGTTTTTCATGGAGTGGAGAGGGATTTGAACATCTGTCTGGTTTTTATTCCTGTCTGTGCCTCTATTAGGGACATAGGCGTGCGCACAGGGTGTGCCAGGTGTGCCCAGGCACACCCTATTCACCCTGTGCAGCACAGATTCCCCCTACTGCTCTGGCTCCCCCCTCATTCCCCCACATCGTTTCCAGCTTCCCTACTCTCATCTCCCTCAATCTGTTGCTGCGGGGATGTCTTAGGATGAATGGGGGAAGGAGCCGGTAAATATGTAACTTACCGGCCTCTTCCCTTTTATTATGAATGATCAGTACTATGTGTTTGATCTTTGGGGTGCACACCCTAATGCAATAGGCTGCGCACACCTATTAGGGAGATTCGCCCTCTCTATTATTTTTTCTCTTCCCTATTATGACACTCTGAAGGTGAAAGACACTACCAGATTTTGGGTAATCACCAGAAAAGAAATAGAGGGGTGATCTTCTGATAGGGACACTAGTTCTGGTGATCCTGGTGATAACCCTTATGTTGAAGGGATTCCCTCTCACTTCCTGTTTTGGCCAAAATTTAAAAAAAATTGTACCGTTAATTCTACTTTAATGATTCTCTGACATTGCCATCAACAATTATGCTGATAACTTTCTTACATACTATCCATAGTTATACTATCAGTATAAAAGCAATACTGGGGTTATGGTTGCTGAGGCAAAGGCTTTACCTAAAAGCCTCTAGAAATCATATGCAAACTATTATTTTTCAGAAAGTCACAATAAGGCTGGGTTCACACTATTCGGGTTCCCCGCATCCAATTCGCAATAGCAGGAGATTTCGAGTGTAGCTCCTTCACCCCCGCTAGCTACTCAGGATTCACATTTTGTTATTAAAATGGGAATCTACTGTTTCGTTACTTTGAGTCTGCAGCAATTATCTCCCGCGAGTGGATCCTTTAGCTCCATTGTCTAGGTACACCAATATCTTCCAGAAATAAGGCCAATGTCCACACATGAGTAAAACCTAATCAGCAAGGCTTTATTCTTTTTCCACTTTGAGTTAACTTGAAGAAAGCAAGAGCAGAAAAGTTGAAAGACGTAGGGGAAGGTTCAGGCACGCAACACTTAAATCCAGTATCTACACTCGTCGCCACTCAAGCCTGAGTGGGTATTGCTCACCCGGATAGTCCCTATGAGAGCGGTCCTAGCAGCCGGGATGGAGCACGGATGTCAGAGATGATGAATCCCCCTCTAGGCAGGCCTCCAGACCTCTCCCCGAGACAGCAGTACCGTCACTAGTCTCCGCCGGGACTGTTCTTCCCCTGGAACTCCTTTCCTAAAGATGGGCCCACTACAAACGGGCAGCCTGGGATCCTTCTCTGAAGCGTAGACCCTTGTCAGCGGAGCTGGGCCTACAATGCAGCAACAGGGCCTCCGGCTGAAGGTGCCCAAGGCCTAAGCACACTAGCGCACCCAGTGCCATGCGGGCCGCGAGGCACACTCACTGGACCAGAGGTCCTCCCGAACACCTTGGGGTCCCCCTGGAATCGCCTCCCGCCAAATGGCGTCTGCCCCTTTTGTACCCTCTCCCAGCATGCACAGCGGTTAGACCACGCCCACTGCACGGCTGCCGAGAGAGGACACCCAAGGTGCTGTGATACCCCCCCGTAGTCCAGCCCGTGCCGGCGGTGACAGTGCCACCTGCAGGCAAAGGAGAACAAAATTTCCGGGCAGTATCACAGCCAGAGCAGAACAATAATTGAAACATAATTGGTCTGAGCCCAACTACTGGCTCAGACCGCCCTTAAATTTCCACATAGCGCCCCCAAATATTGGGAGGGGGGCGCTACACAAGCATGGGAAATCCTGGAGACGAGCATGGGAGAAATCCTGGAGAGGAGCATGGGAGAAATCCTGGAGAGGAGCATGGGAGAAATCCTGGAGACGAGCATGGGAGAAATCCTGGAGACGAGCATGGGAGAAATCCTGGAGACGAGCATGGGAGAAATCCTGGAGACGAGCATGGGAGAAATCCTGGAGACGAGCATAGTCACGCACAAATCTGTTGCTATCTGTTAACGCAGTTTGGCCACACCCACTGTTTTCCGCATTACTACTCCCCATGGTGCCCCCAAAGGTGTCCCAGGTCTTTTACAATTTTACTACAACAAAAATGTTGCCATGCGTCCAACGTTGTGTCCTGGCCTAGGCCAACAAGGCCCAGGCCTAGGGCAGCACTTTGCAGGGGGGCAGCACGGAAAGAGTCCCCGCCGGCTTGCGCTACACTGTTAGTGTAGCGCCAGTCTTATGGGGCGGACTGGGCAGAGAGACAAATTAGTCTAGCGCCCCCATAAAGCAGCCGCACTACTTCAATTATGCAGGCAGACAGCATTCCGCAACTATGGGGGGGGGGGGGGTGCTTCTAATTTTGACTGTCCTATTACCCTTGACCACAAACCTTCCTCACTGTGCTATGTATTTTCTGCTGCACCATTGGCATGGTTATATCTTCTTAGTCCTCTCCATAAAATTATCAGAAATTTGTGCCTAAAGTAGAACTATAGGAACACTCTTTTTTCTTTCATTTTGGATAGAGTAGGGGGGAGGGTTATAGCCCCTGTCAGTTTATTTTTTACCATCCCTGTCCCATTGCAGAGATTTCCCTTCACTTCCTGCCCCATAGCCAAACAGGAAGTGAGAGGAAATCTATGCAAATTAGGGACTCCATTGCCCCCCCCCCCCAGACCCTCAGAACTAGTATCCCCACTCAAAATTTTCAGGGCGGGTCTTAAACAGCAAGGGGTGTGGCCTTGACAGGAAGGGGTGGGTCATATTTAAATTAGGGGGTGCACTAGTTTAGTCAGACCTAGGGCAGCACAAAACCTAAATACACTACTGCATGCGCCGCTAAAGTGTTCGGGTTTGGCTTGAAGAAAAAGTGGCAACCCTGCTGGCAGTGCCATAAACAATCGAATGCGTGATTCCTGTGCGTTTTTTGGAAAGAGCACAATTTTGCACGTGTTCCCAGCACACATAGCCCTAGCCTGAAGCTACTCGACCCAAAACTCACCCTTGGACTGAGCCAGGGTGACATAGTCGGCACTGCTGCCTGGTGAGAAGTGAGCAAGGAATGTCACAGCCCAGGTAGGGGACAGAGGATTGTGAGAGTGTCAGGGGACAGGACCGCATACTATGTACGTTTCCATGGCAAGGGAAGGAACTAACAGCGATCGCTGATTATATTTAGCGATTTTCACATCTCATTTAAAAACAAAACAATACCTTGCCGTTCCCATTAGGCCCACAATTCTGCTTTAAAGGCATCAAAATCATTCCTGGAATCTGCTATGAAATAAAGATCCTGATTTTTATTTTTTACTTAGGGAGGCACATTGTATTAATGCGGCAATCGCCTCTCTATAACGTAGTACAATATGGGATCGTTTTACACAAAGGACGGGTATTTAATTAGGAATATTATTGACTTGATTTCACTTTGAAGCAAATGCCTAAACATTTCTATACGATCTATACACGAGCATTGTTCCTGCACGTGCGCATGTGTCTCCTACACCCCTCTAGGGGCCCGGCTTGGCTCCTCTCTGGCTGTTTTCACGCAGTTGATAAAAATGATCTTTTACTTCAGAGCCTGAAAGGAGCCCTGGGACAGATCAGTTTATCTCCTGCGACCTCCCAGGGCATCTGCTGCCTACAAGTTCTAGTCTTGTAATGCACAAGTAACAAGCCTCACATAATGCATTATTAAGTAATAGAGTGCTGTCTGTAACCACACAAACCTGATGACCTGTCACCCCCCCCCCCCTCCCCCTCCCCCACAAGTCACCAAAGCAACACATGACCGGGGAGAGGTGTCCATTTTCTGCCTAACCTCTGATCTGCAAATCATAATGTGATCTATAGATTTTCAAGACTCTTCAGAAATAAATATGCAAGAAACAATGCACAGTACCCAGAGCAACCCATCAGAATCCAACTTAGACTTGCGTAATGTCGATAAGGAGCATTCTGATTGGTTGTTATGGATACTGGTGGTGCCTTAAGCCCTGTACACACGATCGGATTTCCCGTCGGGATAAACTCCGACAGATTTTTCTGACGGAATTCCGTTCAAGCTGTCTTGCCTACACATTGTCACACCAAATTCCGACTGTCAAGAACGCGGTGACGTACAACACTACGACGAGCCGAGAAAAATGAAGTTCAATGCTTCCGAGCATGCGTCGACTTGATTCTGAGCATGCGTGTTTTTTTTTCTCCGTCGGAGTTCCATACAGACGGACGGAATTTCCAATAGAAATTTTTTTGGGCGGAAAAAAAGAGAACATGTTCTCTTTCTAACTCCGTCGGAAATTTCCAAAGGAAAAAGTCCGATGGGGCACACACACATATATTCCGTCTGACTTTTTTCATCGGAAATTCCGACCGTGTGTACAAGGCATTCGTGTTTTGCCCCTAACCTCTTAATTGACTAAAGCCCTGTACACACGATCGGATTTCCTATGGATTCTAAACCAATGGATTTTTCCATCGGAAATCCAATGAAGCTGACTTCCATCAGTCTTGCCTACACACCATCAGTCAAAAATCCGTCCGTCCCAAACGCGGTGATGTAAAACACTCCGATGAGCCGAGAAAAATTAAGTTCAATGCTTCTGAGCATGCGTCGACTTGATTCTGAGCATGCGTGGGTTTTTTGTCCGATGGAGTTCCACACAGACGAACGGAATTCGCTATCGTTTTTTTGCCCATCGGATAAATTTAAAACAGGTTCTATTTTTTCTCACCGATGGAAAAAAGACCGATGGGGCCGACACACGATCGGTTTGTCCGATGAAAAAAGTCCATCGGACTGTTTTCATCGGTAAAACCGATCGTGTGTACAGGGCTTAAGTCCTGTTGCCTTCTCTTAAAGGGTTAGTTTACCTTCTCAATAAAACTGTCCATGCAGGTAAAGGGTGCCCATAGATTAAAACAACATTTTGCAGGCTTGGCAAAAGTTAAAGGGGTTTTAAAGTTTCAGTTTTAAAAAAAAAAACAAAAAACAAACATGTCATACTTACCTCCGATGTGCAGTTGGTTTTGCATAGAGTGGCCCCGATCCTCTTCTTCTGGGGTCTCTCAGCGGTGCTGGTGGCTCCTGCTCTTCTCAAGTGCCCTGTCGGAGAAGCGCTCTCCTTCGGGACACCCATGCAGGCGCGCTCCCGTGTCCTGCTTCTGGCCTAATGGAACGGCAATGTATTGTTTTGTTTTTAAATGAGATGTGAAAATCACTAAATATAATCAGCGATCGCTGTTAGTTCCTTCCCTTGCCATGGGAACGTACATAGTATGCGGTCCTGTCCCCTGACACTCTCACAACTTGGTGTTGAGTTATTCACTTTACGGTCAACACAAAGGAAAGGGGGCACTCTTTACATCTAGAGGAAAAGAGATTTCATCTCCAAATACGGAAAGGTTTCTTCACAGTAAAGCCCTGTACACACGATCGGATAACCTATGGATTTTCGTCCGATGGATTTGTCCGATCAACAGTCTTGGCCACACACCATCAGTCCAAAAACCGACCGTTCCAAACGCGGTGACGTAAAACACTCCGATGAGCCGAGAAAAATTAAGTTTAATGCTTCTGAGCATGCGTCGACTTGATTCTGAGCATGCGTAGGTTTTTTAACCGATGGACTTGCCCATAGACGATCGGAAATTCCCATCGGTTTTTTATCCATCGGAAAATTTTAAAACAAGTTCTATTTTTTACAACCGATGGAAAAAAGACCGATGGGTACCATACACGATCGGTTGGTCTGATGAAAACCATCCATCTGATGGTTTTCATCAGTCAAACCGATCGTGTGTACAGGGCTTAAGAGCTGTGAAAATGTGGAATAGACTCCCTGCAGAGGTGGATCTGGCCAGCTCAGTAGATTGCTATAAGAAAGGTCTGGATACTTTCCTAAATATACATAATATAACTGGGTACTGACATTTATAGGTAAAGTTGATCCGGGGAATATCCGATTGCCTCTCGGGGGATCAGGAAGGAATTTTTTCCCCTGCTGTAACAAATTAGATCATGTTCTGCTGGGGTTTTTCTCCTTCCTCTGGATCAACTGTGGGTATAGAATTAGGTATATAGGACTGTATGATATTATTATTAATTTTTTTTATGGTTGAACTGGATGGACTTGTGTCTTTTTTCAACCTGACTAACTATGTAACTATGTAACAGAAAGCAGGACTTGGCTCCGCCCCCAGTGCCCGTATCATTGGATTTGATTGACAGTAGCGGGAGCCAATGGCTGCACTGCTATCAATCTATCCAATCAGGACACGAGACACCGGCTGGAGCTGGTGTGCTCGTCCCCGTCGTGGGAAACACATGGCTCAGGTAAGTATAACGGGGGCTTGGGGGCTGCTGAGTGGCATAAGGTTTTTCACCTTAATGCATAGAATGCATTAAGGTGAAAAACCTTGAGGGTTTACAACCCCTTTAACTACTTCAATACCGGGCATTTTTACCCCCTTCCTGCCCAGACCATTTTTCAGCTTTCAGCGATGTCACACTTTGAATGACAATTGCGCGGTCATGCAACACTGTACTCAATTAATTTTTTTTTTTTTTCTTCATACAAACAGAGCTTTCTTTTAGTGGCATTTAATCACTGGATTTTAAATTTTTTGCTAAAAAAACTAAAAAAATACCAAAAATGTTGAAAAAGTAAAAGTTTTTTCTGTCAGAAAATTTTGCAAATACATAATTTTTCTCCTTTACTGATGTGCGCTGATGAGACTGCACTAATGGGCACTGATAGGCTGCACTGATGGGCACTAATGAGGTTGCACTAAAGGGCATTGATGAGAAGGCCCTAATGTGCAGCACTGATGGGCACTAATAGGTGGCACTCATGGGCACTGATAGGCATCACTGATGGGTGGTACTGATTGGAACTGATGGGCGGCACTGATGGGCAGGCATTGATGGGCACTGAAAGGCAGCACTGATTGGCATAACTGATGGGCACAGATTGGCCTCACAGATGGGCACAGACTGATGTCACTGATGGGCACAGAGTGGCATCACTAATGGACACTGCTGGGGCTAAATTGTATTTAGGGCACTTATGATCAGTACCCTGAATACCTTTACACATCTTCCATGTGAGGAGGATGCTTTTGATCAGCTCTCCTTACCTCACACTCTGTCAGTGTGAGGCGAGGAGTGCTGAAAAAATGGACACCGTCGATTACATGGGCAAAGAGCCATGGCTTTTTGCCGATATCAGGGTCACGCCGTGTTCTCGAAATGCAGCCTGCCCGCGATCGTGGCTAAACTGAGCGCCATCATATGATGGTGGGCAGGCGGCAAGTGCTTAAATAATGACATTGCTGTAGGCAGGGCCGCTGAATTAAATCATCTACAGCCTACCTGATGCCCCCTCTCTATCACAGCATCGCTGAGCTCAGAGCTACTATGACAGGGGAGAGAGTGCATGAATGGGGGTTTGAATTGGGTGGGAATGCCTTAGCAACATCCTAGCAACAAGGCAGGGTGGAATAATGCCTATCTGGTAGTTTTTCGTCTAGGCTTCTGGAGGTGCATAAATGGCCTACACCTATAGCAGGGGCCTTACGTAAGTATGGTCAAAATGCCTCTTACCTGCATTTTTTGGTAAAGGGGAACTAATATTTTGAAGTGTATTCCAATACCAGAATGGTAATATATTGCAGTTTACTAGTCCTTGTGTAGTGGCTGCAATAACTTCCCCTTTTCCAAGCTTCTTTTGCTTTATTTTCACATTGTAATGCTGCAAATAACACATTTCCTGTCCCTGGGTGGGTATGTCACTCCTCCATGGTATCTAAGGAAGAAGCAATGGTTGTCTTCCTAGGCTGCTCACCTGATATAGACTATATGTCCATAGCTCTTCATCTCCATTACATGGAGGGCATGGTAATTGGTAGTTTACAGAAGATAGCTAGGAAGGAAGATATTCTTCGTGGCAGTTCACAGGAAGTGACACGGATATGACACGGGAAGAGACACGGACGCGACACAGAAAGTGACACGGACATGAAAAGATCAACGGGTATTTTCTATATTTGTTGAAATGCTCTTAGCTTGAAAAAAACAAAACAAATCCACAAGAAAACAAATCTTTTAAAGTGTATTCCATCACCAGAAAGATAATACATTGCAGTTTACTAGTCCTTGGTGTGGAGGCTGCATTAGCTTCCTTTTTTCAAGCTGCTTTTGCTTTATTTTCACATTGTAATGCTGCAAATAACACATTTCCTGTCCCTGGGTGGCTTTGTCACTCCTCCATGGTATCTATGGAAGGAGCCATGGTTGTCTTTCTAGGCTGCTCACCTGATATAGACTATATGCATGTCCATAGCTCTTCAGCTCCATTACATGGAGGGCATGGTAATTGGTAGTTTACAGAAGATAGCTGGGAAGGAAGATATTCTTCACGGCAGCTTATAGGAAGTGACACGGACACGAAACAGGAAGTGACACGGACACGACACAGGAAGTGACACGGACACAACACAGGAAGTGACACGGACACAACATTTCTGTCAAGATCAACAGGTATTTTCTATATTTGTTGAAATGTGCTTAGCTTGAAAAAAAGAAAACGAATCCAGAAGAAAACTAATCTTTTAAAGTATATTCCAATACCAGAAAGGTAATATATTGTAGTTTACTAGTCGTTGGTGTGGAGGCTGCATTGGCTTCCTTTTTTCAATCTGCTTTTGCTTTATTTTCACATTGTAATGCTGCAAATAACACATTTCCTGTCCCTGGGTAACTCCTCCATAGTATTTATGGAAGGAGCCATGGTTGTCTTCCTAGGCTGCTCACCTGATATAGACTATATGCATGTCCATAGCTCTTCATCTCCATTAGATTGAGGGCATGGCAGTTGGTAGATTACAGAAGATAGCTGGGAAGGAAGATATTCTTCGCAGCAGCTCACAGGAAGTGACACAGACATGACACAGGAAGTGACACGGACACGACACAGGAAGTGACACGGACACGACACAAGAAGTGACACGGACATGACACAGGAAGTGACACGGAAAGCGGTTATTTTCTATAATTGTTGAAACGTTCTTAGCTTGAAAAAAAGAAAAAAAATCCAGACACTACATCTAAGGACTGAAAGCTACGATATGTTACATTTTAGTTCCTGAGTTTAGTTATCCTTTAATCTGAGACTGCTAGATAATTGGATGGATGAATAAATACAGGCAGTAATGTTTAGTGACATACCATCTTCTGGATAAAGAATAATACAGTAAAACCTTGCATTGCGAGCGTAATTAGTTTCAGAAACATGCTTCTAATCCAAAGCACTTGTATATCAAAGCAAATTTCCCCATAAGAAATAATGGAAACTCAGATGATTCCTTCCACAACCATTTTTTCATAAGTCTTTCAGTTTATAGTCCATATAAAAAGTTTATAGCAATGTGATAGGTTGTGTAACCATAAAATATCCATCCACAAATGGAAGCCTCCACAAGGGGATTAGAAGCAAAATCCAGCAGGAGCTCCAGAGTATAAAAGAGAAGAGAGGCGCCTCTAAGTGTAGCAATATGGTTACATTTAATGAAGGTACAACATTTAGCAACTCACATGGTTGATGATTAAAACAGGCACATATGCAGGAATCCGGGGGTAAAGCTGTCCACATAGACTGTCCTCCGCACCGCCGGGTCTCACCGCTTTCAGTCTGCAATCGTGACCGGGAAGACTACCCTGCAGTAGAGTGATTGAACACGTAGACCATCCTCACTGCCTTAGACTTCGTCCCTTCCACGCGTTCAATCACTCTACTGCTGGTCACGATAGCAGACTGACATCGGTGGGAGCTGGCGGTGCGGAGGATGGTCTATGTGGACAGCTTTACCCCGGTTGCCTGCATACTTAGATGTGCCCGTTTTAATCATCAACCATGTGAGTTGCTAAATGTTGTACCTTCATTAAATGTAACCATATTGCTACACTTAGAGGCGCCTCTCTTCTCTTTTATACTCAGTTGTGACATGACGCTACTTGTATATAATGACATCGCTTGTATATCAAGTCAAAATTTACCGTATTTTTCGGCGTATAACACGCACCCTAACTTTAAGAGGGAAGTTTCAGGAAAAAAACTTTCCACAGCCCCCTGCGTATAACACGCAGGCACAGTTTACCCTCTATTTTCAGGGTAAAAAAGTGAGTGTTATACGCCAATAAATACAGTATTTATAAATTTTGCTTGTCTTGCAAAACGCTCTCAAACCAAGTTACTCTCAAAGCAAGGTTTTACTGTACATCTAAAGCCATTGAAGAAAACAGGAACCATAAGGCCCCATTCACACCTGAGCATAGCGTTTTCAGGCAGAAAATCGTGCAATTTTACCGCGATTTTGCAGCGTTTTTTACCGCGTTTTTGCTGCGATTTTGTACAGGTCCAAGGGTCACCAATGTAAAAAGCAGAAAAACGCCCAAATCTGCCCGATTCGCCGTCGAAAAATTTGTTTCGTTCCGTATTAAAAAAAAAATCGTAATTCGTAATTTGTGTACGAAATTCAATTCGGATTCGTACGAAATACGAATTTCGTACGACACGTATAACGAACGATTCGACCAGAACGAACGAATGATTCAACCGGAAATGTACTTCCCCCACCCAATTCCAGCAGCAATCTTTTCTCTCTATAATGTCGAATCTTTTCTCTCTATAATGTCGAATCTTTTCTCTCTATAATGTCGAATCTTTTCTCTCTCTATAATGTAGAATCTTTTCTCTCTATAATGTCGAATCTTTTCTCTCTATAATGTCAAATCTTTTCTCTCTATAATGTCGAATCTTTTCTCTCTATAATGTCGAATCTTTTCTCTCTATAATGTCGAATCTTTTCTCTCTATAATGTTGAATCTTTTCTCTCTATAATGTCGAATCTTTTCTTTCTATAATGTCGAATCGGAACGAACAAATGATTCGACCGCAAATGTACTTCCCCCACCCAATTCCAGCAGCAATCTTTTCTCTCTATAATGTCAAATCTTTTCTCTCTATAATGTCGAATCTTTTCTCTCTATAATGTCGAATCTTTTCTCTCTATGTAGAATAATCTTGGACTAATAGAGTTAAGGATAGTCACATTCGACCAAAAAATATTTACCTATCGCTTTGTCGAATTTTCATGTCTTATTTGGTAGTTTGGATTCGGATAATTTGGATACGAAATTTCTTACGAATTTTTCGAAATTTCGTATTTCGTACAGAATTCGTATTCGAAAAAAATTTGTAATTCGGATTCGTACAAATGTACGAATTGCGAAAAATTCGTACGAATTTTCGATTCGTACGAAACTAATCGCACATATCTAGTCCTGAACTTGTTTGAGCTTCAGGCGTTCAGCTTCAGGCGTTTTGGAGTGGAGATGTGAACCATCTCCATAGAGAATAATGCATTTTTTCCCCTCTAGCGTTTTGTAGCTTCAGGCTTCAGGTGACAAAACGCTCAGGTGTGAATGCAACCTAACCAAAGCTACATTCAGCATCCATATTAGTGAATAGAGAGGCAGCACTTTGCAGACAGTCATCTGTAATAAATAAGACATGCATCGCCATACTGTTTTCACCCTGAGTTAGAACCTACTTTTAGGACCCCATTTTGAATCAGATGTGTACTCAAGTATAGAGAGGTCTGGTAACAGCAGGGAGGCAGATTGTGACCTTGTCCCATGTCTCGTGCTGGTCTTCCCGTCCATCTGACATTATTCTGTCCATTTACAAATATTTTTTGTAAATAACATATCATGTTTTAACAAAGAGAGCTCCCTCTACACCCTTTAACCCTCCCAGGAGAGGTCCCCTTGGCCACGTCTTCGGGGACTGACCAGCTGCTTGTATCCCTGGCAGACACCAGAGGGAGATTCCTCTGCAGGACTTGTCACTTTAATGGACACATTATTGCTCCCTGAAGGTTTAGGAACCAGAATCTCTGGTTACACATTGCTGGTTCTCACTGGCCTGTACAGTGGTTTTCGGACCGAAGTAAACCGAGTAAACAGTGAGCAGATTGAGACCATGCTTCTGCATTGACCGCTAAATAATAATTACTATTGCTGTGCATTAGCATCCAGGATCATATTTATAGCCATAAGGCTTTTTTTTTTTTTTGTGTGTTAAACCCCTTCAGTTTTAAACGTATGGCGCCCATTAGATATATTGCTTTGTGATCTCATCGCTCAAGTCTAATCTAATATTAAGTACCGGAAATGGGCATTTATATACAAGATTGAGATGGGATGATTGGACAGTTTTCTGTCCATTAATAGCACAGAAAAAAGCTACTCGCTGTCATTTTGTAGCCTATTTTTCCTACGACAATACACTTTATTCTGATGAATTGTTTTGACCAATAATGTTTGTTTTCTCAAGTTCCCAAGAACACGCTTTATTAAATTAAAGCCGAACTGTGGTCAAACTATAAAGTCACATATGTGTTGTGAGCTGCCGTTACAAGTAGGACCAGACGCTATGTACCCCTTGGAGCATTTTGTAAATACCTGTCAATTCTGCTAGTAGCTTAATTGGATAGGCACTTCCTTTGAAAGGGTGACAACACTTTTTTTCTAGGGCTGTTACTGATTAAAATTTTCGTGTTCGATTAATCGTTTTTTTTTTTTAATCGATTAATCGACTAATTTTGATTAATTATAAACGCACATACAGAGATCCAACTACTTTTAGCTGATCTCCTTGCAGGCCGATTCCCAGTGCAGCTCCCAACCACTGGAAAAATGGATAGCAGGATACAAAAAAACACACAAAGGCAGCACTCGATGGGAATAGCATTAAAACTTTGTCTTCAAGTAGGTAACAAAATAAATATTGCACTGGAGATAAAATCGATGTAGCTACATAAACTGTAAAAATGGGGCGAGTAATACCAAACGGTAGCAAAAGCAGTCATAAAAACATGTAGCCAAGTATGATACTGGTATAAAAATGTGTACAACGATACCACTGCTGAATCCAGATGAGGAGGGGTTAACATCAGTCCGTCGGCATGTAGATGTCACATGAAGGGAACTATCACAACTCCCAGTGGATGGCTGTAGAATCCGAGGTTGATAGAGGGAAGTGATAGAGGGAAGTGTAACAGCCCTTGCGCGTGGCAGATAATAAGGTCCCGCCGGCATGCAGATAAGAAGGAACAGCAAAGGAGCCCTTCAGATGGACACGGGAAGCCCCGCCGGTGTCCGTGACGTCACCGGATCTCCGACAGAACTCCCTGAAGACCCGGAAGCCGGCGGAGAGGTGAGTACCGATCAAAAGAATTTTGATCGATCAAAAAAATTTATCGATTAATCGAGGAATTAATAGTTAATTTCCACAGTCCTATTTTTTTCTATGCAAAAATGGGAAGAAATTCTGGACAGCCGCACTCCAAAAAAGCTTTTGCCTTTTATTCAAAAATGGACATCAAAAATACATGCCACAGCAGAACAGAACAGACAGAAGAGCTGATGCGTTTCACACTAACAAACAGTGCGTAGTCATGAGCAAAGCACTGTTTGTTAGTGTGAAACGCGTCAGTACTTCTGTCCGTTCTGTTCTGCTGTGGCATGTATTTTTGATGTCCATTTTTGAATAAAAGGCGAAAAAATGTGGGAGTGCGGCTGTCCAGAATTTCTTCCCGTTTTTGCATTGTTACATGCATTGCCAGCACCTGGGGCTTCTAATCTGGAGGAAAGGCTTTTACTTTTGCTTGAACTTCCTGGAGCGGTGATATCCCTTTTTCAACACTTTTTTTTCTGCCGTTAAATCACTGCAGTTTTGTCACCCTTGCTTAGAGCTGCACGATTAATCGCTTAAAAAATCGTGATCTCGATTCAACCCCCACCCTTACAATCTCTATACAGAATTTCCCAATGCCAGCCTGTTTTTCACAACACTGTCAGCGCTGGTAGATAATTATAAACATTGTAACTTTTCGCTCTTCAAAGGAATGAACTGCGGTCTGTACATGAGATCAGTTTAACCACTTAAAGACTAAACCTTTTTCTGACACTTGTTTCTTACAAAGCTAAAATCAGTATTTTATGCTAGAAAATTACTTGGAACCCCCAAACATTATATATATTTTTAAGCAGAGACCCTAGGGAGTAAAATGGCGATTGTTGCAACATTTTATGTCATGCTGTATTTGTGCAGCGGTCTTTCATACGCAATTTTTTGAGAAAAAATACACTTCAATGGATAAGAAAAAAAAAACAGTAAAGTTTGCCCAATGTTTTTGTATGATGTTACGCCACGAGAATCGTGAGAGAATTGTGATCTTTATTCTAAGCAAAAAAATAGTGATTCTCATTTTAGCCAGAATCGTGCAGCACTAGCCTTGCTGCTGCTGTATCTGCTTAGATATTGCCCAGGGGCCGAGGCAAGGGGTGGGCAGGAGGGACGGCTGCCCTGGGCACTGTAGTATCATGTGAGGTGGGGGGGGGTCAAAAAGAAATGAGGGGGAGGGAATTTATGTTGGAAGGGGAAATTTGGGGGGGGGGGGGGTTGCTAAGAGTGGTGATTTAGGGTCATTTGTGTTGGGATGGGGATGGGGAGAAGATGATTTGTGAGGATTTAGGGGCAATTTGTGCTAGGAGGGGAGAATTTGAAATGCGGGGAGTACTAGGGTATGACTTTTTAGGGGTAAAGGATTTGTGCTAGGAGGGGTGAATTTTCTTTTTTTGGGGGATTACAGCAGGGGGGGGGCAGATTTGCACTGGGAGGAGGGAAAACTTATGCTTAGGGGGTAAGCATGCAAATTAGAGCTCAGTGTTTTTGTGGGGAGATTTTTGCTGACACATAATGCTCATGGGGGGGCACAGTTTGGCATGTTTGCCCTGGTCTCTAGGTGACCTTGTCCCGGCACTGAATGTGCCCTATTAGTGTATAGCTATGCTTACCTCCACACATAGCCTTTTAGATTCACAGCACATTGCTCTATCTGCAGGAAAATGTTGCAAAAAGCTCTGTCCCATCTAGGGTTGCCACCTTTTCTTCGCTGTGGAACTCTTAAGTATGGGGTTCTCTGCTCACCAAACCTCCCACTTACATCAGAGTTCCCAGCATTTACCTTTAAATTAGGGTTCCCAAAGCCCCCCTTACATCAGAGTCCACAGAGCACCCCTTACATCCGAGTCCCCCTTGCCTTAGTGTACTCACTCGCTAAGAGGCAGGAGAAAGAAGGGGTGGGGAGACTTCAGACACAGACATTGGATGGTGAGCTCACTCACCCGAGGATGGAGGCTCAGGCATCGGCACCTTTTATCCATAATGTATCTGCCAGTTGCTAAGCTTCAAACTTCCAGCCCACACATCCCTTTCCTGAGGCACAGATTGCCGGTGATTGGCATGTGGGTGGGCAGACAGAGGGGTAGGGGCGGAAGGAGGAGGAGGAGCAGATCAAATCCTCTCTCCCCTCCTGTCCGTGTAGGGGGGTGGAGCCCGTGTGCACACCTATACACTCAGTGGTTGTGGTATTTGGGGAGCCACAGTCCATTCTGAGTATTAAGACCAGGTGGTCTGAAACCCGGACATATGATTAAAAACCCAGACTGTCCGGGTGAATCCCGTACAAGTGGCAACCATAGTCTCATCTCTGTGTAGCACTTGTATTAATCTTGCTATTGTTCCCTGTGGAGTCCCTTGGATCCTAGGCTCAGACTGTATTCTGTCCAAATGAAGATAAAGACCACCCCCCTTTCAGCACTAAGCTGTACCCCCTACTATTAATCTGTGAAGGGTATTGTATGGATGTGGCCTGTGTCAGTTCTCCTGGCTGGCCACTACATGTCCCCATAGGTGGACTCTTAGTTGTGACTCTGGGAGTCACTTAGGTTATTTGAAAACAATGTTCTAGTGGAGGGGCACCATGGGAAATAGGTGAGTGATGTATAGCTTGGGGAAGCTAGTAGGTTGGACTATCAAGGCTCAGGATTCAGTGGTTAAGCTTTACTATAGTGCTCCCCCCTTGGGAGGGGGGCTTTTGGTGAGGGGTGGGGGGGAGGCTGGAGGACTTTGCAGTTTGGGACTACTTACGTCCCCCTGGTTGAGGTTCTGGGCTCTTGGATACCCCTTTTGTAGGTACGGGTCTTTCCCCTCTACTCTACTCTCTCCAAACTTGCTATGGACTGCTAGAACCTTGATGCTGTGTGCCATCGTCCCTTGTGGGTCATAGGGTGACCAGACATCCCCAGTTTCAGGGGACAGTCCCCGGATTGAGGACACTGTCCCCGGACCAAATTTGTCCCCGGTTTTGTCCCCGGATTGGATTTGAACAGGGGCTGAGGCAATTTCAAAGACAGTCAGTGCAGAATAAAAAAAAAAAATCTGAATTACACACCCGGTCTGCCGCACCTACTAGCTTAGAGGGGTATTTTTTTTACACTATCTGTGCCCCTTTCTGATGATATGCTGGTCGGAGCGAAGGGAATATTTCTTCAGTTTCGGGTGCCCATTCAGCTCCTCTCATATGTTCTTCTGCCTTGGCTCAAGTCCCGGCCAGCCGCCTGCCTGCTTATCTCCTTGACTTCCCTGGTGGAGTGATCTTCCTCCGCTCCCCACCCAGTAGTAGTCGGGACCCGGAAAGTGAGACTTGACAGGCTGTGAGGCGGGCGGCGACGGCGATGGGCAGAGAGTCGCTGATTGCCGCCATTACTAGTAAAAAAAAAAAATATGTCCCCGGATTTAATTTTAAAAATCTGGTCACCTATGTGGGAGGCTGATCTGTTATTAATTCCAGTAAACACTTTCTGGTGTGAACTGCTCCTTCCTTCAACATACATGGGAACTTCTCCTGAAAACAGCCCTTTGCATTGGGGTCACAGTGGGGGTCCATTAAGTCTAGGAAGGGTGTGAGATCATCCCAGGAAGTGCTGGTTAGGCCAGGCTGGAGTGCCCTGCAGGTGTTACCTAGGGCAGTGGTTCTCAACCTCAGTCCTCAAGTACCCCCAACAGGCCATGTTTTGTGAATTTCTCTTATGCCGCGTACACACGATCGGAATTTCCGACAACAAAACCGTGTTTTTTTTTTCCGTCGGAAGTTGGCTCAAACCTGTCTTGCCTACACACAGTCGCACAAATGTTGCTCGGAAATTCCGATGCTCAAGAACGGGGAGACGTACAACACTACGACGAGCGAAGAAAAATTAAGTACTATAATTCCGAGCATGTATCGAATTGATTCTGAGCATGCGCAGCACTTCTGTGCGTCGGAAATGGCTACACACAGTAAGAACTTTTGTTGTCGGAAAAAATTGAGAACCTGCTCTCAATCATTTGTTGTTGGAAATTCCGACAGCAAATGTCCGATGGAGCATACACACGGTCGGAATATCCGACTAAAAGCTCACATCGAAGCTTTGTTGTCGGAAATTCCGATCGTGTGTACGCGGCATTAGATAAAATAGCTGTCCAAAATACCAAGCCATTGACTGATTTAAAGCACCTGTGCAAGATAGAGAAAAAAACTGCAAACATGGCCTGTTGGGGGTACTTGAGGACAGGGTTGAGAACCATTGCCCTAAGGGACCAGTGCTTTGATTCTGAGGGCCCCATGCTAAAAATCCTCAGCTGGATCAAGCGACTCCACTGTGGGCTGGGGCAGAAATGTGTTAAAGAGACCATGTGCCCCTTTACTACGCAACATCTGTCAAGCAACAGAGCCACTGTCTGCCGCCCACTAAACAACACTGCTAAAATACAGGTACCTTGTGTTGGGTCCAAGTACCTCTGATAACATTATTATTTATTTCTGTGGCTCCCATGCAGTGGCGTCACTAGGGTTGGTGTCACCCGGTGCAAAAAAAAATGGTGTCACCCCCCAACAACTATAGTCCCCCCTCAGTACAGACCCCCCTCCACTAACTACAGACCCCCCTCCCACAGTATAGATCCCCTCCCTCAGTACAAACCCGCTCCACTAAGTACAGACTCCCCGCCATCAATATAGACCCGCCTCCCTCAGTATGAACCTCCCCCTCAGTACAGACACCCCCACCTCAGTGCAGACTGCTCCATAAGTACAGACACCCCCACCTCAGTGCAGACCGCTCCATCAGTACAGACACCCCCACCTCAGTGCAGACCCCCTCAGTTACAGACACCCCCTCAGTTACAGACCCCCCTCGTACAGACACCCCCCTCAGTACAGACACCCCCCTCAGTAACAGACCCCCCTCAGTAACAGACACCCCCTCAGTTACAGATCCCCCCTCAGTTACAGACCCCCCCTCAGTTACAGACCCCCCCCTCAGTAACAGACCCCCCTCAGTTACAGACCCCCCCTCAGTAACAGACCCCCCCTCAGTTACAGACCCCCCCTCAGTAACAGACCCCCCTCAGTAACAGACACCCCCTCAGTAACAGACACCCCCTCAGTTACAGACCCCCCCTCAGTAACAGACCCCCCCTCAGTAACAGACCCCCCTCAGTAACAGACACCCCCTCAGTAACAGACACCCCCTCAGTAACAGACACCCCCTCAGTTACAGACCCCCCCTCAGTTACAGACCCCCCCTCAGTACAGACACCCCCCTCAGTACCAGACCCCCCCCCTCAGTACAGACACCCCCCTCAGTACCAGACCCCCCCTCAGTACAGACACCCCCCTCAGTACCAATCCTCCCTCAGTACAGACACCCCCCTCAGTACAGACACCTCCCTCAGTAACAGACCCCCTCAGTAACAGACACCCCCTCAGTTACAGATCCCCCTCAGTTACAGATCCCCCCTCAGTTACAGACCCCCCCTCAGTACCAGACCCCCCCCTCAGTACAGACACCCCCCTCAGTACCAGACCCCCCCTCAGTACAGACACCCCCCTCAGTACCAGACCCCCCTCAGTACAGACACCCCCCTCAGTACCAGACCCCCCTCAGTACAGACACCCCCTCAGTACAGATACCCCCCTCAGTACAGACACCCCCCTCAGTACCAGACCCCCCTCAGTACAGACACCCCCCTCAGTACAGACACCCCCCTCAGTACCAGACCCCCCTCAGTACAGACACCCCCCTCAGTTACAGCCCCCCCCCTGGTGCAAACTCCCTCTTGTGCAGACCCCAGCAGTACAGACACCCCCTCCCCCCATCAGTAAAGATGCCCCCCTTACCTTTCAGACCTCAGAACAGAGCGGCAGATACACACAGCGGTGTGTCTCTCGAGCGCGGGCTCCTCCTCCTCCTCTGTGGATGTAAACATAGAGGAGGCAGAGGGGGCGGCGGCTTCCTTCCGCTCCGCTGAGGGACACAGCCGCAGCGTGAGCCTAAGGCACAGGGCAGCGGGCGGGCGATGTCAGTGTGCCCGCTGCGCTACCCACGGGTGTCACCCCTCTGGTGGGTGTCACCCGGGTGCGGCCCGCCCCCCCCCCCCCCCGCACCTGGCTAGCAACGCTAGTGCCCCCATGAAACCCAAGATTCTCAGCTGTACAGCCCCACTCTTTACTGTTTAACAGTCTAATGTCAGAGCCTGTACAAGTCACTGGGGCTCCCTCACCACACTGTTTGATTATTGGGGGTAGACATGATGGAATGGGCACGTATGTGTGGACTTGGGGTTCAGGGGGCTCCCAAAGCCCATGGAAAACTAGTAAAGGACTAACAAACCCTGTGCTTTGTTATTTTGATGAAGTAAAGTTTTTATAAACACTAATTAACCACTTGCCAACCGCAGCACGCCGATATACGTCAGCACAATGGCAGCGGTGGGCAAATGGACGTATCTCTACGTCCCCTTTAAGAAGCCGCGCGGCGGGCGCGCACCCGCCGCACTCTCTGTGACCGTGCCCGCTGGCCCCACGAACTCGATGTTCGCCGGCGACCCGCGATCGTGTCACGGAGTGGGCAGAACGGGGAGATGATAATGTAAACAAGGCATTTCCCTGTTCTGCCTAGTGACAGGACAGTGATCTACTTCTCCCTGTCATTGGGAGCAGTGATCTCTGTCATGTCACTTGTAGCCCATCCCCCCCCCACAGTTAGAATCACCCCCTAGGACACACTTAACCCCTTGATTGCCACCCTAGTGTTTAACCCCTTCCCTGCCAGTGTCATTTACACAGTAATCAGTGCATTTTTTATAGCACTGATCGCTGTATAAATGACAATGGTCCCAAAATATCGTCAAAAGTGTCCGATGTGTCTGCCATAATGTCGCAGTCACGATAAAAATCGCAGATCGCCGCCATTACTAATAAAAAATCAAAAAAAATGCCATAAATCTATCCCCTATTTTGTAGACGCTATAACTTTTGCGCAAATCAATCAATATACGCTTATTGCTATTTTTTTACCAAAAATATGTAGAAGAATACGTATCGACCTAAACTGATGAAATTTTTTTTTATATATATATATATATTTTTTTTTTTGGGGGATATTTATTATAGCAAGATGTCAAAGATATTGCTTTTTTGATCAAAATTTTCGCTCTATTTTTGTTTATAGCGCAAAAAATAAAAACCGCAGAGGTGATCAAATACCACCAAAAGAAAATTGTCAGGTAAAGCGACGCAGTGCCGAATCGAAAAAAGTGGTCTGGTCAGGAAGGGGGTAAATTCTTCCGGGGCTGAAGCGGATAAAAATGACCATGTGTAGGTGCGAATATGTGTGGCCATGTTGCTCTGTCCATGGTCCTGATCCACATCATCCTTTAAGCACTAGGTAGAACTTTTTCAGTGTTGGAGTAGATATCCTCTCTGAGTTTTGCTTCTCATCCAGTCCAGACTCAATTGGTCATATCCATAATTAATAGAGGTGTACAGCACATTCAGAATTCAAATAAATGTATGCGCTGCCAGTGATAAATGGCTGCTGTCTGTACAGGCCAAGCATGAGTGATGCCTTCTCAGCGGCCCTGATCAATGTTTCCATTAGATAAAGTCCCTGGTATACATGCAAATCCTTCCCTCCCGAGCAAAGGAAGTGTGCTCCCCCGCAGGGCGCATAGTATACACTGACAGACGGCTCAGGGGAAGGTTGTGTTGGGTTCTGTAAATGACACACAGCTGGGGGCACGCACATTGCCATTGGCCTTAGACTTGCGCAGTCAGTCACAGTCCCATTCTAGCTTCATTGGAACAATCCTTTTTACGGAGTTTCAATTTTCTATTTCGCTATCACTGTATGGTAGGGTGGCCACATTTCTGAACTGCCATTCAGGGACACCCCGTGCACGCTCCCTCGCCACCCCGCGCACGCCCTCGCGCCAGCCCCAAAAAATATGATTTTTGATACTGTTTTTTTGCCAGTTTTGGGAAAAACAAAAGCAAACAGTGGTCACCAGTTTAGACAGGTGATATACATTTTTTACATATATATTTTTTATTGTCCCCACTTGTCAGCTAAATTTTTTATTATCCCCCCCACTTGTCAGCCTCATTTTTTATTGCCCCCACTTGTCAGCCTCCTTTTTTATTGCCCCCCACTTGTCAGCCTCATTTTTTATTGCCCCCCACATGTCAGCCTCATTTTTATTTGTTTATAGCGCAAAAAATTTGAGTACAGCGTCGCATGACCGCATAATTCTCATTCAAAGTGTGACAGCGCCGAAGCCTCGTACACACGACCGGTTTTCTCAGCAAGAAAACTGCTGGGAGAGCTTTTTGCCGAGAAAAACGGTCATGTGTATGGTTTCTCGTCGGGAAAACTGCTGGGAAGCTCGACGAGAAAAATAGAGATCCTGCTTTCTATTTTCTCGTTGGGATTCTTGTCGGCCTGTTTCCTGACGAGAAAACCGTGAGTGTGTATGCTTACCTGTCCATGGTAAACCCACGCATGCTCAAAGACTTCTCGACGCATGCGCGGTAGCATACAAGGGTAGTGTATGGTGTAGCAAGATGGCGGCGACGGCATCGAATGTGACACACGCAGGCTGGTCGTAGTCGATGACGTCACCGCGTTCTTGCCATTTAAAATAATGGGTTTTTTTTTTCTACGAGATTCCCGTCCGTGTGTACGAGGTCTCAAAGCTGAAAATTAGCCTGGGCAGGAAGGGGGTGAAAATGCCCTATATTGAAGTGGTTAAACTGTTGGAAGAGCACTGACATTACATTACTACACAGCCCAGGTAAACACATACTAAACTAGCCTTAACTTTAGAAATTGTAGTGCCCGTAGTTGAGCTTTAAAGTGTGTCTAACGCCAAAATAAAAAAGGGTGTCTAACGCCAAAAACCTTTAATAGGGTTTAGTTTAGGGCAGGGAAGTGTCTACTCATAACGTTTGATAAAGAAGGCAAAGCAAGGACAATGGGAGGTGTGTCCTTAAAATGCTGTGATCTAGACATGTGCAATTAGTTTCCTTTCAAATTCGTTTTTTAACTAATTTCGACAAATTAGTTAATTCAGAAGTATCCGAATTAACGAAAACCCGCCTAATGAATTTTTCCGAATATTCGTAAATTTGAATATTCGTAAATTTTATAAATGTGTAAATTCAAAAGTTCGTAGATTCGTAAATTTTAAATTCTAAGATCCAAAAACCTGAAAATTCCAAAATCTGAAATATTAACTAACTAATAATAACTTAACTATTACTAACTATTAAATGATAGGTATTGGAATTTCCTTTCAAATTTTTCTGTTAGTGAACGTAACGAATATGAATTTATCCGTAGTTATGAATTATCCGAAATAACGAATTCCGTATCTAAACGAATGGAACGTAAGAGCCCATTCACACAGGGGCAACTTTGGATCCGACTTCAAGCCGCCCCAGGTCGCCCCTAGGCGCCTCAAGTCGCGCTGCATGAGAAAATCAATGTAAGTGAATGGAGCCGTCTTAAGCACACTACTGCAGTCGCTCCGACTTCAAAAAAGGTTCCTGTACTACTTCAATCCGACTTCTAGGCGACTGCTAGGCGACCTGTACCCATTGATTTCAATGGAAGTCGCCTCAGAAGTTGGATGACTGTCTTAACAGAAGCAACTTTCCAGGAAGAGAACATACATTTCTCAGGCAAACCCCTCCCTCCCCCTCCCTCCCACAGAGCTGATTCTTGTTTTTTGGCCACTGGAATGTCTCCTGTCCTGGAGGCAACTTAAAGTTGCCTTGTAAGTAGCTCCAGGTCGTGCTGTGATTCATACTCAAGTCGTGTCCAAGTTGCCTCCCAAAGTCGTGCTGGAAGTCGTGTTGCCCCTGTGTGAATGGAGTCTAACTAATTAATAATAATACATAACAATAATAATAATAAAAGTGATAGGTGAAAAATAATAATTTTTAGTGGCCCGAAAAAGTGTCAAAAATGTCTGATGTGTCCGCCATAATGTCGCAGTCCCGCTAAAAATCGCAGATCGCTGCCATTACTAGTAAAAAAATAAAAATGCTATTAAAATGCCATAAATCTATTCCCTATTTTGCTATAACTTTTTGCGCAAACCAATCAATATAAGCTTATTGCGATTTTTTTACCAAAGATATGTAGAAGAATACATACAGTATTGGCCTAAACTGATAAAGAAATTATTTTTTTTACACTTTTTGGGGGGATATTTATTATAGCAAAAAGTAAAAAACATGTGTAGCGGCCTCACCCCATCTCCTTTGTCTAGGGGTATGTCACACGACAGGGTGAGATGCGCTACGGCCCATGTCCTCCCCATAGCTGTGGGTGAGGTGAAGGCCAGTATCAGTATCTTCCTCGGGCCAATGCGTTTTAGTTATGAAACTCAGTCCTGCTATGCTGACACCTTCCTTTGCTCCCATTAACCAGAGTCCACACACCGATCACAGTCCAACTCTTGTTTTATTGCAAGATCCACAATAAACAGTGCTTCAGTAGCCAACTGGTTGGAACATTATAACAGCCTGATACGGTGGGATGAGCAGGTCGAGGCACTATCCTGATTTCAATCTAAACCACTGTGGTTTCACCAGCGGTTATCGTAGCCTTGATTAGTACAGAACATAGAACTTGTGAGTCTCTACCAGCAACTCAAGAGAACGTATATAGGAGTACCTTCGCTGTGCTGTGGCCCCTATCAGGGGAAGATGTCCCTCCAAGGGAGTTACCGGAGGCCCATCCATCACCGGGTTGATGCTGCTTCGGACTCTCCGGACGGGTGACCTCCCCGGCCTCCTCACCTCAGATGCGGGTCCCGTCCACCTCGGGGACCCTCGGATCACTTCGCCCTTGCGGGGCCCAGTCGAAGTCACTGGGCTCCAGGCCTACGATTTAGTACCTCACCCCAGGCTGAAGGTGCCTGGGATGGACTCCAACTCCATTCCGGTCAGGCCTAGGGCGCCTGAGCCGGAACTCCAAAACCGCCCGCACCCAGGCCTAAGGTGCCTGGGTGCGTGAAGAGAAAATCCTCGAAGACCTCGTGGTAAGGGCGTCTCCCCCTTTTATCTCCTCCCATCGACACCACGGCGGGTTCCCCGCCCTCGCCGTACCATCTCCGGAAAAAGGGACAAAAAGTGTAACACTGCGGCAGTGACTCTACCTTGAGCCCGTGGGTACCCCGCCACCCACAGGCCAAGGAGAATAATACACCACCCAATCCTCCACGAACACAAAGGGGTCCAAAACCTCTCATAATTTACACACCTGGGTCACACTACTACCCAGGTGTACCCCAACTAAATTTAAAGACCCCGCTACATACTCCCCCCTGTGATTTGACGCTGGTCCCCAGTGTCTGGTGCAAACCCATGTCTCCCATGGAGTGGTGACATAAGACTGACCCCAGAGGCTATCCCTAAAAATTTAGATCCTGTTTGTGCCAAGACCTGCTCAAGGGAAAGGGAAATATAACACAATAAAACTTTTCCATAAAACCATCTGAACATATACACATATACAATCCCTCCCTTTTCTGTCTAAGAACCACCCCATACTCAGTAGTCTTGACGGACGAATCTCCTGCAGAAGGGAAACAAAAGAAAACATAACATCCTAACATTTTGTATTGACTTGCAACAAATGAGTCTATCGGCCGAGAAACCCATTCACTTCAATGAGCAAAGTAATGCAAGTGTAGAATCACAACAACCGTTGCACAACACTGCCACCTGGTGACAGTGCCGCGGTAATGACACTTGGTGAAATCTTCATTCTTCCTGCGCCCCTACACTGATTCTACCCCCAAAGTCTCTGTCTTTGATTTATGAAAGAAGAGAGAACAAACAAAAACTGCTCTCATTCCTCCAAAGAGTAGAAAAAAACAAAAAACAAATAAAAAACCAGGGTACAGTTCAGATGTTCCGGCAAGGACATTTCCAGAAGCTGCAGGGAAAAACAAGTGAGTCTCTTCTCACAAATAGAACTTCGGGTCAGGCAAAAACAAAGGCTTTAGGTGCTTATCGAAGACCTCAATCAAATAGTTAACGTCCTCTTCATCCTTCCGGCAGATAAGCACCTTGTCCGCATAAATGTGGCGCCCCAACATCCAGTCTGCTCTGCAGTCTTTGAACTTTTTCGACACTGGTGGCGAATAGGACAGATATCGCCGGGCATGAGGCACTTTGAGTTTTTCCCAAACAAATTCGTCATACCATCTCTGTCGCAGGACTTCAACTTCATAAAGTAAGTCCCGAGGCAAGTAGGGATATTCCCATCCATACTCACGGGCAACTCTCTGATAAAAGTCTTTGCAATCTGGCCAAAGGAGGCATGACATCCCGCTCACCCTCTCCTGGCTGGACAATGGCCTCCGGGTGCCGAGGTACTTTCACTCCCTTTGCTCCCATTAACCAGAGTCCACACACCGATCACAGTCCAACTCTTGTTTTATTGCAAGATCCACAATAAACAGTGCTTCAGTAGCCAACTGGTTGGAACATTATAACAGCCTGATACGGTGCGATGAGCAGGTCGAGGCACTATCCTGATTTCAATCTAAACCACTGTGGTTTCACCAGCGGTTATCGTAGCCTTGATTAGTACAGAACATAGAACTTGTGAGTCTCTACCAGCAACTCAAGAGAACGTATATAGGAGTACCTTCGCTGCGCTGTGGCCCCTATCAGGGGAAGATGTCCCTCCAAGGGAGTTACCGGAGGCCCATCCGTCACCGGGTTGATGCTGCTCCGGACTCTCTCTCTGGACGGGTGACCTCCCCGGCCTCCTCACCTCAGATGCGGGTCCCGTCCACCTCGGGGACCCTCGGATCACTTCGCCCTTGCGGGGCCCAGTCGAAGTCACTGGGCTCCAGGCCTACGATTTAGTACCTCACCCCAGGCTGAAGGTGCCTGGGATGGACTCCAACTCCATTCCGGTCAGGCCTAGGGCGCCTGAGCCGGAACTCCAAAACCGCCCGCACCCAGGCCTAAGGTGCCTGGGTGCGTGAAGAGAAAATCCTCGAAGACCTCGTGGTGAGGGCGTCTCCCCCTTTTATCTCCTCCCATCGACACCACGGCGGGTTCCCCGCCCTCACCGTACCATCTCCGGAAAGGGACAAAAAGGGTAGCACTGCGGCAGTGACTCTACCTTGAGCCCGTGGGTACCCCGCCACCCACAGGCCAAGGAGAATAATACACCACCCAATCCTCTACGAACACAAAGGGGTCCAAAACCTCTCATAATTTACACACCTGGGTCACACTACTACCCAGGTGTACCCCAACTAAATTTAAAGACCCTGCTACACATTGTTTTTTTTTTCAAAATTGTCACAGTCCCGCTAAAAATCGCTAAAAATCTATGATCACCGCCATTACTAGTAAAAAAAAATCATAACAAAAATGCCATAAATATATCCGCTATTTTCTAGACGCTATAACTTTTGCACAAAACCAATCAGTATATGCTTATCGTGATTTTTTTGTTACCAAAAATAAGTAGTAATACATATTATCGTAAACTGATGTAGAATATTTTTTTGGGGGGGATATTTGTTATAGCAAAAAAATTTTTTTCTAAATTGTCGCTCTTTTTTTATTTTCCTTTTTGCATAAACATATAGAAAGGTGAAGGGAAGGGGTAGGTTCAGGCACACAGTACAGATCACTGGGAAAACTCCTCAACTATACAGTCATTCACCACTCTTTCTGGAGTGGGTAATGCTCACCCGGATAGGCCCCTCTCACCTGGCCTAGCAGCCAGTATGATGCACGAACAATAAGTCAGGACCAGTCTCTGCCACGACCGGTTGTGCACAAGATTGGATAATCCGGGATTCTCTGCCACAGGATTTAACGCCCGAACTTCCAGCCAAACAGTCAAGAGCCTTTAAGCCAACCCGGCAGCCTTGGTGCATCCTCCAATAGAATTAGCAGGCCCTCCTCAAGACACCAGCCTTCCGCTCGGTCTTTTCCAGGACAGGTCCTCCCCTGGTTTCCTCTATTGAGTGGCTTCCTCCTGCAGGACGGACAGCACAGGATCACCCTCAAAGTGTAGGCCCCAGTCAGCATAACTGGGCCTACTTGGTAGAGTTGCAGCCTCGGACCAGCATGGTTCCGAGGCCAAAATCACACAATACACCCCTCGCGCCAGGAGGGCCGCGAGGGGAAGAAGGACCCTAAAAGATGGCGTCTGCCCCTTAAGTACCCTTCCCCAGCATGCTCAGACCACGCCCACTGAACTGTTCCCGGGGGAAGGTACCCAATGCACTCTGGCTTGTCAATCTTCCACATTGGCCTGAGGTGGTAACGCCACCTACAGGCAACAGTGGGAAGTTTTCCAACGCAGCCATAGCCGGAACAGAGGCTAATGTAGCGCACAGACCCCTCTGTCTTTACCTGCATTTTATTTGGCTCCTCGCAGGAAGAGAGAGGCACACCGCACCACAAGCCCGTACCCTCCTGTGTGAGGAGGTTGAGCGGTGTTAGTTTTGGGCCTGCCTGCGGCTGGAGTTGAATCCTCCCGAGAATGATTCCCACCTCTATCTTGAATAGATGCAAGTCTTTATTTCTCCCCAGTAATGTAACTGTCCACACCAACTGAAAGTCCAACTTCTATATTTATTTCACACTGGATAACAAATAGTCTCTTTAACAGCAGACAGGTAGGAACAAGACACAGGACAGCTTAGGTGGGAGGAGGTCCAGGCACAAACTCTGATTTCCTCGGACTGTTCAGGTTTCACGAACAGTTTTGGCGCACGGTCTCTGCCACAGACCTGGTGAATAGAAGTCACTGCCACTGACTTGGTGAACTGGTCACTGCCACTGACCTGGTGAATAGGGCCTTGCCCTATGAAGTCACTGCCACTGACTTGGTGAACTACCTTCTTGAAGTGTTTGGCCCATGTAAAGGAGAAAACCATCCCTCCGGAGAGTTACAAGAGGCCCTCACCATCACCACGACTCTGCGCTGAGTCTTCAGAAAGGGTTACCTCCCTGGCCTCCTCATCTCAGATACGGGTCCCCTCGCAAGGCGGCACCCTGGGAGCTCTCGATCCCTTGCGGACCCCAGCCGAAGGTTGCTCGGCCCCCGGGCCTTCAAAATAGTACCTCACCCCAGACTGAAGGTGTCTGGGATGGAACAGGAACCAGGCCTCCGGGCCTAGGGCACCCGGAGATAACACACGCACCCAGGCTGAAGGTGCCTGGGCGTGGACGAACCCACACACACCCAGGCTGAAGGTGCCTGGGCGTGGACGAACCACAATGGAAGATGGCCGTCCCCTTTTATACCCTCTCCCGACAGGCACAGCAGGTTCCCCGCCCCGCCGTACTACTGCCGAGAGGGGACACAAAAGGTTCAGGCCTGGATTGGTGGTTCAACCCTGGCCTATGGCAACAGCGCCACCTGTAGGCCACAGGGAACTGTGCACCAACACTATCTCCCATTGACAGAAATGGTCCATAAACCCTAACAATCAATGTGTCTGAGCCTAATTACCACTCAGACACTTCCCTTAAATTTAACAGCCCGCTACACTAATTTAACATTAATTATTTACATCTGAGCCCAACTATTGGCTCAGATACCCTCTAAATTTAACATAGCGCCCAGTCATTGGGAGCAGGGCACTACAGCTAAAAAATGGCCTGCCCATTAAGGGGGCAAATCTTCTGCTCTGTATGTGGTTAAATAAATAAATATTCTGTGATTGTGTGAAAAAAGTTGGGGGTGGAGGCAATTTTATGAAAAGTGGGTAAGAAGGATAAAGGTCCACTTTAACATATGATTATATTTTCCCCTATCCTGTCCAGTGGCTCTTGCTGTGTTAATTCCTATAGTAAAATTGCTCCAAAAAAGCTTTATAAAATTCTGCTATAGGTTTGAGGTTCCATATGAACATAAAACGCAGTGGTGTCATGGGTACGTTTTTATTATACATCTGTGCTAGATTTTCGGGAGAAAGTAAACATAAAAGAAAGAAAAGAGATGACCGGGCGCCCGTCTTGTAATGGGACCTATTAGCGTTAACACCTGAGGTACCAGGCGTTTATTCTGTTTTTTTATCTAAGCCCTACACTTCTAAGCCCAAGGATCAGGCTCTATTGTGTGGAACTAGATGGAGGAGTTTATCCTATTATTCGCACTATTAGATACACTTTCTGAGATCTTGCTATGTGACCGCAAAGTCCCATCCGCAAAGCACTGTTAGGTTTTCCTATCATTGTTAAAGCATGTTCTTCATCGCAGGTCTAATACCTATTACAGCTATGAAAGAAGCACACAGCCGGTGAATAGAAAGGTAAGAAAAGCAATGCATAAGTAGCTTCTTCCAAAGATACCGAATAAATGAACAGTACAGTGAGTACTGTGTATAGAAAATGCTTTGTTTATAAGGCCAGAAAGCATAGATTTATGGAATGCAAATGAACCAGGAAACTTGGCGCTAAGAAGACATTTCACTGATGATTGAATTCTAGTTCCTGATGTATCTTTGTGGGTTGAAATGTACCACCAATATCTCATATATGTTGCATATTCCACCTACGTTCCAAGGTGCACCCCCTTGATTTAGCCATAGCACGGGAGCTTCGCTTTCTATCGTATGTTGGCTGTTTTATCTATTTTAGCAGGAGAAATTAGACTTTGCCTAGTACAGTATGGATAGTGAGACATCATGGTGGGTGTAATGGAGCTGGAAGAGTCATCAGGTACTGTAGATCTTTAATTCCCCAATATAAAAGCTTTGGGTGAGATTCAGCCCACCAGTCCTGGTTCTTAACTAAAATATTAGTTTCCCACATCTGGTGGGACTGTCCCCTCGGTGAGAAGGTTTTGGAAACATATCTTTGATTTATATGTGTAGCGGACCCCCAAAATTGGGGTCGCTATGCCTTAAATTTAAGGGCAGCCTGAGCAATAGTTTGGCTCAGGTTTTCTGATTCTGTAGATTGGACTCTGCTCTGCTGTGGTGTTGCCTGGGTGTATAGTTCCCCTTGACCTGCGGGTGGCGCTGTTGCTCAGGTCTTGGGTTGAACCACTGGTGGCATTGTGGCGTGATTGGGTGTCCTCTCTCGGCAGCCATACAGTGGGCGTGGTCTACCTGTTGTGCATGCCGGAAGAGGGTACATAAGGGGCAGACGCCATGTTCTGAAGAGATTGGCTGGGGGATTCCAAGGTGGGACCCCTGGCAGCAAGAGTCGCGCCTGTTGGCCTGGCTGGCCAGGGGTGCGTGAATTGTTCGAGAAGTCTCAGGCACCTTCAGCCCAAGGCTGTAGCGTTCCAGGTAGTCCCGGTACCTTCAACTGGGTCTACAGCTAAACCATCGGAGTCCCAGGGAACCCGAGGGAGGGAGGGTGGCCCGCTCTGAAGGAGAGGAAACCAGGGGAGGACCTGTCCGGAGGATCGGTGAAGGAAGTCACGGTCTCGGGGAGGCCTGGTTGCCTATCAGAGGGAAGGATTCCGTGAGTTGCACAATAACGCCTGTGATGTGCCCCATTGGCACCTATGGTCTCTAAAAGTTACAGGCGTTAAAGAGTTCTATATTCAGGAACTAAAGGATTCTGTGGCAGAGGATTTCCTGAACTTGTCTTTGAAGGGGGCTAAATCTGAAGTAACTGTTCGTGCTCCACTCCGGCTGCTAGAACTGTGAGAGGGATCTATCCGGGTGAGCAATTCACACTCAGGCTTGAGTGGAGAATAGGGTAACTGGGTGCCGCGTGCCTGAACCTCTCCCTACCCAACTCTAGCTCTGTCTTCAACCTTTTCCCCAATCTGTTCCAGGCAAGGAAAATAAACTCGTCTGTTGGAGTTTAAACACAGTCTGGACATTGGCCTTCTTTTGGAAGAAAGAATAGCTTTTCCCTATACTCTAGGGACGAGAACCAATGGAGGGAGGTAACTCGCTGCAGGACCCAAAAATAGTATGAACACCGCTCACCCTCTTATACCAGGAGGATACGGGCATGTGGCATGGTGTGCCTTACCCTGCAAGTGAAGGTAAGCAGGAAAAAGGGTCCGTGTGCTACATATGGTAAACTAGTGGATACAACTATCCACGCATCACCAAGAGTGGCTCTCTTAACTATGATTCCAGGATCTTTAAAGAAAACGAAGGAGGATGTGCTTAGACACTTCCTCGCTGCAACTAGAGCAGTCATTCCACGACATTGGAAATCAACAACAGTACCCTCCCTGGGGGAATGGGCAATTGAATTGGACTATAATTAGAGATCTAGACTGTCTGTTGGCGCGGGAAATGGGAAGAGAAGAACAGTTCTCTCATACTTGGTCCGTTTGGTCCAAGTTTCGACATTCACCTGAGTTTCTAAATTGGGTTAAGGGAAATTCTACCACTGTTTAGCTATGTTAGAGTGAGTATAATTGTTTTTGTTTTCATAACTTCCTCCCCCCCCCCCTTTTTTTTTTCTCTCTCTTTCTTGGAATGCTGGTATGCTTATACTATAATCAAAACATCCGATCTGTTTTATAAGCTAATATGGAGCACCTTTTATATTTTAGATAGGGAAGATATGGGATTAAGGGAAAGTACTGGTATATACTGTACCCTGAAAGTATATGTAGATGGTCTCCATATATATACCTGTTTTGTATAGGGTAAATCCCTGTAATACTTATATATAAACTAATAAAATAATATTGAACCATAAAATAGTAGTTGTGGGTGGACTGAATCTGTAAACGGCAACTCCAAGACCAAGGATTACGGGAGACAAAGGAGAGTGAGCGATATATCTACTGTACACACAATATTGAAGACACGATTTACCTGCACAAAAAGGAAGTGATATCAGGAGCAGAGACAAGTGATATCCATACCTCAGCACACACATCTCTTATCCCAGTATACATGCCATAAATGACATCATCACTCCAGCACATACAGTTCACTTTCTATTATCCATGCCACCAATACCATCTGAACTCCAACCCACAGAGTTCACTCTCCAGTATCCATACCACTAATAATATCTGCACTCCAATACACGCAGCGCACTCTCCAGTATCCATACCACTAATAATATCTGCACTCCAATATACAGAGCTCACTCTCCAGTACCCATGCCGCTAATAATATCTGCACTCCAATACACGCAGCGCACTCTCCAGTATCCATACCACTAATAATATCTGCACTCCAATATACAGAGCTCACTCTCCAGTACCCATGCCGCTAATAATATCTGCACTCCAATACACGCAGAGCACTCTCCAGTACCCATGCCGCTAATAATATCTGCACTCCAATACACGCAGAGCACTCTCCAGTACCCATATCACTACTAATATCTGCACTCCAATACACGCAGCGCACTCTCCAGTACCCATGCCACTACTAATATCTGCACTCCAATACACGCAGCACACTCTCCAGTACCCATGCCACTACTAATATCTGCACTCCAATACACGCAGCTCACTCTCCAGTACCCATATCACTACTAATATCTGCACTCCAATACACGCAGCTCACTCTCCAGTACCCATATCACTACTAATATCTGCAGTCCAATACACGCAGCTCACTCTCCAGTACCCATATCACTACTAATATCTGCACTCCAATACACGCAGCTCACTCTCCAGTACCCATATCACTACTAATATCTGCACTCCAATACACGCAGCGCACTCTCCAGTACCCATATCACTACTAATATCTGCACTCCAATACACGCAGCTCACTCTCCAGTACCCATGCCACTACTAATATCTGCACTCCAATACACGCAGCGCACTCTCCAGTACCCATATCACTACTAATATCTGCACTCCAATACACACAGCGCACTCTCCAGTACCTATGCCACTACTAATATCTGCACTCCAATACACGCAGCTCACTCTCCAGTACCCATGCCACTGCTAATATCTGCACTCCAATACACGCAGCTTACTCTCCAGTACCCATGCCACTACTAATATCTGCACTCCAATACATGCAGCTCACTCTCCAGTACCCATATCACTACTAATATCTGCACTCCAATACACGCAGCGCACTCTCCAGTACCCATATCACTACTAATATCTGCACTCCAATACACGCAGATCACTCTCCAGTACCCATATCACTACTAATATCTGCACTCCAATACATGCAGCTCACTCTCCAGTATCCATACCACTAATAATATCTGCACTCCAATACACGCAGCTCACTCTCCAGTACCCATGCCACTAATAATATCTGCACTACAATACATGCAGAGCACTCTCCAGTACCCATGCCACTAATAATATCTGCACTCCAAAACACGCAGCACACTCTCCAGTACCCATGCCACTAATAATATCTGCACTCCAATACACAGAGCTCACTCTCCAGTATCCATATCACTACTAGGGATGAGCTTCGTGTTCGAGTCGAACATACGTTCGACTCGAACATTGGCTGTTCGATCGTTCGACGAAGATCGAACGATTTGGGCCGTTCGCGCCAAATTCGAGTGACGCGAACGGCCCACAATGCACTACGCCATCGCAGTGTCATCCAGGCGCTGTGATTGGCCAAGCATGCACTGTGACCCCGCATGCTTGGCCAATCACAGCGCCGGCAGCGAGGAGAGCAATGATTGGCCACAGGCAGGATGCCTGTGGCCAATTATTGCTGAGGGTGTTTAGTACACGCCCCACACTATAAAAGGCCGCCAGCACGGCGGCCTAGTGTAGTGTGTTCCGGAGCAGGGATAGAGTAGCATAGGCAGGGACAGTGACTGTTATTTCTTTCTTGCTTAACCTGGATTCCTTTAGTTTAGGGAAAGAGAAGGATAGGTAGGGAGAGTGTCAGTGTGTTTTGTGCTTCTGCTATAGTGTGCTTAAAAAAAACATTTATTCTAGGGACAGAAAACTCTAGGTAGGGACAGTGTCAGTTTCTTTCACTCTGCAAGTCCTTGTTTCCAGGGACCTGTAAGGACAGTGAGTTAATTGTCCTTGTGCTATATTGTGCTTAAAAAAAACATTTATTCTAGGGACAGAAAACTCTAGGTAGGGACAGTGTCAGTTTCTTTCACTCTGCAAGTCCTTGTTTCCAGGGACCTGTAAGGACAGTGAGTTAATTTTCCTTGTGCTATATTGTGATTAAAAAAAACATTTTTTCTAGGGACAGAAAACTGTAGGTAGGGAGAGTGTTTTTTTTCTTTCACTCTGCAAGTCCTTGTTTCCAGGGACCTGTAAGGACAGTGAGTTAATTGTCCTTGTGCTATATTGTGCTTAAAAAAAACATTTATTCTAGGGACAGAAAACTCTAGGTAGGGACAGTGTCAGTTTCTTTCACTCTGCAAGTCCTTGTTTCCAGGGACCTGTAAGGACAGTGAGTTAATTTTCCTTGTGCTATATTGTGATTAAAAAAAACATTTATTCTAGGGACAGAAAACTCTAGGTAGGGACAGTGTCAGTTTCTTTCACTCTGCAAGTCCTTGTTTCCAGGGACCTGTAAGGACAGTGAGTTAATTGTCCTTGTGCTATATTGTGCTTAAAAAAAACATTTATTCTAGGGACAGAAAACTCTAGGTAGGGACAGTGTCAGTTTCTTTCACTCTGCAAGTCCTTGTTTCCAGGGACCTGTAAGGACAGTGAGTTAATTTTCCTTGTGCTATATTGTGATTAAAAAAAACATTTATTCTAGGGACAGAAAACTCTAGGTAGGGACAGTGTCAGTTTCTTTCACTCTGCAAGTCCTTGTTTCCAGGGACCTGTAAGGACAGTGAGTTAATTTTCCTTGTGCTATATTGTGATTAAAAAAAACATTTTTTCTAGGGACAGAAAACTGTAGGTAGGGAGAGTGTTTTTTTTCTTTCACTCTGCAAGTCCTTGTTTCCAGGGACCTGTAAGGACAGTGAGTTAATTTTCCTTGTGCTATATTGTGATTAAAAAAAACATTTTTTCTAGGGACAGAAAACTGTAGGTAGGGAGAGTGTTTTTTTTCTTTCACTCTGCAAGTCCTTGTTTCCAGGGACCTGTAAGGACAGTGAGTTAATTGTCCTTGTGCTATATTGTGCTTAAAAAAAACATTTATTCTAGGGACAGAAAACTCTAGGTAGGGACAGTGTCAGTTTCTTTCACTCTGCAAGTCCTTGTTTCCAGGGACCTGTAAGGACAGTGAGTTAATTTTCCTTGTGCTATATTGTGCTTAAAAAAAACATTTATTCTAGGGACAGAAAACTCTAGGTAGGGACAGTGTCAGTTTCTTTCACTCTGCAAGTCCTTGTTTCCAGGGACCTGTAAGGACAGTGAGTTAATTGTCCTTGTGCTATATTGTGATTAAAAAAAACATTTATTCTAGGGACAGAAAACTCTAGGTAGGGACAGTGTCAGTTTCTTTCACTCTGCAAGTCCTTGTTTCCAGGGACCTGTAAGGACAGTGAGTTAATTTTCCTTGTGCTATATTGTGATTAAAAAAAACATTTATTCTAGGGACAGAAAACTCTAGGTAGGGACAGTGTCAGTTTCTTTCACTCTGCAAGTCCTTGTTTCCAGGGACCTGTAAGGACAGTGAGTTAATTGTCCTTGTGCTATATTGTGCTTAAAAAAAACATTTATTCTAGGGACAGAAAACTCTAGGTAGGGACAGTGTCAGTTTCTTTCACTCTGCAAGTCCTTGTTTCCAGGGACCTGTAAGGACAGTGAGTTAATTTTCCTTGTGCTATATTGTGATTAAAAAAAACATTTATTCTAGGGACAGAAAACTCTAGGTAGGGACAGTGTCAGTTTCTTTCACTCTGCAAGTCCTTGTTTCCAGGGACCTGTAAGGACAGTGAGTTAATTTTCCTTGTGCTATATTGTGATTAAAAAAAACATTTTTTCTAGGGACAGAAAACTGTAGGTAGGGAGAGTGTTTTTTTTCTTTCACTCTGCAAGTCCTTGTTTCCAGGGACCTGTAAGGACAGTGAGTTAATTGTCCTTGTGCTATATTGTGCTTAAAAAAAACATTTATTCTAGGGACAGAAAACTCTAGGTAGGGACAGTGTCAGTTTCTTTCACTCTGCAAGTCCTTGTTTCCAGGGACCTGTAAGGACAGTGAGTTAATTTTCCTTGTGCTATATTGTGATTAAAAAAAACATTTATTCTAGGGACAGAAAACTCTAGGTAGGGACAGTGTCAGTTTCTTTCACTCTGCAAGTCCTTGTTTCCAGGGACCTGTAAGGACAGTGAGTTAATTGTCCTTGTGCTATATTGTGCTTAAAAAAAACATTTATTCTAGGGACAGAAAACTCTAGGTAGGGACAGTGTCAGTTTCTTTCACTCTGCAAGTCCTTGTTTCCAGGGACCTGTAAGGACAGTGAGTTAATTTTCCTTGTGCTATATTGTGATTAAAAAAAACATTTATTCTAGGGACAGAAAACTCTAGGTAGGGACAGTGTCAGTTTCTTTCACTCTGCAAGTCCTTGTTTCCAGGGACCTGTAAGGACAGTGAGTTAATTTTCCTTGTGCTATATTGTGATTAAAAAAAACATTTATTCTAGGGACAGAAAACTCTAGGTAGGGACAGTGTCAGTTTCTTTCACTCTGCAAGTCCTTGTTTCCAGGGACCTGTAAGGACAGTGAGTTAATTTTCCTTGTGCTATATTGTGATTAAAAAAAACATTTTTTCTAGGGACAGAAAACTGTAGGTAGGGAGAGTGTTTTTTTTCTTTCACTCTGCAAGTCCTTGTTTCCAGGGACCTGTAAGGACAGTGAGTTAATTTTCCTTGTGCTATATTGTGATTAAAAAAAACATTTTTTCTAGGGACAGAAAACTGTAGGTAGGGAGAGTGTTTTTTTTCTTTCACTCTGCAAGTCCTTGTTTCCAGGGACCTGTAAGGACAGTGAGTTAATTGTCCTTGTGCTATATTGTGCTTAAAAAAAACATTTATTCTAGGGACAGAAAACTCTAGGTAGGGACAGTGTCAGTTTCTTTCACTCTGCAAGTCCTTGTTTCCAGGGACCTGTAAGGACAGTGAGTTAATTTTCCTTGTGCTATATTGTGCTTAAAAAAAACATTTATTCTAGGGACAGAAAACTCTAGGTAGGGACAGTGTCAGTTTCTTTCACTCTGCAAGTCCTTGTTTCCAGGGACCTGTAAGGACAGTGAGTTAATTGTCCTTGTGCTATATTGTGATTAAAAAAAACATTTATTCTAGGGACAGAAAACTCTAGGTAGGGACAGTGTCAGTTTCTTTCACTCTGCAAGTCCTTGTTTCCAGGGACCTGTAAGGACAGTGAGTTAATTTTCCTTGTGCTATATTGTGATTAAAAAAAACATTTATTCTAGGGACAGAAAACTCTAGGTAGGGACAGTGTCAGTTTCTTTCACTCTGCAAGTCCTTGTTTCCAGGGACCTGTAAGGACAGTGAGTTAATTGTCCTTGTGCTATATTGTGCTTAAAAAAAACATTTATTCTAGGGACAGAAAACTCTAGGTAGGGACAGTGTCAGTTTCTTTCACTCTGCAAGTCCTTGTTTCCAGGGACCTGTAAGGACAGTGAGTTAATTTTCCTTGTGCTATATTGTGATTAAAAAAAACATTTATTCTAGGGACAGAAAACTCTAGGTAGGGACAGTGTCAGTTTCTTTCACTCTGCAAGTCCTTGTTTCCAGGGACCTGTAAGGACAGTGAGTTAATTTTCCTTGTGCTATATTGTGATTAAAAAAAACATTTTTTCTAGGGACAGAAAACTGTAGGTAGGGAGAGTGTTTTTTTTCTTTCACTCTGCAAGTCCTTGTTTCCAGGGACCTGTAAGGACAGTGAGTTAATTGTCCTTGTGCTATATTGTGCTTAAAAAAAACATTTATTCTAGGGACAGAAAACTCTAGGTAGGGACAGTGTCAGTTTCTTTCACTCTGCAAGTCCTTGTTTCCAGGGACCTGTAAGGACAGTGAGTTAATTTTCCTTGTGCTATATTGTGATTAAAAAAAACATTTATTCTAGGGACAGAAAACTCTAGGTAGGGACAGTGTCAGTTTCTTTCACTCTGCAAGTCCTTGTTTCCAGGGACCTGTAAGGACAGTGAGTTAATTGTCCTTGTGCTATATTGTGCTTAAAAAAAACATTTATTCTAGGGACAGAAAACTCTAGGTAGGGACAGTGTCAGTTTCTTTCACTCTGCAAGTCCTTGTTTCCAGGGACCTGTAAGGACAGTGAGTTAATTTTCCTTGTGCTATATTGTGATTAAAAAAAACATTTATTCTAGGGACAGAAAACTCTAGGTAGGGACAGTGTCAGTTTCTTTCACTCTGCAAGTCCTTGTTTCCAGGGACCTGTAAGGACAGTGAGTTAATTTTCCTTGTGCTATATTGTGATTAAAAAAAACATTTTTTCTAGGGACAGAAAACTGTAGGTAGGGAGAGTGTTTTTTTTCTTTCACTCTGCAAGTCCTTGTTTCCAGGGACCTGTAAGGACAGTGAGTTAATTGTCCTTGTGCTATATTGTGCTTAAAAAAAACATTTATTCTAGGGACAGAAAACTCTAGGTAGGGACAGTGTCAGTTTCTTTCACTCTGCAAGTCCTTGTTTCCAGGGACCTGTAAGGACAGTGAGTTAATTTTCCTTGTGCTATATTGTGATTAAAAAAAACATTTATTCTAGGGACAGAAAACTCTAGGTAGGGACAGTGTCAGTTTCTTTCACTCTGCAAGTCCTTGTTTCCTGGGACCTGTAAGGACAGTGAGTTAATTTTCCTTGTGCTATATTGTGATTAAAAAAAACATTTTTTCTAGGGACAGAAAACTGTAGGTAGGGAGAGTGTTTTTTTTCTTTCACTCTGCAAGTCCTTGTTTCCAGGGACCTGTAAGGACAGTGAGTTAATTTTCCTTGTGCTATATTGTGATTAAAAAAAACATTTTTTCTAGGGACAGAAAACTGTAGGTAGGGAGAGTGTTTTTTTTCTTTCACTCTGCAAGTCCTTGTTTCCAGGGACCTGTAAGGACAGTGAGTTAATTGTCCTTGTGCTATATTGTGCTTAAAAAAAACATTTATTCTAGGGACAGAAAACTCTAGGTAGGGACAGTGTCAGTTTCTTTCACTCTGCAAGTCCTTGTTTCCAGGGACCTGTAAGGACAGTGAGTTAATTTTCCTTGTGCTATATTGTGCTTAAAAAAAACATTTATTCTAGGGACAGAAAACTCTAGGTAGGGACAGTGTCAGTTTCTTTCACTCTGCAAGTCCTTGTTTCCAGGGACCTGGAGAGACATTGAGTGAATTGTCCTTGTGCTATATTGTGATTAAAAAAAACATTTATTCTAGGGATAGAAAACTCTAGGTAGGGACAGTGTCAGTTTCTTTCACTGTGAAAGTCCTTGTTTCAAGGGACAGAGAAGGACACCTGAAGGTAGCCCTTATTGCTTTTTTCCCATCTCCCTGCAGGCCATCTATTAGAATGTCTGGAAGGCAAACAAGGAGAGGCAGACAGTCAGGAGGCAATAAAAGAGGGCAAGCAGGCTCTGTGTCTGGGGGCAACAGTGCTGGTCGTGGACGCGGTGCATTGTCATCAGCACATGGCCATGGGACACGCTTGTCCTTCTTTTCGGCAGCTGGACATGTTGAGCCACATCATGCCGAAGACTTGGTAGAGTGGATGACCAAGCCCTCCTCCTCCTCCTCATCCTCTCTCACCCAGGCTCAGGGTACTGGAAAAGCAGCTGCCAAAGCGTCGTCTTCCCTGGTATCAATGTCAGACAAATCATCAGTCACTCCTTCCCTAGACCCACCATGTCCTCCTCCTGAGGAGTCCCCCGAACTGTTTCAGCACAGTGTTGGGTACATGCTCCAGGAGGATGCCCAGCGTTTCGAAGGGTCTGATGATGAAACCCAGCTAGAGGAAGGCAGTAGCGTGAGAGCAGACAGAGGGGATGCTCAAGAAGGACACCAATCTGGCAGTCATGTTCCAGCAGCTGCAGCATACTGCCAGATTGGCTCCAGTGATGAGGAGGGAGGGGATGATGAGGTCAATGACTCCACGTGGGTGCCTAATAGGAGAGAGGAGGAGGAGGAGGATGAGGAGGAGGCACATCTCCAACGAGGCAGGATGCCCTTTGGTGGCCAGCGTAAGGGCAGTACACCGACGGAATCACACCGCAGAGCTCCGCCTGTGCAGGGCGCTGCCTCTGCCCGTCATTCAAAAAGTTCTTTGGTGTGGGCCTTTTTTGAGGCTAGTGCATCAGATCGCACAGCTGCTGTTTGCAACATATGTCTCAAGCGTATATCGCGTGGCCAAAACATCAGCCGCTTGGGTACCACATGCCTGACCAGACATATGTTGACCTGCCATGCAGCTCGTTGGCAAGCCTACCTCAAAGACCCACACCAAAGAACAAAGCGGACCTCTCCTTGCACCGCATCAGCTGGGATCTCCAACCCCACTATAACTTCAGTCCTCTCTGAAACATGCACTGAGAGGAATGAAGGTGTAGAATTAGGTGTGTCACAGCCAAGTACTTGCGCCCACTCTGCTAGCAGTACACCGACGTCCGATTCTAGCAGGCAAATTTCCCTGCCCCAGCTGCTGGACCGTCGAAAGAAGTTCACTCCCAGCCATCCACATGCCCAGCGGTTGAATGCTAGCTTGGCTAAATTGCTAGCGCTTCAACTGCTGCCTTTTCAGTTGGTAGACTCGGCCCCCTTCCGTGAGTTTGTGCAATGTGCGGTTCCTCAGTGGCAGGTTCCCAAACGCCACTTTTTCTCACGGAAGGCTATTCCGGCTCTCTACCGGCATGTGGAAGGCAATGTCTTGGCCTCGCTGGACAGGGCGGTCAGCGGTAAGGTGCATATTACCGCTGACTCATGGTCCAGCAGGCATGGACAGGGACGTTACCTTTCTTTCACGGCCCATTGGGTCACTCTTTTGGCAGCTGGGAAGGATTCAGGACAAGGTGCAGTAGTGTTGGAGGTTGTCCCACCGCCACGCCTCCAAAATGCTACTACTGGTTGTGACACACCTCTCTCCTCCACCCCCTCCTCTTCTTCTTCCTCCATGGCCTCTTCCTGTGGTTTGTCCTATGAACCAGCGGTGCTCCGTAGCCGTTCACGGGGCTACGCAAGTACGCAGGCAAAAAGATGCCATGCCGTGCTTGCGCTGGTGTGTTTGGGGGACAGAAGCCACACTGGGGCAGAGGTCCTGTCTGCTCTGCAGGGCCAGGCCGAGAGGTGGTTGACGCCACGCCAGCTTAAGCCAGGAATGGTGGTTTGCGACAATGGCACCAACCTCCTCTCCGCCCTCCGACAGGGACAACTGACCCATGTGCCCTGTGTGGCTCACGTCCTTAACCTGGTGGTGCAGCGCTTCTTGGGCAGGTACCCGGGCTTACAGGATGTCCTGAGGCAGGCCAGGAAAGTCTGTGTGCATTTCCGCAGATCTTATAATGCCAGTGCTCGCCTGGCTGAGCTGCAAAAGGAGTTGAACCTGCCCAAGAACCGCCTTATATGTGACATGCCCACCAGGTGGAACTCAACGTTGGCCATGCTGCAGCGGCTGCACACGCAGCAGAGGGCCATCAATGAGTACCTGTGCGACTACGGCACCAGGACAGGGTCAGGGGAGCTTGGTTTTTTTTCTCCACGCCAGTGGGGCATGATCAGGGATGCATGCACTGTCCTGGCACCATTTGAGGAGGCCACGAGGATGGTGAGCAGTGACAGTGCATGCATCAGTGACACTGTACCTCTTGTCCACCTGTTGGAGCACACGCTGCGTGGAATAATGGACAGGGCACTTGAGGCAGAACAGAGGCAGGAAGAGGAGGACTTCCTTGCCTCTCAAGGCCCCCTTTACCCAGACAGTGTTCCTTCTGTCCCACCCATCGCACAGGAAGAGGAGGAGGAGGAGGAGGAGGAGGAGGAGGAGGATTGTGTCAGCATGGAGGTGGAGGCTGGCACTCAGCATCATCAGCAGCAGTCTTTTAGGGATGATTTACAGTCCCAAGAAACCAGTGGACTTGTACGTGGCTGGGAGGAGGTGGCTGCGGATCATGTCGTCCTTAGTGACCCAGAGGACTCCGGAGCGAATGCTTCAGCAAACCTACGCTGCATGGCCTCCCTGATCCTGCAAAGTCTGCGGAAGGATCCTCGTATTCTTCGGATCAAGGAGAGGGACCATTACTGGCTGGCCACTCTCCTTGATCCACGGTACAAGGGTAAGGTTGCGGACCTTATGTTACCGTCGCAGAGGGAGCAGAGGATGAGACAACTCCGGGAGGCCTTGCAGAAAGGTCTGTGCAACGCGTTCCCAGAGACTGGGAGGTTGCAAACTCCTGGTCCTGGACAACGAGTTGCTGAGGCTTCGGCCAGTCAAAGAAGGAGCGGTGGGGAAGGTGGCCGTCTGACCGATGCGTTCAGACAATTCTTTAGTCCGCAGCCCCAAAGTATGATCGGTTCCAGCAACCATCGCCAGCGTCTGATAAACATGGTGCAGGAATATCTAGGGGCAAGGTCAGACTTGGACACCTTCCCCACCGAAAATCCTCTGGCTTACTGGGTCTTGAGGATGGATCACTGGCCAGAGCTTGCACAGTATGCAATTGAGCTACTGGCCTGTCCTGCATCCAGCGTTCTTTCGGAACGCACATTCAGTGCTGCTGGAGGATTTGTCACGGATCACAGGGTGCGCCTGTCCACCGACTCGGTTGATCGACTGACTTTCATCAAGATGAACCAGTCTTGGATCACCACCAGCTACCACACACCTGATGCTGATATAACAGACTAATTGATTTTAAAATGTCACATCCCTTCAAGACTGATGCTGATGCTGAGTGCCTGTGCTGTTATGTTGACTGCCTATCCTCCTCCTCCGAGTCCTCAATGATACGATTGATGATGATAGCTTGGAAGATCATTTTTGTTTATGGGTGCCGCCACCAGTGCCTAACGCCCAATTTTTCAGCCCCTGTTTAACAGTGGCGTGTAATTACAATTTTTGAAGCAATACTTTGCAACAGGGCTCATTGCTGTGCTCCAAGTACAGTATCTGTGAGGAGTTGCAGTGTTGTGCCACCAGTGCCTAAGGCCCAATTTTTCAGCCCCTGTTTAACAGGGGCGTGTCATTACAATTTTTGAAGCAATACTTTGCAACAGGGCTCATTGCTGTGCTCCAAGTACAGTATCTGTGAAGGGTTGCAGTGTTGTGCCACCAGTGCCTAAGGCCCAATTTTTCAGCCCCTGTTCAACAGGGGCATGTAATTACAATTCTTGATCTAATAATTCACAGCAGGGCCCATTGCTGCACCCACCAAGAGTAACTGTCAGGGCTTACAGTGTTGTGGCACCAGCACCACCATCAAAGGCCCAATTTTTACTACCACTGTTCAACAATTATATGTAATTAAAATTCCTGATATAATAGTTGACAGCAGGGCGTTCCAGCACCAACCAAGAGTAACTGTGAGTGCTTACAGTGTTGTGCCAACACCAACAACTAAGGGGCCTATTTCTGCAGAGTATATACGGCAGGTCCCTACTTTCAAACATCCAACTTACAAACGACTCCTACTTGCAAACGCAAGAAGACAACAGGAAGTGAGAGGAAATCTACCACTAGGAAGGAAAATTCTCTCCTGTAAGAATAAATATGGGAGAAAGGTGTCTCCTCTGTACTGATGCTTTATCAGCAATCCTTGTTTCAAGAAAAACACCACATTTCAAAAACAGTTGTCATTAGGACGGAAAGTGAGGTGAAATGTTCTGAACAGGGGCACAGACAGCAAAACAAATGTTACAGGGGTGATAACCCTTACCTATGTTTTCCAAAAAGTTTAAAAATAGATTTTTGGTCTGGAGCTACACTTCAACAATGTACCTGTTCAAAATTACAAACAGATTCTACATAAGAACAAACCTACAGTCCCTGTCTTGTATGCACCGCCTGTATACGGCTGTTCAGAGTATATAGGGCCTTTTTTATTTTATGTGCGGGGTTCCCCTTAATATCCATACAAGACCCAAAGGGGCTGGTAATGGGCTGGGGTAGGGGGGGGGGTCATGGGGTAGCTATGCCATTTTTCTTAAAGATTTTCATCCATATTACCGGGACCAGACATTACATTAAAGCCGCAAGCAGTTTTAAATGGCTTTTTTTTCCTTTAGAAGTGTCATTTTGTGCAGGGACAGTTCTAAACACGGGAAACACGTGGCACTTCACAGGCATACTTTAGACACCCCCCAGGTACGATATTTAAAGGAATATTTGACTTTTTTTTTTTCACTTTATGCATCATTAAAATGACTGCTCCCGGAAAACGACCGTTTTTAAAACTTATTTTTGCATTGATACATGTCCCCTGGTGCAGAACCCGGGTTCCCAAACCCTTTTTAGGACAATAACATGCATAATAGTTGTTATAATTAGCACTTTAGAATTCGAACGTTCGCATCCATTGTATTTAATAGGGTTCTAATGTTCGTTCGAACTTTCGGTCCGTTCGCGGGTTCTGGTGCGAACCGAACCCGGGGGTGTTCGGCTCATCACTAATCACTACTAATATCTGCACTCCAATACACACAGCTCACTCTCCAGTATCCATATCACTACTAATATCTGCACTCCAATACACGCAGCTCACTCTCCAGTATCCATACTACTAATAATATCTGCACTCCAATACACAGAGCTCACTCTCCAGTATCCATACCACTAATAATATCTGCACTCCAATACACACAGCTCACTCTCCAGTATCCATACCGATACTAATATCTGCACTCCAATATACACAGCTCACTCTCCATTATCCATACCACTAATAATATCTGCACTCCAATACACGCAGCTCACTCTCCAGTACCCATACCACTAATAATATCTGCACTCCAATACACGCAGCTCACTCTCCAGTACCCATACCACTAATAATATCTGCACTCCAATACACGCAGCTCACTCTCCAGTATCCGTGCAACCAATGACATCTATGCTCCAGCACACACAGCTCATTCTCCAGGAACTACCGTATGCCACAAACTATATCTACACTCCAGCTCACTCTCCATTATCCAGGCCACAAATGGTATCTACACTCCAGCTCACACAGCTCACCCTCCAGTATACATGCCACCAATGACATCTACACTCCAGTACACACAGCTCACTCTCCAGTATCCATCCCATCAATGCAACTATGCTCCAGCACTCTCCAGCATCCATGTCACCAATAACATCTACATTACAGCACACACGGCTCACTCTCCATCAACCATGCTACCAATGACATCTATGTTCCAGCACACACAGCTCACTCTCCAGTATACATGCCACCAATGACATCTACACTCCAGTACACACAGTTCACTCTCCAGTATCCATCTCATCAATGCAACTATGCTCCAGCACTCTCCAGCATCCATGTCACCAATAACATCTACGTTACAGCACACACGGCTCACTCTCCATCAACCATGCTACCAATGACATCTACACTCCAGCACACACAGCTCACTCTCCAGTTTTCATTCCACCAATGACATATATGCTTCAGCACACACAGCTCACTCTCCAGCATCCATGCCACCAATGACATCTACATTCCAGCACTCTCCAGTATCCATGCCACCAATGACATTTACACTCCAGCACACACAACTCACTCTCCAGTTTTCATTCCACCAATGACATATATGCTTCCGCACACACAGCTCACTCTCCAGCATCCATGCCACCAATGACATCTACATTCCAGCACTCTCCAGTATCCATGCCACCAATGACATCTACATTACAGCACACAGCTCACTCTCCATAATCCATGCTACCAATGACATCTATGCACCAGGACACACAGCTCATCTCTTCAGTATACATGCCACCAGTGACATTGTTATGTTATTGCATTTCTTATCTTGAAACACTAGTATACAGGTGGCGAAAAAGCACCAGTGGCATCTGTCAAATTTTATGCTTGCATTCTTCGTAGCTGACATAATTAAGGCATAAAACAGGTCTGTCCTTTGATTACATACTCTGTGCTGAAAGTTGTCCCACTTTGCCATCTCTGTAAGGTGAGAGTAAAGTGATAGGGGTTCATATAAAGTCTTTTCTGCTCTCTGCTTTGCTTTGTTATCCTGATACATAGATAGGAGGGCAAAAACGCTTTATCTGTCAGCTTTTTAGATTTTAACAGATCCTGTATTGGAATTTATACACAGATTAGACACACGCTGTTCTATTGAATTCCAATGTCTATTATTAAAGAGGAATTAAAGTTCCAAAATAAATTACTAAAATATAGTTATTATGAAGAACAGACATGCCACAAAAAAAAAATCTTCCTGTTTCAATTTTTTGTTCGTTTGTGCGCACTACAGTGTACACACCCAGCTCATTCAAATAATTTGTAGAATGTTAAGAAAAGAGTTGGGTGCCAGGCAGGCCCGTCGCGACAAGGCAAGCAACCAAGCAATTGCTTGGGGCCCCGAGATGGCTTCCTATAAATGCTGCAGCAGCCTGAGCACTCTATAGAAAGCCTCAGGCGGCTGCAGCACTGCTGCCTCTCTCGTCACTTCCTCTTCCCTGTAGCGTGGCCGAGCTCCTCTTCCTTCCTCCTGTCAGTCCAGCCGGGTACCACGCGGTACAGGAGATTCAGTTTCCTGTTCCTGGCCGGACTGACAAGAAGTGCACACTGAGTGCTTACTTCCTTTCAGTCCGGCCGGGAACAGGAAACTGAATCTCCTGCCGCGCGGTACGGTAGGGAGGGGGGGGGGGAATAAAAAAAAAAAAAGTTAATGTGAGTGTGTATGTATGTGTGTGTGTGTGTGTGTTTTCAGTATGTTGGATTTAGTTATTATGCACTTTTTTAATATATATTTGATTTTATGGTACAGTGGTGTTTTTTGCAAATGTTCAATTGTTGAAAATTTTCAAATTTTATGCACATTATATGCAACATCAGTATTTGCACTGTAAACATTTTTTATTTATATAAAGTGTGGGTGAACTTAAACTGTATCACTATGCTGTGGTTCCTGTAGGCTTTGCGTGTGTGCGGGGGGGGGGGGGGGTTGGGGGGCCTCCATGTCCATTTTGCTTGGGGCCCCCAAGTTCCTTCAAATGGACCTGGTGCCAGGATGCATGCTTGGGAGTTACATCATTAGCTTCTACCCAAAAGTGGTCTCAGAAGATGTCGGACACTGGAGACCAGCAGAAGATGCTAGTGGCCATGGACAAAGTAAAAAAAGACATCGTAGACAATGTATCACTAGAGGGTAAATGTCCTGCAAGTACCCTGCACATGGTAAAGTTTCATTTTGAATAGAGAGTATTCTGAATGTTTGTTCCTAATAAAACAGTTTGAAACCTTAACCCATCATCACAATCTGGTGTTATCTCATTTCAAAAGGACACTACATACCTGTCCCAATTGGCCCAATCTAGTTCAAACCTACTTATCCATTCCTATTCTATCAGCGAACAAAACTTAAATGATTCCTTAGTAATTACCCAATAATCGCTTAACATGGAGATTACCACACCATGCAGTCCCTTGCTTCTGGAGTTTAAAACATTCTTTTAGTGACCTTCAACGCCATTACGAGGAGACCTTCTTCCATTGAAATTGTTTAATGCCGATCATTAACCTATTTCACAATATCCTGCTACAATAATTCTCTATAACCTATTTCAGGTACTTTTTGCATTGTCCATGACATTAATCTGTCAGCCAATTACAGGAAACCCATTATCTCACATGACAAATGCTTTTCTGATTCACATGTTTTCCATGTTGCTGGCTGTAAAATGAATACAGAGGTGACATTTACTCCATTAGTTTGTAGGCATCTGTAGACTTGCCAACATGTACACCTGTAATATTAAACAGATACAAAACCTGAAATATAAAAAGGTAAATGTAAACACCGAAGGGTGTCTACATAAAAGTTTGTGTAGCCTCCTGAGCTATGAGAGAGGCCTTAAAAAGTGAGGCAACAAATAAATATCAACGTATTACTTCTCCAATGTCTGAACTCTGCCATATCCTAACCCCTGTAAAGTGTTACACTCTTTTTTTTCTACCAGTGTTCCTCCAGAAGCTGATAGGGTTGCCATTGACATATGACCAGTGGAGTCTATACTCTTGGTGTTTAGGAACGTAACCACTAACACCCAGTATTTTTCTAGATATCTGTAAGGCTGCTTTAACACTAAAAATGCCCGGGCATCGGCGGTAAAACGCTGCTATTTTTAGTGGCGCTTTACTGTCGTTTTTGCGGCTCTTTTCAAAAAAGGGTTAAATTTGTAGAATGATTTGATTTCAATGGGCAGGGGCGCTTTAGGAGCGGTGTATACACCACTCCTAAAGCGCTGCAAATAAGCTGCTTGCAGGACTTTTACTGACGCCCTGCCAGCGCAGCGCTCCAGTGTGAAAGCATTCGGGCTTTCAAACTGGGATTGCAGCTGAGACTTTTTTCAGGCGCTTTACAGGCGCTATTTTTAGCGCTAAAGTGCCTGAAAAACGCCTCCAGTGTGAAAGGGGTCCAAAGGTGTCGTTCCCACTGACCATCACTGCAAGGGGCATTCTTCCTGCTGACCACTGATGTGAACAGCATTCTTTCCACTGATGGCTGATGTAAGGGACATTCTTTCAATTGACCACTCATGTAAAGAGCATTCTTCCCATAGACCATGTAAGTTGCAGTCTTCCACATGATCACCGATATAACGGGCATTCTTCTCACTGACAACCAATGTAAGTAGCATTTTTCCTACTGACCATGTAAGAAGTATTTTTCCCCATTTATCACCGATGTAAGAAGCTTTCTTTCTACTGACCACTGTTGTGAGGGGCATTCTTCCCTTTGACCACTAATGCAGGAAGTATTTTTCCCACTGGCCACCGATGTAAGGAACATTCTTTCTCCTGACCACTAATGTAAGGGACGTTCTTCCCATTGGCCACCAATGTAAGAAGTATTTTCCCACTGACCACCAATATGAGGAGCATTCTTTCTCCTGACCTCTGTTGTAAGGGTCATTCTTCCTACTGACCACTAATGTAAGGGACATTCTTCCCATTGGCCACCAATGTAAGAAGTATTTTCTCACTGACCGCCAATGTAAGGAGAATTCTTCCCATTGACCACAAATGTAAGAAGTATTTTTTCCACTGACCACCAATGTAAGAAGCATTCTTCCCATTGACCACCAAAATAAGGGGCATTCCCAAAGACCACCTTTTCTTCTGTACAGACCGCCAAATGAGAATTTTTTTTTATAATTTCACCTTTCTTATTCTGCAGTGAGCCCTCTCAATATCCTCTGTACCTCCTTTATTTCCACTATAGTATTCTTGCAAAATTTTGTAACAAATCCCCAGAAGAAAAAAAAGGAAAAAGTTATCACAAATAGTTGATCAGAGGCTTGGTACTGTCCCCTCTAATATCGAACCACAAGATTTACCCTGTAGAGAAGGGGATCACATCCAAAAAAGGAAGGGGAACTCCTAAATCCACAGGGAAGAGGGACTTTAAATGTGCCAACCAATGAGGAAAAAACAAAAATCCAATGCATTAAAACATAGGTTTATTGTATCACATTAAAATTAAGTTCCATCATATTAAAATCACATAATAAGTAGCAAGTGATATGTTTAAGCAGACGATATAAGATGATACAAGCGTGTGAAATCAACGCGTTTTGCTGTATTAGCTTCCCAGGATTCACGGGTCGGCTTAAACTCGAGTATATACGGTACTCGTATAATGCATGCTGACAATAAATTTAGGTGATCTACCACTGGATCCCCCAATTGACCAAAATAAAAATGTGTGGAGCCAGCAAGGTTCAACTTGGGCCCACAAAAGATTTGATGGTGGCAGACTGTCCCCTCTAACCCTGCTGCCCTAGCCAGTGGCCCATGAATGCCATGATAGGTACACAATAACAAATTACACAAGTAACGAACAAACAAACATACAAAAAACTCAATGAACCAAATTTGGAAAAATTTTCATGGCAAAATACATTTTACCAAAATTACGTCACACGCCCCAGCTTGACTCTAGCTGCTAAAGAGACCCTGGGTACTTTCAAACCATAAGACAAAATAGTCAGGCCATAATACCACAGTTTACCAGCAGTTGTGGCTCTTGTAAAATATTGCTGTCGTGATGGGTGGAACCCAACCTTATTGGTACTACCCTTTTATGCCCTTGGCAAAGCTAAAGCATAAGTCTATGAATGTATACTAAACATGCAGACATCATAGTGACCAATTAGAGTTTGGTCACCTTATGAAAATGTTAGCCACATGGTAAACAAACACCACCACACCTGCCTATTTGAACCTTGTGTTACTGCTGTATCTGCTGCTCTCAATGTTCTGAAATCAGCAGAGCGCAGGCCTAGTGGGACCGCTAATCTACGCAAGGCTCACAAATCTCTTTCAAGCTGTGTATCTTTCTTTATAAAGGAGCCAGAAGCAGCTGAAAGGAAATTAATTATTCTGGCAGTAATTGTTCAAGAAAGAAGCAGATCTGAGAGAACAAATTAGTAATTAAATCATAATTAAGCACACTTACCTAATTTAATGATTCTACAGTCATTTAAGAAGCCTTAATTGGCTCCAGAGTTGGAGCAATAACAAGACGGCAATGTATGAGGTCAGGAGAAAAGGTTTAATTGATCATAATAAGTCTTTGATGGCCAAGGATGAATTATCTCATTGAATATCGGCCCTGGCCAAAAGTCAAGTGCCACCTCGCCAAAGAGGAAGGGAAAGGCTGCAGACTGGCACAGGCCCACTAAGGATGTTTTGGTGAAATTTTTGCATCCCTTTAAAAGGAGATGTTTGGGGTTTTAGAAAATGTTGCCATTACACCAAATCCATCTGGCAGTTTTGATCTCCCCTACTTCCTTAAAGGTATTAACAAAAGTATTTTCTGTTTATCAGGAGTCAACATCTGATGTGATACATCCAAAAAGAAAAATCATATCTGACATGGAGCTGCGATACGACTTATAATCCACAGATGTCTCTGAGGATGAAATCTCAAATATTTCTGGTCATTAGAAGACCACTGTGATAAACGGGAGCCAGGCGACAGGTATCGGGCATAGACCACATTTCAAACCATGAATGTGTATGTAGCGGGGTATTGCTTTAACAACCCAGAGACTACCCTTACCCAGGGTGCATTGCCCAGCGCAAAGACTGCTGGGGTGGGCTATTTAACTGGAGGGCGGGCCGGAGCTCGCTCTCTTTGGACATCGCCCGCCCGGCAAGTGGAACTCTGTGCTGAGTCTGCTGTTCCTGACAGGGCCTGAAGCCTAGGCCCTGTATTTCCAAAGAGCGTTCCGTATCCACTGAGGAGCCTGAGGGACGTCTCATCCTGCTACCGCTTTACTACTACTACCAGGAGGACCGAAGATCCAGGTGTCGTGGAATCTGTGTACCAAGACACAGGTACGGAAGATACGGACGCGGACTGGTCCGGTTGGGTGAGAGAGCACCTGCTCAGAGATTACATACATGATCTCTAGGCCCAGTGACTGCCATTCCAGGCTTACTGTTTAGTGTTTGTAGTTGCACGCCGGAGGGACAGTGCATTTAAAGAGTATTAGTGACAAGATCTTTGCTCACCAAGTTTATCAACCTTTATTCGTGTGGATTACAAATTGTTCGAGAAGTGCACCAGCGTTTGCTAGCGAAGATTCTCCTCCACAGGACTTTCACATAGTAAAGTCAGGCCTGACTTATCAGTGTAGACATTTCTGGGCGCCATCTTGCCCACGAGGGGGGGGGGGAAGCTGCAGCGGGGCCTGTTAGCTATCTATGTACAGGATTGCATATCGGTTTACTTGCTAATACCCCTTTTATTGCAGGGCTCTGCATATGATATTGTACACTGTTTATCTGCTTAATCATTACCTTCAGTAAAGTGCCAGAATTAAGCAGGCTAATTGTTTGTGTCATTACTGTGCAGGAGAAACTGTCAGTGTTTGCCATCCAGTATTACTGTGTGCCTTTATTGCAGGATTATGTTACCAAGAGTTACAGGTCTCACCATTCTATCTTCTCCTACTAACTGTGCCAAGGGAGGGTAGAGCCAATTGCTGGGGGTTGACAGAGGTGGCTTACAGGCCCAAAAATCATACCAGCAACCCTCTTAGCTGGGGATATCGCTACACGTATATAAAGTAATTCTTTTTAAGTATTTGAATAAAATGGCGATGGGTTAGAACTCTTGTCTGGTTTTTATTGCTGTATGTTCCTTTTAAAGAGAGTCACCCTTTCTATTTGTCCTGTTGATCACTGAATACAAATAATCCCTCTCCTTGGAGGGATTTACTCTCATTTTGTTCTTCTTCTTAAAAGAAAATCTCTTCTTGAAAGAAAATCTCTTAAAAGGGACGATTGGCAAAAAAGAAAAAAAAAAGAAAAAACCGTCAGAGGTGTTAACTGTTTCCTGTTTCTATTTAGAGAAAAAATAAAAAAAGTTCTGACTTGTCCAAGATGTGGCTGTATGTAAGTTCTGTGAAAGGTAGCTCTTCCTCTTTGTTGCACGCGTTGACTCCTACCATAACTTCCGACGCACTATTCCCAACGCACGCCTTCCTGTAGAAATGGCTGTGCATATAAGTGGATGCTTGAGCGACCACCGGCTGGAACCCTGTCAAGTGTTTAGATGGCAGGAATATGACGTAATTTGATGTCAGGGGGCATGGCTAAGGTTTTTTTCTTGCTCACTGATTGGTGGATGGTTCTTTAAATATTTTTTGTACTGTATCACACTTTGTCACATGCCTGATGTCTCCGAAACGCTGCTATCTGCTGTAATGATGTGATCGCTGATTAAAGCTTAGGACCCAGGAGAACCCTGGTGTGCTGGTAACATTCTTTTGCTCTGACTCCAATAAACCATACTTACATTGGGCTTGCTTGGCACAATGTAAATATGCATATGTGGTCCATGATCATCCTCTGTGGAAGTTGTAAATCACTGTTGTAGCCTGAGTTACTACAGTAATGGCTGCGGCCTTCTATGTGGTGTGCAGCAACTGCCCTTCTGCATAGTAACCACAGGGGGCCCTCACTTGGCAGGTCTGCCATTTAGAGAATGCCTTGCATTTTTCTATTTTTCTCAGTATATGTAAAGCATTCTCTGATTGGACACAAGGTGAAGAATATGATGTCACCCCCCCCCCCCCCTCGCCAGCTCATTTAGTCAGAAAACACTTTGCTTTGAATGGGAATGCAATCTGTCCCAGTGTAAGTAAGAGAAATGTATTATCCCTGGAGTTCATCTTAAAGTGATTGTAAAGTCTTGTTTTTTTCCCCCATAAAAATAATAAACATGTTATACGTACCTCCTCTGTGTAGTGGATTTGCACATAGCAGCCCAGAGCTTCCTCTTCTCAGGTCCCTCTTTTGTGATCCTGGCCCCTCCCTCCTTTTGAGTGCCCCCACAGCAAACAGCTTGCTATGAAGGCACCCGAGCAGAGCTGCAGCTCCCGGTGTTCTATGCAGGCAAAGGGAGAACATACAAACTCTAGGCAAGAAGTGTCTTGGTTGAGATTTGAACCAATGACCTTAGTGCTGCGAGGCAGAAGTGCTAACCTCTTAGCCAGTTTAAGTAGAGGCTGAGAATAGTACCAATGTTGCATGGGACACATACTTTATACAAAATAAAAATAACACTAATGAGGTAGTGGGACATCTTCCAGTGCTACTCTACAAACAGCCTTTTCCCTTTGTTTTTGAGTAGTCAATAGTCTTGATAGTCTTGATAGTCATGGGCAGCACAGTGGCTAAGTGGTTAGCACTTCCACATAGCAGCACTAGGGCCGTTGGTTCAATTCCCAACCACGACACTACCTGCCTGGAGTTTGCATGTTCTCATTGTGCCTGCGTGGTTTTCCTTTGCGTACTCTGGTTTCCCCCCACACTCCAAAGACATGCTGGTAAGTTAATTGGCTCCTGTCTAAATTGGCCCTAGTATGTGTGTAGCGGCCTCCACCCTCTCCTCTCTACTCTGGCGCTCGTCTAGGGGTACTTTGTGGAGGAGAGAGTGTGGGGTCACCACGCCAAGTCCCCCTGCAGAGTATGTGCAGTGAGAGACGATCCTCTTTTACCTTCGGGTCGGTGTTCTGCATCTGGAGACCTCCTCCTGGTTTTCTCTAACAGTGTCTGCCAGTAAATGAGCCCCACACCACTAAAGTCCAACACTCCTTTATTCTTCCAATGACAGAGTAATGCACAGACAGTTGGACTCCCTCAACGAACAGAACAGACGGGGGGGGGGGGTGGATGCGAGTAGGCCCAGGCACAATGAACTCTCCACTTTCCTTCCTGAAAGTGGGTTGCGGTCTCCAAGCGAAGGGGGATTTCCTTCCAGGCGGTCTCCGATGGAAGGCTCGCCTGCCACCGGCAATATGCTGCACCAGGTCTTCAAGCAAGTATCTCCCACCGGTCCATTACGCCCTCCGGATTCGGGTACCCACTCCCAGGGTCCCCTAGGATCTCCTTCCTTCACGGAAATCAGTGTTGGGCACTGAGCTCCAGACCTCCATCCGAGTACCTCACCCCAGGCTAAAGGTGCCTGGGATGGAACACGACCTCCGAACGTCCTCTAGGCCTAGGCCGCCTAGAGGACCGACACGAACCACCGCCCACAGGCTGAAGGTGCCCGGGACTCGACCCCGTGACAAAGATGGCCGGCCCCTTTATACCCTCTCCCAGCAAGCACGGCGGGTTCCCCGCCCCACCATACTGCTGCCGAGGGAGGACAAAAAGGGAGCCCGGCACACAGCAATGGTTCAACCCCAGCCCAAGGCGACAACGTCACCCGCTGGGCTGCAGGGAACTGCACATCACTGGTGTCTCTGCCAGTTTTAAATACACAGAAAAGTGTATACCCGCTACACTCTCCCCCTGGTGATTTGACACTGGTCCCCAGTGTCTGGAACAAACCATGCCCTCAAGGGCTGACATAGTCCAATCCAGAAACCGACTGAAAATTGTAAAAAGTCCAAAAAACTTTGAAAACTAAAACTAGTTAGAGCAGTTGTGCCTGAGCCTCACATGAAAAGGGAGGGAAAGGGAAACAACAACACTTAACAACAACCTTGAAATCACATTTTCACATTACACTTTTCCCCACCCATCCTGACTAAGACCCACCCCATACTCAGTGGTCTTGATGGGATGCTCTCCTGCAGAGGGGAAAAGAAAGTTAACACACATAAACCCTGACACATGTATTCGTGTGAGAATGAAAAAACTTCTCCGCAGAGAAATCCTTTCCTTCATAAAGTGTGTGTGTAAACAGTGATATCGATGCGCAACACTGCCACCTGGTGACAGCATTGCGGTAACTGCACTCGTAGAACTTTCCTTCTTCTCTTGAGCCCTATCTACCCCAGAGTCCATGATTTCTTGCTGGAGAATGGAAGAACAAACAGGAACAGTCCTTCTTCCTCTGGGTAGCAAGAACAACAACCCCGGAAAGTTCAGCAGCATAAAGAACAAAAACCGAGTCTCTCTTCTATATATAGAATCAAGGGTGCGGCAGGACAAGTGGCTTCAAGTGCTGATCCATGGTCTCCAGATGGTACTCGACATCTTCCCCTTCATACAATAGCTCCCTGGACAAGTACGGGTACTCCCATCCATACTCAGCAGCAACCTTCTGGCCAAATAGGCGTTGTAGTCTCGCCAGAGGAGGCATAGTGGTTCTGTCCCCTTCGTCAGGCAAAACTATTGAGTCTGGGTGGCGAGGGGCCTTGATTACATCTGGTCTGGGCATAGGTGCCCGCAACAACAGTCTCTTTTCCCTGGCATTAGGTGCAGGAGGCACCGGGAAGGCAAGAGTAGGCTGGGGACAGGACCCCTCCTCAGGCGCTGGTGCCTCCACCCGGGGTGTACTATCCCCTGTAGACATGGGTGGGTCCCTGGTTCTGCGGGACGAGGCAAGAGGTACTTTGTCCCAGCCCTTTTGAGCAAACAGTTTGTCTATGGCGACATCGTCTCCCAGATTGGAGAACGACTCTAGGTCGGAGGTGTCACACTCCTCCACGGGTATGTAGCCTGTAGTGGAAGCGGGACTACCACCCCCCACGGACACACAGGGTTGTGGATCCCCGACACCTCCGCCTACACACCAAGTCCCTCCGCCTGGCTTACCTCTGCCTTTTCTTGAGGCAGGACGTGCGGAACTCTTCTTACCGTATTCATCCGGGCCAGGCGTAGGCAGGCAAGATGGTCCACCGCAACCGCTGGACGGGACTACCATACCGGTCTTTCTCTTTGGCGGTGGACGCTGTGAGACAGTGGTGACCGAGTCAGCATCCTCGGATTTCTCCCGTTGAGTACTCGCGACCTCCTCCGCGGTCGCTGCAGTGCGCACAGGGATGGCTGTCAAAGCAGTGATTCCTCCAACTTGAGTGGTGCTGCCTGTGGTACGGCTGGGGTAGATGGTTCTTGGCTTCTCAATGACTGTATCTACCTCGAATAGGAACTCCCCACAGACTTCGCATCGCCCGAATGGCTTCAGATGACACACCAGTCCCGAGCAGCCGGGACAAATCACACCCAGGGCCTCAACGTCCATGCATGAATACAGGGCGGATCGTCCCCTTGGCTTTAGCCGAATCCCTGTATCGGTCACCGGAGCAGCAGCAGTCAAAGACGTGGTGGAAGGATGAAGTGGAACCCACGCTGTTTGTCCGAACATGGTGACTTGCTGTTGGTCCATCGCGCACTGCAAAGTTTTGCACCAAAGTCCCACGTGTAGTCCTTCACACGTATTGGACTCCTCCCCTTTGCTCCAGTTTGCTGGCTTTTTCTTCCTGAGTCACGCCCACGAACTAAGCGGTGGGGGTGTGCCTGGTGGCGCAGTGCAAATAGAAGCCCCCACGTGTAGTCCTTCACACGGCTGAGCTCCCCTCTTTCCTCGCTACTCTGTGCGGGCCTTTCCCTTCACTGGGTCATGTCCACGACTTTGAGCAGGGATGCCCTTTTTCTCCAATAATATGGCCGACTTACTCAGAACTCCTCCGGGCAGACACGTTCAAACTCCGTAGTAGCACGAACACCATCCCGGACCCGAGCCCCCACGTGTAGCGGCCTCCACCCTCTCCTCTCTACTCTGGCGCTCGTCTAGGGGTACTCTGTGGAAGAGAGAGTGCGGGGTCACCACGCCAAGTCCCCCTGCAGAGTATGTGCAGTAAGAGACGATCCTCTTTTACCTTCGGGTCGGTGTTCTGCATCTGGAGACCTCCTCCTGGTTTTCTCGAACAGTGTCTGCCAGTAAATGAGCCCCACACCACTAAAGTCCAACACTCCTTTATTCTTCCAATGACAGAGTAATGCACCTACAGTTGGACTCCCTCAACGAACAGAACAGACGGGGGGGTGTGGATGCGAGTAGGCCCAGGCACAATTAACTCTCCACTTTCCTTCCTGAAAGTCGGTTGCGGTCTCCAAGCAAATTGGGATTACCTTCCAGGCGGTCTCCGATGGAAGGCTCACCTGTCACCGGCAATATGCTGCACCAGGTCTTCAAGCAAGTATCTCCCACCGGTCCATTACACCCTCCGGATTCGGGTACCCACTCCCAGGGTCCCCTAGGATCTCCTCCCCTCGCGGAACTCAGTGTTGGGCACTGAGCTCCAGACCTCCATCCGAGTACCTCACCCCAGGCTAAAGGTGCCTGGGATGGAACACGACCTCCGAATGTCCTCTAGGCCTAGGCCGCCTAGAGGACCGACACGAACCACCGCCCACAGGCTGAAGGTGCCCGGGACTCGACCCCGTGACAAAGATGGCCGGCCCCTTTATACCCTCTCCCAGCAAGCACGGCGGGTTCCCCGCCCCACCATACTGCTGCCGAGGGAGGACAAAAAGGGAGCCCGGCACACAGCAATGGTTCAACCCCAGTCCAAGGCGACAGCGCCACCCGCTGGGCTGCAGGGAACTGCACATCACTGGTGTCTCTGCCAGTTTTAAATACACAGAAAAGTGTATACCCGCTACATGTGTATGTATGAATGTGAGTTAGGGACCTTAGACCGTAAGCTCCTTGAGGGCAGGGGCTGATGTGAACGTACAAAATATAAGGAAAGTGTTGCATAAATTGATGGTGCTATATAAGTACCTGTAATAAATAAATAAGAATTATTCTGCCAGAGAATAAAGCCACTAGACAAGAGGGCCGGTGCCTATAAGACCATTTGCATATATTAACTAGAAAGGAAACAGCCATAGGTATGCACAGTCTATTGCGTTAGGGTGTGCTCCCCAAAGCTCAAACACATAGTGGATGGTGTCAAGAGGGATGGGAGCGTGGCACTCTCACAGTAATAAGAACATTAAAGTGGTTGTAAACCCACTGAGACAACTTGCACCTACAGGTAAGCCTAGATTAAGGCTTACCTGTAGGTGCAAGAAATATCTCCTTAACCTACACAGTTGCAGAAAACACTGCACCGATGTCTACGGCGCATGCGAGGCGTAGACAACGGCGCAGGTGCACTGAGCATGCCGGTTTTCTGAATGGGAGAATGCCAGTCCCGCGTGCATGCGTGTGACATCATCGCCGCTCTGGCCAATCACAGCGCCGGAGCCACGATACCCGGAAGACGGTCGGAGGGGACATGGTGGCGAAGGGGAACGAGGAGCGCATCGGAGGCTTCAATCTGAGGTAAGTGCCACATAATGAGCTAGTACGCATAGCATACTAGCTCATTATGCCTTTTTCTTGCAGGGTTTTTTTTTTTCCAGCAAACAATTTTTTAGGTTTACTTCCTCTTTAACATTTACATGGCACAAATAGGTAATTTGACTACTGTATATACTTTATCACAAACCCTCTTATCCTACAATAACTAAAGAACCTAAAACATAGCCGTTGGATACTTATAAAATGTTTACCTTTCGAGTCCACTTTTTCCCACACTGGGGGGAACCCATGATGGTAGAAACCAAAGAAAAAAAAGAGGAAAATTAGAGATTAGAGTGGCAGTCCTCTAGGGTGTGTCTGCCATGTATGACATTCAAAGAAGTCAAAATCTGTTGTCCCGTGTTTTATCTGTCCAAAAGAGACGACCTAGCATGGCTTTATAAGATGCAGTATCGATATCTATTCGCTTAGGTAGGACAAAAGCGAGGGAAAGTCAAGAAATTCTACCCAAGGAGTCCACACTTCCCTAAACTCAAGCCTCGTACACACGGCCGAGATTCTCGTCGAAAAAAACATGTCGTTTTTTTCAACGAGATTCTTGGACAAGAAACTTGTCCCGGCCGCGGTTCTTTGAATGGAGCGAACGCGGTGACGTCATCGAATACGACGAGCATGCGCTCGTCACATTCGATGCCGTCGCCGCCATCTTGGTATACCCTACCTATGCCTAGGAAGATACCGCGCATGCGTCAAATTCATTTCGAACATGCGCGGGCTTCCCGGAGGACAGGTAAGTGTACACACACTCACTTTTCTCGTCGAGAAACAGGCTGACGAGAATCTCGACGAGAAAATAGAGAGCAGGTTCTCTATTTTCTCGTCGAGATTACTTGTCGGTTTTCTTGACGAGAAACCATACACACGAACAAATTTCTCGGCAAGACATCTCTGCCAGCAAGTGTCTTGCTGGTTCTTGCCGAGAAACTCGGTCGTGTGTACGAGGCCTCAGTGTGCTTTCTGTTCGCTTTGGCTATCATCTCTTCCATGTGCATTATGTTATTAATTTCCACTACCCAGTCTCGTATTGACGGTGTTGCAGGGGATTTCCAGTATCTGGGAATCAGTGCTCTCCCTGCTATCAGCAGAAATCGTAATATTCCCATCTTAATGGATTGGAATGATCCCAGGATCCAGAGGCGTAGCTTGAAGCTTGTGGGCCCCGATGCAAAAGTTGACCTGCCCCCCCCCCCCACTACCTCCCACCACTTTCACAGTGTGTGCAGATACACCCACCGCACGCCAAGATACTCAAAGTGGCTTAAGAGTTTTGAGTTCCCAGAGTTCCTCCTTACATCAGAGGACAGGGATCACCACTGGGGAATCAGAGGACAGGGACCCTTGGCAGAGCTCCTTTCCCATCCCAGCACTGTATACAGCTCCCCCCCCCCACACACTACACAGGGCAGAAATCACATTTCTTTACACACAGTCTGTCAGCCTTCACAGGGTGTATCTGGCTTTTATGTTGCTGTTTTGACCTGTGAAATTCTCTGGTCGGAACAACAGTGTAGTTGCAGTAGACAGATACACCTTGTACAGATCGTGGCTAACTGGCTGTGTTGTAAAGGAATGTGATTTCTGCACTGCGAGGGAGGAGCAGTATAGAGTGCTGTAATGGGAAAGGAGCTCATCAGCCGGGCATAGCATCCAGGGCGGAGGGGGTGGTAAGGGGACTTTGTGGGGGGGGGGGGGCGCAACTTAGATCTGGGGGGGGCAAAGCCAAGTGACATAAAATCTGGTGCCTGCAGCCCCTCAGGGGCCCCTCAGGAGGTGTTAAAGGATTTGTTTTAGCAATTTTTGAAGGTTTCTCTGTCAGTGTTGGCAAGTGTTGGGGGAAAGCCACCTCCCGGAGGTTTGTGTCTTTTCCCCAGTTGTCAGGAAAGTGGGGTAAGCGGAAATCCCCGGGTGGAGGGGGGGTACAGTGAATATCGGCTAATGACTAGGAGACACTGAGCAGTGTCTTACCTCACCAGTGACATCGGTCTCATCGTGGCTACAGGACGGCACTCTCCTCCTCTTAATTCGCTGGGCGCGGTTACCATTCCATGCATACAGCACAGACACTTTCCCATCCTGGGCTGTTCTCACCCCATGCTCCTCTCCATTCAGGAAATGTTTCACAGATTCTCCTTAGCCAGCCATGAGAATGAAGGGGTGTGGACTGTGTAAGGCAAAGTGGAAGCCCAGTACTGGAGCCTGGCTGTGGGGCCCTAGGGCACATTGGAGCTGGACTTTGTGGAGGATATGATAATATGACACAGAGGCTGCAGGGCCCCCTGGAGCTAGGGGAGGGGTTGCGATTGTGACCCATGCAACCCCTTATGCTACGCCTATGCCAGGATCATGGATAGGAGAGCTACTTCTGGGGCCTCTGACCATACCTTGCCTGTGATCAGGTGACTAAGCTGGAATATGGCTGACCAAAGTGGTTTTATTGATGGGCAAGACCACCACACATAAAGATGTGCACCTCTTGACTTGCCACATCTCCAACATAAATCTGATGTAGCTGGGTTGATTTTTTTTAATAGAGTCGGGTAACAATACCATCTAATTTTGTAGTTTCTTTCCTGTGAATGGGAAGCTAAAGTGGATTTGAATGTAAAGGTGAAAGCTTTATCCTAGTCCTCCGGAAGTAGGCTATTGCCCAATTCCCGCTCCCAGTCTCATTTTTTTTACAATTTAATTTAATTTTAATTTTTTTTACAAGTTTTTTTTTAGGATCCCTGTTAGGGGGCTTTGGTGAAATTTCAGGGGTTCAAACAAGGGGTATCTGCGCCACCACAGGGTGATTAGGGTGTGCCCAGGCACACCTTGTTTACACGCCTATGGAAACAGCAAGCTCTTTCATACCATGGGCTAGACTTCTAATGCTCCCTGGCCACAAGCTGCCTGTCTTTCCTAATCAGAAATCACTTTTTTGGAATCTTTTTGGGTAAAAGGTATAAGATTTGCCTTTGAATGTTCTACTTTTGTATAAGCCACTGATACAACTTCATCATACAAAGTATAATTTCCTACCACCCCTCTCCCCATCTTGTGGCTATGAAAACGAAACCACGCCATGGCTATTGACTGCACGGTGTAGCTTTGGCTACAGGAACGGCCCCTCTCTTCCATCATCCTGTCATATCCGTCTGGATAAATAATGAAGACGCCAGAGCAGGAGTTCACTTACTGTTAGTTAAATTCCATCGGCATAATGGATGAATATTTGTTTATAATTTCTGTACGCGGCCCCAGTGTCAGCTGCTTGCTCCTATTTGCATAGGTAGATTGAGCTGTTGCGAGGTTAATGAGCGCGCACGGATAACAAATGAGTTTTATCAGCGGCTCGCCTGTTCTCTAAATGTTTGATAAATTCGGCATGGATTATGCCAGCATTATCAGGTTTTAGTGCTTCAACTCGTCACGTTAAGTCTACGCCAAAAGCTTTCCTGATCCTTCTCCGACTGACAGCTTTTTACAGTGCACGCCGTGATCGCCGTGGCAAGCGAACGGCAGACAGGGGAAGGCTGTCTCAGCAGCAGATGCTGGGTAATTAAACATACGGTTTGCTCCTTCTGAGCGGCTTTGCAGCGTGCCGCAGATGCAGTTTGTTTAGTTTTGGCTGGAAACACAGTCTCCCAACGAGGAGAAATAAACCAAATATAAACAAGCGGAGGACAGAAAGTGGGCAGGAACGGGAGAATATGACTTTCCGTCTACGCTAATCGACTTCTTTCATTTTCATTTACATTTCATTTCCTAATAAAGACGCGATTATTTAGGGCCGTACGGAACGTGAGCTGGAGATTAACCCACTGTTGACCGGTTCCCCATTATTATTTGTTTCTTTTTAAATTTTTTAAGGTTATGCAAATTAGGGATTAAATATACTATTTGGTGATTAAAAAATCTTAGGTGCATCTGAGCCCTTGGCGCTTACGTTTTAGTTTCGTTAACCGCTTGCCGACCAGCCGCCGCAGTTATTCTGCGGCAGGTTTGCTCGGCTGCGCAAATCGCCGTAGGTGTACGTCGGGGCTCGAACACGGCGATCTGTGAGTGCGATTGGGCCATCAGGGGAGCCAATCAGCAGGTCTCGATGTCCGCCGGCCGCCCGCGGTCGTTCCCCGCAGTGACAGAACAGGGATCTGCCTGTGTAAACAAAGCAGATCTCCGTTCTGTCAGGGGAGATCACACAGATCCTGTCTTTCTGCTAAGCTACGGATCAGTGTGTTGTCCCAGGCAGCCCATTCCCCCAACCAGTTAGAACACACATAAGGAACACAGTTAAACCCTTGATCGCACCTGATGTTAACCCCTTCCCTGCCAGTGTCATTAGTACAATTACCGTATTTATCGGCGTATAACACGCGCCAGCGTATAACACGCACCCCAAGTTTAGGAGGGAATTTTAAGGAAAAAACTTTTAGGAGGGAACTTTAGGGAAAAAAACTTACATTTAAATGCAGCCTTGTCCATCTGCAGCCTTGCCCAGTGTCCATCATTGCAGCCTTGCCCAGTGTCCATCTGCAGCCTTGCCCAGTGCCTTTGCAGCCTTGCCTTGCCCAGTGCCAGTCTCTGCAATGTTTGAATTTGGCGCCGATTTCCGCTGTGGAGAGGAGCGAGCGGAGCCGAGTGTACTTCGGCTAGACTCGGCTCCTCTCGCAGTCCCGCCCATCTGATTGCGCCGCTGACATACAGAAAGCCGAGTGTACTTCGGCTAGACTCGGCTCTGCTCACAGTCAGGGGCGGGACTGCGAGAGGAGCCGAGACTAGCTGAAGTACACTCAGCTTTCTGTATGTCAGTGGAGGTGGGCGAGAGGAGCCGAGTAAAGCTGAGTGTACTTCGGCTTTGTGTATCTCGGCTCCGCTCGCTCGTTTCAGCGGGGGATCAGCGTATAACACGCACCCACGATTTCCCCCTGATTTTAAGGGGAAAAAGTGCGTGTTATACGCTGATAAATACGGTACTTTTGATTACTGTAACAATGTCACTGGTTCCCAAAAAAGTGTAAAAAATGTCAGTAGACTTTTTTTCATTTTGATATGTATGTAGCAAAGCGGATTGTGTTGTTTGTTTTTTAAGTGTTTTATTGTTTGTGAATTATTTGGAAAATTAATAAACAGATATTTGAAATAAAAAAATAAAAAAAAATTCAGTTAGGTGTCTGATCTGTCTGCCGCAATGTCGCAGTCCCGCTAATAATCGCAGATCACCGCCATTACTAGTAAAAAATAATAATAATAATAAAAATGCCATAAATCTATACCCTATTTTGTAGATGCTATAACATTTGCGCAAACCAATCAATATACGTTTATTGGGGGGGTTTTTTGACCAAAAATATGTAGCAAATTACAAATTGGCCTAAACTGATAAAGATTTTTTTTTAATTGTTTTATTGGGTGTGTTTTATAGCAGAAAATAAAAAATATTGTTTTGTTTTTTTTAAATCGTCTGTATTTTTTTGTTTTTAGTGCAAAAAATAAAAACCGCAGAGGTGATCAAATACCACCAAAAGAAATCTCTATTTGTGGGAAAAAAAGGAAATCAATTTTGTTTGGGTACAGCGTCGCACGACCGCACAGTTGTCAGTTAAAGCGACGCAGTGCCGTATCGCAAAAAAATTCCTGGTCAGGAAGTGGGTAAATCCTTTCGGGGCTGAAGTGGTTACGGCCCCTTCTACACAGGGTGGATCCGCTGGACAGATTCCGCTAGTTCAGTGGGGGATCATTCCGTTGATCCCCGCTGAGCAGGTGGATAACAGGTCTGTCTCCACTCACTGTGCAGGGACGGAGCTGTCAGAGCCCCACTGTTCTCTACGGGGAGCTTGGATGAAATTGGACAGCTGTCCGTTTCCATCCGATCCCTACCGATCCACTAAACAGATTGCAAAGGTTTCTCCAAACGTCTGTTTTAAGCGGATCTTGTCAGATTGCATGGCAGGCGGGTGTCAGCTGACACATCTCCACTGACATCCCCTGCCCATAGAAGTCAATGGGAGGTCCGCTCAGATCTGCCTGAATAACGGACAGGCGGATCAGAGGCGGGCTGATTGTGTGAAAGTGGCTTAATGTTAGTCCGGATTTTGGCACACTCCCTACTGGAGGGCATGCTTTGAAAAGGATTGCTACAGTGAGCACCATTCATTCTAATGAAACACAGTGAAGTTATCACTTACATGCACTTTATTGCCAAAAGTTTTGGGACACCTGCCTTTACACACACATGAACTTTATTGGCATCCCAGTCTTAGTCCGTAGGGTTCAATATTGGGTTGGCCCACCCTTTGCACCTATAACAGTTTCAACTCTTCTGGGAAGGTTGTCCACAAGGTTTAGGAGGGTGTCTATGGGAATGTTTGACCATTATTCCAGAAGCACTTTGGTGAGGTCAGGCACTGATGTTGGACGGGAAGGCCTGGCTTGCAGTCTCTGCTCTAATTCATCCCAAAGGTGTTCTTTCAGGTTGAGGTCAGGACTCTGTGCAGGCCAGTCAGGTTCCTCCACCCCAAACTCCCTCATCCATGTCTTTATGGACTTTGCTTTGTGCACTGGTGAGCAGTCATGTTGGAACAGGAAGGGGCCATCCCCAAACTGTTCCCACAAAGTTGGGAGGATGAAATTGTCCAAAATGTCTTTGTATGCTGAACCCTTAAGGAACTAGGGGGCCAAGCCCAACCCCTGAAAAACAACCCCACACCATAATCTCCCCTCCACCAAATGATTTGGAGGGGTGGCCCAATACTTTTGCCAATATAGTGTGGATTAGCAAGTTTGGGGTGGAGGAACTTGACTGGTCTGCCCAGAGTCCTGACTTCAACCCAATAGAACACCTTTGGGATGAATTGGAGTGAAGACTGCGAGCCAGGCCTTCTCATCCAACATCAGTGCCTGATCTAACAAATGTTCTTCCTGAAGAATGGTCAAACATTCCCATAGACACACTCCTAAACCTTGTGGACAGCTTTCCCAGAAGAGTAAGCACTGAACCTACGGTGTGAAACGCGTCAGCTTGTCTGCTTGTATTTTGCTGTGGCGTGGATTTTTGTGATCTTTTAATAAAGGAACCGTTGTTCGGAGTGCAGCTGTCCAAGAATTTCTTCCTAGTTTCGCATTATCGTATGCATTGTCTGCACCCGTGGCTTAGGATAGGAGTGAAAGATCAATCGAGTACATCTGAGCGGTAACTTCATCCCTTGAAGCTGTTATAGCTGCAAAGGGGGGGGGGGCAACTCAATATTGAACCCTACGGACTAAGACTGGGATGCCATTAATTTGACGTGCATGTAAAGTCAGGTGTCCCAATACTTTTGGCAATATAGTGTATAGTAAGTCTTTTGGCTTAAGGAACTCTTTTGGGTTAGCATTTGGTGGGCAAGAGGAACAAGCAGTTGGCCCCCCATTTAATAGGTGCCTTAGCCAGAGGTGTAAAGGGAAATTCAGTTACCATGTGCAAGTATTCTGTAACTCTTCTATTTCCCCCCAAGCAGTTTATACTACATTATGTTATAGCCATTAGAAAGCCCTTTTAATCATTCCTTTCACATGCCTAGGTTGCTTGAAACAGAGACACTTCTACTAAAACATCATTGTAAAAGGCTGGCGCAGTTTTTAGATACTTTTACAGATTTTGTTGGAAGTTTTGTATGTTTTTCCCATTTTTCTATTTATGGTCTATGTTATACACCGAAACACCCATATCAGTCCCTGCCCCCAAAGGAGCTTACAGTCTGCTGTCCCATTCACATGCATACAGGCAGGGCCGCCGTCAGGAATTTTGGGGCCCCTTACACAGCTTCAGGCATGGGGAGACAGAGGAGAACCAGGGGGGGGGGGTGCTGCCGCCACAAATTGAGAAGCGGGGGGGGCTGCCGCGAATTGAGAAGCAGGGGGGTTGCCACGAATTGAGAAGCTGCCGCCAGAAATTGTTGAGGTCGGGGGGGCTGACGAGCAGGGAAAAAAACAAAAGAACAAAAAGATTTATAAAAAAAGGGGGGTTGCCATCCGGGGCCCTGGGGGACCTCTTGGCCCCTTACAAAAAAAGTAAAAAAAAAAAAATTATAAAAAAAAGAATAAAAAAAGGGGGCTGCCATGTGGGGCCCTGGGGACTTCCGGGCCTCTGGGGACCTCTGGGCCCCTTACCAAAAAAAAAAATAATAATAAAAAAATAAAAATAAATGTATAAAAAAAAGGGGTGGGGTCTCCATCCGGGGCCCTGGGGACCTCCGGGCCCCTGGGGACGTCTGGGCCCCTTACAAAAAAAATTATAAAAAAAAAAAAAGGGGGGTTGCCATCCGGGCCCCTGGGGACCTACGTGCCCCTTACAGGTGTACTGCCTGTACCCCCCTGATGGTGGCCCTGCATACAGGCACACATATAGATACACACTCTACCACCAGTTTGTTCCCTTATTAAATATAATTAGGCTACCAGCTTTATACCCTGTCTCCTCCATACCCTGGAAAATGCCATACTGAGATGCCTTATTTATCCCATTCATGCCTTATGCCCCGTACACACGATCGGACCTTTTTCCGACCAAACTCCCATCGGAATTCCGACAGAATTTCATCGGAAAAAAATAGAACAGGACAGGTTCTATTTGAAAATTTCGATAGAATTCATCGGAATTTCTCCGATGGGGCCCACACACGGTTCCGAATTTCCGATGAAAAAACCCCAACGGATTCCGTCTGACTTTTTTCATCGGGAATTCCTATCGTGTGTACGCGGCATAAGCCTATTTTTGACATTTGTTGCTTACAAGTTAAAATCCATATTTTTTTGCTAGAAAAGTACTCAGAACCCCCAATCATTGTATATTTTTTTTTAGTAGAGAATCTAGAGAATAAAATGGCGATTCTTGTAATATTTTATGTTTTGTGCAGGGGTCTTTCAAATGCAACTTTTTGGGGGAAAAATACACTTTTCATGAATTTAAAAAAAAATTAACAGTAAAGTTAGCCCAATTTTTTTGTATAATGTGAAAGATAATGTTACGCCGAGTAAATCGATACCAAACATGTCACGCTTTAAAATTGCGCCTGCTCGTGGAATGGCGACAAACTACAGTACCTTAAAAATCTCCATAGGCGACACTTTAAAAAAATTAACGTTTACCAGGTTAGAGTTACAGAGGAGGTCTAGTGCTAGAATTATTGCTCTCACTATGAGGATCGCGGTGATACCTCACATGTGTGATTTGAACACCGTTTACATATGCGGGCGCGACTTACATATTCGTTTTCTTTACTGCGCATGCTCGCGGGGATGGGGGCGCTTTAAAATGTTTTATTTTTTTCTTATTTGTTTTTATTTTTTTACATTGTGTTTAAAAAAAATAAAAATTTGATCACTTTTATTGCTGTCACAAGGAATGTAAACATCCCTTATGACAGTAATAAGTGGTGACAGGTACTCTTTATGGAGGGATTGGGCGTCTTAAAGACCCCCAATCCCTCCTTTGCACTTCAAAGTATTCAGATCGCCGAAAACGGCGATTCTGAATACTGTATTTTTTTTTTAAACCGGCGCCATTGGCAGCCGCGTAAACCGGAAGTGACGTTGTGACGTCGCTTCCGTGTTTACAGAGAAAATAAGTGGCGGATCGGGTCTCCTGGTGGGACGGGAGGCCCCGTAAGAGCTGCGGAAGGCGGCGGGAGGGGGGATGTCCCCTCCCACTCCTCCGGGATAACAACCGAGCGGCTTTTAGCTGCATCGGTTGTTATCCCTGGAAAGCTAACCGCCCGCTCTAAAAAAAACGGTACCGGGATGATGTCTGCAGCTGCGGGCATCATCCCGGTATAACCCCCTAATGCCGAGGCCGCATATATGCTTACGGTCGGCGCGAAGGGGGTTAAACATCTAGTTTCATTGACCCCACAGCAGGATGCATTCATTTATTGCATTGGCAAGGCATGCTTTTTAGGTATGTTGGGCTTTTGATGCAAATTGGTCTTATTGAAGATAATGGAATTTCAAATCTTTGTATACTGGAAAATACAGCAGAACACACTACAATGCATCTAGTCAAAATAAGCCTATACATACTGTATATATATTGTATATACTGTATATATATATATACTGTGCATCCGGAAAGTCTTCACAGCTCTTCACTTTTTCCACATTTGGCTATGTAACAGCCTTATTCCAAAATGGATTAAAGCGGAGTGCCACCCAAAAATGGAACTTCCGCTTTAAGTGCCGGTGATCCCCTGACATGCCACATTTAGCATGTAATATTTTTTTTGGGGGGGGGGGGAGCGGGTACCCTGTTTTTAGAGGCACCCATCTCCCACTTCCTCCTGGGGCTCTGCGGCGCCGGAAGGAAGATCACCTCTCCCTCCCTGCAATCTTCTGGGACACGTCACAGATCCCAGAAAATTGCCCGGCCATTTACAGCGCGCATGCGAAGCGCGTGCCCGGCTGTGAAGCCACAGCCGGGCGCCCACAGTTAAAATGCCGGCACCGCGGAGAGGAGGGGGAGAGGAGCGAGGCTTAGTGCACCTGCATCGCTGGACCGTGGGACAGGTGAGCGTCTGTCTATTAAAAGTCAGCAGCTACACATTTTGTAGCTGCTGACTTTTAAATGGGTGGAAGTCCGCTTTAAATTCATTCTTTTCCTCAAAATTCTACAAACAATACCCCATAATGAAAACATGAAAGATGTTTGTTTGAAATCTTTGCAAATGTATTAATAAAAAAAAAATACGCCATGTACACAAGTATTCACAGCCTTTGCCATGACACTCAAAATTGAGCTCAGGTACATCCTGTTTCCACTGATCATCCTAGAGATGTTTCTACAACTTCATTGGAGTCCACATGTGGTAAATTCAGTTGATTTGACATGATTTGGAAAGGCGCACACCTGTCTATATAAAGGTCCCACAGTTAACAGTGCATGTCAGAGCACAAACTAAGCCATGAAGTCCAAGGAATTGTCTGTTGACCTCCGAGACAGGATTGTATGGAGGTACAGATCAGGGGAAGGGTACAGAAAAATGTCTGCAGCATTGAAGGTCCCAATGAGCACAGTGGCCTCCATTATCTGTAAATGGAAGAAGTTTTGAATCACCAGGACTCTTCCTAGAGCGGGCCGCCCAGCCAAACTGAGTGATCGGGGGAGAAGGGCCTTAGTCAGGGAGGTGACCAAGAACCCAATGGTCACTCTGACAGAGCTCCCGCGTTTCTCTGTGGAGAGAGGAGAAGCTTTCAGAGAAACAACCATCTCTGCAGCACTCCACCACTCAGGCCTGTATGGGGGAGTGGCCAGACGAAAGCCACTCCTCAGTAAAAGGCACATGACAGCCGGCTTGGAGTTTGCTAAAAGACACCTGAAGGACTCTCAGACCATGAGATACAAGATCTCTGGTCTGATGAAACAAAGATTGAACTCTTTGGCCTGAATGGCAAGCTTCATGTCTGGAGGAAACCAGGCACCGCTCATCGCCTGGCCAATACCATCCCTACAGTGAAGCATGGTGGTGGAAGCATTGTGCGGTGGGGATGTTTTTTAGCGTCAGGAACTGGGAGACGAGTCAGGATCGAGGGAAAGATGAATGCAGCATTGTACAGAGACATCCTTGATGAAAACCTGCTCCAGAGCGCTCTGGACCTCAGACTGGGGCAAAGGTTCATCTTCCAACAGGACAACGACCCTAAGCACACAGCCAAGATAACAAAGAAGTGGCTATGAGACAACTCTGTGAATGTCCTTGAGTGGCCCAGCCAGAGCCCAGACTTGAACCCGATCTCTGGAGAGATCTAAAAAAGGCTGTGCAGCGACGCTCCCCATCCAACCTGATGAGCTTGAGAGGTCCTTCAAAGAAGAATGGGAGAAACTGCCCAAAAATAGGTGCGCGAGCTTGTAGCATCATATTCAAAAAAAGACTTGAGGCTGTAATTGGTGCCAAAGGAGCTTCACCAAAGTATTGAGCAAAGGCCGTGACTATTTATGTACATGGGATTATTAAAAAAAAAAAATATTTTTAATAAATTTGCAAAGACAAACTTCCTTCACATTGTCATTATGGGGTATTGTTTGTAGAATTCTGAGGAAAATAATGAATTTAATCCATTTTGGAATAAGGCCGTAACATAAAATGTGGAAAAAAGTGAAGCGCTGTGAATACCTTCCAGATGCACTGTGTGCGTTTATATATAATATATTTTTTTCTCAATAAAGATTGTGCGTCTGTCTAATCTGCAAGTCATCTATACTGTCTGCCTTTATAAGAGCTGATTAATGAATATTTGTACGAATGGGAAATATTGCAGTAGCCCATAGCAACTAGTCAGGTATTGGCTTCCCTTCTACAAATTACACTGTATAATAGAGCAGTAAATTGAGCTGATATGAGCTCCTTTGTTTTTCACTTACATTTTCCCTATAGCCTTTCTAAGCTGCTCTGACCCACAAATGATAAATTGCGTTAAAATGGCCATTCAAGCACAGTGAAAACATTGTATAATAAAAATAAATAATATATGGGGGTAATCCTCTAACACATATTGTTATCTTAACCAAGGATGTGGTCTTGCTCAAAATAAATTATTATATAACTAACTGTTAAATGTCCCTAACCCAAATTTACAAAATCTTAGAAATTGAGATTGATGACGGATTCGCAAATTTAAAAAAAATGCATTGGATAAAAGAGTGGGATTTAATAACAAATCTCTAATTTTGGCCCCATATTATCAGGTTTTTGAAAAAAAAAAAAAAAGTTCATAGACAATGTAGACTAATACAATGAGTTTCAATATGTAATAAACTTTGAAAAAGGTTCCTGCACTACTTTTGCCTGACTTTGGTTTTCAGCCCATTCAGTATCATTGAAGTCGGATAAAAGTCGGATCCTCGTCCTAACTATCCGACTTGTGACATCCGACATGGTGATTACAGCAGCAGGAAAAGGAATTTATGTCACACTGGGATTGTTTTAAATGGTCAAAGGACAAGTCGGACTATCTCAAAGTCGGAGCAAAATCGTATCCTGTTCATTCAAGTCGGATGGAAGTACTACTTACTGTATATTGACAAGAGGCGGGGTCAACGGGTGATATCATCTGGAGGCCCCACCCCTAATGACATCACTGCCCCATCATACCAATATAAGTAGTGGCACACCGCGCACCCAGAATTTGAGCGGGAGAGAGCGTTGAGTCAACATCAGAAGAAGAACAGGGGGAGAAGACAGTGGAGAAGACTCGGCAGAGACAGAAGACAGCAGACAGAGGGAGAAGACAGCGGAGAAGACCCGGCAGAGACAGAAGACAGCAGACAGAGGGAGAAGAACCGGAGAGGGTCTGGTATGGATTTTGGCGTGGGGGTTCCCCTTAAAACCCATACCAGACCGAAGGGCTTGGTATGGTCTTTGAGGGGGAATCCGTGATGTTTTTTTTTATTATTTGGGCGTGGAGTTCCCCCTAAAGATTCATACTAGACACAAAGTGTCTGCATTGTCAGTATCAAAGGCGTATCCCCGTTCATTGAAGTCGGACGGATGTCGGACTTCAAGTCACAGGGCAAAGTCGGATCCACAGACATATGACTGTTGTGTCGTACCAGTGTGAACCCGGCTTTATACCAGTGTGATCCTGGCATTATACCAGTGTGAACCCGGATTTATACCAGTGAGAACCCGGATTTATACCAGTGTGAACTCGGCTTTATACCAGTGTGAACCCGGCTTTCTACCAGTGTGAACCCGGATTTATACCAGTGTGAACCCGGATTTATACCAGTGTGAACCCGGCTTTATACCAGTGTGAACCCGGATTTATACCAGTGTGAACCCGGATTTATACCAGTTTGAACCCGGCTTTATACCAGTGTGAACCCGGATTTATACCAGTGTGAACCCGGCTTTATACCAGTGTAAACCCGGATTTATACCAGTGTGAACCCGGCTTTATACCAGTGTGAACCCGGATTTATACCAGTATGAACCCGGATTTATACCTGTGTGAACCCGGCTTTATACCAGTGTGAACCCGGCGGCCCCTTTTACACTGCTCTGTAGCAAAAAAAATTTGCTGTGTTTCAGTTGTGTTAATTGGTGCGTTTTTGGGTTGTCTGCACCTGTGAAAAATGGACATGTGATGCAAAAACACAGACCGCTGTGGGTTTTTACCTCAATTTTGCAACGATTTCCATTTAATTTCAATGGGAAGCTGCGGTTTTGGTGCGGTTTTCCAAACCACACCAAAGATGCAGCATGCAGGACTTTTTCTAAATGCACCGCACCCACAGAACAGTGATGTGAAAAGTCCCCTAGGATTTCAGGCTGGGTTCACACTAGTGCGAATTGGATGCGGGTTTCCCAGCATCCAATTCACATGACATGTGTGCTCTCTATGGAGCTGGTTCACAGGGGGTTCCTCCATTTTTGGGTAGTGCGTTGCACGACCGCGCAATTGTCAGTAATGGCCGGTTCACACTGCTGTGATGCGGGAACCCTGCGAATCCACTGCGGGTTCCCTCATCGCATGTTTTCCGGCAGCAGTTCACACTGCCCTATGCGAAACTGCTGGGAGTGTCAATTAAAAGTTAATGACACCCCTGAATCAGTTTGCATATCGCAGTGCGTTCTGCAAATTCGAACAGGAATCGGCTCGCATGGGTATGAACACCCATGCGATCCGATTCTGCTGCGTACCAAAAAAAGGGTCCTGTGCGAGTTTGGTGCAAATGCAATGTGAATTCAGCCATACTATCTGTATGGCTGAATTTGCATCGCACAGACATTGCATGTGATTTTCACTGCAGTGCGGTGCGAATCACATGTGATCTCGCACCACGCAGCAGTGTGAACTGGCGAATCCAGTGCGGGTTCCCGCATCGCATCTGAATTGCTCAGTCTTTCACACTGAGATCTGCGAACCGCTGCAGGTGTCAATGTAAAGTTAAAGTGGATGTAAAGCCACTCTCATCCTTTCTAAACTACTGCCATAGTGCTGATCTATAAGGATATAGATGCCTCCTGCATGTATCCTTATCTGTCAAATGTCTCCCCTCTGTCTGTTATAAGAACTGAAAAACTGCAGATTCTGTGGGTGGGTCTGTTGTCTGGAGCTCGGTGGGTGGAGTCGTGATGTCAGTAGACTCCCCGCCCACCTCTACACTCCCCTTGTCAACATGCATTTTCTCCTGTGTATTCCTTCTGCTATGATCACTAACATCCAGTCAAAATCCAGAAAAGTAACCACATGACTTCAGAAAAGGAGTGGGGGTGGGAATTAAAAAATAATGCCTGTCTAAAGCTAGTACACAAGATATGTAAATAACAACTTGTCACTCAAAGCAATGGGGCGGAACGGACAAAGGTTTTTCTCTGTTTGTCCGTTTTATCTCACTGAACAATAAAAGAGGATTGCTCAGAGCTGGATTAACTCTTTGTGGCAAGACCTGGCACAAATTATAGGAAATCTTATACACTACATTGTGACGGCAAAAAAATAAATAAAAAAATTTGGGTTTACATCCACTTTAACTACACCCCCAGATCAGTTCGCAGATCGCAGTGCGAACTGTAAAATGGTGCAGGAATCGGATCGCATAAGTGTGAACACTCCTGCGATCCGATTCCACTGCGGACCAAAAAAAAGATCCAGCACCATTTTGGTGGGAACGAGATGCGATTTCAGCCATACAGTTTGTACAGCTAAAATGGCATCGCACAGATAACGCAATGCGATGTGCACAGCAATACGGTGCGAATCTCATGCGATGTCTGGCATCGCACTAGTGTGAACCTGGCCTTAAAGCGACGCAGTGCCGTATTGCAAAAAAAAACGGCCTGGTCATTAAGGGGGAGGGAAAATCCTTCCGGGGCTTAAGTGGTTAATAAAGCCAGATGTGGTAACCCATAGCAACCAGTCGCCAATCACCCTTTTTTTTTCATGAATCTGTTTTGCTGTGACTTGATGAAAGGTGAAATTGGACAGATCGCTCTGGGTCATTGCTCCTTGCACGGTATCACTGCTCCTTGTATTGCCTCATTAATAAAACCTCAATTTGCACTTACCTTTTACAGCACATAGGCGTTGTAATAGAATCGTATGATTTGCTAAAATAAATTGGACTTTTTTTTTTTTTTTTCTGTAAATTTAGCTATTAGCGTCATCTAAAAAAACAAACAAAAAAACACTAGTATAGAATAAGTCATATTATCTCCGGGGTGTTGACAGCGGTGGGGGGGGGGGGGGGGGACGCGTAGTGTCAAAGGCAACGCACTGCATTAGCAGAACAGTCCTTCCAGAGCTTGGCCGCTTTCCTCCACGGCAGCAACTGCTGCCCGTTCCGGCAAATCATGTTAGTGATTATATGGGTAATGAAAAGCAAGCTCTTTTTGTCTGCGCCGCTGATTAATCTGCTCTCTATTTAGCCCTGATTTATGGGGCTCAGCAGTTGAGGTGAATGTTGCCCCATCAGTTCTGCAGCCTATTAGCAGCGCTGTGACCGCGCCATGCCTAGGAGGCTCAAACACTGCCACCGCCAGCCTTCCAGCTTGCCGCCTCACTCCCTCCAATCTGTTTTGCTTGCCGGAGTGACCTTTTATACAGTAAAACACATTAGTTGAATAGCAGCGTCTCATTAAAGGAGTGAATTAACCAGTGAGTCCCTTTTAACGAGATGACAGCCAAGAGGAACGAGTGCCAATGGCCACAGGCATTTGGAAATTTAACTCATGAATCAGACGTGTTAATACGTTCTGCAGCCCCGGAGCTGTAAGAGCTCTTCTAGCCCTTTTCTCTATTCCCGCTCTGCCGCTGTTAGAGTACAGCAGAAAAAAAAAAAAAAGAAAGAAAAAAAAAAAAAAAAAAGCGCATTACTTTCTTCCTGATGGGGGTGTGCGAGCGAAAAAAAAAAAAAAAACGCGGAATAATAAAGCTTGAATTTTTCAATGCAGTTAAAAATGAATCTGACAGATTACTGACAATAGCAGTTCTAGCTGAGACACAGGGAGCACAAGAACTATTAACCATATCATATATCATACAATGTAATTAAATCAAGCCACGGAGTAAAATGGGTTTTTTTCCGGCGAGCGAAATGGCCTCTGTAAGAGCCCTATTAAATGAACTGGAGAGCCGAAATTAAATAATTCACAGTGAGGGATTTTGCATTTATACAAAAATTGTGTGCTTAATTGTCTGTGCCACATTACGAACTTGGCCCTGTGTTAACAATACACCCTGAACATATTACCGGGAGCCGAGCGCAACTGCTTAACACAAATGCAGCACGGGATAATAAAAGAAAAAGGCTTTTAAAAGAGAGAAACACAGCTGCAGATATCCTTGTAAATGTCCGTTTACCTGGCAGCCAAGACGCCAACCGATTGGACAGTAACAGGTTATATTGTCATTAACGTCTGGGCAAAATTAAAGAAAAAAAGTAAATCAGTATGTGTCTCCAATGCATACAAATTTCCCCATATTTTGTCTCCTTAAAAGCATTGCAAGTATAGAAAAAAATACCTGTTGATGTGCTAGAAATCCAGTGTGCTCCTAGGGTTGCCACCTGTCCGGGATTTACCTGGACAGTCCGGGTTTTGAATCTTGTGTTCAGGTTTCAGGCGGACTGAAGCCCAGGCACATTATCATGGCTCCCATCTGTCCCTGATTTCGAGGGACTGTCCCTGATTTGGAGCAATGTCCCTCATTCCTCCTCATTTGTCCCTCATTTTGGTCTGATCTATATAGTTGTATATAAAATGCACTTTTTATCTATCAAAAAGTGTTTTCCAGTGCTAAACCTTTCATCTGATTTCTAAATTGCTGCATTTGTAAATTCCAAATCCAATATAAAGGAATAGTAGTGGTAAAAAAAAGCAATTCTCCTTTAAGGGGGTGTGGCAAGGGGTGTGTCCTATGCCTGCATACTTTTGCTGATAGGTGTCCATCATTCCCATCTCAAAAAGTTGGAAGGTAAAATAAAAAACTAAAAAAAGTTGGGAGATATGCATTATTCAGACTGGGCTGTGGCTCCCTAAGTAACCATGATAGTCACACACCATCCAGGAGCTGTTGATGTCATCAAGAGCAATTTGGCTGCACTTACTTTTCTCTGCGGCACGCTATGCACACCGCATTTCTACTCTTCTTGGGGCACCCAAAAGTGTCTCAGGCCACTAAAGTGTTTGGGTTTGGCTTGAAGAAAAGGTGGCAACCCTGTGTGTTTGTGACATCCTGTTTCAGCTCACAATGCTGATCGTGCTGCACTTAAAGTGCTTGTAAACCTCAGATATTAAAAATGAATAAAGCATATCCCTCTATAGTGTGTACTTGCCTCAATTAACCACTTTAGGTCCTCCCTATAGCAGTTTTACTGCTACAGGGTGGCACCTGATGTACCGGATCACAGCTCAAACACACGCACATGTCCGTTTGTGTATATACCTGTATATATATATATATATATATATATAGATATATATATATAAGTACACCCCTCACATTTTTGAAAATATTTTCTTCTATCTTTTCATGTGACAACACTGAAGAAATAACACTTTGCTACAATGTAAAGTAGTGAGTGTACAGCTTGTGTAACAGTGTAAATTTGCTGTCCCCTCAAAATAACTCAACACACAGCCATTAATGTCAAAACCGCTGGCAACAAAAGTGAGTACACCGCTAAGTGAAAATGTCCAAATTGGACCCAACTAGCCATTTTTCCTCCCCAGTGTCATGTGACTCGTTAGTGTTACATGACACTGGGGAGTGTTAGTGTTAGTGTTACATGACACAAGGTCTCAGGTGTGAATGGGGAGCAGGTGTGTTAAATTTGGTGTTATCGCTCTCACTCTCTCATACTGGCCACTGGAAGATCAACATGACACCTCATGGCAAAGAACTCTCTGAGGATCTGAAAAAAAGAATTGTTGCTCTACATAAAGATGACCTAGGCTATAAGAAGAATGCCAAGATCCTGAAACTGATCTGCAGCACGGTGGCCAAGACCATCCAGCGGTATAACAGGACAGGTTCCACTCAGAACAGGCCTCGCCATGTTCCACCAAAGAAGTTGAGTGCATGTGCTCAGCGTCATATCCAGAGGTTATCTTTGGGAAATAGACGTATGAGTGCTGCCAGCATTGCTGCAGAGGTTGAAGGGGTGGGGGGTCAGCCTGTCAGTGATCAGACCATACGCCGCACACTGCATCAAATTGGTCTGCATAGCTGTCATCCCAGAAGGAAGCCTCTTCTAAAGATGATACACAAGAAAGCCCACAAACAGTTTGCTGAAGACAAGCAGACTAAGGACATGGATTACTGGAACCATGTCCTGAGGTCTGATGAGACCAAGATAAACTTATTTGGTTCAGATGGTGACAAGTGTGTGTGGCGGCAACCAGGTGAGGAGTACAAAGACAAGTGTGTCTTGCCTACAGTCAAGCATGGTGGTGGGAGTGTCATGGTCTGGGGCTGCATGAGTGCTGCCGGCACTGGGGAGCTACAGATCATTGAGGGAACCATGAATGCCAACATGTACTGTGACATACTGAAGCAGAGCATGATCCCCTCCCTTCAGAGACTGGGCCGCAGGGTAGTATTCCAACATGATAACCACCCCAAACACCCCTCCAAGACGACCACTGCCTTGCTAAAGAAGCTGAGGGTAAAGGTGATGGACTGGCCAAGCATGTCTCCAGACCTGTACATTGTAGAAAAGTGTAATTTCTTCAGTGTTGTCACATGAAAAGATATAATAAAATATTTACAAAAATGTGAGGGGTGTACTCACTTTTGTGAGATACTGTATGTATACAGTGCCTTGAAAAAGTATTCATATACCTTGAAATTTTTCACATTTTGTCATATTACAACCAAAAACATAAATGTATTTTATTGGGATTTTATGTGATACATATAATTGAGAAGTGGAAATAAAATGATACCGTAAATGGTTTTCAATTCTTTGTAGAACCACCTTTCTCTGCAATTACAGCTGCAAGTCTTTTTGGGGATGTCTCTACCAGCTTTGCACATCTAGAGCAGGGGTCTCAAACTCAATTTCATCGAGGGCCGCATCAGCATTATGATTGCCCTTAAAAGGGCCGGTTGTATCTGTAAGATTAGATGTCCAGGGCATCCGCTCTACTTACATTAGATGTCAAGAGCCACCCCACCATCAGAAGTTGAGTCCCCCACTCTCCCTTACAACACAGTGCACCCCCCTTTCCTTATGCTGCTGCTGCTGGGAAGAAGCTGGATGCATTGCTTGAAAGCAGAAAGTAAGGTTCTGGAGGAGGACTAGAGGAGGGCTGGAGCTTTCCTGCAGCTGTAGGAGAGGTGTGAGGGCCACATGAAATGGCCTGGAGGGCCAGATTCGGCACGTGGGCCTTGTGTTTGACACCTGTGATTAGTGTTGCCAACCGCCAGTATTTTTACTGGCAGCCAGTAAAAAACAGGCAATTTTCTCCTGCCAGTAAATGCCAGTGTAGCGGGGGTTTACTTTCCCGCCAGTAATTTTGAATTTTTGCGGTGACACCAGTGGTGTATCTCCGGCGGTCCACCGGGTGGCGCTGTCACTTTGGGCCGACGGACGAATCATTGCTGGGTCGAATCCTTTTTTGTCCTACTTCGGCAGCCGTGTGGTGGGGCGGGGAACCCGCTACGCATGCCGGGGAGGGGTATAAAGGGGGCCGGCCATTTTGTCACGGGGTTCGTCGTCCTCTGGGCACTAGGCCTGGAGGACCACCGGAGGCCGTGTTCCATCTCAGGCACCTTTAGCCTGAGATGAGGTACTTGGACGGAGGTCCGGAACTCAGTGCCCAACACTGAGTTCCGCGAGGGAAGGATCCTAGGGTGCTCCGGAGGTGGACGCCTTAATCCGAGGTGGACGTAATGGACCGGGAAGAGCTCCTCATCTGAAGACCCGGTGCAGCATACTGCCGGTGACGGGTGAGCCTCTTGTCGGAGACCGTCCGGAAGGTGAATTCCCTTGTGCGGAGACCATAGCCCACTCTTTGGAGGAGAGTGGAGGAAAGAACTTGTTTCTGGGCCTATGTATCTACACTTTCACACCTCCTGTTCTTTTCGTAAGCAAGTAAGTCTCTGAATAAAGGAGTGTTGGACTTGCAACAGTGTGAGACTCAGTTTCCTGGCAGACGGTTGGACTCGATGCACAATACAGGCCCGAAGGTAAAGAAATAACTCTGGCCAATACCACTTATACATCTGTGGTGGAAGCCTGGCGTAGCGGACCCACTCCCTTTCCCATCATACCCCTAGACCAGAGACATTGCGAGCGAGAACTTTAATAGAGGGGATCGGGAGTGTGGGATAACTGCCCGCTACACCAGTAAAAGTAAAAAGTTGCCAGTAAAAAATATGGCTGCGACACTCGGCTTGGTCCGGAGCTGGCTGCCTGCTACAGTGTGATCGGGCGGCTCTGGCGGAGGCGGTGCCTAAGCATGTCGTGTGATGTCATGGTGCAATGGAGCCAAGCCATAGCCGCCAGAGCCTCGTGTGTGGGTCTGCAGTATGGGAGCAAGACAGGCTGGGACCAGGACAGTCAGTGCTGTTTAGACTGGAGAGGATTGGAGGGACCACTTTGCTTGGAGAGAGACTGTCACTGGAACATGTTGTGTCAGTAAGGTCTCATCATCATCTGTGGTGCTGCACACTGCTGTCAGTGTCACTGGGATAGTCAATTTTATGTGTGTGTCTAATTTCTTGCCCTCCTATCTCCTATCCCTGAGCTACTTACTTACTATATCGAAAATAAAACAAAAAATATATTTTGTGCCTTATTATCTACCTTAAATCATACTGCTAATTGCATATTGTATTTTTTTGTAGCCTAAATACTCAAATTTGCACTTAAAACTGTAATTTTGTAACTTTTGGAAATGGCAGTAAAAACTTGGCTGTGCCAGTAAATTTTGGATGTTGTGTCAGTAAATTTCAATCTGGTAGGTTGGCAACACTGCGCTGTGATCTAGAGAGTGACATTTTTGCCCATTCTAAACGCACCAAAAAATGCACCGCAACAAAAATTGCACTGGAATGCGTGTAAACAAATATGCAAAATTGCATTCGGAACACAGAAATTGTGGTGTGAACCAGCCCCAAATCTTTTTCAGCTGTTAACGTTTATTGCAATAATACCTGGTTATCCTACCATGGAGATTCTTTCTCAGGAACTTTCTGTCATGAGGTGTTAGGATTTACAACTTTGAAGAATAAGAAAATACTATACAGCCCCTATGGGTCGCATTGGAGTCTGTGGACTGTGATGCCCTCTCGGTGGGCAACTTATTATGGCTCCGCCCGAGTATCCGCAGGTCTCTACATAGCCTTGTAACACGCCACTATATAGTCCTATAGGACAAACTCAAAATTAGGTTTGGCCTCCAATCCATATATAATCCACTCCTGTCATACCTCCGCAACCCAGCCTTCTATCCTGCCTGGACTTCTCCCTCATTGTTCCATAGTTGCTCCTTAGCCAACCTCATCAGAGCTTATAAATTCACCCGACATATTTAAGTTGTTTCCTGCCCTCTGTGAACTGCGTGGTCTCCCGAACTCCGAACCTTTCCTTTACCTTCAAATTAAAAACATCGTTGCTTCCTGTTTATAAAGGGATCCATCCCTCCCCAGCATGACAGGCTTTGAGCACACATGCAAATCGGACCCCCATGCCCGAAGTTTGATCTCCACTTTCTATGCCCAGCTTCTAAATCCTCCACCCTATACTTCCCTCCAATATGCAGTTAAATGGGAGAGGGATTTGGGTCTCCAAATATAGGCCAAAGATTGGTCTGATATTTGGGCCGCCACTAAATCGGCATCCCAGAATATTGTGGCACTAGAAACAAACTACCATGTCCTTATGCGCTGGTACCTGGTCCCTGCCCAGATCGCCAAATATCTGCCGAATTACACCCACACCTGCTTTCGTGGCTGCTCAAATGAGGGTACACATCATTACATCTGGTGGTCCTGTCCTCTGGCCCAAGCATTTAAGGCTGACATTTTTCATATAATATCCACTCTGTTTGATAGTCTCCTGGACCCAGACCCAGCCACAGCTCTACTCAACAAAAAACCTCTAGATATAATCTGCCTACAATTTAAATTTCTCATACAGGTTACTACAGCCGTGAAACAAACCATTGCTAAGGCCTGGAAATTGCCAATCCTTAACATCACAGAAACCAAAAATAGAATCACCAGAGCGGTGATTCATGCCAGAGTTGAAGCGGTTCTATTAGATAGAACGCTTATGGAAGCCCTGAGTAGACCACTTTCTCCCAGCCAAATTCGATGAATCATTATTATCCCCCTGACCACTCTGACCAAGAGCCCCTTAAGCTCCTCTGCTGATGATTCCTGCCCCCCCCCGGCATCGGTTCTTGCCCCTCTCATCCTACCCTCCCCCCTTTTCTTTCTCTAGTCTTCTCTCGCTTCTTCCTCCTCCCTCTTCATTTGGTTCAACCTCTCTTCCTTCCCTTCTTACCCCCCCCCCCTTTCCTTTATGTTGGATTGATTAGCCCTCCTTATCCGAGGATATAAATTTTAGTTAGAGTAGACCCTCTATGTATTGTATTGGACTGGACATTAGCCGTAGACATGTGCAATTCGTTTAGTTCCAAATTCGGTTTTTGACTAAATTCAACAAATTCTTTAATTCGAAAATACAAAAATTAACAGAAAATTGAAAAATCCGAAAATTTGAAAATAAGAATTAAAATCCGAAAACCTGAAAAATCGTAAATACAAAATGATAACTAACTAACTAATAATAATACCTATTGCTAACTATTAAATTATAGGTATTGGAATTTACTTTCAAATTTTGCTGTTAGTGAACAAATAGAACTTACCCGAAGTTACGACTTATCCGAAATAACAAATGCCGCAACTAAACGAATTAATAATAATAATAATAAAAACGTTACGTTCATAAACAGCCAAATTTGAAAGGAAATTCCAATACCAATAATGAAATAGTTAGTAATAGTTATTATTATTAGTTAGTTAGTTATATCATTTTAATTTAATGGTTAGCTATTATTAGTTAGCCGGCACTTGAGCCAGCACGAGGAGCGGACGCAGGAGAGGTATTCTTCTGCGCCCGAAATACACATAATACTGCAATTAGGTCCGATCGACGTTAAGGGACATGGCTAAAGGACTTTTTATTTATTTTTTACATTAAATTATTTATCTGATCAGGTTGCCGGTCCCCCCTGCTGGCCGGGCCCGGTACAACAGGGCCAGTTGTACTGGCCTATCAGAGACCCTGTATATATATATATATATATATATATATATATATATATATATATATATATAAATATATATATATATATATACACAGTATTGGTCAAAAAAATTAGGCAGGTGTAAAAAAATGCTGTAAAATAAGAATGCTTTTGGAAATGTTATTATTATTCTTTTATTTTTTTAACAAAATGGAAAGTACATGAACAGAAGAGAAATCCAAATCAAATCAATATTTGTTTTTTTGTTTTGTTTTTTGAAGGAGCTCGGCAGGTAGGTTATTCCAAACGTCTTGGAGAACTAACCACATCTGTGGATGTAGGCTGCCTCAAATCCTTCTGTCTCTTCATGTCATCCCAGACAGACTCGATGATGTTGAGATCAGGGTTCTGTGGAGGCCAAACCATCACTTCCAGGACCATTGTACTTTGTTACGCTGAAGATAGCTATTTTTTTCTTGCCTCTAAATGCTCTATGGTAACCTATGTGCCCATGCACACCTAGATGTTTTCAGGCGTTTAGTGGGGAGTGTTTGAATGGAAAAAATGCTTTATTTGTGCGTTAATATATTATAATGGCCAGATTAATTTACTATTCTTGCCAATAGATTGCAATAATGTCAAATACGCATGCAAAACTTGGCTTTAGCCCTGGTTCACACTGGTGCGTTTTGACATGCGATTTGGCATGTCAAATCGCATGTCAAAACGGCAATATTTGCCACAAATTGCCGGCAATGACACCGTCCTAATCGGTGCGACGCTGCATCTGCGGCGCTGCACCAATTTCAAAAAGTAGTTTCTGTACTACTGTAGCTGCCTCACCTCTCTCCCTTGCTTTATCGGTTATATGGCTGTTGTCTAGGGGTACCTGGGAGAGAGAGATGATACACACCACAGCCCGTGTCCTCCCGCAACCAGGAGGTGAAGGCCAAAGATTGGGCCTTTGTGTAGGTGTCCTAGAGCCAAGTCTAGTCCTTTGTCCCTGACTCCTTTGCTTAGTAACCCAAGTTCCACACAGTGAATAGGTACAACTCAGTTTTATTCTTCTTGCCAAGCAATAAAACAGTCTTTCTCCTTTTGAATAATGAGGGGACAGATCGAGGCACAATCCTTACCCTTTTTGCTGCTGCCCACTGTGCTGTCACCAGTGGTGAATAGTCACTGCCACTGACTAGGTAATTTAGAACGTGAATTTACCTTCTCTCACTTTGCCCCGACAGGGGAAGAAATCTGTTCAAGGGAGAAATGGAGGCCTCTCCGTCACCAGCGATGCTGCGCCGGACTCTTCGGAGAAGTTACTGCGCACCATCAGACACGGGCACCCAAGGTGTTAGGGCCCCCTCGGATTCCTCACCCTCGTGGAACTCAGTCGAAGGTACTGAGCCCCAGGCATCCGCCATAGTACCTCACCCCAGGCTAAAGGTGCCTGGAATGGACTCCATCTCTGCTCCAGCTAGGCCAAGGGCACCTAGGCCTGGAACACCGGAATGCCAGCACCCAAGCTGAAGGTGCCTGGGTGCGGCCACGTCCTCCGACTCTCTTCCTAAAATCAGGGCCTCCGCCCCTTTTATGACCTCTCCCTTTGCATCACAGCGGGTTCCCTGCTCCGCTGTACCAGCTCCAGGCGAGGACAAAAAGGCACGGTTCGCGGTGTATATTCAGCTCGGGCCCAAGGCAACAGCGCCACCCAGGGACCCCAAGGAACTTCACACCACCAGAGTCCTTAAAAATTCAAATACCCGCTACACTCTCCCCCTGGTGATTTGACACTGGTCCCCAGTGTCTGGTACAAACTCACACCCCACGAAAGGTGGTGTCATAAGTTCAGCCCAGAAACCAAACTACACAATTTAACCCTGGATTGTGCCACGACCTGAATGGGAAAGGAATACAACTATAAAACTTTTCAATAAAACACTTTAAATATCTCACACATTTACATTCCTCCCACTGGCTATCAGAAGACCACCCACTCTCAGTAGTCTTGACAGACGAATCTCCTGCAGAGGGAAAGAAAAGAAACATACATCCTACCAACATGTGTGTTTGCTTGGAATGAATGAGTCTATCCTAGAAGAAACCCATTCACTCCAATAAGTGCTGCATAATGTCAAAAAAACAAACAATCGTTGCGCAACACTGCCACCTGGTGACAGTGCCGCGGTCAAGACACTCATTACTTCCAGATGAACTTTCCACTTCAACATTTTCTCTGTGACCCTACACTATCTAAAACCCAAAGTCACTGATTCTTGTGAGTGTCAGAAGAAGAAAAGGGAGAACAAACAAAAACAGCTCCCATATCTCCAAAGAGTAGGATTGCCCAAATACAAAAAAAACTAGGGCACAGTCTCTGTGTTGTGGAAAAGGCACTCTGGAAAGTTCAGCCTGGAATGAAAAGAAACAAACAAGAGTCTTTTTCTCTCTTACAGGTAAAACCTTGGATGAGGCAATGAGATAGGCTTCAAACGATCATCAAAAGCCTCCACATGGTACTCAACACTCTTTCCTTCTTTGCGACAGATCACCACTTTGTCCGCATGAATGTGTCTTCCCAGCATCTATTTAGCTTTACAGTCCTGAAACTTCTTGGTGACCGTTGGTGAACAGGAAAGGTACCGCCGTGCTTGCTGTACCTTCAGTTTGTCCCACACAAAGGCATCATACCATCTTTTTCCGGAAGACCTCCACCTCATAGAGCAGTTCCCGAGGCAGATATGGGTATTCCCACCCATATTCCTGAGCAACCTTCTGGCCAAAGAGACGTTGCAGCCTTGACAAAGGTGGCATAGTAGCTCGGTCTCCTTCTCCGGGTGGAACAATCGCTTCTGGATGGCGAGGTGCGTTCACCACCTCGGTAGACCTGGGCCTAGGAGCCCGCAGTGATTGACGTTGCACTCCCACAACAGGAGCGGGCGAAATGGAGGTTGAATCCAGAAGGGGGACTCCAGACAGAGGACTAGCTTCCTCCCTCAGCGCCAGGGCCTCCACCTGAGGTGTACTATCTCCAGTAGACATGGGCAGGTCCCTCATAACACGGGCCAAGGGTAGCTTCATTCTGTCCCATCCCTTCTGTTGGAAGATTTTGTCTATCTCCCCATCATCGCCATTGTCAGACAATGAATCCAGGTCAGAGGTGTCGTAGCACTCTGCGGGCAGATAATTCCCAGTCACGGAACTATCCCCCTTGACGGCCTCTACCGACTGTGGGCTTCCGCCACTTTCTACCACACAGACAGTCCCAACCCCTGGCTCACCTGGACCTTTTGAAGAATAGGAATGTCCAGGACTTTTCCTACCGGAGCCATCCAGGCCAGGCAAGCAGTGGGGCGAAGCTCTTCCACGACCACACGAGGCCATCACTAGGCCGACTTTCCTCTTCGGTGGCCGGAGCAGGGAGCTGCTGGTGACCGAGGCAGCATCCTCTGATTTTTCTCTTTTCACCTCTGTTTGGGCAGTCACTTCGCCCGGATCAGTGCGCACGGGGAACGCACCAGCATCGATCTCTCCCTCCGGAGTGGCAGTCCCTGTGAGGTAATTGAGGTGGAAAGCCTGAGGCTTTTCTGTGGATGGTTCCACCTCGAAGAGGAATTCTTTGCAGACCTCACAGCGCCCAAACGGCTTCAGCTGGACCACCAGTCCCGAACAGCCGGGACAGATCACACCGAGGGCCTCCATGTCTCTGCAGGTGCACAGAGCCAATCGCCCCCGGGGCCTTAGTCTTATCCCCGTATCCATGATCGGAGCAGCCAGAGAAGACATATCCGCGAAGGAAGGAACAGAAATCCACGGAGCACTTGAAGCCATCCTCTCTCTTTGCTGCTCCATTGCGCACTGACCCACCTGCGCCGGAATCTCCACGTGCGTACCCCCATGTGGCCAGACCCCTCCCACGTTCTGCACTTGTTCGCTGGCTTTTCCTTTGCCCCACCCACAAACTCCGCAGTTGTGAGTTGCCTCGTGGCGCGTTGGCCAATATAGCCGACCTACTCGGAACTCCTCTGAGCAGCAAAGTTCAAATTCAGACACCATACACATATCCCGGACACAATGCCCCCACGTGTAGCGGCCTCACCTCTCTCCCTTGCTTTATCGGTTATATGGCTGTTGTCTAGGGGTACCTGGGAGAGAGAGATGATACACACCACGGCCCGTGTCCTCCCGCAACCAGGAGGTGAAGGCCAAAGATTGGGCCTTTGTGTAGGTGTCCTAGAGCCAAGTCTAGCCATTTGTCCCTGACTCCTTTGCTTAGTAACCCAAGTTAAAAAACAGGGTATACAACCACTTTAAGTGTACTTCTATCAACATGAAGCTAGTGGACTTTAGTTAAAAGATGGCAGTGCTTAAACTACTAAACACAGCCCTGCATTTTCACAAGATAAAGATGTGTGCAACTTATAGTGGATCAGCTATTTGAGCAACCAGGGCAGGATTCAGAGCCACTCAAAAGTATAGACCAGGGGTCTCCAAACTTTCTAAACGAAGGGCCAGTTTACTGTCCTTTAGACTTTAGGAGGGCCGGACTGTGTCCATTGCAAGTAGAAAAGGTCCCAACATCAGTGGGAAAAAACAATGCCCCATCTTTGGTGTCAGTGGGAGTAATTGTGCCCCGTCACTGGACCCCATTGTTGGTGTCGTTGGGAGAAATTGTGCCCCGTCATTGATGTCATTGGGAGGAATTGTATCCCAACATTGGTGTCATTGGGAGAAATTGTGCCCCGTCATTGATGTCATTGGGAGGAATTGTACCCCAACATTGGTGTCAGTGGGAGTAATTGTGCCCCGTCACTGGACCCCATTGTTGGTGTCGTTGGGAGAAATTGTGCCCCGTCATTGATGTCATTGGGAGGAATTGTACCCCAACATTGGTGTCATTGGGAGAAATTGTGCCCCGTCATTGATGTCATTGGGAGGAATTGTACCCCAACATTGGTGTCATTGGGAGAAATTGTTCCCCATCAATGGTGTCATTGGGAGGAATTGTTCCCCATCGTTGGTGTCATTGGGAGGAATTGTGCCCCATCGTTGGTGTCATTGGGAGGAATTGTGCCTGTTCATTAGTGTCAGTGGGATTTGTGTCCCTTCATTGTTGTCAATGAAGCAAATTATTCTCCATTATTGGTATCAGTGGATCAAAAAGTGCCTCAAGGGCCGGATAAACGCAAGCAAATGGCCGTATCTGGCCCCTGAGCCACAGCTTGGAGACCACTGGTATAGACTGTATTCTAAATTTGTTTATTTAAAGCGCAGTTTCACCCAAAAGTAAAACTTCCGCTCATTGTACTCCTCCCCCTCTCCGGTGCCACATTTGACACCTTTCGGGGGGGAAGGGGGGACAGCATACCTGTCTTTCACAGGTATGCTTTCCCCACTTCCGGGAGCCTCAGCTGCGGGTATTGACGTCACGGCTGGGGCTCCCTCCTCCTCCCTCGGCCGCCGGGCTAGTAGGAGAGAGGAGCGGAGCCTCGCGCATGCGCAGTAGGGTTCCCGGCGTGAAGTCGAAAGGCTACACTGCCGGGTTCCCTTACTCGCAATGGCGGCGGCAGCACCCGTCAGCCGATGGAAACATCAGCTGCGGTGCCCACATCGCTGGACTCCTGGACAGGTAAGTGTTCTATTATTAAAAGTCAGCAGCTGCAGTATGTGCAGCTGCTGGCTTTTAATTTTTATAGCGGTGGGAGGACCTCCGCTTTAATGTGTATTTTCAAACCTGGGTAAGTTCAGACAGAACTTTATTTTATTCATGTTTTGCATAGAAGGGGAAGGGGTTCTATGTAATTTCACATTTTCATTGCTGTCTGTGTACCCATTGGGGAAACTTTCCATCACTTCCTATCATCAGAACTTTTGTTTGGGCTGAACTTCCTGTTTTCCCTCTCTGTAGTACATTCTCCTTATGTTCTAATGGAGACTTTGCTAGGAAGTCAAAGACACTGTCACCAGGCCCCATGGGAATTTACAAAGTAATATATGGAGAATGCATTTCTGAGAGGAAAGAAAGTTCAGCAAGACTCTGATGCCGCATACACACGACCGTTTTTAATGTCATTGAAAAAAACAACGTTTTTCTCGACGTGATTCTTCTCAAGCCTGCCTTGCCTACACACTATCATGAAAAAAAATGCTCGAGCAAAGCGCGGTGACGTACGAAATGTACGACGGCACTATAAATGGGAAGTTCCATTCGGATGGCGCCACCCTTTGGGCTGCTTTTGCTGATCCTCGTGTTAGTAAAGTTTGGTGAGAGACGATTCGCGCTTTTCAGCCTCGTTCTTTTCAGTCCGTTACAGCGTGACGAATGTGCTATCTCCATTACGAACGCTAGTTTTACCAGAACGAACGTTCCCGTCTCATCACTTGCTTCTGAGCATGCGCGTGTTTTTCACGTCGTTAAAGCCTACACACGGCCGTTTTTCATGACGAGAAAAACGACGACGTGAAAAACGACGAGAAAAATTAGAGTATGTTTGAAATTTTTAATGCCCATTTTTCACGCCATGAAAAATGCTCTGGAGCCCACACACAATCGTTTTTTAATGACCAAATAAAAAAAAATCATTTTTCTCGTCATGAAAAATGGTCGTGTGTACGCGGCATGATGGTCATTGAGAGAGGAATCGAAGGGAAGAGGAAAGAATATCTCCCCGTGAAGTAAAACAGAGAGAATGCTTGGGTTGCTTTGTATTGACGGTTCATGCTGTGCAAGTAGGAGGAAAAGAAGAAAAAATAAGTAAACTTTGCGCCTCATAAACTATGTGCAGAAAAAATGTGACTAAGGCTGCTATCCCTACTAAAGTGCTATGTGCTTTAGATCAAGTGAAATATAAGGTGAAGGGAGCGCTCAATAATAAACATATACCGTGATAACCTAGTGATATGGTATATGTTCAGGGCTTTTTTTCAGCAGGAACTAGGGGGAACTCAGTTCCACCACCTCTGGCTCAGGTCTTCTGCTCCCTGCTCACCACTATCACTTGGTAACACAGACGTTCAGCTTCTGCGTTTACAAGTGATGGCTTATCTTCCAAAGGTCAGATCTCCTGAGCAGATCCCACTGAGTCCAGGACAGGGACAAGGGAGATGCAGAACAGGTGCCCAGCGTTCAGTGCAGTCCTGGGCAGTAGGGGGCGCATGGTTGGCTGCACCCTCTGTGGTCTCCATTTTTTCCCTGGTGTTGCTCCTACTGCATGATCTCCCTTGTAAGTGTCTGTAGTATAGTCTAGTAAGCTGGTAGGTACTACAGCCTTAAGGGTCCTTTCACACGGGGCGGATCCGTGATGATCCGCCCCGTGAAGCTCCGCTTGCTCAGCGGGGATCGCTCCGTTGATCCCCGCTGAGCCGACGGATGACTGGGCGGTCCCCGCACACTGTGCAGGGACCGCCCTGTCAGAGCGCCGCTCTCCCCTATGGGGAATCGGATGACGACGGACCGTAGAGTCCGTTGTCATCCGATCCGCTCCGCCGACGGAAGGAAAAATAGGGTTTTCCTCCGTCACACTTTGGCGGAGCGGATGTCAGCGGACATGTCTCCGCTGACATCCGTGCCTCCATAGGGGTACATGGAGGATCCGTTTCAGGTCCGCCTAAAAAACTGACAGGCGGACCTGAACGGACCTCCCTGTGAAAGGGGCCTTATAGTTGCTTCAGCTTAATATTGCAACAAAGGTAAGACGCAAGGCAAATGGTGAAGCTTTTAAAGATGGGGGAGATGAGGTCAGTGGAGGGACGGTTGTACGCAGAAGGAAGTAATACTTACTATTTGATGCCAAATGGCAGGTATGTAAGTGTAGCGCCCATCCCATTTTAGGGGCGCTATGTACCCAAATTTAGGGGAAGGTTTGAGCTGTAGTTGGGCTCAGACCACCTTAATTGTTAGGGCATTTTATTTTACACACCGCAGGTAGTATACTAGTGTGTAGTTCCCTGTGGCCTGTAGGTGGCACTGCCATAATGGGCCAGGGTTGAACCACTGGTATAGTGCTGTGCCTTGGATGTCCTCTCTCGGTGGCGGTACAGTGGGCGTGGTCAACCTGCTGTGCATGCCGGGAGAGGATATAAAAGGGGCAGACGCTACCTGTAGGTAAGGAGTCGGGAGTTTGGAGTCGGTTCCAGTTTGAGCCCAGGGGGCCATCGTGGAGCGTGGTACCTGGCCATCCTGGCCAGGGGACCACGTGCGCATCAGTCCGAGGCACCTTTAGCCCTGGGGCTTCAGCAACAGCCTTGGGCCCAGCACCTTTAGCTGGGGCCCGTGTCCTGGAAGGAGAAATCCCAGGGTGCCTCTGGCATGGGGACCCATTCTGAGATGAGGAGGCCGGGGGAGGACCCTTCTGAAGGACCGGTGAAAACTCTCTGGAGGGATTAGATCCACCCAACACCAGAGGATTGGGAATAACGGTTCTGTGGCAGAGAATCTCCCAGTCGCATCTAAAAAGGGAAAACTAAAGAAACGTCCAAGCATCACTTCGGCTGCTAGGATCCGCTTTCATGGGGAACTATCCGGGTGAGCTGAGCCTACTTGAGGAACGAGTAGTGAATTTATAATTTGTCTTGTGCCTGGACTTATATCCAAACTCTGAAGCACCGTACACACGATCGGTTTGACTGATGAAAACCGTCCGATGGATGGTTTTCATCAGACCAACCGATCGTGTAAGGTACCCATCGGTCTTTTTTCCATTGGTATAAAATAGAACTTGTTTTAAAATTTTCCGATGGATAAAAAAACGATCGAAAACTCCGATCGTCTATGGGCAAGTCCATCGGATAAAAAACCCACGCATGCTCAGAATCAAGTCGACGCATGCTCAGAAGCATTAAACTTCATTTTTCTCGGCTCATCGGAGTGTTTTACGTCACCGCGTTTGGAACGGTCGGTTTTTTGACTGATGGTGTGTGGGCAAGACTGATGGAAAACTGTTTCATCGGATATCCGATGGACAAATCCATCGGACGAAAATCCATAGGATATCTGATCGTGTGTACGGGGCTTTACTGTCCTGTCTTCTATCCACCCTTTTTTTCTATCCATTTACCTTTTCATATAAAGAAATAAACTCTACGTTGGAGTTTACTACTGGTGTGGACCTGAGAGTTACTGGGGGATATAAAGACTTGTCCTTACATTCTAAGAGACGGGAACCAACTTAAAGGGGTTGTAAAGGTTTGTTTTTTATTTTCTAAATAGGTTCCTTTAAGCTCGTGCATTGTTGGTTCACTTACCTTTTCCTTTGATTTACCTTCTAAATGTTTGTTTTCTTTGTCTGAATTTCTCACTTCCTGTTTCTCCTCACTGAACTTCACACCATCATCCGAGTGGTGTGGAGTCATCCAGAACAGCTTACTGAGGAGGAACAGGAAGTGAGAAATTCAGACAAAGTAAACAAAGAAAGAAAACATTTAGAAGGGAAATGGAAGGAAAAGGTAAGTGAACCAACAATGCACTAGCTTAAAGGAACCTATGAACCTATTTAGAAAATAAAAAATGAACCTTTACAACCCCTTTAAGGGAGAACCTTGCTGCAGGACCCTAGTTTATGACACCGCTCAACCTCTTCACACAAGAGGGTACGGGCACATAGCATATTGTGCCTTTCCTGCAAGTGAGCCAAAGGCAGGTAAAGGATCCGTGTGCTACATAATTGTGGTGGGCATGGTTTAGTTACTGCACCTATTCTTTGAGAAAAAAAGCCCTGTATATGTTTATTATTGAGCGCTCCTTTCACCTTATATTTCAGGAGGAAAAGAAGACCTCCCTCTGCCATTTTATCGCAGTGGGCAAATAATGCTCAGACAAGTCTTTCAAACCTCCAAACCCTACCAAAAGGGTCCATAAACATGAGAAGGTTGCCAGGATAGTTAATGCTAAACATGGTTGGTGTAGCTGGTCGAGGATAAATCTTGAAAGACACAAAACGAAATGTGCAAGAAAAGTTATAAGGATTAGGCCCTAGCAGGCCTACTTAGTAAAGATGCGTGTATTGGATACAGGTCTGATTGAGTTCATATATAAATCAGTAGCACATAGTTTTGGCACAGAGAGTCCTGCAGAAACACTCCTACGTTTCTTGAGCATTTTGACAGGCAGCAATAGGGAGCAGGTTTCTGGGTTATGGCAACTTATTAATGCACAGATAGCTTTGTTTTTTGGGTGAGGGGGTGGAGGGCACAGGTGAAGCTTATAAATGACTTAAGCAGGCCTCCCCAGGCCATTCTATATTTTTGTTGTATTATTATTTGCTCGCCACATTCTCTATCAATATTCGCCCTGTTGGCTCTGGGTTCGGAGCGCTGGGCCGCGGCATGAGGTGCCTATAGAGTTTTAAACAGGTCTCGGTGTGATTGGTGGCTGTGTCACAGTGAATATTATTCAATGTCACGCTTTGAGCCGCTGCTGTCAGACAGTGTTGGCCCGGCCGCTCCGGCCCTGCACAACATGATCGCAGTATTAATGGCAGCTGTTCCCAGAGGCTCCTGTGATGAATATTGTTTAGTTATCGCTGCCGTGTTCATGCTGCAGGACATCATTACCTCACTGCAATGAGCCTAGGAGTTTTCAATTCTATTTTCTTTAACTCCCTAAATGCTGGCGTCGAGCAATGGACCCAGGGCTCGGATGTATTTAATTATTGGTTTTAACGGTCATGTTTTTTGCTTTGTATAGCTGCCATGTATAATCATCTTCTTCTTTAAACAAAACATGTTACTTACTGCCTAACAGTCAGATTATCTACCTCAGTGTGACGTGATGCCAGACCGCGTTTTCTGCTTTTTGGAATTTAAAGATTTCCTTTTTCATGGATGTTGATAATAGTTAAATTTTTCTTCTTTGTTCTCCTATAAAAAAAAATCCATTCGATTGCGGTGTATTTCCAACTCTTATGCCCCATACACACAATCGTTTTTCATGCCGTTAAAAATGCCATTTTTAAAAATGGGCATTAAAACCGATCGATTCGTGTGTATGCTCCAGAGCATTTTTAACGACGTGAAAAACGGCCATTAAAAATTTCGAACATGCTCTATTTTTTCACGTCGTTTTTCATGTCGTTTTTTTTAACGACGTGAAAAACGATAGTGTGTATGCTTTTACGAGGTGAAAAAAAACGCGCATGCTCAGAATCAAGTATGAGACAGGAGCGCTCGTTCTGGTAAAACTAGCGTTCGTAATGGAGATAGCACATTCGTTACGCTGTAACGGACTGAAAAGCACGAGGCTGAAAAGCGCGAATCGTCGCTCAACAAACTTTACTAACATGAAGGGTGGCGCCATCCGAACGGAACTTCCCCTTTATAGTGCCGTCGTACGTGTTGTACGTCACCGCGCTTTGCTTGAACGTTTTTTAAAATGATCGTGTGTACGCAAGACAGGCTTGAGAGGAAACATGAAAAAAAAAACGGCGAGAAAAACGTTGGTTTAAAAAATGGCATGAAAAACGATCGTGTGTACGCCGCATTATGCCTTGTACACACGGTCGGACTTTTGCCCGGTCAAAATCACACCGGAATTCCGTTGGAGTAAAAGAGAACATGTTCTCTATCTAAACTCTGACGGAATTCATCGGAATTTCCGATGAAAAAAGACCGATGGGGCATACACATGGTCGGAATATCCGATGGAAAAAGTCCATCTTTCCATCGGAAATTCCGATCGTGTGTACAAGGCATAAGGCCTCTTGGAACCTTATTCCTGAACAGACAAGGCATTAAACACAGGTACCACTTGGTACAGCGTTCAGTCTAGGGTTGCCACCTAAATCCCTTTAAACTCGAACACATATGAATTACACAGGTTCTGAGGCTAATTGAATGCAGATAAAGCACCAAGTGAGTTTAATTACCACCTTAATCAGCCAGAGAACCTGTGTAATTAATATGTGTTGGGTTTTAAAGGGATGAGGTGGCAACCCTAGTTCAGTCCCGTCTGCCATAGACTTTGACAGGCTGTCGGCAGCGGGGCTTGATGCTGCATTTGTCCCTCCTGGATGCACTGCAGCTAAACACCCCAAAGGGCAAGGGGCCTTATGCCCCATACACACAATCGTTTTTCTTGCCATTTTTTTTCTTGCCGTTTTTCACGTCGTTTTTTTTCATGTTTCCTCTCAAGCCTGTCTTGCGTACACACGATCATTTTAAAAAACGATCAAGCAAAGCGCAGTGACGTACAACACGTACGACGGCACTATAAAGGGGAAGTTCCGTTCGAATGGCGCCACCCTTCATGTTAGTAAAGTTTGTTGAGCGACGATTCGCTCTTTTCAGTCTCGTGCTTTTCAGTCCGTGACTGCGTGACGAATGTGCTATCTCCATTACGAACGCTAGTTTTACCAGAACGAGCGCTCCCGTCTCATACTTGATTCTGAGCATGCGTGTTTTTTTTCACGTCGTTAAAGCATACACACTATCGTTTTTCACGTCGTTAAAAAAAACGACATGAAAAACGACGTGAAAAAAGAGAGCATGTTCGAAATTTTTAATGGCCGTTTTTCACGTCGTTAAAAATGCTCTGGAGCCTACACACGATCATTTTTAATGGCCATTTTTTTTAATGGCATTTTTAACGGCATGAAAAACGATCGTGTGTATGGGGCATTAGTCTCCTTTAGAGGCTTTCTCTGCAGCATTTCCTGTCGGGGGGTGGGGTGGGTAGACCAGACACCTGTTCTTGTTGCTCTATGTGCAACATGATCAAGGGCTCCCTCAACTCCCCCCCTGTGTAGTTTTCCCTTGCAATCATGCTAAGGTATCCATGTAGGTACATCAGTGCAAACTGCTTAGTGGGCATGATTATTATAATCTATTTTTTGATTGCACTCAACTTTTTGTACGGACCCTGGGCTTGGGCCCCTGCAGACTCTAATCTGTGTTTGCCTATTGCTGTGTTTATAGCAATGATTTCTAGAAGTCTTATATAATATGTCTCTAGCCTATGACTATCTCCTCAAGCATGTCCTCAATCTCCAACAACTCCGATGGCATGTTCCCTGTTTTTGACAGTCTCCTGCAGCATGTCTGCAGTCTCTGATCACCTCCTGTATCATGCCTGCAGTCTTTGACCATCTATAGTGTAGCACCCTCTACTTTAGGTAGGTGCTAGAGTGAGATTTTTTGAAAGAGCAGGTAAATTTAGGCAGGCCTAGCTAAAAGCTGGGCCTTTTTGTTTTGATCTGTGGGGCTGGGAGTGGCTTAGAGTAGGCTGGTGACTCACAGATAGCATCATCTTTTGGTTACCTCCCTTCTGCTTCTAGAGGCTTCTAGAAGGAAGGTGGGGAAGAAGGATGGAGCTGTCTGGGGTGTTCCAAGGAGCCCTGACCAAATCTTGCGCTCACAAAAATCCTACTTCTAGCACCTATCTAAAGTAGAGGGTGCTACAGAAGGTTGAGTTCACCCCAGTATAAGGAAACCAGTGTGGACATACTTCTGCGAATGGCTCTGTGTGATAGCGGGCACGTTCCACACTGGTATTATTCCCAGCGGCCTTTAAAAAATGGAGTGCTGCAGAGAGAGGTTGCTAAGTGGTCTTCACCTAGTTCCTAATTACCTGTGACCTGACCTGCTTATTCTGTCTTTCTGTGTATGCCTCCTGACCTGCCTCTGGATCTTCGCCTCCTTGTTCTGACCTTGGCGTGTTTTTTGCCTTGTACATTATCTGCTTGGCTGGTACTGACTTGCTTTTTTCCTAGACTCTGTCCTTGCTTTATGATTTGGTACTATGTTGTTTGGCTGTTTCTGACCTCGGTTTGCGACCCAATTCTGCCTCCTGATCTGGAACCCCACTGCCTGGCTGTATCCACCCTTATCAAGTGCCTCAAACTGATTCCTGTCACCTGCTTGGGTACCCCAGTGTTTCTATGTCTTGCTCGGAATCCTCTGCTATAAACATCTGGAAGCATACAATTCCAGCACTGGTGCCACTCCATGCCCTTATACTTTCTGTCACCACCTTCAGGAGTGTTGGGCAGGGAATGCAAGAGAAGCCCCCTTCCATCTATGTGGTCCCTCCTAGGTACATGATACCCCGTATTCACTTACAGAACATTCTCCTAGCAATAAAAAGCCAACAGAGGATTTAACTTTTCTGTGCTGTATAAAGCTAGAAAAGACACCTATGTCAATCAGTTTTTAATCACTTACCTTTTTTTAAGTGAGTTATAGAACTATTGCCCATGAAGAGCTAGTAGTGGTAAGTCACATTCAAATGGACCTGTTCTGTAATGTTGCAGATGTTTTGTAGCTTCTACTTCTTCAGTTCTTGGAGCTCAAGAAGTGGCTTGGAGGATCTAGGAAACATCATCATAGATCCTGTTGAATGTAACTATCTACTATATACCACGACCTGGACAAAGGAAAACCCTTCACAGACATGGAAACATAGAAAGGTGGCGGCAGAAAAAAGATCAAGTGGAGTCTGCCCTTTTTGTTTTTTCATTTATACATGTTTTTGATTTTTTTTTTTGTTTATGTATTTTTGTTAACTTTTTTGACTAAGTAAGGGCCCTTTCACACGGGCGGATCCCGTAATGATCCGCCCCGTGAACATCCGCTTGCTCAGCGGGGATCGCTCTGTTGATCCCCGCTGAGCCGGCGGATGACAGGGCGGTCCCCGCACACTGTGCAGGGACCGCCCTGTCAGATCTCCGCTCTCCCCTATGGGGGAGATCGGATGAACACGGACCGTCTGTCCGTGTTTATTCGATCCGCTCTGCAGACGGATGGAAAAATAGGATTTTCCTCCATCTGCAGAAACGGAGCATAGCGGGGACTGATAAGATCGGGTGTCAGCGGATGTTCATTCGCTGACACCCGCTATCCCATAGGGATACATGTATGTCAAACGGATGGATGAAAAAGCGGACATGCGGTCCGCCCGTGTGAAAGGGCCCTAAAGAGCTATGTTTGTCCCAAGCATGTTTGAATCCACTTACTGTTGACTGTCTCACTACTTCTGCTGGAAGTCTATTCCAAGCATCGACTACCCTTTCAGTAACATAATACTTTCTAATGCCCCGTACACACGATCGTTTTTAATGTCATTTTTTAAACCAACGTTTTTCTCCTCGTTTTTTTTCATGTTTCCTCTCAAGCCTGCCTTGCGTACACACCATCATTAAAAAAAAACGATCAAGGAAAGCGCAGTGACGTTCAACACGTACGACGGCACTATAAAGGGGAAGTTCCGTTCGAATGACGCCACCCTTTGGGACGCTTTTGCTAATTCCGTGTTTCCGCGTGTTAGTAAAAGTTTGGTGAGAGACGATTCGCGCTTTTCAGTCTTCGTGCTTTAAAGATCGTTTTCGGGAGTTCAGATTGCGCCTGTGGGTTCGTATCTGTTTAGCACTGCTTGTAGTCAGTTCGTATCTGTTTATTCAGTGCGGCCTGCTCTGCACGTTCGTGTTTTTCAGCTTGTTCTTCATAGGCCTTGCTGTTCTTCCGTGCGTTCTTCTAGTTCGTTCTGTTCAGCCGACCGTTATCTAGCCATGTTGCGGCTACGTACTCGTCGTAGAGTTCGTGCTGTAGTTGGTGCAGGGGTTCATGCTGTATCCCGACTTCATGCCATGAGCAGGGTCAGGAGGAGTTCATGGACCAAGAATTGGTTGCTCCAGCGGCACCAATTCTGTCACATGCCTTTGTTGCGGGAGATCAGGGAGAATAATCCTGATGATTTCAGGAATTTCCTCAGGATGTCTGACCCCGTATTTCAGCAGCTGTTGGCTTTGGTGTCCCCCTATATTACCAGGCAGGACACCGTTATGCGGGAAGCCATCAGTGCTGAGCAGAGGCTCATCGCCACGTTGCGATACCTGGCTACTGGGAGAAGCCTGCAGGACCTTAAGTTCTCCACAGGCATATCCCCCCAGGCTCTGGGGATCATTATACCAGAGACTTGTTCTGCCATCCTTCAAGTTTTGCAGGAGGACTATATTAAGGTAAGTGTTCTTCTTCAAAAATTCACATTGTATGGTTTTTATTTTTGGATATTTTTAATTTGCTTTATTTGCAGTCCCTAATTCACATGATTCTTAGCTGCAGGGAATGTCCCCTTTCTCCCCATGTTTTATTATTTAAAGTTTGGGGTTTGAGGCCTACCTGTAAATTTGGCTTACCTAACCTCTCCAGCATGCTATCCTGGGGCCATACCTACCTTGCCTAGTCATTTCCATGTTTTTTATTCTATGTTCCATCGTAGTGCTTTACCCAAAACGCACCCTAAATTTTGCCTAGGAATGTTTCATTTTTGTTAACTTCAATACAGAGTGCTACAGCCTTCATGTGTGATATTCCCAACTCATCTTCAACCCCCCCCCCCCCCCCATAATGTTTTGCTATTTTTTTTTTTCTTGCTTCCAATTTTTAATGTTTTGAACAGTTTCTACCAATGTTGGCCATGAATGTGTGTATGAAATCAGCTTTTAATGTTTCTGGCTCCAAGTATTAATTTGTTATTTCTTTAATTCCACAGTTCCCTTCTTCGCCACATGAATGGCAGAATGTGGCTTCCGAGTTTGCCCAGCGATGGAACTTTCCGAACTGTGGAGGAGCCATCGACGGCAAACATGTTCGGGTCGTCCCACCACCCCATTCGGGATCCTTTTATTATAATTATAAGGGGTTCCACAGCGTCGTGATGATGGCAGTGGTGTCGGCCACCTACGAGTTCCTCTATGTGGACGTTGGCAAGAATGGCAGGATGTCTGATGGAGGAGTTTTTGCCCAGACGGAGTTTGGAGAACAGCTCCTTTTGGATCTGCTGGCCTTGCCACCAGCGGAGCAGAATGTGGAGGGACTACCTTTTGTGTTTGTGGCGGATGAGGCGTTTGGCCTGGGACCCCATTTGATGAGGCCATTCCCGCAACGCACCCTCACCCCTGAGAGGAGGGTTTTCAATTATCGGCTGGCCAGAGCCAGAAGGGTGGTGGAAAATGCGTTTGGGATCATGGCCAGCCGATTTCGCCTCTTCCTTACCTCCATCCACCTTGCCCCATACAAATGGAACCATGTGGTAATGACTTGCTGTGTGCTCCATAATTTCCTAAGGGTGCATTCAACGAGTTATATATCTTTGAGTGGGCCTGAGGCCTCTTTAATCAATGCAGAAACTTTGGTGGCCCTGGAACCTGGCCGTCCTGGCTTGACCCCCCCAACCGGACGTGAGGTCCGTAACCAATATGTGGACTATTTTATGGGTAGGGGGGCCATTGAAATGCCAGACAATCTATAATAATTTTATACCAAAAAAATAAAACTTTTTCTTGAGTAAAGATTGGTTTGTATTTTTTATTGTATAATGTTTGATGTTTCTGGTAGGTTTACCTAGTGCACTTGTTTTGCCATGTGGATTAAACAATCTTTTAATTAGCCTTCATTGTCAGTGTAAACACCAAACATTGATTAGTTCACTCAGCACCACATTTACATAATGAAGCCACAATGATTTGTTATGTAAAAATACCTTTATTTTTTTTTTAGGTGGGAAACTTCCTTAGAAATGTGGATGTTCCCTTAATTTCGGGTGTATTAAAACGCATGACCAGCCATGCATAAACAAACTATATTTGTCAAAATTTTGAAAAAGCTAAACATGTGCTAGTCATTAAAGGGTAAAATAACAAAAAAACTTTGATAAATCTGCAAGTAAAACGTTATTTGGTGTAAAAACATTAGACACGCCCAAGTACAGCCATGATATTTTGGAGCCTTTCCTCCACCCGCTTTGTATTTGCCCTGATCTCTCGCAAATCTCCCTTAATTTTTTCGAGGTCACGACAGCAGACCATCAGGTATTGGATCAGGATCTGGGCACTGTGATGTGTCAACTTATTGGGGTCTTCGTCCAGAACTGCACCTAAATGTAAAAAGAAATATGTAGGATAGAATATGTAGGCCTACATCTATTTAACATGCATGTGTCTGGTTTCTCTCTGACCTGTGGTGGTGCCACTTTCCACTTCCACAACATCACATTCCTCTCCATCCTGGGGTTCTGGGGGTATTGTTGTAGGTATTGCAATTCTCGTCTCATCTGAGGTAGCTTTTCGAATCCCTAGGGAGAGTGAAATAAAAGGAATAGTTTCATTAGTAGCGACTCAATTTTGCTAAAATAAGAAACATTAAAAAAAACTTTTGAATCATTCTTTTGAAGCATGCTCCATTTTAAATTTTACCCCCTGTGCCAACCGGGACAAATGATTGGATACATAGCCCAAAACAGAGCATATACATTTTGAACACAAATTTGAAACATTGTAACACCCCAAAGTATCTACACTGGATCACCTGTGTGTGACACCCTCAAGCTTTTTGGCTTTAGGCCCACACTTGTACTACTGCGTTCAGATGTTTCATCAGCTGCTGAGCATTTACTCCCTTTAACATTACCATGCATATCGTTTTTTGAAACGAACAAATGTCCTTTGGATTAGCACACAAAAAATAAGTGAGGCCCAAATTTACTCCCCCAAATAAATCAAAATACATGGGTGTTCACACTGGATGATCCTAAAACATCGTTTGAGGAACTGTACGGAGAAAGAGGTTTAATACGTCCGTTTACTGTGCGGACGAACCTGAAAGATGGTATCTTTCAGTGTACTATATGAAAGTTAAAAATACACGACAGAATACAAGAAAATAATATATACCATGGAAACTATAAAAAAATTACCTACTTTTTAATATAACTTTCTTGATTCTTTTATATTGGTCGGCCTCCCGCAACTTCAGATCTGACCATCGTTTTCTGAGCTGTTCCTTCGTTCTGCACACCCCAAATTTTTTGTGAAGACTTTTGACCACTTTGCCCATAATTCTGGACTTGACCAGATTAGGCCTTTTATACGGACCATGCTTGGCATCATAATCCTCCTTCTTTAAAATGGCGACCATCTCCACCATTTCCTCGAATGACATGTTGGATGCCTTATATCTCCTGGGTCTTGATTTGGGCTCCTCTGTAATTTCATCCTCTGTAGAGGTAATCTCAGCCACCTGTGTCTCCGCCATGTTTTGTTCAGCACTACGAGCGAGAAGGGGCGGGGAAAGTACAATATCGAACGTCAGGGGCGGGGAAAGCGTGCAGAGTTTCACGCATGCGCTGTGTATATCAAGTGAAGATCCATGTCTGGGAAATACGTTCATTTTTCGGGAGAGAGAGTTAGCAACGAACGTCGTGACCAAGGTACCTAACAATTTTACTTTTTGAGGTTCATCAGACGAGGAGATTTGTGTGCTCAAAATATGTAGACAATGCACAGTTGAGTAATGTTGCCTGAAATATATATTTTTTTTGGTTTCTCGCTTTTACAGATATCATGAATACTTTTAAAAACCCAGACTTCATGGGGGAGTTCATCGACAAATGGCAAGAGCTCCCTATATTATGGCAAACAAAAAGTGGCGGTAATAAAAATAAAGACGCCAGGAAAGCAGCACTGGAGAGCCTGCTTGCATTTGTGCAAACAAAGATACCCACAACAACTCTCCAAGATGTCAAAAACAAAATTGCGACCATCAGAGGGACATACAGGACCCAGAGGACTATGGTCCTGAGGTCCCAGAGGTCAGGTGCACCAGCAGATAAGGTTTATAAACCCAGTCTGTGGTACTACAGTAAGCTTGCTTTTCTGGATGACCAGCTGGAAGTGCGGGAATCTCTCTCCACCCTTCCCCCCAGAGGTCAATCCAGCCTTCCTTGTACCCAACCCTCCAGCCTTCCCTGCAGCCAGTCCTCCAGCCTTCCTGTCAACCCTGCTCTGGCTTCCTCTGAGGATCAAGATCAGGGCCTTGAGGAGGCAGATTTGGAGATATGGAGCCAGGTAAAGTATTGATATCTTTATTTATATCGTACAAAATTGTAGAGTTTAAATAGATGTTAGTATTGTTAAAGGTATGTACACTTCTAACAATAAAGTTTGTGAAGAGCAAGATACAGTAGTGGCCTAATTTTATGTGCACAAGACAACAAAACCAGGATGCGGAATCAATGAAAATGACATAACTTTTGGCATTGATTTCAACAATGTCTAGAGGTGAACAATGTCTGTGAATGATGATGTGGCAAAATAAATAATGTCCCTTTCTTTTTTTACAGCCAGAGCAGAGCCAGGAAGAGGGTGATGTTGGGGATCAGGAGGAGGCAGGGCCCAGTAGCACCCAGGAGGAGGCAGGGCCCAGTGGCACCCAGGAGGAGGCTGGGCCCAGTGGCACCCAGGAGGAGGCTTGGCCCAGCACAAGAGCCCAGATGCCTCCCCTGGTAGTTAAACCACGAGGGCCAAGGAGAGGTAGGCAGGTGGAGGAGGAAACCAGGGCCTTCCTCAGAGAGGCAACAGCGGCCCTCAGAGAGGCACCCTCTGTTGATGAGGGATTTGCCGCAGTCCTCGCCCACAAACTAGGGCAAATGGAGTTGCAGCAAAAAAAATTCAGTGAGACCCTGCTATTGAAAGTCATCAATAAGGGCGTGCTGGGTGAACTCACTAGGTACACGGACATAACGGAGGTTGTCCCTACTCCTCCACCTCCTCCTCCTACTACTCCTCCTGCCACAACCTCTCCTCCTGATCCCCAGCCTCCAAGGAAGAAACCAACCAAGGCTGCAGAGAAGGCTGGAGAGAAGGCTACAAGGAAGAGGAGAAAATAATGCCTGCTATAGTACCACAGACTGGGGACATATAGGACTTATCTGCTGTGGCTCCTGACCTCTGGGAGCTCAAGACAAGATTGGGCTCATTTTTTTGGGGGATCTAATCTCTATTTTCGTTTGGACATCTTGGATGGTTGTTGTGGGGTCAAAGGGATGCACAAATGCAAGCAGGCTCTCCAGTGCTGCCTTCCACTTTAATTTGTTAATGTTCTGAAATAAAAAAAAAATTAGTGCCCTTAAAATACTTGACTATGTGATTTGTATTTCAAAAGAGAGCTTGCTAGGGAGCAGGCAGGGACATCTCAAATTATATTATTGTTATTATCAGGGGACACAAACCTCCCTGAGGCCAAATGAGACACATTTGGAAGGTTGTTGTGGTAACTTTACACAAGAATAATTTAAGCCAAAATAATAAAAAAAAGGCCCCCAAAAAAAAAAACAATATTAAAATTAAATTTAAAGAAAAAAGGAGAATTACATTATTTTAGTATTATTTAGGAGGGAGGTGCGGCTTATAAATAATATTTTATAATCATTAGGCCTCATGCCCACTGGCGTTTTTACAGCTGCGTTTTTGAGCGTTTTTTGCAGCTTAAAAACGCCTGTCCATGTTATTGTAAATATTTTTTTTTTTTTTTTTTGAAAAAAAAAAAAAAAACGTCGGAGCTAAAAACGCGACCGCGCGTTAGTGCGCGTTTTTTGCGCGTTAGTGCGCGTTTTTGCGCGTTTTTTGACGCTCGCGTTTTTTCCTGCCTAGTTCTGACGCTGAGGAACGCACTGGCCCTGGGTTTTTTTTACAGCTTACAAACGCCTATGCTCTTTACAGCTCAAAAACGCCTAGGTGGGCATGAAGCTATAGAGCAATTTGGAATTACTTTAGAAACAAGTTTGGCATAACTCTCAATGTCATTATCAAAAGAGGGTCATTTTAAAGCATTATCAAAAGAAGAACGGAATGCGCAGCATTAAAACGATGCTATTAATTCCACCGTGACGAATGTGCCATCTCCATTTCCAACATTAGCTTTACCAAAACGAGCGCTCCCGTCTCATAGTTGCTTCTGAGCATGCGCGTTTTTTTTCACGTCGTGAAAGCATACACACTATCGTTTTTCACGTCGTTAAAAAAAACGACGTGAAAAAAGAGAGCATGTCCGGAATTTTTAATGGCCGTTTTTCACGTCGTTAAAAATGCTCTGGAGCATACACACAATCATTTTTCAGGGCCATTTTTTTAAATGGCAGTTTTAACGGCATGAAAAACGATCGTGTGTACGGGGCATAAGAGTAGCTTTGAACTTTCCTCCTGCTAGTTTGAGGTCATGTCCCCATGTTCTTAATCTTGGCTTCAAATTGAAAATACAGTGGAACCTTGGTTTACGAGTAACGTTGTTAACGAGCGTTTTGAATAACGAGCAACTTTTTTTTTTTTAATTACGACTCGGTTTGTGAGTGTTGTCTCGCAAAACGAGCAGAATTCAAGCTAATGGGGTGTGCAGTACCGCATTTGGCCAGAGGTTTGGGGGCGCTGGTGACACTCGGAACGTTCGGAAATACTCGGCATCACTCGGAAATACTCGAAAACACTCAGAAATACTCCGTTCCCGAGAGTTTCTAAACCTTTCTGAGCAGGGCCGGTGCTACCACTAGGCAAACTAGGCAGCCTCCTAGGGCGCACTGCTGCCTAGGGCGCCCCGGCCACTGGTGTTCCTACTCTCTTCTCTCTGCAGCAAGTCTCATCAGCAGGCAGCCACAGCTCCGTTCGCACATAGTGTCAGAGGCACAGCAGTGGCGGAGGTCTGTGTCCCGACTTCCGAATAAATGGAAGCAAGCAAACATTCATTGATGGGCGCTGATAGGCTGCATTTGGTGGGCAATGGTGAGGCTGCATTAGATGGGTGCTGGTGAGGCTGCATTTGATGGGTGCTGATGAGGCTGCATTTGATTGGCAATGGTGAGGCTGCATTTGATGGGTGCTGGTGAGGCTGCATTTGATGGGTGCTGGTGAGGCTGCATTTGATGGGCGCTGGTGAGGCTGCATTTGATGGGCACTGGTGAGGCTGCATTTGATGGGCACTGGTGAGGCTGCATTTGATGGGTGCTTCATTAAAAAGGTGGGGTATACATAGGCAGGACAAAGGGGGTGGAGTCAGGGGTGGAGCAAATGGGGGACGGGAAAATTAGGTTTCGCCTAGGGTGTCAAAAATCTTTGCACCAGTCCTTTTTCTGAGGGTTTCCGAGATCAGCCGACCTGTCCCCGAGTATTTCCGAGGCTCTCCGGTGCCCCCCCACCTTTGGCCACATGCGGTATTGCATGCCATAGAAGTCAATGCGGAACAAATTATCTTTGTTTCCATTGACTTCTATGGGTAAACTCACTTTTGATATGCGAGTGCTTTGGATTACAAGCATTCACCTGGAACGGATTATGCTCGTAATCCAAGGTTCCACTGTACTGCCCTCCTGAACCTCGTTCACCCCCTTGATGTATTTAAAGGTTTCAATCATGTCTCCCCTTTTCATTCTTTCCTCCAGACTGTACATATTACATTTCTCAAGTCTCTCCTGATATGTTTTATCCATCAGACCTTTCACCATTTTTGTTACCCGTCTCTGGACTCGTTCTATCTTATCAATATCTTTTTGTAAGTGAGGTCTCCAGAACTAGACACGGTATTCCAAATTATAATAAAGATCTATATAGGGGAATCAAACATGTTGCCCACAAACACCACCTTGCTCATTGGTTACCTGCACCGGGAACATAAAAGGGAGATTATGGTTGGCTACTATGACCAACAAAGACAGCATCTCTTTTGAGCACATTATGCATGAGTCCTATTTTATTTCCACAATCTGCACCTCCAACTAGCAGGATTATTCTGGAGATAACATCTTTGCTATGCCTCACCCTCACACTACAAAGGCCCTGGAAATAGTTTAGTATGGCCAGCTGCCTGAATCCAGGACCCCCGTATGAATGGGGACACAGGTTACGATCAGTGACCTTTGTGATCGGTGTATGCCTAGGACATCTCTGTGGGATCTGACTGAGTGACCCAAACCTTAGGCTTCAGTTTGATCTGCGCCTTGCATTCTGCTTCGGCTTTCCAGCGGAGACAGAAAGAAAGAGAGATCCCAGTGATAAGCCCGCTGCAACCTCAATAAAAGCCTCACAAAGGCTGGGAAACAACGAGAAATTAGATTAAACAGCGGCAATAGTGGCTGAATTGAAACAAGAAGTTAATATGTCCCCCTCCGACCGGCTCTGTCATTACCCTGAATCATATGCGCCCATTTAGTAAATAATGCTTATCGCCTGCAAATCTCTCCTTCCCCACCAAGGCTTTATGCTTTATTTCTGTAAAGATTGCATGAATAATTAACACCTTCCATGCCGGAGACAAGCCGGTGATCTACGAGAAAAAGGTGGAAGGCGCTCCGGTAATAGTGGCAATCCAGCAGAGACTTGTTTGATATAGCTGTAGTGAAGCCACTCACCCATAGAACACATTTTCTGGATAATTACATTTTTCTTTATTGTATAAGCCCGCGTTCCTCTCCCACAGTCCTCCTGGACCAGTCACAAGCCATGTATTATAAAAAGCCATTCCATCATTTTACCGACGCGTTTAACTTTAAACAAGGCTTTAAAAAGGACATTGAGATCGCGCATTTTTTTTTTGTGATGGGGTATTGTAATCAATTCAGGAAAATAAAACAGCAGGTTATGCTTTTTCCTTTGTGTGCCTGATCGGAGAAATGGTGTTTTCTTATAAGCTGTAAGAGAGATTTCTATATGCATAACTATAGTCAAGTATTCATTTTTTATTTGTTATTATTTTACTTATTTAATTAGACATCTATCTTACATATCGATAGCATGAACTATATATATAAATATATATGTACATATATATATATATATATATATATATATATATATATACACACACACATACACACAAATATATATATATATATATACGCACACACATATATACACACACATACACACACAAATATGCATGTATATTAAATATGAATATATATATATATACATATATATATATATATATATATATATATATATATATATGTACATATATATATAAATGAAATATATATACACACACATATATATATATATATATATATATATATATATATATATTAAATACATATGTGTACAGTGGGTATAGAAAATAATCCACCCCCTTTAAAATAATCACAGTTTGTTGCTTTGCAGCCTGAAATGAAGACAGGCAGAATTTTTGTTTTATCCAGCCGTATTTACTCAGTGCAACTTATAACATCCAAGTGAAAGATATAACACCGATATGCCAGAAAAAAATAATAAAAATTTTTCAAAAACACGATAAGTTGAAAAAAGCATCACCCCCACCCTCCTAAAAATGACGAAGCTAGTGAAGCTAATCACCTTCTCAATGGCACACAAAGCCATTTGACTTTTAACTGTGATTAGCCGTGGTCATTTAGCTCAGCATGAAAAGAGCTTTCCTGGAGTATTTCAGTCTCTGACAGTGCAACTGAAGCAAACAATCAACTATGGATGGCAAGGCACTGTCACCGGGATCTCTGGGATAAAGTTGTGGACAGGCACAAGTCAGGAGATGGATACAAAAAAAATTCAAAGGCTTTATCAATGCCTAAAAGCACAGTGAAGTCTATAGCCTCGTACACACGACCGGTTTTCTCGGCAAGAAAACTGCTGGGAGAGCTTTTTGCCGAGAAAAACGTTGGTGTGTATGGTTTCTCGTCGGGAAAACTGCCGGGAATCTCGACGAGAAAAATAGAGAACCTGCTCTCTATTTTCTCGTCGAGATTCTCATCGGCCTGTTTCCCGACGAGAAAACCATGAGTGTGTATGCTTACCTATCCGAGGGAAACCCGCGCATGCTCAATGAGACTTTGACGCATGCGCGGTAGCTTACAAGGGTAGTGTAGGGTGTTGCAAGATGGCGGCGACGGCATTGAATGTGAGGAGCGCATGCTCGTCGTAGTCGATGACGTCACCGCGTTCTTGCCATTCAAAAGAATGGCGGTTCTTTTGAATGGCCGTGTGTACACTCGGCGAGCAAGGCAAGCTTGCCGGGAATCTCATCGGGAAAACTGACATTTTTTTTCCAGACGAGATTCCCGCCCATGTGTATGAGGCTTATTAATAAGAAGTGGAAGGTAATTGGTACAACACAGACCCTCCCTGGAGAAGGACGTCACTCCAAACTGAATGAAAGAGCCAGGAGGAAACTGGTCAGAGAGACTTCCAAGAGGCCTACAGCAACTCTGAAGCAGTTGCAGGAATTCATGAAAAAGAGTGGTCATTGTGTGCATGTGACAAACATATCACAAATGTCACTGGTATGGGAGGGTTGCAAGAAAAAAGTCACTCCTCAAGTAAGGCCACATGCAGCCATGGCTGAGCTTTGCCAAAAATGCACCTTGAAGATTCTGAGGCCACGTGTAAAAGGTGTTATGGTCAGATGCGACTAAAACTGAATTTTTTGGCCTCAACACCAAATGATATGTCTGGCGGAAATCGAATACAGCTTACCATCCAAATACCACCATTCCTACAGAAAAGCATGGAGGTGGTAATATCCTGTTATGGGGGTGTTTCTCTACAGCAGGGACTGGAGCACTTGTCAGGATAGAAGGAAAAATGGATGGGGCAAAATACCATTTCTATACCCACTGTATATACTCCTGTATAATACAATATACACATATATACACCTGTGTAAATTGTATATCAGGCATTATAGTACATTCAATCTTTTTTCCAGTATCTCAGATTTCAAAGTTTTTCATGTATTTTTGTGTTTTAGAAGCCCTTGTTTGTAACGGATTCCTCAAACACATCCAGTATTACCCTTGGTCTTCAATGGAGATGTAACCCTAAAATTATGCATGCACTCAAAATAGGGAAGAATGGGGAATCTGGGTCCCCAGTCCGGCGGCTGCCGGGCTTTAGCCGAGAATCCCCGCTGCGCATGCGCCGCTGCAGTCAGCGGCTCATTGCGAGGGGAATATCTGCTAAACCGTACAGGTTTAGGATATATTCTTTTTACCTACAGGTAAGCCTTATTATAGGCTTACCTGTAGGTAAAAGTTAAAAAACAGGGTATACAACCGCTTTAATGTATTCTATGCATTAAGATAAAAAACCTTCTGTGTGCAGCTCCCTCCTCAGCCCCCCTAATACTTACCTGAGCCCCATCTTTATCCAGCGATGTCAAACGAGCACCTCGGCTGTCCAGGGCTCTCTCTCCTCATTGGCTGAGACAGCAACGGGCGCTAATTGGCTCCTGCTGCTGTTAATTAACGTCAGTGAGCCAATGAGGAGAGAGAGGGGGCAGGGCCAAGCCACGGCTTTGTGTTTGAATGGTCACACAGAGCAGTGGCTCAGCTCTGTGTGACCATGCATAGGGCGTATAGGACCTCAGAATTCTTGTTTAATATTGGCTTAACAACTGACTCGCTTGTTCCAGATGTGACAATCCGGGGTCATTGATACGTTTACTATGGTGATGCCCGAAACTTCAGGAGGTATTGGGCAGAGGCTGTGGGTACACTTTATGGGCTCTTAGATTTGAATCTTTCAGTGGATCCTTTAATATGTCTTGATAGCTCAGTGCTTAAACCACCAAGGTGGTTTACTGTTGCACGAGCGCTCTTTGTGGCTAGGAGACAAATTGCCATTAGGTGGACCTCCCCTCACCCTCCGACTAGGGTTGCCACCTGTCCGGGATTCACCCGGACAGTTCGGGTTTGGAATCATGCGTCCGGGTTTCAGACTGCCTGAAACCTGGACATATTATTCAGACCGGACTATGGCCTCCCAGCAGGGTTGCTGGCTGCAGTTGTCTAAGCTGAGAGAGTCTGTTACACTCTTTCACACTGCCCAAAGGCAGCACTAACAGTTCCCCCCACATACAGACGGGAGAGGAGAGAGGACTCGATCTGCTCCTCTTCCTCCCGCCCTTCCTCTTTTGTGTCTGCCCACACTCCAATACCTGGCACTGTGCCTCAGAAAAGGAAAGTGGAGGCCGGAAATTTGAAGTCCAGCAGCCTCAGATATATCTGGATGAGAGGTGCTGACTGCCAAGGGGTCAGTGAGCTCACCATCCATCCCTGTATGTGACTGAAGTCTCCCCCCTTCTCTCTCCTGCCTCTGAGTGAGTACTCTAAGGTAAATCAGGGTTCTCAGAGCACCCCTTACATCAGAGTTCCCCTTTACACCAGAGGCTACAGTGTTCCCTCTTACATCAGAGTCCTCTCCATACATCAGAGTTCTCATTGTTCCCTCTTACATCAGAGTCCTCTCCATACATCAGTGTTCTCAGTGTTCACCCTTAAATCAGGGTTCCCAAAGCACCCCTTATATTAGAGTCCCCAGAGTTCTCCCTTACATCAGAGTCTGCAGAGTCCCACCATACAGTGAAAGGGAACTCTGTGGATTCAGATATAAAAGGGGAACTCTGTGGATTCTGAAGTAAAGGGGAACTCTTGTGATTAACCTAATATGATTAGAAATGTTATTTAATTGCAAAATATATCTATAGTTTATACTATTAAAAAAATTGCTGTGCGCCTCTAAAGTGTTCGGGTTTGACTTGAAGAAAAGGTGGCAACCCTACTTCCGACTATATCTGATTGGATATTTGATCTGAATAGATTCATTTCCTTTGAGGGGCATGTTTTCTTTATGAGAAATTTATTTAAAAGGTTTGATACTATTTGGAAGCCATGGCTTGACTATATGGATACAGGACTGAGTTAGGAGGTATCTTTGCCAGAATATAGACATATGGAAAAAGAAAAACTGTTTTTTATTTATAGGTTAAAAGGATTGTGTATTGATTTGATAATGGAAGGAGTGGGAAAAAGGGGTGGGTTAAAATCCCCCCCGCCCCACTTTTTTTTTTTTGGGTATGTTTTTTGTGTTTTGATTTCAATGTTATGTTTGTGTATATGTAGTTGTGGTATAAATAAAAATAAAAATAAAATCTGATAAAAAAAAAAAAAAAAAAAAAAAGTCCCTGGCCCTCTCCATAAAATGCACAGGTGTGAAATACATTCAAAGGAGACTATGTTAAATGGCTTGTAGTGTGTTTCTGAAAAACTGAAAACGCACTAAAAAATGCATAGGTGTGAACCAGGCCTTAAAGTGGAGCTCCACCCTAAATTTTTACTTCTGCTAATCAGAACCCCCCCCCCCCCAGGTGTCAGAATTGACACCTTTCAGGGGGGAGGGGGGTGAAGATACCTGTCTAAGACAGGTATTTTCACCCACATCCGGGAGTCCTCTCTCCGGGAATCTGCGGGAGTGACGTCACTTCCCCCAGACTTCCCGTAGTGTTCTGGGAGACACTCGGCTCCCAGAACACAGGAGGACAAATCAGAATGGCGCAGCGCGACTCGCGCATGCGCCGTAGGGAGCCGGGCATGAAGCCGCAGGGCTTCACTTCCTGGTTCCCTCAGCGAGGATGGCGGAGGGAGCAGCAGAGTGACGAGCGATCGCTCGTCCCCTGCTGCGGACGTCGCTGGACTCCAGGACAGGTAAGTGTCCAAATATTAAAAGCCAGCAGCTGCTGTAGCTGTAGCTGCTGGCTTTTAATATTTTTTTTTCCGGCGGAGCTCCGCTTTAAGCCTCGTACACACGATCGGATTTCTCATCAAGAAACGACAAGAAAACTGCTGGCAGAGCTTTCTTGCTGAGAATACCGGCTGTGTGTATGAGGCTTTCAGGTTTCTCGTCAAGAAAACTGGCCAGAATCTCGACGAGAAAAATAGAGAACCTGCTCTCTATTTTCTCGCCGGGATTCTCGTCGGCCTGTTTCCCGACAAGAAACCCGAGAGTGTGTACCTCTAAATGACTTTGACGCATGCACGGTAGCTTCCTAGGCATAGGTAGGGTGTAGTAAGATGACAGCGACGGCATCGAATGTGACGAGCGCACGCTCATCGTAGTCGATGACCTCACCGCGTTCGTGCCATTAAAAAGAACGGCGGTTCTTTTGAATCGTACGTGTGTACACTCGGCCGAGACAAGATTCTTGTTCAAGAATCTCGTCAGGAAAAACGGCGCGTTTTTTCCTGACGAGATTCTCGGCCGTGTGTACGAGGCTTTAGGGCTACATAATTTGCTCATGTAATCTCTAGACATGTGCATTCGTTTTCGTCCGAATGCATTTTCGTTAACAAACGTGCAGAATCCTAAATCCGAAAGATCCGCCATAAAAAAATGCTTTATTTTCGTTTTCGTTGTTACAACAGTTCGATATAGATAGGAGATTCGACATGACGCTGACAATAGCAATCTGTGTCTATCGAACCTGCGGTCGAATGTGCCTAACCTAACTCTATTAGTCCGAGATTATTCTACATAGAGAGAAAAGATTCGACATTATAGAGACAGTGTTGGGGTAGACAATTCAACATGAACGAAGATTAGACGAAGCAGCGAAAAACATACAAACTTTGAATCTGTCATTGAAGGCTTATGGGGGTTGATTTACTAAAGGAAAATCCACTTTGCACTTGAAAGTGCACATGGAAGTGCAGTCGCTGTAGATCGCTGTAAATCTGAGGGGAAGCTCTGAAATTAGGGGAAGCTCTGCTGATTTTATCATCCAATCATGTGCAAGCTAAAATGCTGTTTTTTATTTTCCTTGCATGTCCCCCTCAGAACTACAGCATCTGCACTTGCAAGTGCAAAGTGGATTTTCCTTTAGTAAATCAACCCCATGGTGTCTGTCAAAAGTTCTAAGAAGATTCGACAAGCAGCTAAACTGTACGACGCTGCAATCGTACATTTCCGGTCAAATGCTCGGCCCATAGGCTATAGAAGAATTTGAATGTTGGTTGACTAGTAATAATAATTAATAAATATAATTATTACTAGTGTCATACAACATTAGAATTCTTCTATAGCTTGTAGGCGGAACATTCGACCGGAAATGTACGACTGCAGCGTCGTACAGTTTAACTGCTCCGTCAAATCTTCTTAGAACATTCGACAGACACCATAAGCCTTCAATGAATGATTCGACCTTAAAGGGGTTGTAAAGGTTTGTTTTTTATTTTCTAAATAGGTTCCTTTAAGCTCGTGCATTGTTGGTTCACTTACCTTTTCCTTTGATTTACCTTCTAAATGTTTTTTTCCTTTGTCTGAATTTCTCACTTCCTGTTTCTCCTCAGTAAACTTCACACCATCATCCGAGCGGTGTTTAGTCAGCCAGAACAGCTTATTGAGGAGGAACAGGAAGTGAGAAATTCAGACAAAGAAAACAAAGAAAAAAAACATTTAGAAGGGAAATTGAAGTAAGTGAACCAACAATGCACTAGCTTAAAGGAACCTATTTAGAAAATAAAAAACGAACCTTTACAACCCCTTTAATTAATTCGGATTTTCGGACAAATGCATTTTTTAACAAAACAAAATAAATAAAAACAAATTTCGGGAGTAACTATATAAATAAATTTTTCGGACGAAAACGAAATTCCGAAAAGAAATATTTCAGTGTGCACATGTCTAGTAATCTCTGTTGCAAAGGAGAGATCAGCCAAACAAAGCGCAGATCCCCCCCATTTCATTGTGCTCAATTGACCAAATGCCTACCTAGGGTTGCAGCACCAAACGCCATTGTTCCTAAAGCCTCGTACACACGGCCGGTTTTCTCGGCAAGAACCGACAAGAAAACTGCCTGCAGAGCTTTCTTGCCGAGAAAACCGGCCGTGTGTACGCGGCTTTCAGGTTTCTCATCAGGAAAACTGACCAGAATCTCGACGAGAAAAAAAGAAGACCTGCTTTATTTTTTCTCGTCGGGATTCTCGTTGGCCTGTTTCCCGACAAGAAACCCGAGTGTGTGTACACTTATCTGTCGCCGCGGAAACCCGCGCATGCTCGAAATGACTTTGATGCATTCGCGCGGTAGCTTCCTAGGCATAGGTAGGGTGTAGCAAGATGGTGGCGACGGCATCGAAAGTGACGAGCGCACGCTCGTCGTAGTCGATGACGTCACCGCGTTCGTGCCATTCAAAAGAACGGCGGTTCTTTTGAAAGGTACGTGTGTACACTCAGCCGTCAAGAATCTCGTCAGGAAAAACAGTTTTTTTCCTGACGAGATTCTCGGCCATGTGTACAGGGCTTAAGGCCTGGTTCACACCTATGCATTTTTTAGTGCGTTTTCAGTCTTGCAGATACACACTACAGTCCATGTAACATGGTTTCCTATGGATGTAGTTCAAATCTCTGCATTTTATGGAAAGGGCCAGGGACTTTTTTCTGGTTTTTGGTTCTATAGACTTCAATGGATCAAAAACGTGTATTGAAAAACGCAAAATTCACCCGGAATATGCAAACTGCAAACCGCATGGGTGTGAACCAGGCCTAAACGTAGTATTGCAGAAATTATCAATTATAAGTGATTTTTTTTTTTCAAGTGTGGGTGGACGAGCTAAAAATGGCGTGTGCTAAAGCTACGTTTTTCGGTAGGATCACGAGGATAGGATAGGTCCCGTAGTAGCGTTGGACGGTGTGTTGGTGAAGGCCTCCCCGCCATAAGTGAGGCAGTAGTCTCTCGCCAGCTCTGGATATGCATGTTCCTTCTCGGGGCTGATTTGTGGCACCTCTCATCTCTGCATTATGAGAGCGCTCGCAAGGTTGTGAAATAAAATGTCGCTTAGGATAATGTAATTGGCCTTAAGGTACAGGAGTTGAATTATATGCTGGTGATTTATAATCTGGAAATTAAGGACTCACTCATTTTCTAATTTAATTCCATCTTTAAAGGGAAAACGCTCAGAATTAAATTGGTAAGTGCCGCCGCTAATTCAAATGCAGATGTAATTTGGATTCGAGAAGGCGCTTGGGGTGATTAACGAGTCCCCGATGGGCTATTCTGATCCTTATCTGCTAAACCCCACAAATTCTCTGCCAGTTGTGACAATAACGCTATCAGGGTGAAGGAAGGCTGCGCGGTGTATATTCTCAGTAGCATTGTCAATCGCTGCACAGCCTTTTACTCCTGACAAGGAATGGGCCACTATTTCAAATCTATGGCATAGCAGAGACAAATAGAAGGCTGCTTGGGCAATGCTTTGTCACTGTTAATGAGAAGTTTTAATTGTTTACTGTAAACCGGGATGTGCCCCTTAGTGCACAGGCCAAAAGGGTCATGGATCCTATCGTGCTTTACACCACCATCCCAACCGAAAATCATACTTTTGGGTGAGGGTGAAATCATAATATATCTTTCTAGTGCTGAGATTTAAGGCTCCATGTACACGGGACGTTGTTAAACCTCTCCTGAACGATTTAACTTGACAGCTAGAAACCGGCGTCTGAAAACGTCTGTTTAGCCGCGCTTACATGCCTTCAGCGTTTAGCCGCATTTGTGTCTAGAAGCATTTGAAAAAAAAATGTTTTCTTTTTTTTGCTTAAAATGAAAAATGTCTGTAAACGAAACGCTGCTAAACGCGAGTTACCACGTTTTGCCGTGTTTAGCCACGTTTGCCGCTTGAAATGCCTCTAAACACAGCTTCTGAACGCATTTTTTTGGGTTCCAGAAAAAAGCCTCTAAACTCAACTGCCTAGAAATGACTATAAACGACCCTGTGTACATGTACTGATAAGATAACATAGAGGAGGCGCATGCGCGGAGCTCAGAAGATGGCTGCCTGAGCAGAGAGCTCCGCTCCAGCCGAATACAGCCCCCAAAACGGCTCAACTCACCCCTCAACAGCCCGGGAACATCCCCATGTACAAAAAAAAACAGCAAAAAGGGACTTACGGTCACAAATCGGGCCGTATTTACGGCAGAAAAAATCCAAAATGGCCGCCACAGCGCAGCCTTCAGCCTCCAGTGTGCTCTGCCTCACAGACCACAGACAGGCTGTACATCCAGCAGCTCTGATTTTTACCTCAGGACACCAGGCAGGACTCTCTCAGGTGATTACCCCTACTCCAGCCTCCTCTGGGCCCATTCATGGCCACTTAATGTCTGAGTATGCCCTTTCCTTCCTAGGGCACAATACTACAGTCCAAACTGTTTCTGTTACCTCAGAGGTTTTTAACAGTGATGAAACAAGACAAATGGCAGATTTATTCCAAAAGTTTTCTGACCTTCTAGACAAGGGTCTGGCACTAACAGCAACCAAAATCACTGGGGACCTGAAAGCTGAAAATTTGGGATCAAGAATTGATTCAATTGAACACAAACTGGAGGAAACGGGAGGAAATCAAAATATGAAACATATACATACAGTGCAAGAGCAACTGGATTTTGCCAGATCTAGAATTGATGACCTTGAGAACAAATCTCGCAGGTACAACATCAGAATTAGGGGATCTCCAAGAAACAGTTTTAGATGTATCTTCGGCAGTCCAGGAGCTATTCAGAACCATACTTCCAAATGTACCTCAAAATCGCCTGGAATTAGATAGGGCCCATAGAGCCCTGGGACCCCCTAGGAAAGACGGAAAACCCAGAGAAATCATTGCCAAACCACACTATTTTTCAGTAAAGGAAGAGGTTATGAAACAGGCCAGATCTTCCCCGCAAGTGATATACCAAGGCCACCCAATCCAACTATTCGTGGATCTCTCCCCCTCTACTATTCAGCGCAGGAGGGCACTAAAACCGTTATTATTGGTCCTAACACAGAAAGAAATCAAATACAGATGGGCCTTTCCTTTTGCGGTCAAATTCTCTGACAAAGGGAGATCCTATTCCTTCTCAAGCCTCACGGAAGGCGAACAACTACTGCTACAACTAAAGTTCATCTCCCAGGAAGCGGACATGGATACCTACCCAGCCAATACCGGTTTGACTAAAAGACCCACTCAGACAAGCCCACAATCCCCCTTGTGGAAAAAAGGAAAGGCAAAGAAAATCAAGGACAATGGTCCCACATGAACAAGGACTCTCTCCCATTTTTTTTGTCATGTTCCTCTTTCGGATCTAGAATCCTAACACAGACCCATCTGTACTCATTGATGGGGATTGTTGTTTTTTTTTTTTTTTTTGCCTAGTATCTCCCTCCCCCTTATTTTTTATAAGAGGCCAGGCAGAGTAGATTTTACTAAATTTTCGAGAGGGCTGGGCATTGAATATATTGCCGTGCTGTTCAAAAAAAGTTAATTTTTGTTAAGGGCGCCCTGTACAAGGGTGGTCCACATGTGGCTCCACCTATCCCTTGGACACCAGTAGGTCTTTGGGGGTTAGGTTGTCTGAACCTTAGGGTTGGACAATTATTTTATTTTTTGTAGGGCTTCAGGGGGGTGTCTCCCCTCCCGAACCCTGGTATTACATGTTAGGAGACTTCTCTAAATATTTTCTCTGCCTTCCTTCGTCCTTCCTTTTCTTTGCCTACGTATTCCCTACGTGCCTAACAATTACATTTATTGCATAATTTCACATTTCCAGACTAATTTTGGACATCTTATACCTTACTTACCTGCTGAAAGAGGTCCCTGACATGATTTCAGACGGAAGGCTACTTGGGGTAAGTGGGGATGTTTTCAATGGGTGCGTCCCTTTTGATCTCCATGGCTGACACCACACAAGCCTCCCATAATGTCCAGGGCTAAAACTCTCCAATCAAAAAGAGGAACATTTTTGATTATTACAAATCTCTCAAAATAGATGTACTCCTACTCCAGGAGACACATTTTCCTATACGGTATAGTCCCAAATATATTTACCCACATTTCCCCCAATTTCATCTAGCCTGTACAGAAAATAAAACCAAGGGAGTTGTCATTATGTTCTCAAAATATTGCAAATTTGAGAAGACCTTTGAATACATTGACCCGGAGGGAAGAATCCTTTTAGTGAAAGGCACTATAGAAGGACACCTATATTCCCTGGTATCCTACTATACCCCCAATAGGGGTCAAGCTACCTTTTTTAAAACCATGATGGACACACTTAACCCTATGCTAGCAGCCACGATCATATTTGGTGGAGACACAAATACAGCATTTGATCAGACTTTAGACAAATCCAAACCCCTCAGGTCTCAATTGACTCGTCCAACCAATGAAAGCCTCAAAATTGTCAAAATACTAGTGGACAATAATCTTGCCAACACCTGGAGGGAACTGAATCCCTCAAAACGGGATTTCACACACTTCTCACACTCACACAATACATATGCCAGAATAGATCACATTTTTACCCCTACGCTCCTACTCCCATATCTAATGCTCAAATCAAAGACACATCCCTTTCAGACCTTTCAGACCACTCGGTGGTATCCATATCTATCTGCACTAGTGCTCTGAGCAGGAAAAGAGGTCATTGGAAACTTAATTAATCTATCCTCTCTAATCCAACTAGGGTGGAGACCATCAATAAGGCACTTCATGATTTCTTTTCCCTTAATGACAATGGAGAAACCTCTACCAAACGTTATGGGCTGCACACAAGGCCTATATTAGGGGTAAAATTAGTCAGATCTCCACAGTGTCCACACAAATCAAACGGGAACGTAGAGATGTCATTGAGCTTTTAGAAAAGGAATACACAACTTTACGACCCAGCCATAAACAAGATCCCTCCAAGGTACCCATTGCTCTATTAGACAAGGCCAAACTAGATCTTAACTTAATCCTGACTACAAAAGCTGAAAAGGCAATCCGCTGGAGCGGTAATACATTTTATTCACTAGCAAACAAAATAGGATCCCTACTTGCTGCAAAATTATCCCCCCAAGTCAGGGTTAACACTATACCTAAAATCCGAATATCAGGTCAACCCCCCACAGCCAATCCTGTTAAAGTCCTAGAAGCCTTTCAAGACTTCTACTCTAAACTATACAGCTCTCCCACCCAGTTTGATAAAGACTCTATCAATAAGTATTTGGATGGCCTTCCCATACCGGCCCTTTACACCACACATAAACACTTACTTGAAACCAACTTCACAGTGGAGGAGGTTTTAGAGTTTTTTAAAGACCTCAAGACAGAAACAGCACTGGGCCCTGATGGTCTATCCATTCCCTATTATAAGACTTTTGCAGAAACCTTAGCTCCACATTTGACCAAATTTTTTAATGCCAAAACACAAAGTAAACCCTTGGATACCCATCTCAACACAGCTTACATCACAATCCTTCAAAAACCAGACAAATATCCTGAAGAAATTAATAACTATCGCCCAATTTCCCTCATAAATAATGATATAAAGATTATGACTAAAATAATGGCCAATCGCTTAGCTTCCTTTATCAATATATACATACGCAAAGATCAAGTAGGCTTCATCCCAGGCAGGCAAGGCCCAGATCAAATACGAAGGGCGATAGATGTGGTTTCAATACTCCAATCTAACTGGGAGGGAGGAGCGAGACAACAGGGGCTTCTTTTAGCTTTAGACCTCCAGAAGACCTTTGACACAGTGTCTTGGTCATATATATTTGCCCTCTTAGAACGATGGGGCTTTGGGGAACGTTTCATGGGTTTACTACATTCCCTTTATTCTCATCCTACGGCTCTAATTCGCATACAAGGACATTATTCTAAACCAATAGCTTTATAGCTATTGGTTTAGAATAATGTCCTTGTAGTACTAGGCAAGGATGCCCACTTTCCCCACTTATTTTCGTGATTGCTATTGAAACTTTAGCAATAGCTATTTGTCAGAATCCAAATATTAAGGGGGTATCCTGTGGAGAACAAATACATAACTGCGGTCTTTTTGTAGACGACATTCTTTTGTTTGCAACATCACCGCAAATTTAATTAACGAATGTACAGTATGTCAAGTCCTACATGACTTCTCTAAAATATCAGGTCTCAAGGTTAATTATGAGAAATCGCAGGCCCTTAATGTCTCGCTTCTCCTTCTAAGTGTATCGTTAGTTAAGCAATCGTTTAAATTTGAGTGGAGCGATTCCTCAATCAGGTATTTAGGCATCACACTAACAGCTCGCACGGAGACTCTTTATGAACACAACTACCCACCACTGTATAAGAAGTTAGAAAATGATCTTAAAACCTGGTCCAAATACGAACTCTCCTGGTTGGGAAGGATCAACTCAATCAAGATGACCCTTCTCCCTAGAATTCTTTATTACTTTAGGTCTTTTCCCATCCCGGTCAAAAAGAATCACTTGAAAACTCTTCAGAGCAAGATACTTAAATATACCTGGGGAACAACATAAATTTATCATGCAAGTAAGCAGTACTAATAATTTATCATTTAGGAAGATCTGATCTTTGGAAGCTGTGCCCAAAAATAGGCAGGTAGAGGGCAAAGGGCTCGTCATCAGTGTTGCCTGTTGTCTTTGTGGTAACTAGTCTACAATAACAAAAATAATGAAGAAGCGCAATATAAAAGAAAATACAAATATGTGTCCACCTAAAATACACTATCCTTGTAACACCCGAAACTCTCCATAAATCTCTTTCTCACTCAGCACAGATTAGTACCTACTTAGTTATGTGCTCAATTTAGTGGCTTGCCAGCCGCTTACTCTCAAACGCTGAACTTTGGAGTTCTGGTTCACGGCTTTCCAAATTACTGACAATTCTAATAAGAACTCTGGTCCAATTGAATGTGATCAATTAGCTGTGAGCATGTTAATTACACAGCAATTGGCAGTTAGCCTTGCTTTTCACTTAATGCTTCAAGATAAATTTGTAGTGAAAAGGAGTAACAGAAATTTAGAGGAGTCCATTTCAAAAAGAGAAGAACTCCTGAGAGACCATCCACGTCAACCCAGGGGCGGATCCAGAGTCTAGTCTTGGGTAGGGCACTACCAGAAAATATTTTTTGGGGGGAGGGCAATTTATCGGGGAAATGACTGGTGTTAGCGCTCAATGATCACGGCACCATGGTTGTTATGGTGTCAGGATGATTTAAGCGCATTATTTATATTATTACATTGTAATATAAAATGAAATGGTTCAACTCACCATAATGCAGAATCAGTGGGTGCTCCGAGTGTGTCACCTGCCACCTCACCTGCCACCAGATGCAGCTTGTCACTTGCCACGTCACCTGCCACACGTTGCGGATTGTCACTTGCCACGTCGCCTGCCACACGTTGCGGATTGTCACCTGCCACACGTTGCAGATTGTCACTTGAAACATCACCTGCCACATGTTGCGGAATGTCACTTGCCTGCCACCAGATGCAGATTGTCACTTGCCACATGTTGCGGAATGTCACTTGCCTGCCACCAGATGCAGATTGTCACTTGCCACCTCACCTGCCACACCTTGCGGATTGTCACTTGCTAAGATGGTGTTTTGTTTGTCAGAGTCAGGCAGCAGAGAGATGATGTAATCTCTCTGCTGCCTGCACAGTGAGGGCAGAAGTTACTGCAGGGATGCAGGGCGGGCGTGGGGTGGTGAGAGATGATGTCATCTCTCTGCTCCCCCGGCCGCCGGCTTGTTGATTAGCCAGACGCCCGCTCACCCACAGAGCCGACCAGCTGACCGCCCACTCTCTGACTCTCACTCGCCGCCGAGCCACCCGATCAGACTCTTAGGCGCCGCAACTAAAACTAATTTCTTGGGGGTGGCAATTGCCCCGTCGCCCCCCCTGGATCCGCCCCTGCGTCAACCTGTACCAGCTGTGAGGTCATACCTATGGATGGAAGCGTTGCCTTCTAGAGATTCAGTCTTAGTCAGGACTGAGAAGTCTAATGGTGAGGTGCAAAGTGCGGTACCTCAGGACAGCCAATTCAAATAGTACTTTACCTAAGTAAGTTTAGGCAAATATGAATTCTTATTGCTTGCTGTAGGGTGCTACAGACTGATTTTAACTTGAATAAGAGGAGGTTACTCTCTAGTTTTCAGCCAATCCTAACTAACCCTGCTAGTATCCCACAGTTGACCCTACATGTCATAATCTGGCTGTACAATTAGATCCATAAGCAACTATGCAGTGCCGGGTCCTTCTGGATACAAAATTTATTTTGTTTAGGCAAGTCAGCATATTAAATAGTTTTAGTAAAACTACAGGCATTTTTTTGGGGGTATGGGCATGGGCAGCTTAAAGCGGAGCTCCACCCTAAAGTGGAACTTCCGCTCATCTGAACCCTCCCCACCTCCAGTGTCACAATTGAAACCTTTCAGGGGGGAGGGGGGTGCAGATACCTGTCTAAGACATGTATTTGCACCCACTTCCAGGAGTCCTCTCTGCGGGAAATCTGCGGGAAGTACGTCACTTCCCGCAGAATACCCGTTGTGTTCTGGGAGACACTCGGCTCCCAGAACACACGGGGACCAGTCAGACTTGCGCATGCGCCGTAGGGAACCGGGCAGTGAAGCTGCAAGGCTTCACTTCCTGGTTCCCTCACCGAGGATGGCGATGGGGGCAGCAGAGTGATGAGCGATTTCTTGTCCTCTGCTGCGGACGTCGTTGGACTCCAGGACAGGTAAGTGTCCTAATATTAAAAGTCAGCAGCTGCTGTAGCTGTAGCTGCTGGCTTTTAATATTTTATTTTTGGCGGAGCTCTGCTTTAAGAGACCTTAATAGGCTTTAGCAGTATAATGCAAGCATCGGCCTTCCTGCGCATATCTTTAGGTGACCACTTCAATGCAAGAAGAATCTCAAAACTGGGGCACTGTAACAGAATCTTTAATACTCCATGATAGTGTAGAACACATGTGTCAAACACAAGGCCCATGGGCCAAATCCGGCCCCCCAGGCCATTTTATGTGGCCCTCGCACCTCTCTTGCAGCTGTGGTACCCCCCTTATGCAGTCATGGAGAGGCTTGTCTCTGACCCCCCCCCCCCATCTCAGCAGTCAGCAACAGAGAGGACAGAACTCCTCCTACAGATCCTGCTCCTCTCTGTGCAGCCGCAGCACCCCCTTGTTTCTGCCCTCCCTGGCCTCAGCATTTAGCACACTCTGGCAGCTGACCACAGCCCTCCTCCAGACCCTGCACTTTCTGCTTCCCAGCTTCTTTCCTGAAGCAGCACAAGGTAAAGGGGGGGGGGGGGTGCACTGTGATGTAAGGGTCTGGACTTTTGACTTTTGATGGTGAGGCTCTTAAAATCTGATGTAAGGGGAGGCGCGATGCTCTGGACATCTAGACTTACAGATACAATCAACTCTTTGAGGAGCAACCATTATGCTGATGCAGCCCGTGATGAAATTGAGTTTGACACCCCTGATGTAGAAGGTTTGTTGACCCCCTACTGCCTTCTGCCGGTTCCTTTGACCGATCTCTAGGATGGGCAGCCTTACTGGCCAATAGGAACAGGCCTACATTGTATTGCCCAAGACTATCCAGTAGGCTTGTGCAATTCGTTTCGTAACGAATCGAAATTCGTCCGAATTTAGCAACTTTCGGACATTCGGAAGCATTCGAATTTCCGAACAAAGCAATTACGAATAAAACCGAATCTGAAATAAATTATATCGCAAATAGCGAATGCCCGAATGTCTTCGGCATAATTCGTTATGAAAAAAGTTACGAATGTACGAATCCATTCGAAGCACAATAACACTCACTCTGCTCTGCTCTCTGCTTCTCCCTCACCGTGCTGAACTCCCTCTCAAAATGGTGTACAGGGGCGGAGGCTATAGCCGCATGTAAAAAACAAAAGTAAAATACGAGATTTCGAATCGTTACAAATAACCGCAATGTATTTAGAAAAGTACAAATCCATTCGAAGCACATTAGGCATAATAGGCAGCGTCGTTGTGAGAGAGACACGGAAAATTACGAATCAACGAACCCCAAAAAAGTTACGAAAGTAGGAGTTGTGTCCAGAATCAACGAAAAACAATGTACTCTACCGAAGGTACGAATTATAAATCAACTAAAAATAAGGCTCACATTAATACGAATCATTCCGATTCAACGAAAAATGACGCTTGCGAAAATACGAATTAGTCTGAACACGAAAAATCCCGTTTAGCAAAATTACGAACGATTACGAATCAACAGGACCGAAAAGAAACGAACCAAAACTAAACAAATTTTTCCATTGTGCACAAGTCTGCTATGCAGGACCACTTGCCATCTTCATGTAGTATGAACCCTGTGACTTTCAGAGCATGTTTAATGATTAATTCCAAAATGTAATCTCAAAGAAGGCATGGTATTATCTATAGCAACTGCCTAGATTGTGCCTGACATACTTTAGGCACTGCCAGGAAGAACGGAATGCAGACAGAACAAACAATCAGCAGGGGAAGGATTGGAGGCTGTGTTTATACTGCGCTCTCCACTGAAGGACCACTGGGGGCTTCCTGTGGATCTACCATATGACCCCTCCCTCACCACTAAGCTCCGGCTATCTTTTATATATATATATCTGTGTTTGCGACCTTTATCTTTAGGGACCTCCGTGGGGTATCTGGCTCGGTGGCCGCGCCGAACCTCCAATCACACCACCTATGGCAGTGACCATCAATTTCTGTCTGAATAATGGCATGTCTATGCATTGTGATATTCACTTCATGTGATAAGTTCTTGAACATACATTCTCCTGTGTAAAAATCCCTGATGAAGGGCTTGGAACTGAAACGCGTTGGGTACGATATTTGTTTAATCAGTACAGTTTTCGTCTGAAAATACAATACAAGAACGTTACATCACTTCCAAATTTTTATTCTGTCGTACAAGAATTTTTGTACTTTAGTAACTTATTCATTTTCAATATGAAGACTAGCATGCAAAAAAAAAACGTGCAAACATTCGTCCTATAATCTCATCATGTGTACTGAGCTTTAATCTTAGAACGTAATTTTACCACGTGATCTGCTGTCAGCCAATGACAGCTGATCACGTGATGTAAACAGAGCTGGTAATCGGCTTTTTTTTCCTCACGCTGACAGCGTGAGGAGGAAGGAAAAAAAAGCTGATTACCGCCTGGAGTAAATGCACACTCAAGACCCACTGCTGCTAAGCAGTGCCCACCAGTGCCACCTACCAGTGCCCACCAGTGCCACCTACCAGTGCATATCAGCAGTGCCCACCACTGCCGAGCCACCTATCAATGCCCACCAGTGCCACCAATCAAGTGTCCATCAGTGCTGCCAATCAGTGCCACCTATCAGTGCTGCCTATCTTTGCCCATCAGTGCCACCTATCAGTGCCATCTATCAGTGAAGCCTCATCAGTGCAGCCTCATCAGTGCCGCCTCATCAGTGCCCATCAGTGCCACCTATCAGTGCCCATCAGTGCCACCTATCAGTGCCCATCAGTGCAGCCTATCAGTGCCCAACAGTAAAGCCTCATCAGCGCGCCGCCCAGTGAATGAGAAAAATTACCTGTTTGCAAGCTACTAAAAACAGTTTTGTTTTTTGTTTTTTAAATCCGCCTAAAGAAAGCTCTATTTGTGTGGAAAAAATGATAAAAATGTAATTTGGGTACAGTGTTGTATGACCACCCAATTGTCATTCAAATAGTGACAGCGCTGAAAGCTGAAAATTGGTCTGGGCAGGAAGGGGGTTTAAGTGCCCAGTAAGCAAGTGGTTAATAAACACTATTTCTGATAAAAAAAAAAAAAGTATAGGCTACTTAACACCAGCCATATACGGATCAAAAATCATCTGGTTCAGCAGGGAAAGGCCAAATTTCGATCCATGTGTGTCTACTCTTGTTACGCAGAAGCTGATCTGACAATCGCCTTCTGTCAAACGGGCTTGTTAGAAAAATTTTCTCAAGCAGCATTGGCTGCAGCTGCTGAAAGAAAAAAAAGGGAAAAAATAGCGAAACGGACTTAGAGGCCCCGTTCACACCTATGCGAATTGGTTGTGGCTTACACCGCATCCAATTCGCATATGTGCGATGCATTCGCACTGCGCATTGCCCAAAAAACGTGTGCATTTTCTAGGCATTGCGGTGCGAATTGTCTGCACATTATCTTCTATAGGAACGCATCTGATTCGCAGATGTGTTCCGTTCTGAACAGGAATTCTCTCCCTGCTCATTACACTTCCCCCCCTCCCCCTCCCCTCTCCCAGGTCAGCAAATCCGCAGCTACAACGCAGATGAACCGCTGAACAGCTCTGTTTTCTCTTCGCAGAGATCACAGAGCTGGAATTCGCACCGCACAAGTGTGAACCCAGCCTAAAGGTTGCCACTATAATCCCAATAGAAAAGAAAATGGACTCACGTTATGATAAAATATCAAAATGTATTCAATCAGTTTAAAAACATGAGAACAGCAATTGGAGAAATGGACAGCCGCACTCCAAAAACCTTTTCGGTTGCTTTTATTTTAAAAATCGATGAACAAATGCACCACGGGTCACAGCAAGACAGGGATCAGCTGACGCGTTTCACACTACAGGTATTAGTGCTTACTCATAGCTCTCTCTAGTTATGAGTAAGCACTAATACCTGTAGTAGGTTTTTGGAGTGCGGCTGTCCATTTCTCCATTTGCTGTTCTCAGTCTGCCTTGTGCATTGCCAGCACCCACGGCTTCCTGATTGTTGAAGGATTAATAGAACTAACTCACCTGGAGCGGTAATCTCTTCTTCCCACATTAAAAACATATGATAAAAAAGAGTACATAGACATGGTCAAAAGATAGTGGGTAGAGATCAGCATACCATCAGACATATATAGCATAGCACCAACATCCCAGGGTTTGGCAAATATTCAAAGAACGGGATGTGGGACTTTAAAGGTGCTAAAATATCAGCAGATACAACAATTAAACAAATATAGAAAATGTATTGTTACACATCAATTAAAAAGAAAACTGATATACACAATTCATTAACCGCTACAGGTATACATCTACTACCTAACATGTAACAGTAAACGGTTGTACACAGTCGAAAATGGTGTCCATTTGTGTTCAACATTTTCGCCTATAAGGCTTCATCAGGACTGGACGCAGGGAAATACTTTAATGAATATTGCAATGAATTGTTGTATCTGCTGATATTTTAGCACCTTTAAAGTCCCATATCCCGTTCTTTGAATCTAGTACATAGACATGTCTTATTGGTACACTGTCCCATATGTCTATATGGGGAGGCTGAACATGAAAAACCGCATAGATGGCCCATAGAATGGTATCACTGTAGTCCAAGAAGAACCCTTCTTACTGGAGAGAATGTGCTAGTGAAACTAAGAAAATTTTGGCGGCACACAGGTAAGTCAGGTAAAAAAAACTAGGGGTATTTTATTAGTAGAAAAAAGGTAGTAAGAAATACATAAGTACATTCACAAATGTTGTAAAATACAAATTATTTGTATATGACCTGAGGTAATACTCAAATACTGCTTCGGAATGTTATAATGACATAGGTAGCCTCAATGTATAAAAAATACAGAGAATACAATATTCAAGTGAATAAACAAAAATTAGACAGTATACATATGAAGCGTAAGGTATTTAACCAATATATAAGAACGTGGTCTGACTTGCTCTACATGTTTCGCGTACGGCAAAGCTTCTTCAGGAGCATAATAAACAGGTCGTGTTCAAAGATGCAGCACTGACCTGGGGTATCAACCAATTGACAGTGTGTCTAAAGCAGATAGCCAATTTGTTTAGTGGTAATCCAGTTGTAAGATGACACCAAGGTATTGGGCTAAACCACAGTCTGTAGGTAAGCAGCGAGAGGGAGTGAGATCCAGGCAGATACAGCTACGGACGCCAATAATCTAGCATCAGAAAAAACTGGTGCATGGGCTGGGCAGAGGATAGTCTGTCCACGGTATAGCCCCCAAAGGAAAAAAAGGTAGCGTGGCCAAGCTTCAGAGCCTGGGCGCGGCATTTGGTAGCAACCTGGATCTCTGCCTCTCCTGGAGGCCAAAGTACCAGAATTTCAGTATTAGCGCCAATGGATTGCTACGCGTTTCGCCAGTAGCTTCTTCAGGGGATCCTATTGGTATCGAAAGATTGTCCTAATAAGACTCAGCAATGGTAAACAAGTATGCATAGGAGTCAAAAAAATTCCGATGGACCCCAAAAGTCGACAAAGATCATGGGCTGGTACAGTATGTCCAGGTAGCTTCCCTCTAAGGGGGATTTAAAAAAAAAATGTCTGCAGCTGCTGATCAGAGTATTCTGACAGCGGAGAGTTCCTGATATCAGAATACAGTGTTCCAGTGGGGAGAATTCCTCCATCCACCTTGATTGTGTGGATGGAGGAATCTGTTTGTTTTTTTTTGTTTTTTTCATTCAGTCCATTGGATGAATTTAAAAAAAATCCATCTATGTCCAGCCTTACTGACTTTGCACAAGAATACGACCAGTGACGTGTAAAAAGAACTCCCATCCTGCATTCTTGGGTTCAGGCCTTTGAATGGCTATGTGGTGGAGTCAGAATCACCTTGACCTTAAAAAAAAAATGCGTCAGCCACAGCAGCTTGTACCTTCATCATTGCCTTGCATGAGAGATTGAAAAACCCCAAATGAGAGAGATGAGCCTTGGGGGTGGGGGTTGCTGAAAAGTGAAATTGTGCTTTAACACTTTCTATTCATCTAACAAAAGGCTTTAAAAATATATATATACCGTATATACTCGAGTATAAGCCGTGTTTTTCAGCACATTTTTTTGTGCTGAAAATGCCCCCCTCGGCTTATACTCGAGTCACCTTTTTGCGCCTGATCTCCCGGACTTTGGGGACCTGGTACCTGCTAGCCGTAGGTCCCCTGGACCCCAAACTTGGAACACATATAGCCCCACTCTTCCTCTACAAGTGTGCAAAGTTTGTTGTCCAGGGGACCTACGGCCGGGGAGCAGCAATTTTTCAAACCCGGGCACCCCTTCCATAGACTCCCATGTTAAACGGTCATTTCTCCGGTAACTTTGGGGACCCCTTCCATATACTCCCATGTTAAACGTAAGTCTAGTCATGGGCACAGTGAGGCATGGGCACAGTCAGGCATGGGCACAGTCAGGCATGGGCACAGTGAGGCATGCACATGGACACAGTGAGGCACAGTAAGGCATGCAGATGGACACCCTAGGCTTATACTCGAGTCAATACGTTTTCCCATTTTTTGTGGTAAAATTAGGTGCCTCGGCTTATATTCGGGTCGGCTTATACTCGAGTATATACGGTATATAGATTCCCTTTAAAATGGTGCAAACAATCTTGCAGGCTGCAGACTATTTCGCTAATAAGTTCTCTCCATCTCCTTCTGTTTCCAAAGATTATCACCCATTCTGCAACAAACCCGCAGCCTGGGGACACAAGAGTAGCGAATTGTAAAAGGGTAGTCTGTGGCGCGGACAAAACAAGCATGGCCCCCCCCTCCCCCCCCCCTTGCCCCTTCCTTCTGTACAGTTTACTTATTAACAGAACGTGTAATTGCAGGAAAATAGCAGGTTCTAAAAATCGGTCAGAACGAAATGATGGTAATTTTTTACAGATTGAAAATGAATCTGACTCGAAAATACCATTAAATTACCGACTTGCTTAAAATTTAAAGGGTAATTCCTATATAATGCTTTTATTTAATAGCCCAATTTACAAAGCGCTGAAAATGAATGTAGCTTTTCTCAGGACAGCGCCCGGCGGTAAGTGTACCAACTCATTTTTGCTCACTTGAATTGAATTATTAATAAAGTGAGAACGGGGCCATATGTTCCCCAAAGAGCCAGCTACATTTATTTCAAATAAAACGCCAGTGTTTGGTGCCTTAGAAAAGGTTTAAATGCGTTCTCAGGAATTACTTCCGTATATACTGACTTAATAGAGTATAAATCAGCTGTTGTAATTAGGGACACAGCTGTTAACTTAAAGCTGGTTGTTCTCCACATTAGGTCTGTATATATCAGCTTTGTGCTCCCTGCCAAACGCAATTCTTTATTTATTTTTTGCTTTGTTTTCTGTGCAGAAGTAAAGTGAACTACACTAAAAGTGGAAGGAAATTTAAAAAATGTGATCTATTTGGTTACAGTGAAGTTAAAACAAATTTATGATCCTTGCAGTTTTTTTTCAATACAAAAAAGAAAAAAGAGAAGCTTGACATAAATATCCTTGTTGGTATGTATTACATTTTTAAAACCCTTATTTTTGTGTATAATTTTAAATTTCTGCAAATGTTTTATATGAACATGGGGGCAGCCATATTTGCGCTTTTTATATATACCGTATATACTCGAGTATAAGCCGACCCGGATATAAGCAGAGGCACCTAATTTTATCACAAAAAGATGGGAAAATGTATTGACTCGAGTATAAGCCTAGGGTGTCCATCTGCATGCCTCACTGTGCCTCACTTTGCCTCACTGTGTCCATGTGCATGCCCCACTGTGCCTCACTGTGTCCATGTGCATGCCTCACTGTGCCTCACTGTGTCCATGCCTCACTGTGCCTTACTGTGCTAGGGTGACCACGTGTCCCGGCTTGCCCAGAAAAGTTCCCGCATTTTGCAGGTCTGTCCCAGGTCCCGGGCACCTTCATTCCAGGACAATACAGTGTCCCGGAATGAAGCTGACACAGCCACTCCCCCTCCCCATTATCTGTTGCCACCACATCGCCACTTTATTTACTGACAGTACTTGTCCTGGCCGGGAATGTCTGGAGAGGTACAATCCCCGCCCCCTGCTTGTGATTGGAGAAATCATAAATCCCACCTTTGGAGAAATCATAAATCCCACCTCTTGTGTCTAATTACAGCAGGGCAGTGTAAAGCCAGCGTTGGAACAAGGTAAAACGGATCTCGGCCAGTCAGGACAAGTGCTGTCAGTGAGTAAAGTGGCAATGCCACTTTTGGGGGCGTGATCAGTTCTTCTGGGTAAAGCGCGCATCCGCTGCCCCAGCTGTGCTGTGATTCATTACAGCACAAGCTGATTTTTGGGAAGGGGGTCCCTGAATGGCCAATTGGAAATGTGGTCACCCTACACTGTGCCCATGCCTCACCATGTCTCACTGTGTCCAGGCCTCACTGTGCCTCACTGTGTCCATGTGCGTGCCCATGCCTCACTGTGCCTCACTGTGTCTCACTGTGTCCAGACCTCACTGTGCCTCACTGTGTCCATATGCGTGTCCATGCCTCACTGTGCCTCACTGTGTCTCACTGTGTCCATGCCTCACTGTGCCTCACTGTGTCCATGTGCGTGCCCATGCCTCACTGTGCCTCACTGTGTCCATGCCTCACTGTGCCTCACTGTGTCCATGCCTCACTGTGCCTCACTGTGTCCATGCCTCACTGTGCCTTACTGTGCCCATGCCTCACTGTGTCCATGCCTCACTGTGCCCATGCCTCACTGTGCCCATGCCTCACTGTCACTGTGCCCATGCCTCACTGTGCCCAATCTCCCTAACTGATCTCCTGCACTGTGTGACTAGACAGACGTTTAACATGGGAGTCTATGGAAGGGGTGCCCGGCTTTGAAAAATCGGTGCTTCCCGGCCGTAGGTCACCTGGACAACAAGCTTTGCACACTTGTAGATGAAGAGTGGGGCTACATGTGTGCCAAGTGTGGGGTCCAGGGGACCTAGGGCCGGCCAGTACCGGGTCCCCAAAATCACCAGAGAAACTACCGTTTAACATGGGAGTCTATGGAAGGGGTGCCCGGCTTCGAAAAATCAGTGCTCCCCGGCCGTAGGTCCTCCAACAAACTTTGCACACTTGTAGAGGAAGAGTGGCGCTACATGTGTGCCTAATTTGGGGTCCAGGGGACCTACGGCTGGCCAGGATCAGGCACACAAAGTTGAAGATGGACACAGACTCGAGTATAAGCCGAGGGGGGCATTTTCAGCACAAAAAAAATGTGCTGAAAAACTCGGCTTATACTCGAGTATATACGGTAAGCTCTGAAGTACTACACAAGGGTTGTGCTTTACTGTACTTCCTTACAATGCAAGTCTACAAAGCTGGTCATACCCTGTAAAGCTTCATAAGCCTCATACACACGGTCGGACTTCAAACAAACTTTTCCGTGGATTTTTGTTCGAAGGGAGTTGGCTGGGAACGCCCATAGCATACACACGGCAGGACTTTTTCAGCAAACTTTCCCAAAATCACTTGGTCTTTCTGCTTTTTCCTGCTCTTTACCGCCACCTTTTGGTCAACTTCTGCTATTGTTGGTTGATTTTTACATTGGTTCTGAGCATGCGTGTTTGTACTTTGGACTAAAGTCCGATGGATTTCTGTACACATGGCAGGACTTTGCACCGCAGGACTTTTGTTGCCGAAAAGTTTGTTCGTTTGCAGAGCAAACTTTTGTCCCATGAAAACAGAGAAAGTTTGTCCGATGGAGCGTACACACGGTCGGATTTTTTTTAAAACCTGGGAATTTAGAAGTTTGTTGGCAAAAAGTCAGACCGTGTGTATGGAGCTTTACACACGATCATATTTCCATCGGACAAATCCGTGGATTTTTTGTGCGAAGGGCGTTGGCCGTAATTTTATTTTATTTTATTTAGTAGCGAGTTTTTGAATAGTTATACCATTCATTGCAATGGGCAGGGGCGTTTTGAGAGCGCTGTATACGCCTGAAAATTGCCTCAGTGTGAAAGGGGTCTTAGTTTACACTTTTTGTATGGAGGACGGTAAAAAAAAAAAGCGGTAGAGCTGTGTTTTTACTGCCTAAAACCAATCCAAAGGCAGGTATACACATGCTGTGGTCGCAATGCCGTGCATTGCGGCATGTCAAAAACTGTTCCTCTTGTCCTATTCAGCCCCATTCAATGGAGCTGCACCACAACCAGGGGTCAAGTCCTGGGAAAAAAAGAGTGGGAACTCACCCAAGATCCCTCCCTAAAAAAGTGTGTGTGTGTGTGTATATATATATATATATATATATATATATATATATATATATATATATATATATTTATTTATATAATATATCGTATATACTCGAGTATAAGCCGACCCAAGTATAAGCCGAGGCACCTAATTTAACCACAAAAAACTGGGAAAACGTATTGACTCGAGTATAAGCCTAGGGAGAGAATGCAGCAGCTACTGTAAGCGGAAAAGAGGGTCAACAATGCCCATTTGCAGCTTCACTGTGCCCATTTGCACGCCTCACTGTGCCCATTCGCACATCTCACTGTGCGCAACATCACTGTGCACATTGCAACATCACTGTGCCCAACATCACTGTGCCCAACATCACTGTGCCCATTGCAACCTCACTGTGCCCAACATCACTGTGCCCAACATCACTGTGCCCATTGCAACATCACTGTGCCCATTGCAACATCATACCTCCCAACTGGCACGGATTCTGCGGGTTTTACCCGCATAGGCTCCTCCTTCCCGCAGTCCCGCGGGAGTGTCATCTTTCCCGCACAGCAGGAAGCATGAAGAGGAGGAAACATCAACCAGCAGGTAAGCCCCCCCCCCATCACTGTGCCCATTGCAACATGATTACTGTGTCCAACATTACTGTGCTCATTACTGTGCCCAACATTACTGTGCCCATTGCAACATTACTGTGCCCAACATTACTGTGCCCATTGCACCATTACTGTCCCCATTGCAACCTCACTGTGCCACTCACCTGGAGGATGCAGGAAGCGTCCATAGGCCTGAGTGCAGAAGCCAGGAAAAGAGGGATACAGCGTGGGTGGAGAGGCCGGGAGTACCAAGATGGCCGCCGGAGCCCGGGACTAGGCCGAAGCCGCGGTCTGGATTTGGGGCTGCCGCCGTGCGGGAGGGCACCGTTCCGTTCAGACCCCCGCCCGGTCGGAAGCCCGTGGAGCAGGATCTGCGATCGGTGAGGGAGCCAGACACCAGGGAGGCCAGGATACAGTGCTGGTGGAGAGGCCGGGAGGAGCAAGATGGCCGCCGGATCCGAAGACTAGGTCGCGGCCTAAAGTAGTGGCTGGCGCCGTGCGGAGGAGCGTCGCATCATTCGGGTACACTGACTCGAGTATAAGCCGAGGGGGACATTTCACCCTAAAAAAAAGGGCTGAAAAACTCGGCTTATACTCGAGTATATACGGTACTCCTTTTTGAACAAATAAAGTGCAACATTTAGGCTGGCTTCACACTGAGGCGGGTTTTTAGGCGTTTTAGCGCTAGAAATAGCCTCTAAATAATGCCTGAAAACTGCTTCCCATTCATTTCACTGTGTCTTTTCACACTGCGGCGGTGCCCTTGCGGGACGTTGTGAAAAGTCATCTTTGGGGCGGGTTGGGAGCGCTGTATACAGCAGCGCTCCCAAAACATCCTGCCCATTGAAATAAAATGACATCCTGTCCATGAAATCCAGACGGATGGAAACCCTATTTTCCATCGGTCTGGAGAATCGGATCGGATGGGATCGGATGAAAATGGACAGGCGGTCCGTTTTCTGGTACAATCGTTTTTATTTGGTTTAACAAAGCCAATTTACAGGCTTAAGAATAAGAAAAGCAAGATGATCCCACGCGGGGGAACAAACATCAAATCACTTGTGAATTAGGGTGACCACATGTCCCGGATTGCCCGGGACTGTCCCGCATTTTGCAGGTCTGTCCCGGGCACATTCATTCCAGGACAATACAGTGTCCCGGAATGAAACTGACACAGCCACCCCCCAGGCCAATGTGATGCCCCCAAATAAGGATGCCACATCACCGCTTTACTCACTGACAGTACTTGTCCTGGCCGGGAATGCCTGGAGGAGCACAATCCCCGCCCCCTGCTTGTGATTGGAGAAATCATAAATCCTGCCTCTTGTGTCCAATCACTGTGCTGTGATTCGTTACAGCATAAGCTTATTTTTGGGAAGGGAGGGTGTCCCTGAATGGTAGGTTGGAAATGTGGTCACCCTATTGTGAATACAAACAAAACACATTTCCTATCTTTTAAAGGGAGTAGTAGAAGCATCCAGCACAAGTGTCGGAGGTGAGGATGAGTAACCGGGCACAAGGCCCGAGGCATGGTGAGGCAGCGGGGGGTGGGATTGTCATCCCACAGTGGAGAAGAGAGGGGAAAGGGGCGGGGGAGGGGAGAGAGGGAAAAGTATAAAAAAAAGGGGGGGGGGGAAATAAGGGGGAAGCTGGGATGGGAAGGGATCAGGAAGCAAGGGGTGGAGGCGGTCCATTTTCATACGATCTCCATAGAGGACAGCGGGACTTTGACAGGTCCATCTCCGCACAGTGAGCGGAGACAGGCCTGCTCAGCGGGGATCAGCGGATCGATCCCTGCTGAGCAAAGCTGAGTCCGTACACGGACAAGCCCGCGTGAAAGGGCGCTTAAGAGCTCCCTTCACTGGAACTAAGGGGTCAAGCCTAAAGCCCTGTACACACGGGCGGGAATCCCGTCGGAAAAAAAAAACGTAATTTTTCTCAACGGGATTCCTGGCAAGCTTGTCTTGCCAAACCCTGTGTACACACGCAACCATTCAAAAGATCCGCCGTTCTTTTGAATGGCAAGAACGTGGTGACGTCATCGACTACGACGAGCCGGCGCTCGTCACATTCAATGCCGTCGCCGCCATCTAGCTACACCCCACACTAACCTTGTATGCTACCGCGCATGTGTCAAAGTCGTTTCGAGCATGCGCGGGCTTACCTGGGACAGGTGAGCATACAGACGACCGGTTTTCTCGGCAGGAAACATTCTGCCGAGATTCACGACGAGAAAAATAGAGAGCAGGTTCTCTATTTTTCTCGTCGAGATTCCCGGCAGTTTTCCTGTCGAGAAACCATACACACGAACGGTTTTCTCGGCAAAAAGCTCTCCCAGCAGTTTTCTTGCCGAGAAAACCGGTTGTGTGTACGAGGCTGAAAAACAACCCCACACCATAACCTAACAATTCAGTAAAGGCAGGTGTCTCAATACTTTTGACAATATAGTGTATATGCTAGGGCCAAAGTATGCAACAGGCAATTACCCTACCAGCATGTCTTTGGAGTGTGGGAGGAAACCAACTCAAGCATAGGGAGAACATTCAAATGTCATACAGCTTCCCAGCTGATATTTGAAACAACGACTCCACTGCTGCAAGGTGGAAGTTCTGATCACCAAGCTACAGTGTGTAAAGGTATACGTGTATTTGCATTAATAACCTCTATGTAGGGCAAACTTCTGCTATAGGTCAGTGCAGGGCCGCCATCAGGAATTTTGGGGCCCATTACACAGCTTCAGGCATGGGCTCCCTGGAAACAGAGGAGAACCGAACCGGGGGGGGGGGGGTGCTGCCGCGGCGAATTGAGAACCTGAGGGGGGCAGCCGCAAATTGAGAAGCAGGGGGTGCCACGGATTGAGAAGCAGGGGGGTGCTGCTGCCGCAAATTGTTGAGGTCGGGGGGGCTTTGGGTGCTGACAAAAAAAAAGGAAAAATAATTTATAAAAAAAAAAGGGGGGCTGCCATCCGGGGCCCTGGGGACCTCCGGGCTTCTGAGGACCTCTAAGCCCCTTACAAAAATAATTATTTTTTTTTAAAATAAAAAATACATAAAAAAGGGGGGTTACCATCCGGGGGCCCCGGGGACCTCCGGGCCTCTGGAGACCTCTGGGCCCCTTAAAAAAATATATATACAGGTCCTTCTCAAAAAATTAGCATATTGTGATAAAGTTCATTATTTTCTGTAATGTACTGATAAACATTAGACTTTCATATATTTTAGATTCATTACACACAACTGAAGTAGTTCAAGCCTTTTCTTGTTTTAATATTGATGATTTTGGCATACAGCTCATGAAAACCCAAAAATCCTATCTCAAAAAATTAGCATATCATGAAAAGGTTCTCTAAACGAGCTATTAACCTAATCATCTGAATCAACTAATTAACTCTAAACACCTGAAAAAGATTCCTGAGGCTTTTAAAAACTCCCAGCCTGGTTCATTACTCAAAACCGCAATCATGGGTAAGACTGCCGACCTGACTGCTGTCCAGAAGGCCATCATTGACACCCTCAAGCAAGAGGGTAAGACACAGAAAGAAATTTCTGAACGAATAGGCTGTTCCCAGAGTGCTGTATCAAGGCACCTCAGTGGGAAGTCTGTGGGAAGGAAAAAGTGTGGCAGAAAACGCTGCACAACGAGAAGAGGTGACCGGACCCTGAAGAAGATTGTGGAGAAGGACCGATTCCAGACCTTGGAGGACCTGCGGAAGCAGTGGACTGAGTCTGGAGTAGAAACATCCAGAGCCACCGTGAACAGGCGTGTGCAGGAAATGGGCTACAGGTGCCGCATTCCCCAGGTCAAGCCACTTTTGAACCAGAAACAGCGGCAGAAGCGCCTGACCTGGGCTACAGAGAAGCAGCACTGGACTGTTGCTCAGTGGTCCAAAGTACTTTTTTCGGATGAAAGCAAATTTTACATGTCATTCGGAAATCAAGGTGCCAGAGTCTGGAGGAAGACTGGGGAGAGGGAAATGCCAAAATGCCTGAAGTCCAGTGTCAAGTACCCACAGTCAGTGATGGTCTGGGGTGCCATGTCAGCTGCTGGTGTTGGTCCACTGTGTTTTATCAAGGGCAGGGTCAATGCAGCTAGCTATCAGGAGATTTTGGAGCACTTTATGCTTCCATCTGCTGAAAAGCTTTATGGAGATGAAGATTTCATTTTTCAGCACGACCTGGCACCTGCTCACAGTGCCAAAACCACTGGTAAATGGTTTACTGACCATGGTATTACTGTGCTCAATTGGCCTGCCAACTCTCCTGACCTGAACCCCATAGAGAATCTGTGGGATATTGGGAAGAGAAAGTTGAGAGACGCAAGACCCAACACTCTGGATGAGCTTAAGGCCGCTATCGAAGCATCCTGGGCCTCCATAACACCTCAGCAGTGCCACAGGCTGGTTGCCTCCATGCCACGCCGCATTGAAGCAGTCATTTCTGCAAAAGGATTCCCGACCAAGTATTGAGTGCATAACTGAACATAATTATTTGAAGGTTGACTTTTTTTGTATTAAAAACACTTTTCTTTTATTGGTCGGATGAAATATGCTAATTTTTTGAGATAGGATTTTTGGGTTTTCATGAGCTGTATGCCAAAATCATCAATATTAAAACAAGAAAAGGCTTGAACTACTTCAGTTGTGTGTAATGAATCTAAAATATATGAAAGTCTAATGTTTATATCAGTACATTACAGAAAATAATGAACTTTATCACAATATGCTAATTTTTTGAGAAGGACCTGTATATATAAATTTAAAAATAATTATATTTATAAAAAAAAGGGGGGGTTGCCATCTGGGGCCCTGGTGACCTCCGGGCCTCTGGGGACCTCTGGGCCCCTTACAAAAAAATAAATAAAAATAAATAAAAAATAAAATAAAAAATAAATATTTATTTTATTTTATTTTTTTATAAAAAATACATAAAAAATGGGGTTTACCATCCGGGGCCCTGGGGACCTCCGGGCCCCTTACAAAAAAAAAAGAAGGGGGTTGCCATCCGGGCCCCTTACAGGTGTACTGCCTGTACCCCTCTGATGGCGGCCCTGGGTCAGAGTCTGGTAAACATTTCTCTAAAAATGAGCACATTATTGGATAGAGGGAGCAGCGGAGATGAGTTCTGGGGACAGGTCAAATTTGCTAAAGAGGTCTATGTAAATCAGAAGTAGTAAATGCAAATCCGCAGATTAATACGTTTCTCTGTCTACATTTAAAACATTTGCATTTGTTTCACTGTACAAGAAAGTACAATAAAACCTCTGTGTATTTCCACATGAATAGGGTCAGGAAGAAGACAGTTCATTTGAGTTGTTTGAACTTTTGATGATTTGGAGTTCATATAAATAAGGGGCTTTAGTAGCATCTTCACAGGTGCAGTTTGGTATCCTCCCAGTGGTAGGTATATTGTCTAAAAAGGGGTCCAGGAATATCACTGAGGGTGAAGGGCCCGCCGTTGTTGGCCCTTCACCCTCAATGATAGACAGAGAATGGAGGGCATTAACATATGTGGTGCAACAATAATAAGTTTTGCCTCGTACACACGACCGGTTTTCTCGGTAAGAAAACAGCTGGGAGAGCTTTTTGCCGAGAAAATCGTTCGTGTGTACGGTTTCTCGTCTGGAAAACTGCCGAGAAACCCGGTCGTCTGTATACTTACCTGTCCAGGGAAACCCGCACATGCTCGATGAGACTTTGACGCATGTGTGGTAGCATACAAGGGTAGTGTAGGGTGTAGCAAGATGGCGGCATCGGCATCGAATGTGACGAGCGCCGGCTCGTCATAGTCGATGACGTCACCGCGTTCTTGCCATTCAAAAGAATGGCGGTTCTTTTGAATGGTCGCGTGTGTACACAGGGCTTGGCAAGACAAGCTTGCCAGGAATCCCGCTGAGAAAACCGACGTTTTTTTTTCGACAGGATTCCCGCCCGTGTGTACAGGGATTAAGGCTCCGTTCACACCTGAGCGATCCAAATCCATTACTTCTTAATGGCACCCCAGTCGTGGCGCCATTTTGCCGTGATAAATCGCGCTGCAATTGTGGCAAATCGCACCACACAACGCTTCTCGCAATTGGGGTGTCATTAAGAAGTAATGGCATTGCATAAGTGGCCTGCGATTTGCAAAGATTTTGAATCATTGGCAAAATTGCGGTGATTCCATCCGCGATTTCGATCGCTCAGGTAGGTGTGAACGGAGCCTTAGTATTTGTTGGAGTTCAGATGAATATAGACTATCACATGCAGTGATAGTGCATTAAATGTCTTAACCTGCTGTCACTTTGTTGATGTACATCCTGGATATGGACATATATATATACATACATACACAGTATCTCACAAAAGTCAGTACACCCCTCACATTTTTGTAAATATTTTCTTCTATCTTTTCATGTGACAACACTGAAGAAATGACACTTTGCTACAATGTAAAGTAGTGAGTGTACAGCTTGTATAGCAGTGTAAATTTGCTGTCCCCTCCAAATATCTTAACACACAGACATTAATGTCTAAACCGCTGGCAACAAAAGAGAGTACACCTCTAAGTGAAATTGTCCAAATTGGGCAATGTTAGCCATTTTTCCTCCCCGGTGTCATGTGACTCGTTAGTGTTACAAGGTCTCAGGTGTGAACGGGAAGCAGGTGTGTTAAATTTGGTGTTATCGCTCTCACTCTCTCATACTGGTCACTGGAAGTTCAACATGACACCTCATGGCAAAGAACTCTCTGAGGATCTAAAAAAAAAATTGTTGCTCTACATAAAGATGGCCTAGGCTATAAGAAGATTGCCAAGACCCTGAAACTGAGCTGCAGCACGGTGGCCAAGACCATACAGCAGTCTAACAGGACAGGTTCCCCTCAGAACAGGCCTCATCATGGTCGACCTAAGAAGTTGAGTGCACGTGCTCAGCGTCATATCCAGAGGTTGTCTTTGGGAAATAGACGTATGAGTGCTGCCAGCATTGCTGCAGAGGTTGAAGGGGTGGGGGGGTCAGCCTGGCAGTGCTCAGACCATACGCCGCACATTGCATCAAATAGGTCTGCATGGCTGTCGCCCCAGAAGGAATCCTCTTCTGAAGATGATGTACAAGAAAGCCCGCAAACAGTTTGCTGAAGACAAGCAGACTAAGGACATGGATTACTGGAACCATGTCCTGTGGTCTGATGAGACCAAGATAAACTTATTTGGGTCAGATGGTGTCAGGCGTGTGTGTGGCGGCAACCAGGTGAGGAGTACAAAGGCAAGAGTGTCTTGCCTACAGTCAAGCATGGTGGTGGGAGTGTCATGGTCTGGGGCTGCATGAGTGCTGCCGGCACTGGGGAGCTACAGATCATTGAGGGAACCATGAATGCCAACATGTACTGTGACATACTGAAGCAGAGCATGATCCCCTCCCTTCAGAGACTAGACCGCAGGGTAGTATTCCAACATGATAACGACCCCAAACACACCTCCAAGATGACCACTGCCTTGCTAAAGAAGCTGAGGGTAAAGGTGATGGACTGGCCAAGCATGTCTCCAGACCTAAACCCTATTGAGCATCTGTGGGGCTCCTCAAACGGAAGGTGGAGGAGCGCAAGGTCTCTAACATCCACCAGCTCCGTGATGTCGTCATGGAGGAGGGGAAGAGGACTCCAGTGATAACCTGTGAAGCTCTGGTGACCTCCACGCCCAAGAGGGTTAAGGCAGTGCTGGAAAATAATGGTGGCCACACAAAATATTGACAGATTGGGCCTAATTTGGACATTTTCACTTAGGGGTGTACTCACTTTTGTTGCCAGCAGTTTAGACATTAATGACTGTGTGTTGAGTTATTTTGAGGAGACACCAAATGTACACTGTTATACAAGCTGCACACTCACTACTTTACATTGTAGCAAAGTGTCATTTCTTCAGTGTTGTCACATAAAAAGATAGAAGAAAATATTTACAAAAATGTGAGGGGTGTACTCACTTTTGTGAGATACTGTATATATATATATATATATATATATATATATATATATATACACTTTATAAAAGCTGCCCACCTTACACAAATTTGATGAAAATTTTTCTTTTCCCGTCATGCAGAATACTTATAAAATATGTAGCTCTGCATGGCTCCATCAGTAGCAGTGCGGCTCGAGTCCTGCATTTTTTATGTCTTCTGTAAAGGTCTGCTCAAAGTGTGTGTTTAGCAAGAAATTATTATGTTTACTTTCTTCCTCAGTCCCGGCAAAGTAATAGAATAGTCTGTAATATTGTACTGTAGGTGATTTTATGTGCAGGGTTGAGTACTCACCTGCTAGTACTGTACTTTATTGCTGTTGGTTACATTGTGGAAGTTAAAAGCTTAACTCCAGGCAAATAAAAAAATACACACATCAATGCAGATCTATATTCCTCAATACTTATATAAGTTAGTATTTTTAAATGAAAACTATGCCTGAATTTTACTTATCATTAGCCACTTGCAATCCCCTGTACAGCTGAGCTCAGACTGGGAGAGCCAAAAGCAGCACAAGTGACACCTTCAGGTCAGTTGATATATTGCGGCCCAACATCTGCCTACAAAGTGCTATGCTGAAGCATGCATATTCTATCACATAGCATCCTGATAAGAGAGATGAGCTCATCAGTCTGCTGCTCCTCCATCCACTGTCCAGTCACAGGGTGGGGAGGGACTTAAAGCGGAGCTCCACCCTAACGTGGAACTTCCGCTCATCGGAACCCTCCCCCCCTCTGGTGTCACAATTGACACCTTTCAGGGGGGAGGGGGGTGCAGATACCTGTCTAAGACAGGTATTTGCACCCACTTCCGGGAGTCCTCTCTGCTGGAAATCTGCGGGTAGTACGTCACTTCCCGCAGAATACCCCTTGTGTTCTGGGAGACACTCCGCTCCCAGAACACAGGAGGACCAGTGAGAACGGCGCAGCGCGACTCGCGCATGCGCCGTAAGGAACCGGGCATGAAGCCGCAAGGCTTCATTTCCTGGTTCCCTCACCGAGGATGGCGGTGGGGGCAGCAGAGTGACGAGCGATTGCTCGTCTTCTGCTGCGGACGTCGCTGGACTCCAGGACAGGTAAGTGTCCATATATTAAAAGTCAGCAGCTGCAGTATTTGTAACTGCTGGCTTTTAATTTTTTTTTTTTCGGCGGAGCTCCGCTTTAACTGCAGCAAACAAAAAAAAGGTCTCCTGCCCTGTTAGACGGGGCTGTGCTGTGTGGTACAGCTGTTTTAAACTCAGAATTGGATGGACAGAAATACAAATTATTTGGCAGGGAAGAAAGCTCCCTTAACCACTTCAGCCCCGGACCATTTTGTAGCTAAAGGACCAGGCCCCTTTTTGCGATTCGGCACTGCGTCACTTTAACTGACAATTGCGCGGTCGTGCGACGTGACTCCCAAACAAAATTGGCATCCTTTTTTTCTCACAAATGGAGCTTTCTTTTGCTGGTATTTGATCACCTCTGCGGCTCTTTTTTTGCGCTATAAACAAAAATAGAGCGACAATTTTGAAAAAAAAACAATATTTTTTACTTTTTGCTATAATAAATATCCCCAAAAAATATATAAAAATTTATTTTTTTCCACAGTTTAGGCCGATACGTATTCTTCTAAATATTTTTGGTAAAAAAAATCTGCAATAAGCGTTTAGTGATTGGTTTGCGCAAAAGTTATAGCTTCTACAAAATAGGGGACTGTTTTATGGCATTTTTATTAATATTTTTTTTTTACTAGTTATGGCGGCGATCAGCAATTTTATCGTGACTGCGACATTATGGCGGACACATCGGACACTTTTGACACCATTTTGGGACCATTGTCATTTATACAGCGAACAGTGCTATAAAAATGCACTGATTACTGTAAAAATGACACTGGCAGTGAAGGAGTTAACCACTAGGTGGCGATGCAGGGGTTAAGTGTTTCCTAAGGAGTGATTGTTACTGTGAGGGGGCGTGGCTACACGTGACACGTCACTGATGACCGTTACCGATCACGGGGAACGATCATCAGTGACAGTGTCACTAGGCAGAATAGGGGAATCCCTTGTTTACAAAGGCATTCTCCTGTTCTGCTCTTGCCGACCGCAATCGTGGGACTCCCGGGAACATCGAGTTCCCGGGACCCGCGACCGCACTCGCGAGGCGCGCAGGGCAGCAGATTTAAAGGGACGTACCTGTACGCCCTTATGCCTGCCCGTGCCATTCTGCCGGCATACATCGGCGGTCGGCAAGTGGTTAAGCTAGCCAGTGGCCTGAAGCCTGTTTGCTTGAAGTTCAACCATAAAGGGACCATAGCAGGAAGAACAGGAGTGGCCTTCAGTAAATACAAACCTTTCTTAGTATGAGCCTATAACATTTACTAGGTGCTTAACCCTCTCACTGCCAGAACCGTTTTTAAATTTGTTTGCACACATGCTTAAAAAATAATTTTAGGCCTGAAAATTACATAAACTTCCCCAAAACATTATATATGTTTTTTTAGCAGACACGCTAGAGAATAAAATAGTGGTAGTTCCAATTTTTTATGTCACACGAAATTACCGCAAAGGAAAAAATACACTAAAGTTAGTTTTAGGGCACATAAATGCAATAAATTACCCATTTTTCGGTAAAATATAAAAGATGAGGCCGCACCGAGTAAATAGATACCTAACATGTCCAACCATAAATTTGCATGCGCCTATGAAATGGCAAAAACTTCATTACCCTATATTTTCCATAGACAACACTTCAAAAGCCCCCTGTAGGTCATCAGTTTAGCATTACAGAGGAGGTCTGGTGTTAGAATTATTGCCAGAATAATTTCAGAATAATGTTTCTCAATGTAAAATTGAAAAGACTTTAAATATATCATCATCTGCAGTACATAATATCATCAAAAAGATTCAGAGACTCTGGAGAATTATCTGTGCACAAGGGACAGGGCTGGAATGCAATATTGGGTGCCTGTGATCTTCGGGCCCTCAGACAGCACTGCAGAAAAACAGGCATGATTCTGTGATGGACATCACTGCATGGGCTCAGGACTACTTCCAAAATAATTGTCTGTGAACACAGTTTGCCGTGCCATCAAAAAAATACAAGTTAAAGGTTTCACACAAAGAAGAAGCCATACCTGACTATGATCAAGAAACGCCACCATCTTTTCTGGACCAAGGCTCATTTAAAATGGTCTGTTGCAAAGTGGAAAACTGTTCTGTGGTCAGAAGAATCAAAATTGTACATTTTTGGCAACCATGGGTGCCGCCTCCTTCGGACTAAAGAGGAGAGGGACCTTCCAGCTTGTTATCAGTGCTCAGTTAAAAAGTCTGCATCTCTGATGGTATGGGGGTGCATTAGTGCGTATGAAGTGGGCAAAAATATATCCAGGTTTTAGAGTATCATATGCTCTTATCCAGATGATGTATTTTTCAGGGAAGGCCTTATATATTTCAGCAGGACAATGCTAAACTGCATGCTGCATCTATGACAACTGCATGGCTTCATAAAAGAAGAGTCCGGGTGCTTAACTGGCCTGCCTGCAGTCCAGACCTTTCACCAATTGAAAATATTTGGTGCATTTTGAAACGTAAAATACAACAAAGAAGTCCCAGGACTGTTGAGCCATTAGAATCCTATATCAGGCAAGAATGGGAAAACATTCGTCTCCCAAAACTCCAGCAACTCGTCTCCGTTCCTAGATGTTTACAAGTGTTGTTAAAAGAAGAGGGAATGCTACACCGCGGTAAACATAGCCCTGTCCCAACTTTTTTGGGATGTGTTGCTGCCATCAATTTCAAAATTAACTTATTTTATTTTTATATTGGTACGTTTTCTCAGTTTAAAGATTTGATGTTTTCTATTTTCTATTCTGAATAAAATATGGGTTTATGACATTTGCAAATCATTGAATTCAGTTTTTTATGTAGATTTTACACAGTGTCTCAACTTTTATGGAATTGGGATTGTATATTTTTTTTTAGTGTGACAGTGCTACAGTTGTAGAGGGTAGTGAGTAGTGACCACAGCACCTCAGATCAGGATTAAAGCACCTTACATTGGATGAGAACTACAGAACCTTGGATAAGTCCAGGACTACAGCGCCTCATATAAGACCAGGACTACAGCGCCTCATATAAGACCAGGACTACAGAGCCTCATATAAGACCAGGACTACAGAGCCTCATATAAGACCAGGACTACAGCATCTCAGATAAGACCAGGACTATAGCGCCTCATATAAGACCAGGACTACAGTGCATCATATAAGACCAGGACTACAGCCCCTTGGATAAGATCAGAACTACAGTACCTCAGATAACAGCAGGACTACAGCGCCTCATATAAGACCAGGATTACAGCATCTCAGATAAGACCAGGACTACAGCGCCTCATATAAGACCAGGACTACAGCATCTCAGATAAGACCAGGACTACAGAGCCTCATATAAGACCAGGACTACAGCATCTCAGATAAGACCAGGACTACAGCGCCTCATATAAGACCAGGACTACAGCATCTCAGATAAGACCAGGACTACAGAGCCTCATATAAGACCATGACTACAGCATCTCAGATAAGACCAGGACTACAGAGCCTCATATAAGACCAGGACTACAGAGCCTCATATAAGACCAGGACTACAGCATCTCAGATAAGACCAGGACTACAGAGCCTCATATAAGACCAGGACTACAGAGCCTCATATAAGAGTAGGACTACAGAGCCTCATATAAGACCAGGACTACAGCATCTCAGATAAGACCAGGACTATAGCGCCTCATATAAGACCAGGACTACAGTGCATCATATAAGACCAGGACTACAGACCCTTGGATAAGATCAGAACTACAGTACCTCAGATAAGAGCAGGACTACAGCGCCTCATATAAGACCAGGACTACACCATCTCAGATAAGACCAGGACTACAGCGCCTCATATAAGACCAGGACTACAGCATCTCAGATAAGACCAGGACTACAGCGCCTCATATAAGACCAGGACTACAGCATCTCAGATAAGACCAGGACTACAGAGCCTCATATAAGACCAGGACTACAGAGCCTCATATAAGACCAGGACTACAGCATCTCAGATAAGACCAGGACTACAGAGCCTCATATAAGACCAGGACTACAGAGCCTCATATAAGACCAGGACTACAGAGCCTCATATAAGACCAGAACTACAGCACCTCAGATAAGACCAGGACTACAGCGCCTCATATAAGACCAGGATTACAGCATCTCAGATAAGACCAGGACTACAGCATCTCAGATAAGACCAGGACTACAGCGCCTCATATAAGACCAGGACTACAGCATCTCAGATAAGACCAGGACTACAGAGCCTCATATAAGACCAGGACTACAGAGCCTCATATAAGACCAGGACTACAGAGCCTCATATAAGACCAGGACTACAGAGCCTCATATAAGACCAGGACTACAGAGCCTCATATAAGACCAGAACTACAGCATCTCACATAAGACCAGGACTACAGCATCTCAGATAAGACCAGGACTACAGCATCTCAGATAAGACCAGGACTACAGCATCTCAGATAAGACCAGGACTACAGCATCTCAGATAAGACCAGGACTACAGCATCTCAGATAAGACCAGGACTATAGCGCCTCATATAAGACCAGGACTACAGTGCATCATATAAGACCAGGACTACAGCGCCTCATATAAGACCAGGACTACAGCATCTCAGATAAGACCAGGACTACAGAGCCTCATATAAGACCAGGACTACAGAGCCTCATATAAGACCAGGACTACAGCGCCTTGGATAAGATCAGAACTACAGTACCTCAGATGAGAGCAGGACTACAGTGCCTTGGATAAGTTAAGGACCACAGCATCTCAAATAAACCTAGGACTACAAAACCTTGGGTACATCCAGAATTACAACACCTCAGATAACACCCTGGACTGTACCTCAGATAAGACCAAGACTACAGCACCTCAGGTAAGACCAGGACTACAGCACCTCAGGTAAATTTAGGACTACAGCCCCTTGGATACGGCCAAGACTACAGCCCTTCAAGTAAGACCAAACCTACCACACCTTTCATAAGACCTGGACTACAGTCAGCACTCAGATAAGGCTACAGCACCTCGGAAAAGACCCGGACTACAGTATCTTAGATAAGACACTGGACTACAGCACCTCAGATAAATCTAGACTACAACAGCTCAGATAACACCCCAAATTTAAACCCAGATGATAGAACCTCAGATAACACCAAGATTACAGCACCAGGGATAAGACCTCATACTACCGCACCTCAGATGAGACCAGGACTACAGAACCTTAGATAAGACCCCATACTATAGCATCCCTGATAACATCAGGACAGCAGTACTGACTTGTTGGAAACTGTTGGCAATTCTTCTCTTAGCCGGTTGAAAGGGTGGTCTGATAATTATATATATATATATACACACAGCAGTACTTGGCACTTATCAGCCAATTACACTGCAGTGCAGATATATTGATTCACTACACTATAATTTAGACTTGTGCACAACGGAAAAATTTGTTCCGTTTCGGTTCGTTTCTTTCCGGTCCTGTTGATTCGTAATCATTCGTAATTTTGCTAGACGGGATTTTTCGTGTTCGGACTCATTCGTATTTTTGCAAGCGACATTTTTCGTTGAATTTTTTGTTGCTTTATAATTCGTACTTTCGGTAGAGTACGTTGTTTTTCGTTGATTCTGGACACAACTCCTACTTTCGTAACTTTTTTTGGGTTCGTTGATTCGTAATTTTCCGTGTCTCTCTCACAACGACGCTGCCTATTATGCCTAATGTGCTTCGAATGGATTTGTACTTTTCTAAATACATTGCGGTTATTTGTAACGATTCGAAATCTCGTATTTTACTTTCGTTTTTAACATGCGGCTATAGGCTCCGCCCCTGTACACCATTTTGAGAGGGTTCAGCACGGTGAGGGAGAAGCAGAGAGCAGAGCAGAGTGTTATTGTGCTTCGAATGGATTCGAAATCTCGTATTTTACTTTCGTTTTTTACATGCGGCTATAACCTCCGCCCCTGTACACCATTTTGAGAGGGAGTTCAGCACGGTGTGGGAGAAGCAGAGAGCAGAGCAGAGTGAGTGTTATTGTGCTTCGTATGGATTCGTACATTCGTAACTTTTTCATAACGAATTATGCCGAAGACATTCGGGCATTCGCTATTTGCGGTATAATTTATTTCGGATTCGGTCTTATTCGTAATTGCTTTGTTCGGAAATTCGAATGCTTCCGAATGTCCGAAAGTTGCTAAATTCGGACGAATTTCAATTCGTTACGAAACGAATTGCACAAGCCTACTATAATTGCCTGTTACCATTTGATAGGTAATATGTACATTTTAATGCATTATTATAGCCCAGCTCTATTCTATTTTTGCTGTGATGTGCAGAACAATTATCCATTCAGGTCAATGTTTCCATGCAAATTGTAGACTTAGTAGGAGCAATAATCCTCTAGAAGTCACATTTGCATGAGTTGAAACGGCAAGTTGAGCAAAAGTTACTGATAACAGTGGGACGGTTGTGTTTGGCGGCGCTCACGCTAGGGCTGTTATTACCTCTTTACCTAGGGGTCAGAGGTCAAGCTCTTTGTTCATTATCCAAATGTTAGACATTGATCTCTCCTAATTAGGATCTTCCCATTATAATTGGTCACAAGCGAGTGTATTTCATCCCTTAAAATGTTTGGATAAATGGTCAGTCCATCCACAACTGGCATTTGCATTTCTGGTAGAAGCTGCCAAAATAAATCAGACGCAAATTTTCTTTTAGTTCTTGAAGACTCCATTGACCAGATCTTCATGTGTGAGGTTCTTGGTCTTTCTAGCCAGGGCCGCCATCAGGGGGGTACAGGCAGTACACCTGTAAGGGGCCCGGAGGTCCCCAGGGGCCCAGATGGCAACCCCCCTTTTTTTTTGTAAGGGGCCCAGAGGTTCCCAGAGGCCCGGAGGTCCCCAGGGCCCCGGATGGCAACCCCCCTTTTTTTTTGGAAAGGGGCCCAGAGGTTCCCAGAGGCCCGGAGGTCCCCAGGGCCACAGATAGCAAACCGCCCCCCCCTTTTTTATATAATTTTTTTTAATTTAATTTTGTATTTATTTATTTCTTTTTGTAACGGGCCCAGAGGTCCCCAGAGGCCCAGATGGCAACCCCCTTTTTTTTGTAAGGGGCCCAGAGGTCCCCAGGGCCTCGGATGGCAACCCCCCTTTTTTATTTAATATTTTATTTATTTTTGTAAGTGGCCCAGAGGTTCCCAGAGGCCCGGAGGTCCCCAGGGCCCCGGATGGCAACCCCCCTTTTTTTTATATAGCATTTATTATTAATTTTTTGTAAGGGGCCCAGAGGTCCCCAGAGGCCCGGAGGTCCCCAGGGCCCCGGATGGCAACCCCCCTTTTTATATATATATCAATTTTTTCATTTAATTTTTTATTTATTTATTTATTTTTGTATGGGGGCCCAGAGGTCCGGAGGTCCCCAGGGCCCCAGATGGCACCCCCCTTTTTTTATATCATTTTTTTTATTACATTTTTTATTTATTTATTTATTTTTGTAACGCTCCCAGAGGTCCCCAGAGGCCCAGATGGCAACCCCCCTTTTTTTGTAAGGGGCCCAGAGGTCCCCAGAGGCCCGGAGGTCCCCAGGGCCCCAGATGGCAACCCCCCTTTTTTTATTTAATTTTTTATTTATTTTTGTAAGGGGCCCAGAGGTTCCCAGAGGCCCAGAGGTCCCCAGGGCCCCGGATGGCAACCCCCCTTTTTTTTCTATAACATTTTTTTTTTTGTAAGGGGCCCAGAGGTCCCCAGAGGCCCAAAGGTCCCCAGGGCCCCGGATGGCAACCCCCCTCCCTTTTTTTATATATTTTTTTTTTTGTAAGGGGCCCAGAGGTCCCCAGAGGCCCGGAGGTCCCCAGGGCCCCGGATGGCAACCCCCCTTTTTTTTATATAACATTTCTTTTTTATTTATTTTTTTCATTTTTTTAAAAAATTTGTAAGGGGCCCAGAGGTCCACAGAGGACTGGAGGTCCCCAGGGCCCTGGAGAACTCGAGGTCCCCAGGGCCCCCGGAGGTCCCTAGGGCCCCGGATGGCAACCCCCCCTTTTTTTTTTTTCTTTGGTTCGTCAGCACCCGAAGCCCCCCCGACCTCAATAATCCCCCCCCCCGCCCCGGTTCTCTGCTCCAGGGGGCCCATGCCTGAAGCTGTGTAAGGGGCCCCAAAATTCCTGATGGCAGCCCTGTTTCTAGCTGCTGTGAACATTATACTGTAGACATCATGGACTAGGCAGTTAGACTGTTCTATTAGCGCTATCCATATCTGATGTGCACTGAAAAAAAGTAAGGCGTGCCGCATTTTTGCGCAGCACGTTGCAACACACCAAGGGGTTTGATTTTCTAAAGACAAATAGGGGATTATTTACGAAAGGCAAATCCACTTTGCACTACAAGTGCAAACTACAAGTGCAAAGTGCTGAAAGTGCACTTGGAAGTGCAGTCACTGTAGATCCGAGGGGAACATGCAAGGAAAATAAAAAACAGCATTTTAGCTTGCACATGATTGGATGATAAAATCAGCAGAGCTTCCCCTCTTTTCAGATCTTCCCCTCAGATTCACAGCGACTGCACTTCCAAGTGCACTTTGCACCTGTAGTTTGCACTTGTAGTGCAAAGTGGATTTGCCTTTCGTAAATAACCCCCAGTGTCTGCTGGGAAACCAAGTGTTCCGCCTATCACGGAACAGCACAAGGAGCAGCGCGACTTTTTAACACTGCACGGCCGCCGTCTGACTCTGCATGTCACGGACTCAGGTACGCTGACTCGAGTATAAGCCGAGGGGGGTCACTTTCAGCTCAAAAAAATGGGCTGAAAAACTCGGCTAATGCCGCGTACACACGATCGATTTTTTCGACGGTGAAAACACCGTCGAGAAAATTGACGTGAAAAACGAGGAACAGCTTGTTCCCCCCACACACGGCCGTTTTAAATGACATTTTTTTTTTTTGGTCGAAAAAAATGACTGTGTGTGGGCTCCCCGGCAGTGTTTCCCTATGGGGAAAACTGCAGCGGAAAAAAACGACGGGAATCACGACGAGAAAAATTAGAGCATGTTCTAATTTTTCTCGTCGTGATTAATGCAGTTTTTCCCGTCGGGAAAAATGACAAAAAGCCCACAGACGATCGTTTTTCTCGTCCAAAGGAAAAAATTAAATTTTTCCCGACGGTAAAAATGATCGCGTGTACGTGGCATTATACTCGAGTATATACGGTAATATACAAACATTAATTAAATGCAATCATTGTCTGTAATAAGAAGACCTGCTCACTATTCAAAAATAAAAAAACAGTAAAGTTAGACCAATTTTTTTCTATCTTGTGAAAGATAATGTTACGCCGAGTAAATTGATACCCAACATGTCACGCTTCAAAATTTCGCCCTGCCATTCTTCATAACTACCGTAAATTTTCTTTTGAATGTGTAGAAAACATTTATTTTTTTCCTTGTGGATAGACTGGAGAAAGATTTGAACCTCCGTTAGATTCTGCTATGGTCTGTGATTTAGAGCTCATGTCAACGGACGTTGTTTTCCTGCGCTTAATAAGCATGTAGAAATGCGCATCAACCTTAGAACAGCGAAATCCAATTGACTTTAATTGAGCAGTACACATGGCTTGCAGTTCAGAGGCTGTGTTTGACCGGCTGCGTTTCTTAGGATGCAGCATGTCCTATTGAGTTGCATTTAAACATCAGACAAAATAGGTTAAACCCACCCTGTTTCTTGTGACATACTGCCTTCGCCATTCAGACACAGGCATTTCCTTTGGAATAGTGAAAGCCGCATTTGTAAAGAATGCCGGTCAACATGACATGACCATTTTTAACTCGGCCACCATCACTGGGATAAGAAGCAAGGGGGGAATCTATCTACACACTTCTGTGTTCTTACAGCGTCGGGTCCCTATTTAAATAGTAAATAATATATAGTAATAAATATTATAATTATAATAAATAGTAATGTCACCAGCACACCAGGATTTTCAAAAATGGGTCCAAAACTTTAATCAGCGATCACATAATTACAGCAGAAAGCGACGATTGATATGTATAAAGTCATTTTTAACTTTGTATTCTTCCCTTCCTGGTATCCTGTTTCTTTTTCAAAGCATGGCGGCTGCCTTAGGTATTCCACCCTTTCTTTCTTTTTTTTTTTTTTTTTTGGTTGTCTTTCTCCTTCCCCTTTTTTTTGTATCTTATTTTTTCAATTTTTATTAATTTAAATTTTTACTATTTTTGATTTTTTGTTTCATTTTTATTTATTTTTTTAATTGTATTATTTATTTTTAATTTTTAATTTTATTTTTATTTAAAAAAATAGAAAACAAAAACAAAAAACAGCACCTATTTATAAATGCAGTCATCTCTATAGGAATGTGTGCATTGGGAATATTTCATTGCTTATTTACCCACTTAAAGGGGTTGTAAAGGTTCGTTTTTTATTTTCTAAATAGGTTCCTTTAAGCTCGTGCATTGTTGGTTCACTTACCTTTTCCTTTGATTTCCCTTCTAAATGTTTTTTTTCTTTGTCTGAATTTCTCACTTCCTGTTTCTCCTCACTAAACTTCACACCATCATCCGAGTGGTGTGGAGTCAGCCAGAACAGCTTACTGAACAGTTTACTGAGGAGGAACAGGAAGTGAGAAATTCAGACAAAGAAAAAAAAAAATATTTAGAAGGGAAATCAAAGGAAAAAGGTAAGTGAACCAACAATGCACAAGCTTAAAGGAACCTATTTAGAAAATAAAAAACGAACCTTTACAACCCCTTTAAGGACCGGAAGGATTTGCCCCCTTTCTGACCGGGCCATTTTTTGCGAAACGGCACTGCGTCGTTTCAACTGACAATTGTGCGGTCGTGCGACGCTGTACCCAAACAAACAAATTGACATTCTTTTTTTCTCACAAATAGAGCTTTCTTTTGGTGGTATTTGATCACCTCTGCGGTTTTTATTTTTTGCGCAATAAACAAAAAAAGAGTGACAATTTTGAAAAAGAAAACAACATTTTTTACTTTTTGCTATAATAAATATGGCAAAAAAAAAGTCTTTATCAGTTTAGGCCGATATGTATTCTTCTATGTATTTTTGGTAAAAAAAAAAAAAAAATCGCAATAAGCGTATATTGATTGGTTTGCGCAAAAGTTATAGCGTCTACAAAATAGGGGATAGATTTACGGCATTTTTATTATTATTATTTTTTACAAGTAATGGCGGCGATCAGCAATTTTTAGCGGGACTGCAACATTGCGGCAGACAGATCGGACACCTAACTGACATTGTTGACACTTTTTTGGGAACCAGTGACATTATTACAGTGATTAGTGCTAAAAATATACACTGTTATTGTACTTATGACACTGGCAGGGAAGGGGTTAACATCGAGGGTGATCAAGAGGTTAAATGTGTTCCCTGCAGGTGTTTTCTAACTGTATGGGGGATGGGCTACCTGGGGAAACACACAGATCCATCTTCCTGCTTAGCAGAAAGACCGGATCTGTGTGATCTCCCCTGTCAGAACGGAGATCGGCCTTGTTTACACAGGCAGATCCCCGTTCTGTCACTGCGGGGACCGCTCCACCCGCTGATCGGCTCCCACTCCGGCGGTGCGCGCCCTCACAAAATAGAGTTCCCGAGCCGACGTACAATGACGGCAATTTGCGGAAACAAGCCAACCTGCCGCAGTAAAATGACGACAGCTGGTCAGCGTGTTGTGGAAAAATATATAGCAAATAAATACTAGAACGTATACAATTGATACAAAAAGACAAAATTTAGGTGCCGCCCAGGTAGAAAGGTAAAGTCCAACTAGACCGTTGTGAGTGCAGACAGGGACAGGTAGCTCCTCCTAGCTCCAAGCTGCAGCAATGTCAAAGAAAAAGGTCTATAAGCCGCACATCATGAAGCAGACCCATGTGCATGGGGTGAGATCAATGGCAGCCTCAGCCCGGACTCCAGCCTGGCCACGCCCCCAACACATTTCGCTCCGTCCCTTGGAGCTTCCCCATGATTAAGCTCCCAGGGGCGGAACATGTTGGGGGCGTGGCCTGTTTGGAGTCCGGGCTGAGGTTGCGATTCTGCTGCTGATTTGATCAAAATTTTCAGTCTTTTTTTTTTTGTAAAAAATAAAAATCCCAGCAGTGATTAAAGAGGAAGTAAACCCTGATGGGTTTTACTTCCTCTTTTACTCCCTGCAAAGCCTGTTAATTAAAAGCATAATGGGCTAGTATGTATTGCATACTAGTCCATTATGTGAAACTTACCTGCAAACAAATTCAGCGCTGTCCCCTGTGCAGGCTGCGTCCATCTTCTCGCCCTTCTTCCTTCCGGGGTCGTGGACTCCGGCTCTGTGATTTGCCGGAGCCGCATGCGCGCGGGAGCCGCTGGAAGCGGCACAGTCCAACTGAAGCAAAGGCACGACGCGCCATTGCTTCAGTGCGCATGTGCCAATGTCTTTGGCACATGCAGATACAGAGGATATCTCCTAAACCGTGCAGGTTTAGGAGATATCCAGTATAGCTACAGGCTTACCTGTAGCAAAAAGGGGTACAGTGGGGCAAAAAAGTATTTAGTCAGCCACCAATTGTGCAAGTTCTCCCACTTAAAAAGATGAGAGAGGCCTGTAATTGTCATCATAGGTATACCTCAACTATGAGAGACAAAATGTGGAAACAAATCCAGACAATCACATTGTCTGATTTGGAAATATTTTTTTTTGCAAATTAAGGTGGAAAATAAGTATTTGGTGAATATCAAAAGTTCATCTCAATACTTTGTTATATATCCTTTGTTGGCAATGACAGAGGTCAAACGTTTTCTGTAAGTCTTCACAAGGTTGTCACACACTGTTGCTAATATGTTGGCCCATTCCTCCATGCAGATCTCCTCTAGAGCAGTGATGTTTTGGGGCTGTCGCTGGGCAACACAGACTTTCAACTCCCTCCAAAGGTTTTCTATGGGGTTGAGATCTGGAGACTGGCTAGGCCACTCCAGGACCTTGAAATGCTTCTTACGAAGCCACTCCTTCGTTGCCCGGGCGGTGTGTTTGGGATCATTGTCATGCTGAAAGACCCAGCCACGTTTCATCTTCAATGCCCTTGCTGATGGGAGGAGGTTTGCACTCAAAATCTCACGATACATGGCCCCATTCATTCTTTCATGTACACGGATCAGTCATCCTGTTCCCTTTGCAGAGAAACAGCCCCAAAGCATGATGTTGCCACCCCCATGCTTCACAGTAGGTATGGTGTTCTTTGGTTGCAACTCAGCATTCTCTCTCCTCCAAACACGACAAGTTGTGTTTCTACCAAACAGTTCTACTTTGGTTTCAACTGACCATATGACATTCTCCCAATCCTCTTCTGGATCATCCAAATGCTCTCTAGCAAACCTCAGACGGGCCCGGACATGTACTGGCTTAAGCAGGGGGACACGTCTGGCACTGCAGGATCTGAGTCCCTGGTGGCATAGTGTGTTACTGATGGCAGCCTTTGTTACGTTCTGTCCCAGCTCTCTGCAGGTCATTCACTAGGTCCCCCCGTGTGGTTCTGGGATTTTTGCTCACCGTTCTTGTGATCATTTTGACCCCACGGGTGAGATCTTGCGTGGAGCCCCAGATCGAGGGAGATTATCAGTGGTCTTGTATGTCTTCCATTTTCTAATTATTGCTCCCACAGTTGATTTCTTCACACCAAGCTGCTTGCCTATTACAGATTCCGTCTTCCCAGCCTGGTGCAGGTCTACAATTTTGTTTCTGGTGTCCTTCAACAGCTCTTTGGACTTCACCATAGTGGAGTTTGGAGTGTGACAGTTTGAGGTTGTGGACAGGTGTCTTTTATACTGATAACAAGTTCAAACAGGTGCCATTAATACAGGTAATGAGTGGAGGACAGAGGAGCCTCTTAAAGAAGAAGATACAGGTCTGTGAGAACCAGAAATCTTGCTTGTTTGTAGGTGACCAAATACTTATTTTCCACTATAATTTGCAAAAAAAAAATCTTTCCAAATCAGACAATGTGATTGTCTGGATTTGTTTCCACATTTTGTCTCTCATAGTTGAGGTATACCTATGATGACAATTACAGGCCTCTCTCATCTTTTTAAGTGGGAGAACTTACACAATTGGTGGCTGACTAAATACTTTTTTGCCCCACTGTATGTAAGGGTTCAAATATCACCAAAATAAAACTCTATTTGTGTGAAGAAAACGATAAAAAACGTCATTTGGGTACAGTGTTGTATGACCGGGCAATTGTCATTCAAAGTGTGACAGCGCTGAAAGCTAAAAAATGGCCTGGGCAGGAAGGGGGTGAAAGTTCCCGGTATTGAGGTGGTTAATAGGAAAAAAACTGTAACTGATTATAAAGTGTTAGCTGGAGTTTGGCTTCAATTTGTTAAGTGTATTACCAGATTTAGATACATTAACACTCCCCTTCCCCCAGATTGACATTGCTGCTGTCTGCTGTGCCCTCGATGCTCCTTTATCCAGAGTTGTCTCTCAGTAGTATAGGAAGTGTGTTACTGCCCAGATCACCAGGTGAAAACAGAGAGAAAAAAGCCAAAGAAAACTAATGCAGCCACCATATCTAATGATTAGTAAGCTGCAATCATAGGCGTGCACTCAGAGTGTGCTGGGTGTGCCTGGGCACACCCTAATCACCTAGTGTGCATTAGCATTATCGCTCTGTGTAGCAGTGGGGAGATGGGAAAGATCTCCCTTTTACCAGCTCTCCCACAATAGAAGATCTTACGCACCTCTCTTTCACTGTGACGGCAGGGGGAGTCGGGGCCATATACATACACACACATGTGTGTTTGAGCTTTGGGGTGCACACCCTAATACAATAGGCTGCACACACCTATGGCTGCAATATATTACATTTTTGGGTTTTGGGTTTAATACCGCTTTTCCTGTGAAGGCCAGATGTTCAGGGAAGCAGCTCTTAAAGAGCAGGAGCCAGCAGCACTGAAAGCTGCAAACTGAAGGTGCTGGGTTTGAATTAATAGTTTACTGGGGAGTATTTATTTTATTGTGAATAAACTTAAAAATGCTACAGTATTGATACTATTTTAAAGTGGTTGTAAACCCACTTTTTTTTTTTTTTTTTTACAACCTGTAAAAGAAAGGCATAATGAGCTATTATGACTAGCATACTAGCTCATTATGTACCACTTACCTTAGATCGGGGCCCCGGAAGCCGTCCTCGTCCCTCTGTTCAGCCGCAGACATCACTGCGGCGATAGCCGGAATGTTACTTCCGGGTATCGCCGCACCAGCCAATCACAGCGCCGCTCCGGCGCTGTGATTGGCCGGAGCGGCGCAGACGTCACTCTGCGCATGCGCGCGGGAGGCGTCCCACTCGGCTACGCCCAGCGATTGCTGGGAAGTAGCCGAGTTTGTGAATGGGATTAACCCCATGAATGTGCCGTTGTCTACGGCGCGCATGCGCCGTAGACAGCGGCGCTTGTCATTTTAGTAAATATCTCCTAAACTGTGTAGGTTTAGGAGATATTTCTTGCACCTACAGGTAAGCCTTAATCTAGGCCAGTAAATTACTATCCAAAGATGTCACTATAGCCGCTAAAATGTTATATTGCCTCTGTTACTGAACTAGATAGGGAGACTGAACAGCAACGGCCCTTTTCCTCATTTGCCCGTCTTGGTCATATATAAACGTAAATGCCTTAAATCTCAGGGATCAGAAATCACATTATATATATGGATATATGAATAGAACTCAACTGTGTTTCTTTAACAAACCAATAGTACTGTCATAAGACCACATTTAGGCTTAATGTTTTCTACTATCTATTCATATACAATATTGCCCTCTAGTGTCCAAGAGTGAGAACATCATGTTGGAATAGTGGTATAAAACTTGATCGGGGGTATTAAGGCCTGATTCACACCTATGCAGGTTGCAGTTTTTCATATTCCTGGTGCATTTTGCGTTTTTCAATACACATTTTTGATCCATTGAAGTCTATGGAACCAAAAAACTGAAAAAAGTCCCTGGACCTTTCCATAAAATGCACAGATGTGAACTACATCCATAGAAAACCATGATATATGGACTGTAGTGTGTTCCTGCAAAACTGAAAATGCACTAAAAAAATGCCATAGGTGAGAACCGGGCCTAATGCCCTGTACACACGATCGGAATTTCCGATGGGATAAAATCTGATGGAATTTTCCGTCGGAATTCCGTTCAAGCTGTCTTTCATACACACTGTCAGACCAAATTCCGATCTTCAAGAACGCGGTGACGTACAACACTACGAAGAGCCAAGAAAAATGAAGTTCAATGCTTCCGAGCATGCGTCGACTTGATTCTGAGCATGCGTGTTTTTTTCTCCGTCGGAGTTCCACACAGACGATCAGAATTTCCGATAGGATAGGAAAAAAAAATAAAACATGTTCTATTTCTAAACTCCGACGGAAAAAAAGTCCTGATGGGGCCCACACACGGTCGGAATATCCGATGAAAAAGTTCCGTCAGACTTTTTTCATCGGAAATTCTGATCGTGTGTACAAGGCATTAGGCCTTATTCACACATTTGCATTTTTTTTTTATCATCAAAGTTTATTGAAGAAAATATATTGTACATACAAAAATGGAAACTGCATCAGTTATGCAACAAGTAATTTCAGAGAAGCAGGAGGAACAAAAACAATTGGTTAAGTTAGTAGGCAGAAGCATACTATCTAACGTGGGCCATAGACAAAGTCCGAGGCCTCAAATGTTCAAAGGGTTGCAACCCCTACAATCAAATAACATTTCCAAATATTACATTTGCAAAGGGAAATAGTAGAGAGTGAAAGGTAAAAGAGAAGGAAGTGTAGAAAGTAAGAAGAGTGATTGTTTCCCCATAGGGGAGCTGTTAGGGACTGTAAGAGAAACAATTTGAGCTTGAATATACAGGCAAGAGTTGCTGACTAATGTATCGAAAACCAAGAGAACATTTTGTTGGGTTTGACTACATGAGTGACCATGTTGAAGTTTGGAAGGACAAAGAAAACAAATCGTGGGGAAACATTAAAGCCAGAGTTATAAATCAGCTAGGATTCACTCCACCGGTCAGTACCTCATAATCCTGAGAATATCTAAAAACTAACCAGGGAGACCAAATCTTGTGGTAACGTTCCACGTTCTCTGTGGATTGGGCGGCAGTGTCCTCCATTTCACATATGTAGGGGGCAGTGGCGGCTGGTGCTCAAATTTTTTTGGGGGGGCGCAAACAAACAAACAAAAAAAAAACATCAATTGCAGCCTCACTGTGTCCAAAACGCAGCCACTGTGCCCATCAATTGTCGCCACTGTGCCCAGCAATTGTCGCCACTGTGCCCAGCAATTGTCGCCACTGTGCCATCAAACACAGCCACTGTGCCCAGCAATTGTCGCCACTGTGCCATCAATTGTCGCCACTATGCCATCAAATGCAGCCACTGTGCCATCAATTGTCACCACTGTGCCCATCAATTGTCGCCACTGTGCCATCAATTGTCGCCACTGTGCCATCAAACGCAGCCACTGTGCCATGCCATCAAATGCAGCCACTGTGCCATGCCATCAAACGCAGCCACTGTGCCATCAATTGTCACCACTGTGCCATCAATTGTCGCCACTGTGCTCATCAATTTTCGCCACTGTGCCCATCAATTGTCGCCACTGTGCCATCAATTGTCGCCACTGTGCCATCAAACGCAGCCACTGTGCCATGCCATCAAACGCAGCCACTGTGCCATGCCATCAAACGCAGCCACTGTGCAATCAATTGTCACCACTGTGCCCATCAATTGTCACCACTGTGCCAGCAATTGTCACCACTGTGCCCATCAATTGCCGCCAGTTTGCCCCCTCAAAAACCGCCAGATTGCTTCCCCCAGTCCCCAGGACTTACCTTTCTCGGGTCAGCCATCCTCCCTCAAAGTCTTCTCCCAAGTCCCGCCCTCGATGTTGCTTCAGCCAATCAGGTTGCTGGTAACCAGAGTCGTGAACCTGATTGGCTGAGATGCGTGTCAGTGTTCACCAAGGAACGCACCCCCCATGCGTCCCTTAGTGAACTATTTGGAAGCCGATTACAGCCTGATCACTTCCAAAACACACCCACCGCCAGCCACTGCTCTAATTCAGACGGCCGGCTCTCGCCAGGGGGCTGGCCATCTGAATAGTGGGCGGTAGCCGCGACAATACATAGGTTCATGCAATGCATGAACCATACCTCCCAACTTGATAAAGTCCCACTGCGGGACATTGATGATCTCCCCTATCCCCTGCAATCGAGCCGGGGGGGGGGGGTGCCGCGGGACATTGAATTTTTTTTTCGTCTTCTGAACGAAAGTTGTTGAGTGGGGGGGGGGGGTATAGGGGGTGCCGCGGGACGTCAAATTTTTTTTCGTCTTCTGAACGACAGTTGTTTACGCGGGGGGGGGGGTGGGGGTGCCGCGGGACGTCAAATTTTTTTTCCGTCCATAGAACGAAAGTAGCTATGGGGGGGGGCTATTTAGGACATTTGAATTTTTGCCTGCTGTGACGGCTGTGCGGGAAAAACAAAGCTCTCGCGGGTATGCGGGAAGGAGGGGCCTTTGCGGGAGAAACCCGCGGAATCCGTGCCTGTTGGGAGGTATACATGAACCTATGTATTGTTTTTCAGTGGCGGTGTAGGAGCGAGAGGGGGCTCGCTCCGGCGCCCTCTATGGACGCACCGCCACTGGTAGGGGGCCAACATATCACATTGCCACCAAATATGTAACATGGTTCCTTTTTCTTTTTTGCATCTCCAGCATTTGTCAGGTGACTGGGGGTATCATATGTATTTTCTCTGGAGTGGCATACCATTGAGTCAGTATTTTGTAAGCAGTTTCCTGCATTCTTGTGCTGAGAGCGCACTTGTGGGATAAAATACAGGCTCTTTCCCATTGAGCGTCTGATATTGTCATTCCGAGGTTGTCTGACCATCTCTCTCTGAACCTGTCCGGACCAGATATTTTCTGATCATGCAGCCACGCATAGGCGGTGGAAGTAGATCTTAGAACCTGTTCCCCTTTTAGGCACACCGACTCCAAATCAGTAAGCTCTCTTGTAAAGTGTCTTCTATTAGTATTACTATTGATGAAGCTGCGTATTTGAAGGTATGATTACATGGGCAGGAGGGGTGTATTGTTGTCTGTCTTAAACTGATTCATTTCTTTCATTATCTTGTTGTCAAAACAGTGTAGTGCAAGGGGTGTCTTAGCATCCGTGGGCCTCAAAAAACGATTCCCAACTCCAGGTGGGAAATTTGGGTTGTTCATGAGCGGGGTGAGAGGGCTGAGAGGTATTGAGAATTTTGGCTGTTTGGTCAGCTGGTGGAAAATTCCAAGTGTAGCGCCTATCAGGGGATGGGAGCTCATGACTGGTGGGTAACTGTTTTTTGGTATCCAGTGGGAGAATTGTAGAGGTACCGGGTCATGCCTGATTCTATGGAAACCCAGTCTTTAAGACTAGAATGGCAATGCCAATCAATAACTCTGGCATTATGTGAGGCATAATAATAATTCTTGAAATCTGGGACACCCATACCACCTAAATCTTTGGGTCTGGTTAGCAAGGTGGATTTAATGCGTGGTGATTTGTGGGCCCAGATAAATTTCATTTGAATTGAATGAAGGGTTTTAAATAAGCTCTGGGGTATTTTAATAGGGAGTGTACGGAGTAAATATAGAACTTTCGGCAGGACCGACATCTTACAAAATAGCAGCCCTGCCAAACCAAGAGAAATGTTTAGGATGCCATGTCTGTAGGTCATTCTCAATACTTTTAAGGAGAGGTGGAAAATTGCGGCTAAAGATTGATGAGAGTCTAGGAGTCAGCCACACCCCGAGGTATTTGATGGCCGATGTTTCCCACGTGAAGGGACTATTATCTTGCACTGCTTTCAATTTAGACTCTGGTAATGTGATATTTATCGGTTCAGATTTTGAGTAATTTATTTTGAGATTAAAAATATAGCCGTATATTGAGAACTCCCTAAGGAGGGAGGGTATGGATATGTGTGGTTCTGTCAGGAAAATTAGGAGATCATCCGCGTACGTGGCTATCTTGAACTCCTTCCCTGCCATTTAGAATCCCCTGATGGAGTTATTGGCCAAAATTTGACTAAAAAACAGTTCCAGAGAAACTATAAAAAGCAAGGGTGACTGACAATGGACAGCCCTGCCTTGTTCCATTTTTAATGCTTACACTATTTGAAAGAGAGATGTTTATTTTGAGTTTAGCCGAGGGGTTCTTATAAAGCGAAGATATGCAAGCCATCATATGAGGACCCAGACCTATGTGTTTGCAAGTCTCCAGCATGTAGTCCCATGCTACTCGATCAAAAGCCTTCTCCGCATCTGTCGATAGGAGAAAGCCCTCGATCTTTCGCTCATGAGCCTCATGAATGAGGTTTAGGGAATTAGTAATATTGTCCTTGGCCTCCCTACCTGGCATGAAACCAGCCTGGTTAGGTCCTATCAAGTCATGAAGTAAGGCTGTTGGCAATAATTTTTGCCATCAGCTTGACGTCCAAATTCAACAAAGAAATTGGCCTGTAGCTCATGCAATGTAGTGGATCCTTGCCCGACTTGGGTAAAACTGTGATGTACCTTAGAGATTTTGAGGATTATCAGTCCGGTCTTGTTTTTTTGTGGCAGAGAAAAATGACCGTAGAGGAGACAAACGAGGCTGCAATGGACACTGCACCTCAGGGTGTAGTGTACCTTGGTTGGGCTGTTAACCCCCCTAGGACTAGTCGGGTTTTAAACCCTCCCACACCGGTTATAGCTCAACGTAATAATAAGGCTAAGACCAAGAATGGGCCTAATCAAGGTAATCTTTCATCTAAAACGCCCAAAAAAACGAAAACTCATAGATCTGACGTACAGGTTCAACCCTTTCGGGATGAATCCTTGGGGGATTGGGAGTACCCTTCATCTAGATCCACCCAATATGATATGGGATATAACCAAGGATATATGAGACCCAGTTTTGAGACCAGTGGTATGCGGGATTATAACATCCCCACCCAAAATCGTTTTTTCCCTTTATCAGACTCATTGGGGCCGCAAGGCCGTGGATCTATGGAAAGACGATTTGGATTTGACAATCAGGATAGAAATAGCCAGTTTTCTCAGTCTAGTCAATATGACAGGGGCTATGATTATTCCAGGCCTCCCTACCCCCCAGGTCCATATGACTTTAGACCTAACTCAAGTTGGGGTTTTCCCATGGGCCAACAAGGTCGATTTGGCCCATCGGAAAGAAGAGAGGGGTTAGAGGTGGGAGGAGGGCCCAGTTGCTCAAAAAGAAAAATAATATAGGTGCGGGCATCTTCAATTTGAGCCAACAGCCTTTGTCAGAATCTGAGCAATGCCTCTTAGACAAGGGTTTGAAATTTGCTCCGCCTAGGAGCTTGAGCAAGTTCCAAACCTTTATGGATGTTCACAAGTTTGCGAGAAAGCTTAACATCAAAGGGCACTTTTTGTCTAATCCTATAACGGTTGGACTGAATTCTCCACCTGAGTACAAACATACTGGCTTAGCCAATGCATCACTGTTCAACCCCCCTGGTTCACTGGCTCAGAGTATTAAAGTATTTAGGGATGTGGTACTCAAGGACCTTGAAATGATTAAGGTGAAAAAGGTTAAGATGCAGAGGAATTTGGAGAGTGGTCTTGAGTCTCTGTGTTCTAACAAATCCCTAGTTATTAGACCCACTGATAAGGGGGGAGGGATAGTTATCCTTGATAGGTGTGACTACCTAAAAGAGTTGCACAGGATTGTTGATGACACCGAAACCTATACCCCCCTTAGTAGGGATCCTGTCATTAGGTATAAGAGGGAACTGGAAGGTATTGTGGACGAGGGACATCGGGTAGGTATCCTTAGTGATAGGGAGAGATTATTTTTGATACCTTGTGCCCCCCGAACTCCCGTTATTTATTATCTCCCGAAGATTCACAAAAGCCTCACCTCCCCCCCCCCCCCCCCGGGACGACCCATTGTAAGTGGGATAGATTCAATCACGTCCTGGGTGGGGAAGTATATTGATTTTTTTCTGCAACCTCTGGTTCAGCAGATCCCCTCATACGTAAGAGACACCAAATACGTTATTAACTTACTCAAAGACCTCGTTCCCACAAATGGTATATGGATGGTCACGGCAGACGTGACCTCACTTTATACCATTATTCCACATGAGCGTGGTTTTGAGGCTGTAGAGTTGTACTTGGTGAGAGGATCAGATCTGCCACCCCGGCAAATTGATTTTATTATGACTCTGCTGAAATATGCAGCAAGTCATAATTATTTTTGGTGTGATAATCAATTTTTCCGCCAAGACCGAGGTGTGGCGATGGGGGCGAAGTATGCCCCCAGCTTGGCCAATCTTTTTATGGCCAAGTGGGAGGAGGACGTCGTCGATGTTTGCCGGAGACCAGAGGTTGTACTCTGGGCAAGGTACATCGACGACGTCCTCCTCTTGTGGGACGGTAGTGAACCCGCTCTGCGTGATTACATGCTGTCCCTGAACGATAACGATAGAGGTATCAGATTCTCTTTTGAGGCAAGCCAGGAATCAGTACACTATTTGGATTTGGAAATCTCAGTTGTCGATAATAAGTTTGTCACCACCACTTATTTTAAACCAACTGATAGGAACTCATACATCCCGCTTGATAGTTGCCATTATGCCCCCTGGCTCAAGGCTGTCCCTCATGGTCAACTCACTAGATTAAGACGTAACTGCACAGATCTAGTGGCCTTCAAAGGCCAAGCTGAGATTCTCTCTAAAAGATTTGTAGATAAAGGTTACCAACAGAGTGATATGTCTCAATTGATACAATCTGTTAGTGAGATTGACCGAGGATCACTTTTGGCTAATAAGGAGAAGGTAGCAAGGGATGGTAAGTTTTCTCTCCCATTTATTACCACCTTCTCTATGCAGCACCAGACCATCAAACGTTTGATACGTAAGCACTGGCACGTGTTAATCAGTGACCAGGTGCTGGCTCCCTCCCTTCCAGAAAGACCATCTATTGTATTTAGAGGGGCTTCGACACTTTCCAATAGAGTGGCTCCAAGCGTCCAGGACCCCCCACGGGCTAATAGGACATTCTTGGAGAACCTGACAGGATACTATCGATGTAAGAAATGCCAAGTGTGTAGCCTGAATAGTTGCAGAGATAGGAAGATTAGCCAATTTTTGTCAACAAGCACTGGCCGATCCTATGAAATCGAACCTTTCATAACATGCTCATCTTTGGGGGTGGTCTACCTGATTCAGTGCCCTTGCGGTCTTCAGTATGTGGGGAGGACCAAAAGGGCATTGAGGGTGAGACTTAACGAACACATAGCAAATATTCGTAAAGGTTTCGATAAGCACTCTGTATCCAAGCACTATGACCAGGTCCATAAGAGAGACCCGTCTGGCACGTTATTCATTGCCATTGATAAATATAGACCACATTGGAGAGGCAGCTTGCTTGTGAGAGAAATCTCCAAGCAAGAAATGGCATGGGTGTACAGGTTGAGGACTTATGTTCCATTTGGATTCAACGTTGACACCGATGTCAATGCCTTTATCAACAATTCCTAGCAACAACTGGCAATGATGTTGTGATGGGAGTCCACTGAGGCCCGATCATTGACACCTATCGTAACATGTACTCTGTCGACCACTAGTGTGTTGTAGTTTAATTTTATGCGGATTCACCGCTACTTATACTTTAAATAACATGAGGTCATTCTGGTTTTTTTTTTGTTACATTTTTTTTTTGTACGGTTCTGGACATTGGTATGAACTCAGATGTTCCCAAATTCCAGCATCAATGTATTACTGTTTATGTGTGATATTAATATTTAACAATTGGAGCAGTTTAGTGTCCCAATGCGTCCTCTGCACCTATTGGTTGCGGTGGAGGTTGCGGGTTCTACTGTTTCTTGTGACACACCCGGAGGGTCCCTCCCCTTAGAGGACGTACAGAACGCTGTTGTGATTTTTGCTATCATGGTCACGCAGACGTATGGTACGCTCATCCCGAGGGCTTCCGTCATTCCGTTCTTTCGTGATGACGCGCCGTGATCCTTGTTGTCATGGTCACGTAGACGTAAGGTACGCTCTTCCCGAGTGCTTTCGTCATTCCGCTTAGCGTGATGACGTGCACTGAGCGGCCTCACGAACGAGGCTTGGTTTCCTCGTGGGGAGATGTGCGTGCGCATCTGCCGCTAGATCAGCTTTGCTGGTACAGCGGCCGTATTAGCTAGGCATTGTTGACTCCTGACGTGATGCGTGCGCGCGCGCGTCCTCTTCCAGGTCGGATCCTCCTTCCGGTGTGTCCCCTATTTAGAGGGGGTGACGCAGCTCATCGCCCGTGCCCCGAGACGACGTGATTTTTCACAAAACGCGTAGGGCAGGATACGAGCTTTGTGCTGACGTCACCCTCCATTGCTCGACTTCCACGGACGTGTGTGTGCCAGCGCCAATTGACCGGTCGGCGCTGTGATACTTTTAAGCTGTCTTTTTCTTGTTCAAATTTTTTATTTTAACATAATCATAGTGTACATAAAACAACAATCTTAGTGAAAGATGTACAGTTTAACATACGATATATCTGAAGAGAGATAAGCTTAAAGCTATTCAGCCCAACCGGGATAACGGCCATTAAAGCGGAACAGATCTAAAATTAGGAAGGGCCTATTGTCACATCATCAATTGGCTTGGGATTACTAATGATGGGGCAGTGAGAGAGAGGAAATAACAATAAAAAAAAAAAATCCCATCAGATAATGAATATGTAAATTCAAAAAGATAAGAAATAGGTAATCCAGTCCAGAAATAGTAATAAACAAAGCTTGTCGTCGGCAGGACCAGGGTATACAATCTACAGATAGATCCGGGTAATAAGTCCCATCTTTGTTATAGAGATTGTGAGTATAACAGTTCAATTGGGAAGGAGAAAGAAAAGAAGGTCAAATAAAGGGCAAGAGCGGTGGGAAGAGGGAGAGAGAGAGAGGGAGAGTATATGAGAGGTATGGGAGGGGGGAAGGGTGTCGGCAGGGGGGCACGGGCCCCCGATGGGCACCAAAGCAAACACGGATAAACCGTGACGTATCATAACCCAAGCAGGTCGGCATCAAAATCCGAAGGGAGGAAGTTCTCCACCCATGGTGACCAGACTTTGCAGTGTTGGGGAAGACGGTCCAGGATGGTGGCCTCAATCTTACTGTGTATCATTGCCTGGGTTACTCTATTCTTCACTTCAGCAATGTGCAGAAGTGGGGTTTTCCAGGCCCTAGCTATTGTCTGTTTGGCTGCTGTGGTTAATTGAAAGAGGATGCGTCGTTGGGCCCTAGTGTAGTCACCCTGAATGTGGTTTAACAGAGCCAGGGAGGGGTCAGGAGTCAAGGTGTCATGAAGTAGGGTGGAAGCCATATGAAATATAGTTGCCCAAAATCGTTGCACAATGGGACAAGACCACCAGATGTGGACATGAGTACCTCTTTCCCCACAGCCTCTGAAACATTCAGGTGAATATGACGGGAGAAATTTTGAGATTCTAGTGGGGACGAGATACCACCGCATGAGGACCTTATAATTTGCCTCTAAGGCTATTACATTCTGCGTAGAGGACTTCGTGTTGGCCCATATGTTTGTCCAGTCATCCGCATCTAGTTCCAGTTGTAGGTCCTTGGACCACTGCGCAGCATAGGGGGGGAGGTCAGCTGAAGCAGAAGTTAAATGGGTATAGATACGCGAGATGATACCAGGGGCATGGGGGTCCGACTTACAGATATCTTCAAAAAGAGATAAACTATCTATAGAGGAGCTGGTGGCTATTGTTGTCCTGACAAAATGGGCTATTTGGAGGTAACGAAAATATTCTCTAGGAGGTAGATTATCTTGGGATTGGAGCATTGGGAATGTTTTAATAGCGGTTTTAGTGAGAAGGTCACAAACTCGGGTTAGTCCTGCCTGCTGCCAAAGCCGGAAGGAACCAGGTTCAGTGAAGGCCGGATAGAAAAGTGGGTGGCCTATAAAGGAAAGTAAGGGGGCATGGGGAGAGATCAGAGTGAAGCGACCACGTAGGCCGTCCCAGATCTCAAGTGAGTGGCGGGTGACCGGGTTGGATATGGGGCCTCTAGTGGAAGCGGGCAGCCACAGTAAATTAGATATTGGCAAGGGGGAAATGTCAATTGCTTCCAAACTAACCCACAGCGGGATTTCATGTGATGCGTGGTACAGAGTTATTTGAGCCAGCCGAGCAGCGTGGTAATAGCGGGCAAAGTTAGGGAGTCCGAGGCCTCCGCTAAGTTTATGACGGAGGAGGATAGACCTGGACACTCTAGGTTTAGTAGAGCCCCAAATATATTTAAATACACGAGTCTGAATGATTCTGTGAAAGTAAGAGGGGATTGCTATCAGAAGGACTCTATAAAGGTATAACAGTTTAGGAAGTAAAGACATCTTAACAGCCGTAACCCGCCCAAGCCAGGAAATGCACAGTGGTTTCCAGGTGTCTAACATGGAGGATAGGTGGGAAAGCATCGGAAGGTAGTTAGCCTGATACAGAGAAGCTGGATCGCTGGTTAGTTTTATTCCTAGGTA